>OZ004708.1:102268580-102879623 GCA_963924515.1 Vespertilio murinus
CAGGGCCTCCCTGCTGCACTCCACACCTGTCAACTGTCCTTGCAGTCTCTCTGTGGCCCAGTCCCCAGCCTCAGAGCCAACCCTCTGGTACCTGAGGTTGTAGCTCCTGGTGTCAGGCATCTCCCTCTACCCCACCCCTGCTCCGCTTCTCTGATAAGCAAAACCCTAGCATTGGAGCAGCCTCACGGGTGCAGATGTTAGAAGCTCTCTCAGTGTATAGATAGCATGCCTCGGGAGCCCCAGGCCAGCTTAGGGGTGATGGTGTGGCCGTGGCAGCAGCAGCAGGCAGCTCAGCTTTGTTTTGAATAAATGAAAGTGGCTGCTTACACAGTACCCAAAAGATCAGATCTCCCTCCTCCCTATCTGCCAAATCTAGAGGGGAGAGGTGATGGGCGTGCAAGGAGGGCAGGCGGGCAGGAGGCAGAGGGCAGAGGAGGAAGAGGATGAGGAAGGGGACCAGTTGCATCCCACTTTCTTAATGGGAAGGTGAAATGCACTAGCACATTCAACCTCTCCAGTTCTCCCCGCCTGCCTCCCTCCCCCACCTCTTCCCTGGGAGCGCCAGTGCTGCACAGAGGAACTCTCCAGAGAAGGAGGGCGAAGCAGCCTCCGAGCGCGAAGGGGCTTGCCACTGGCACCGCTGCTGCATAGGCTGCCGGAGCGAGCCTGCCGCATGCTGGCAGCCAGGGGAAGGAAGGCCTATTTTTGCACGAATCTTCATGCACCAGGCTTCTAGTTTTACATAAGAGACAACCAAGTGTTAGACTGTAAATTAACCTGTCCAGGATCGCAAGTTACATAGCAGAGTTGGGTTCAAAGCCAGGTTGGTGTAACTTCCTAGCTCAGGGGTCACAAAGCTTAATTCCTGCAAGGTTTATACAGAGAATGAGTATATGAGACCTGTTTGTATAAAGGAAGTAACAGGTACTGTGGCCAAACCAAAGGGCAGAAGACCCTGTCAAAAGGCGCTCCATGCACAGCAGCAGCTCTTCCATCGTACTTGCAACCCATCCTCACAGCCAATTGGCCTGGAGGTTAATTCCTTCCAGTGATGCCAACAACAATCTAGGCTCAACTACTATAAGACAATGCACACAGCCCACCCAGGGCCCACCTAGAGTGCCCAGCTCAGGTGACTGGGGAGGCTGAGCCACTGGGCCCTACAGGACACCTACTATACAAGGCCACTCTGCCAATTCCAGAAGACATAGCAGCTCTATCTAACACATAGAAACAAACACAGGGAAGCAGCCAAAATGTAGAAACAGACACAGGTCACAAAGAAATGAGGAAATCTCCAGAAAAAGAACTAAATGAAATGGAGGCAAGCAAACTACTAGATACAAGAGTTCAAAACAATGGTTACAAGGCTGTTCAAGGATCTAATGAGAGCTTCAAGGACAGAGAGAATTTCAAGGATCTTAGGATTTCAAGGATCTTAGTGAGAACACCAAAGACATGATGAAGGACCAGTCAGAAGTGAAGGATACACTAACTGAAATGAAGAATAATTTATAGGGATTCAATAGGAGAGTAGAGGATGATGAGAATCAAATCAGCTTTGGACTATGAGGAAAACACCCAATCAGAAGAGCAAAAAGGAAAAATAATCCAAAAAATATGAAGAGAGTGTAAGGAGTCTCTGTGACAACTTCAAGCATACCAACATTCACATCGTGGGGGTGCCAGAAAAAGAAGAGAGGGAGCAAGATACTGAAAACCTGTTTGAAGAAATAGTGACAGAAAACTTCCCCTACCTGGTGAAAGAAATAGACTTACCAGCCCAGGAAGCACAGAGAGTCCTAAACAAGAGGAACCTGAAGAGGCCCACACTGTGCCATGCCTGGCGTCTGTTCAAAAACCACTGTGTATAATGAAAAGGAAATAGAGCTCAAACTGATAACCTAGAAGACAAGCAATGGAAGGCCTTCAATCTGGGTGCCTTCTTTGGTCTCTCGTTAAGATACCGTTTATAACAAAGGGGCTTTAAAATGACCATGCTTCCATCCACCTGCTGGAGAAAATTGGGGGGAATGGGAAATTCCAATAGAGCCCTGTAAGCTACAAAAAACAGGACGTGGAAATACTAGACCTAAAACTTCAGTAACTGACATGCATCGTTCCATACACAGATTTAATAGCAGACTCTGCCCAGCAGAAGAGAGGTTTAGTGAACATGACAGAGGCCGAGGGAAGGAGTCAGAGGCAGCACAGAGGTGAAGAAGAGCTGAGAGATTGTGTAGGGGAGGGTGATGCTGGCACGGGACATGATGTGTGAGCTAGCAGCTTCTCCCAGAGGGAGGGCCTCAGGGGAATCGAGAGAAGCCGCCAAGGGCTCCCAGGTGAATGAACCATCCAAGAAGCTCTACCCCCCAAGCATTCTCGAGGGTTGGTGCACAGACAGGTCTCACTCTTGCAAACAAAAGGCAAAGAGACAATCTCTGAAGCCAAAGGAAGTGCACAAGAGGAGGCATCACTTTCGAAGAGGGAACTGTGGGACTGAGCTTTAAACAGAATGTGGAGCCAGGACCCACGGGTCCACATGCCAAGAATCACCGCCAGCCCAGGCTCCTCTCCTGGGTCTGATCCGACTACACAGAAGAATGGGCGAAGGAAGACCAAGGTGAGGCCAGCAGACCTGCCTACGAGGGCCTTCCTCGGCAGCAGGAACAGGAAGCCGGTGGAGCGGTGGACACCGGACAGACCGACACAGGAGGAACACAGGACGGGCAGTTCTGTACATGCAGGAAGCTGCCCTCGCTTACACCACGCTCAGACTGCCCCGTGGGGTTAGTTCAACAGGTAGATGGAAGGAAGTCAATATATCACCAGCACACACAAGCAGGGCACAGCTTTAAGCCTCGCACACTGTTGAGGAAAGGATAGAAGACCTCGCTATGCTGAAACCGGTTTGGCTCAGAGGATAGATTAGAGCGTCGGCCTGCAGACTGAAGGGTCCCAGGTTCGATTCTGGTCAAGGGCATATGCTTTGGTTGCGGGCACATCCCTAGTAGGAGGTGTACAGGAGGCAGCTGGTCAATGTTTCTCTCTGATCTATGTTTCTAGTTCTCTATCCCTCTCCCTCTCTGTAAAAAAATCAATTATATATATATATTTAAAGATGTCCTCGCTAATTTGAAGTGGAGTAAATGAGTTTGTAATCATCATGGTGATGACGGGAAGAGTATTTCCAAGACCGCACAGCCAGTAGGCGAGCAGAATCTGGAGCGAGCAGATTCCACCCTTGCATTGGAGGCTGTTCACGCTGGCATAGCAACGCACGGGAAAATCAGTGGTTTTTCGGTGACTGAGGGTGTCCCTGAGAAACCTGACCACAGAACCAGTTGAAAGTGATCGTCCCCAGAAACTGGGCAAGGACTCGGGGGAGCTAGCAGAAGGGTTTTAAGGCCTCAGTGACCGCTTGCCTCTTTAGTACTACACACGTGCAGCGTTTTGAGAGCACATTTTAAAACAAAAACGTTTAAGTTGAAAAGGATACATTTTATCCACGTGATAAATACATGTAAAGTTTGGAAATTCTTTGTCTTCCCCGTGCTGGTGGACTTCTGAGAGTTCTTTACGGCGTGTTTTCCAGGAGCTTTGCAGTTTTAGGTCGTTTGGCCAGTCTTGGATGTGCTGATACATGTCAAAAAGGGGTGGTCCCTGACCATTTCAGCTCTGCCGCACTGAGGGCTGGGGAGGGGCCGATGCTGGAAGTTCTGGGAGCTCCACGAAACCCACGTGCTTCTTTGGATGTACATCCATTTCTCCGGTCCTCATCACAGCAGCTCAAGCACACTATGTCTTGAATAGATGTCCATGCAGCATGGCTTTCGGATGAGGGTGTTGGCATCCCTGCCAGGCGAGCCAGCGTCGTGCTTGGAGAGGAAGCGAGTGGAGACGGTGCTATTCATGGAACATGCCCACCTCATTGTTCCTGCAGGAGAAGCGGCCACTTGGATAACCACTCGTAGTTAATGAACTGTCAGTTCCGCAGTCACTGCGTCTTTGGCTTTTTAAGGACAAAAGGGAACACGGAATCAATAGATGTGCAAGTGCGTTCGTGCCGCAGGTGCGGCCACGCACCCACATCAGGGCCCCGGGCACATGGCGCCTCAGAATCAGACAACAATAGTGGGAAGTCCATACATGAGCCAGGATTTAAGAGCGAGAACTCTCTGAGAAGCGTGACTGGGACCTGGCGTTGGCACCCTGGGGTGAGCACGCTTCCTCCACGTGGCCATCAGGTGTACTGGGGCCTGTTCTCCCAGCCCCATCATCACAGTCGTTCACACACACACACACACACACACACACACACACACACACACACAGCTCTGGGTTGTGGTCAGCACCTGGTTCCTGCTCTGTTTGCTCGATGCCACCTGCGAGGGGACCCACCCTTTTCAGCACGCCCCTCCAAACCCACCAGGGAGCCCAATGGGGTTTACAGTCCACATTCAGATGTCCTTCTCTTCTCTATTATTGCTCTGACTGCTCTTCTCATGTCCTCTTGGCTCTCACTGAGGACCCAGCTTCCCCTGCAGTCCTTGTAGGTGAACTTACTGTTTGTGTTGCTTTATCCTACCTAATAAAGAGGGAATATGCTAATTGACTGCCACACCCTCACAAGATGGTGACACCCACAGCCACAAAATGGCAGTGCCCAGATCCCTCAACCCTGCCTCATCCAGCCAGAGTTCCCCAGTTCCCTCAGTCCCATAGAGGAAGGCAGTTGGGGGCAATCATGCTGTTAGGAGAGTAGTTAGGGCTATCAGGCTGGCAGGGAAGTGGTTATGGGAAACCAGGCAGGCAGGCAGGCAGGTGAGCAGTTAGAAGCCAGCAGTCCTGGCTTGTGAGATGGATGTCCGACAGCTGGACATCCCCAGATGGGTCACAGATTGGAGTGTGCAGACTGGGCCTAGGGACACCGCCTCCCTCGAGTGCACAGATTTTGTGCACCGTGCCTCTAGTTGAGATATAATATTCATGTAACAAGTTGCACATTTTTTCCTTTTTTTAAAAATAAATCTTTATTGTTCATATTATTACAAATGTTCCTCATCCCCCCTCCCCCCATTGCTCCCCTATACCAAGTTTCCATTCAATTCTCTGCCCTTTCCCCATCCCCCATTGTCCTCATCCATAGGTGCAGTTTATGTTCAGTCTCTTCCCGCCCCGCTCCACTCCCCATTTCCCCAAGAATCATTAGTCCACTCCCCTTCCATACCTCTGAATCTATTATATTCACCAGTTAATATTGTTCATCATGATTTTTACTTCCCTTGGGTTTTAGACTCACTTGTTGATAGTTACGTGTTTGTTCATAATTTTTATCTTTATTTTCTTCCTCTTCCTAAAGAACCCCTTTTAGCGATTCATATAATTCTGGCTTGGCAGTGATGAATTCCTTTAGCTTAAATTTATTTGTGAAGCTCTTTATCTGGCCTTCGATTCTGAGTGATAGCTTTGCTGGGTAGAGTATTTTGGGCTGTAGGTTCTTGTTATTCATCACCTTGAATATTTCTTGCCATTCCCATCTGGCTTGCATGGTTTCTGTTGAGAAATCAGCTTACATTCATATGGGTGCCCCTTTATAGGTAACTACCTGCTTTTCTCATGTTGCTTTTAATATTCTCTCTTTGTCTTTAGCTCTTGGAATTTTAATTATGATGTGTCTTGGTGTGGTCCTCTTTGGATTCCTTTTGTTTGGGGTTCTGTGTGCTTCCTGGATGTGTAAGTCTATTTCTTTCCCCAGGTGGGGGAAGTTTTCTGTCACTATTTCTTTCAATATGTTTTCGGTATCTTGCTCTCTGTCATCTTCTGGGATGCCCATAATTCTGATGTTGGTTTGCTTGAAGTTGTCCCAGAGGTTTCTTACACCATCTTCAACTTTCTGGATTCTATTGTCTTCTTGCTTCTGTGGAGGAGTGTCTTCTGGCTCTTTGTGTTGCAAATCTTGGACTTGATTCTTGCAATCTTCCAATCTGTTTTTAGGACTCTGTATAATATTATTTATTTCAGAGATTGTATTCTTTATTTCTAGTTGACCTTTTATTATTTCTTGTTGACCCTTTATTATTTCTTGTTGATCCTTTATTATTTCTTGTTGATCCTTTTTCATATCCTCATAGGTCTCATTTATTTTATCCGCCTTTTCTAAGAGATTGTTGAACAACCTTATAAGCGTGGCTTTGAACTCTATATCCAGTCGCTTTTTGTCCTCCATTTCTTTCGTTTGTGATCTGTTTCCTCGTTTCGGCATTTTCGATGCTTCCCTGAGTTGGTAGGTTGGGAGGATCAGCTGTGTCTATGCCAGGAGACAACCTTATTCCACTAGACTTGGAAACCTGCAAAAGCCTCTCTGAGTTCAGCTTGGATGGGGCGGAGCTTCAGGGTGGAGCCTACAGCCTTGGCTTCTGGTTAGCCCCGCCCTCTGAGGTTCCTGAGTCTCAGTGTCCTTTGGTATTCGCTGCAAGCACCTCTGAGAGAAAGGCACTCTAGAGTTTCACCCGCTACCAGACAGTGTAGTCTCTCCCCCAACAAGCCCACAACTGGGGTTCAGAGCAGTTGGAAGTGGGGTTAAGAACAGTCCGGAGCTTATGTCTCCTTCCTGCTAGGGCAATCTTGCGGCCCAATCAACAGTCTGTCCTCTGTGTGTGCAATGTGCGCGATTCAGGCGCTCTGCCCTTCGCCGCTCCGCTGAGCTTCCGCCTTACAGCCCAGTTTCCCTCTGTATGAGCCTGGACCCCAGGGTTGCCCAGAACTGGGGTTCAGTGCAGTCGGAGTTGGGGTTCAGCACGGTCCGGAGCTTTTATCTCCTTCCCGCTAGGGAACGCCAGCCAGGCATTCAGCCTCCCTCCTCTCCGGCTCTGTCCTCTCCCCACACCCGCACCGTGTCTCCGTACCTTAAGCTTTTACAGCTCCTCTGGTTTTCCTTCTGGTTTTCTCTTTTCTTCTAATTGTAGAATTTCCAGTCAGTCAACTTTCCTGTAGTTCTGGATAGTGTCCACTCTATATTTTAGTTGTATTTTTTGAAATTGTTGAGTGCGGCTGCAGTTAGGCGTTTACCTCTGCCGCCATCTTGTTGCTAATCCATTTTTTTCCTTTTTTAAGTTAACTTTTTATTGTCGAAATTATTAAATATGTTCTCCTCCCCAACATTGACCTCTTCTAGCTTACCCCTATCCCTCATCCTAGGCCTTCACCCCCATATTGTCTGTGCCCATGGGTTATGCATATACACATTCAAGGTCTTTGATTTATTTCTTCCCATCTACCTCCCCTCCCTCCCCCACCTCCCCTCTGAGATTCCACAGTCAATTCCATACTTCTATGTCTCTGGATCTATTGTGTTCATCAGTTTATTTTGTTCATTAGATTTCACGTATGAGTGGATCATGTGATACTTGTCTTTCTCTGACTGGCTTATTTCACTTAGCATGATACTCTCCAGACCCCTTCATGCTGCCTCAAAGGGTAAGAGATTCTTCTTTTTTATTGCAGTGTAGTATTTCATGGTGTAAATGTATCACAGCTTCTTTATTTATTTTTTTATTTTTTTATTTTTTTTTTTAATTTTCTTTCACTTTATTTATTTTTTTTTAGCCGGTTCCCAGTGCGTTTTTTTTATATAAATCTTTATTGTTCATATTATTACAAATGTTCCTCATTCCCCCCCCTCCATTGCTCCCCTCCACCAAGTTTCCATTCAACTCTCTGCCCTTTCCCCATCCCCCATTGTCCTCATCCATAGGTGCAGTTTATGTTCAGTCTCTTCCCGCCCCGCCCCACTCCCCATTTCCCCGAGAATCATCAGTCCACTCCCCTTCCATACCTCTGAATCTATTATATTCACCAGTTAATATTGTTCAACAGGATTTTTACGTCCGTTGGGTTTTAGACTCACTTGTTGATAGTTACGTGTTTGTTCATAATTTTTATCTTTATTTTCTTCCTCTTCCTAGAGAACCCCTTTTAGCAATTCATATAATTCTGGCTTGGCAGTGATGAACTCCTTTAGCTTAAATTTATTTGTGAAGCTCTTTATCTGGCCTTCGATTCTGAGTGATAGCTTTTCTGGGTAGAGTATTTTTGGCTGTAGGTTCTTGTTCTTCATCACCTTGAATATTTCTTGCCATTCCCGTCTGGCCTGCATGGTTTCTGTTGAGAAATCAGCTGACAGTCTTATGGGTGCCCCTTTATAGGTAACTACCTGCTTTTGTCTTGCTGCTTTTAATATTCTCTCTTTGTCTTTAGCTCTTGGAATTTTAATTATGATGTGTCTTGGTGTGGTCCTCTTTGGATTCCTTTTGTTTGGGGTTCTGTGTGCTTCCTGTACGTGTAAGTCTATTTCTTTCACCAGGTGGGGGAAGTTTTCTGTTACTATTTCTTTTAATATGTTTTCGGTATCTTGCTCTCTGTCATCTTCTGGGATGCCCATAATTCTGATGTTGGTTTGCTTGAAGTTGTCCCAGAGGTTTCTTACATTATCTTCAACTTTCTGGATTCTCTTGACTTCTTGCTTCTGTGGAGGAGTGTCCTCTGGCTCTTTGTGTTCCAAATCTTGGACTTGATTCTTGCAATCTTCCAATCTGTTTTTAGGACTCTGCATAATATTTTTTATTTCAGAGAATGTATTCTTCATTTCTTGTTGATCCTTTATCATTTCTTGTTGAACCTTTATTATTTCTTGTTGATCCCTTTTCATATCCTCATAGGTCTCATTTATTTTATCGGCCTTTTCTAAGAGATTGTTGAACATCCTTATAAGCGTGGTTTTGAACTCTATATCCAGTTGCTTTTTTCCTCCATTTCTTTCGTTTGTGATCTGTTTCCTCGTTTCGACATTTTCGCTGCTTCCCTGAGTTGGTAGGTTGGGAGGATCAGCTGTGTCTATGCCAGGAGACAACCTTATTCCACTAGACTTGGAAACCTGCAAAAGCCTCTCTGAGTTCAGCTTGGATGGGGCGGAGTTTTAGGGTGGAGCCTACAGCCTTGGCTTCTGGTTAGCCCCGCCCTCTGAGGTTCCTGAGTCTCAGTGTACCTCAGTGTCCTTTGGTACTGGCTGCAAGCACCTCTGAGAGAAAGGCGCCCTAGAGCTTCGCCCGCTACCAGACAGTCTAGTCTCTCCCCCAACGAGCCCACAACTGGGGTTCAGAGCAGTTGGAAGTGGGGTTAAGAACAGTCCGGAGCTTATGTCTCCTTCCTGCTAGGGCAATCTCGGGGCCCAAACAACAGTCTGTCCTCTGTGTGCGCAAATATGCGTGACTCCGGAGCTCTGCCTTTTTCGCTGCTCGGCTGAGCTTCCGCCTTACAGCTCAGATTCCCTCTGTATGAGCCTGGACCCCAGGGTCTCGCCCACAACTGGGGTTCAGTGCAGTCGGAGTTGGGGTTCAGCACGGTCCGGAGCTTTTATCTCCTTCCCGCTGGGGAACGCCAGCCAGGCACTCAGCTGCCCCTCCTCTCCGGCTCCGTCCTCTCCCTGCGCGCGCATGCAACGTGTCTCAGTACCTTAGGCTTTTACAGCTCCTCTGATTGTCCTTCAGGTTTTCTCTTTCCTTCTGGTTGTAGAATTTCCAGTCAGTCAACTTTCCTGTAGTTCTGGATAGTGTCCAGTTTATATTTTAGTTGTATTTTTTGAAATTGTTGAGTGCGGCTGCAGCTAGGCTTTTACCTCTGCCGCCATCTTGTTGCAATCCCTCGTATCACAGCTTCTTTATCCACTCATCTACATATGGGCCTTTGGACTGTTTCCAGATCTTAGCTATTGTAAATTGTGCTGCTATGAAAATAGGAGTGCATACATTCTTTCTGATTGGTGTTTTGGGTTTCTTAGGACATATTCCTAGAAATGGGATCACTGGGTTAAATGGCAGTTTCATATTTAATTTTTTGAGGAAACTCCATACTGTTTTCCTAATGGCTGCACCAGTCTGCATTCTTACCAGTAGTGCCCTAGTGTTTCCTTTTCTCCACATCCTTGCCAGCACTTGTCATTTGTTGATTTGTTGATGGTTGCCATTCTGACAGGTGTAAGGTGATACTTCATGTTGGTTTTAATTTGCATCTCTCTAATGGTCAGTAACTTTGAGCATTTTTTCAAATGTCTCTTGGTCATCTATATGTCTGCATTGGAGAAGTGTCTATTTAGGTCCTTTGCCCATTTTTAAATTGGATTGTTTGTCTTTCTTTTGTTAAGTTGTGTGAGTTCCTTATATATTTTGGATATTAACCCTTTATCAGATGTATTATTGACAAATATGCTCTCCCTTACAGTGAACCTCCTTTTCATTTTGTTGCTCATTTCTTTTGTTGTGCAAAAGCTTTTTATTTTGATGTAGTTCCATTTGTTTATTTTCTCATTAGTTTCCTTTGACTTGGGGGATGTATCTGTAACCATATTGCTATGCATAATGTCTGAGATTTTACTGCCTATGGTTTCTTCTAGGATTTTTATGGTTTCACAACTTACAATGACATCTTTTATCCATTTTGAGTTTACTTTTGTGTATGGTGTGAGTTGGTGGTCTAGTTTCAATTTTTTTTTGCATGTATCTGTTCAGTTTTTCCCAACACCACTTATTGAAGAGACTCTCTTGACTCCATTGTATGCTCTTGCCTCCTTTGTCAAATATTAATTGAACATAATGGCTTGGGTTGATTTCTGGGGTGTCTGTTCTATTCCAATGATCAATATACTTATTCTTGTGCCAGTATCAGGCTGTTTTGATTATAGTATCTTTGTAGTATAACTTGATATCTGGTATTGTGATCTCTCCAAGTTTGTTCTTCTTTATCAAGATTGTTGCATTTTTGGTTCTATATACATTTTTGAAGTATTTGTTCTAGATCTGTGAACTATGCCATTGGTATTTTAATAAGGATTGCATTGAATCTGTATATTGCCTTGGGTAGTATGAACATTTTAATGATGTTAATTCCACCAATCCATGAACATGGTATATTCTTCCACTTATTTATATCTTTCTCTATCTCTTTTTTCAATGTCTTGTAGTTTTCTGAGTACAGGTCTTTTACTTTCTGGGTTAAGTTTATTGCTAAGTATCTTAATTTTTTTTGTTGCAATGGTAAATGGGATTGTTTAGTTTCTCTTTCTGAGAGTTCATTATTGGGGTGTAAAAATACCATCAATTTCTCTGTGTTAATTTTGTATCCTGCTTTGCTGCTGAATTCATTTATTAAGTCTAATGGTTTTCAGTTGAGTCTTTAGGGTTTTCTATGTACAATATCATGCCATCTATGAATAATGACACTTTTCCTTCCTCTTCTCCAATTTGTGCCTTTTATGTTTTCTTGTCTGGTCACTATGGCTAGGACTTCCAGTGCTATGTTGAATAAGAGTGGTAAAAGTGGACATCTCTGTCTTGTTCCTGTTCTTAGGGGAAATGGTTTTAGATTTTGCCTATTGAGTATGATATTGTCTGTAGATTTGTCATATATGGCCTTTATCATGTTGAGATATGTTCCATCTATTCCCACTTTGCTGAGAGGGCTTATCCCATTAGTAGAAATGTGAATATGCTAGTTATAGGGTGTTGCTAACATGTGAATGCTTTAGATTTCTAAAATCTGAAAAGGAAATCTGAAACCTTAGCCTCTGAGGCCTGATGTGGCTGTGGCCACAGGAGCTCTGTGGTGGACACGGTGGCCTGGCCCCTCACACCCACCCACTGCCCTGCAGAAATTCAAAAGTCAGAACCTCCATGTCTTTCCCAGAAGCTGCCCTTTGAATTTCATCAAACAGATTTGTGCAAGATATGGAAGATGAAAGTGACAAGACTGCCTACAGTAAACCTATGGAAGAACAGACACGTGGAAGAGCAAAGAATGTCACTGACGTGAACTGGAGTGAACAGAGCAGGGAGGAAAACACAGAGCAACATTGCAGCAGGCGACAGGCAAGGCTGGGACCAGGTGCACAGCCGGCCATGCAGGGACGGAGGCCAAGTCTCTGCCATTGCTGTCAGAGTGAGCAAACTGAGGGCACGGAGCTTCCTTCTTCCCTCCAGTGCTTCTAGTTATTGCATGACAAGGCCTGGCCGCAGACCCAGCATGCAGAGCAGAGGACAGCCAGCTGTGGAGACCTTGCTAGGGGCAGAGGAGAGGGGTCGGGGTGGGCGTGGAGGGGGGAGGCTGGTGCTGCCAGGAGGCCTGAGGAGGGGCCCAGCCAGGGTTTGGGCCAACTGGTGTGGGAAACTCTGTTTCTTAAATATGTTTTGTTTGTTTTTAATTTTTTTTAAACACATATTTTATTGATATTTTACAGAGAGGAAGGGAGAGAGATAGAGAGCTAGAAACATCGATGAGAGAGAAACATCGACCAGCTGCCTCTTGCACACCCCCAACTGGGGATGTGCCTGCAACCAAGGTACATGCCCTTGACAGGAATCGAACCCGAGACCTTTCAGTCCGCAGACCGACGCTCTACCACTGAGCCAAACCGGTTTCGGCCTGTTTGCTTTTTATTGATTTCAGAGAAAGAAAGGGAAAGGGAGAGGGAGAGATAGCAACATCACTGAGAGAGAAATATCAATCGGCTGCCTCCCATACGCCCCCTGCTGGGGATTGAGCCTGAAACCTGGAATCAAGCCACCTACCTCCAGTGTAGGGGCCTGCACCCAGCCACCAGGGCCACACTGGGCAAAGCCGGTTTCCTGATAGTCTCTCTTCACCACAACTGTCCACAAAGCAGCTCCTTCACCCACCGTGTGTGGCTCAGTGGATAGAGCGTCAGCCCACGGACTGAAGGGCCAACGTTCCATTCCAGTCAAGGGCACGTACCTTGGTTGTGGGCTCAGTCCTCGGCCTTGGTTGAGGCTCTTGCAGGAGACAGCCAATCAATGTGTGGCACATGGATGTTCCTCTCTCTGTCCCCCTCCACTCTCTAAAATCAATGGAAAGATGTCCTCTGGTGAGAATAAAAAAACAATAAAACAAAAAAAAGAAGCGACCTCAGGTTTCTCCTGTATTGGGCAAGTTACAAAGCTACAGGTATGTCGGTCTTGTGTTTTTGCTCTGTTCTCCATACTCACAGACTGTCCCAACATCTACTGGCTTCCAGCGTGCTGGCAACAGCCCACAGCGACACAGGCACTGGCCATCTGAGTGTTCCATTCCCTCCATTCCCCACTCCTTCCCTTCTCCTGGACTGTCCTCCCCTGGCTTGTTCCCTCGATGCCTGGGGTCTGCTCAGAGCTCACGAAGACTGCCGCCTGTGTTTCATTTAACCGCTTCCTTTTGTTGTTGCTTTTCAGAACTTGCACAGTTTCTTCCCAATCTTTAATACGAATCTGCTGGTGATTTCACCTACTTGCTCCTTTTGGACGATGCACAGCAATGGCCATGCTGTCCTTGGACTTTCCAGGGAAAAACTCGGGTCACAGATGCCACGGTGGATGTCCCTGTGCCACCAGAAACCCCGTGCATCCGATCTCAAAGCACGTGTCACAGCCGCCGCTTCCCGAGAGGGCGTCCGGCGGGACCTGGGTCAGCGTGGAACCCACAGGTCACTAGATGCACATGGTCAGCTGGCCTATGTTTCTAGCGCTGAGAAGAACCCTAAACCAAAAATGGCCCAGACGCCTTCTCATAAAGGGTCAGTGGCGTGGTGCTCTCCCGTGTGGCACTGCTGGCTCTTTCCTTCCCCGGACGGCGGACACTGGGTTTTATTGTGTTCTTCCTTCGGGGCAGTGCTGCTCAACCGCAAGAACATGAGATCCTGACTGTTTAGCCAGGGGCATGGACCTCCTTTTTCTTACACGGTCAAAGGAGAAAAAAATGCAACAGCCAACACCATGGCCAGCCGTGTGAATGAATAGAAACCATACCTGTTGTCAGGCCACAAAACACCTATGTCTGGGTGTGCTGCAGATCCGAGCAATCAGTCGGTGCGGGCCATGAGATGAAGAGGCTGACCGCCCACACGGTGCTTGGCGGGAATGTCGCAGAGGGACTGTCGGACTCCGCTGTTGACATCACAGGGTTGAGGAAAGTGCTCATTTGTTCCCTTCGGTTTCCATCTCTTAGACCCGGGGTCGGCAAACTGCGGCTCACGAGCCACATGCGGCTCTTTGGCCCTTTGCTTGTGGCTCTTCCACAAAATACCAGGGCCTGAGTGAGTCTATTTTGAAGAAGTGGCGTTAGACGAAGTTTAAATTTAAAAAAATTTGGCTCTCGAAAGAAATTTCCATCGTTGTGCTGTTGATGTTTGGCTCTGTGGGCGAATGAGTTTGCCGGCGACTGTGACTTAGACAATGAAGTTCATGACGAGAACACCCCACAGAAGGTCTTCAGGAGGGAAACTGACCACATCTCTGAAAACCTCAGTGTGATAGTCTAGATGTCACTGCCTGTCCGGGTATTCTTCAGCTCTCTGCCACATTGACCAGCACTGGGGAGCCATAGCCACTCTCTGACCGCCTGTGGTAAAGGAGGCGAAGAGCCGTCGGCCAAACCCGGCAACACGGAGGCAACTCAGGAGCAGGGACAGCGTTTTTGTGGGTGACAAGCAATGCCATGCCGGTCTGGTAGGTGACAAGCAATGCAATGCTGTTGCTGTTAGTAATTCTTCAGGAAGAAGAATCATCCCAAAGCATGCCATTTTACACAGTCAGCCGAAGCTGCCACAGAAATCTACTCAGAGGCATGAGGTACAAAACAGACGGTGACGTTAACAGAAACACCAGACGCTAACCGGTAACCAGTGTGTGTGGTGAAATAGCCATGCGGTTCGGTTTTCAGGGCATCTGAAAAATGAGCCATGAAGACAGCTCCCCGAGCTCCTGCCTCTGCAGGCCTCGCGGGTCTGCTGGGCGGGCGGCCCCGGTGTGGCCGTTGTGTGCGGGGAAGACAGGACACAAGGGGAGGGGATGTTTTCCATTGTGGGGAGTCAGCCAGGCTGTGGGCTGGCATCGCCAAGTCTTCTCTCCCTCCCTCCCCCTCCATCATGCCCTACATACAACCAACACATGTCACCTCTCCACATGAACACTCTTCCGGCCATTGGTCCCCAAACCCATCCCCCCACTCCCATGTCAGCCTCCCACCCACTCCCATGTCAGCCTCCCACCCACTCCCATGTCAGCCTCCCACCCACTCCCATGTCAGCCTCCTCTCCTACCTGTGACTTGGTCTCTTCTTCCACCAGGAGATCTAGTGCCATTTCATTTCCAAACATTTCCTGGAACGAGCCACCGTGTACGTCAGTGCTGTGAGGCTCTGCATGTCTGTGCATCCCAAACCACCTCCCCCACCCCACAAGGTGGATGTTTCTAACCATTCTTTGGAAATGCCACCATATTTACTCACACCCCACCCCCCTCAGACGGTCTTTCCTGGGAGTCTTTCACACGTGTGCCCCCGAACCTCGTTCTGCCCCTGCCCACCTCGGTGGTTCCCCCACGGAACCGGGCCTGCCCCCTGGCCCTGCCTGCCGGTGCCCGCCTTCTCCGAGTTTCTGTGGGCATGCGGGAATGGCTGGTACCCCGCTGAGCACCACGTCCAGCTCCACACGATCTAGCTCAACACGGTCTCTCCTCGGACACTTTCCAGTTAGCTCATCTGTCAGCTGGAGGAACCCAAGCAACACGACCACATGGGGAGGTGAAATAGGTTCTTTTCAGAATTGCTCTTCCTTTTAAACATTGCCATGTTAGAGCCGGCTGGCATGGTTCAGTGGTTGAACCAGGGGTCACTGTCTGATTTTGGGTCCCTGGTTGCTGGCTAGATCCCCAGTAGGGGGCGTGTAGGAGGCAACCCATCAGTGGTTCTCTCTCATTAGTGGTGTTTCTATCTATCTCTCCCTCTCCCTTCCACTAGGAAATTATATATATAAATAAATAAAATAGCTATTTTATAAAATAGTTTTTATAGCAATTACCAGGTATTTTTTGTAAAAAAAAAAAAAAAAAAAAAAAGTGAGAGCCGAAACCAGTTTGGCTCAGTGGATAGAGTGTTGGCCTGTGGACTGAAGGGTCCTGGGTTCGATTCCGGTCAAGGGCACATCTCTTGGTTGTAGGTACATCCCCGGTAGGGATTGTGCAAGAGGCAGCTGGTCGATATATCTGTCTCATCGACGTTTCTAACTCTCTGTCCCTCTCTATTCATCTCTGTGTAAAATCAATAAAATATATATTAAAAAAAAAAGTGGGAGACCTGGGAATAAACCAGACCCTGTGGGAGGGCCTTCCCGTGCCCCGGGCCTTGGGGAGGCTGTCTGGCTCTGTTCTGGCTCTGCGGCATCCTCACCTGGGACCGTGCACCCCCCTCCACAGCGCAGATCCACAGCAGGAAGGGGACTCCATCACCCTCTCTAAGGGGCAGAGCCCCTCTGAGTGCATTTGTAAACTCATTTCCACACCCCATGGTTTTGCCTCAGCCAGGTGGCTCGGTGGGTTGGAGCATCATCCTGTACACCAAAACGTCGCAGGCTTGATTCTCTGTTAAGGCACATACCTAGGTTTCAGGTTCAATCTCTGGTTGGGGCATGTGCAGGAGGCAACTCATCTGTTTCTCTCTCCCTCTTTCGCTTTCTCCCTTCCTCTCTCTCTAAAATCGATAAACATCCTTCGATGAGGATGAAAAAGAATTCATGGTTCTTTGATTTCCTGAACAGTCAGCAATGTTGGTCCAGTTCCTTGTTTATTTAGTGAGTTGGATGAATTCTTTGAGAATTTAGATATAATCTTTTTATGTCTCTACTAGAGGCCTGGTGCATGGAATTTGTGCATAGGGGTGGGGCTTCCCTCAGCCTGGCCTGCTCCTTCTCGAAATCTGTGACCTCTTGGGAAGGGTCCCTAGGCCTGGCCAGTGATCAGGGCCTATCAGGGTATTCCTACCTCCGGCTGCCAGCAGTTGGCCCTGCCCCAACCCTGTCACTGCTTGCCATCTGTGTGGCACTACCCCCTACTCCCATCCCCCGTCACCAGTCACCTCCCTCTGTGGGCGACAGACCTGGGGTGTGATCACTTGTCTGGCCTGGGCAATCGATTGCGGGGGCTCAGCAATGGATCACCCAGCAGAGGGAGGCCCCGCCCACCTGGCCGGGGCTCCAAGGTCAATGGCAGCACAGAGGGTGGCCTGGGTTTCCCTCTTTGGGGCAATTGCGGCGTCTCCCTGCCCCATCGATCACCCACCGGCCAGTGGTGTGGGCATCCCTCTGTGGGGTGGTCACAGGGTGATGGCGGGCCCCCAACTGATTGCATCACACCCGCCTTGGCTGGCCTGGCGCGGTGCGTGTCATAGCGTGGTCGTCTGGGAGGCATCTGCCGTTTGGTTGTTCAGTCGATTTGCAAATTTTGCTTTTATTATTATAGATTATTATAGATGAGAGTCACGGTCTCATTATTCTCTTTTAAATTTTCTCTGCGTATGGAAATTTGAAATCTAAGTTTAATATTTTAGAAGACCTTTACTGATGTGTGTGTCTTCCCATCTTAAGCTGGGCCAAATGAAAACACAACTGCTAATATCTCTTAATATCACTGTAATAGTTCTGTGATTAGCACACACACAACTCTGACCTACTGAGAAACAAACAAGAAATGCATGATTATGATCATAGCGTGTTGGGCTTTTCTGAGGAATGCAGTGGGAGAAGGGCTGGCATCCACCCATATTTGTTGGCATTTTGTGTGTAGACACCCACTCAGAAGTGCCATGCGAAATGGCTGTTAACAGGAGATTGCTGGGGGCCAGCCAGGGGGGTGGTGAGGTTTAATTCACACCCCTCACTTCTCCGCACACCCACGGGCCAGCTCCTATCCCCTGGTCCCATCCCTGCCTGTGCTGAAGCCGCCTCCCCGGGCCGGCCTCTCCCTGCCTGGGCGAGCTAGGGCTTTCAGGGTGCACAGAACGGGTCTGGTTCCTGCCACATCACCAGGGACGCAGCCTGGGCAGTTCACTCACATCTCACTCCAGGTGACATGGAGGAACCCCTTCAGAGGAGTGAGCTGATGGGTGCTGTCCCCGCAGTGCTCAGTTCTGCCTGTGTGCACCCCCACCCCTCAGCTCATCTTGTACGCCCAGTGAGCCTGCTCCTGCATACGTCAGCCCGTCGCAGATTCTGTGAACACTGAGTTCAAAACCCCCGATGGGCCCCCCAGCAAAGCCTCACGAGGGAGTCCGGCGTGCTGAGTCCAGCCGGGCTGCCAGGCAGGACCACGAGACCACGCGATGGCGATGGAGGCAAGGGCTGCACAGGACCCATTTTCTCTTGGGCGTCAGAGGTTGGGCTGTGGCACCTGACCCTCAATCGCCTGGCCACTCGCGTACTTGTCCGTGACGTGAAGGAGGAGTGGTGAGGGGTCCCCCCTGGGAGCCCAGCTCCTTGGGGCGTTGGGCGCCTCCCACCAGGGGGACCCTCCAGGACAAGGAACATGAGTGCCTGCCTCTCAGCCTCGGGTGCTGGTCTCCTGTCCCCGCAGGCCCCCAGGAGTTCCCCCTTTGTGGCTTCCACAACAGGACCACATCTCTAACGGGAGAGGGGGGGGGGGGCTTTTATCTGCGAGGCAGCCTGCCGCATGGTGTGCGCTCAGCCAGTTCTTCCCGTAGAGTCCGGCCAGAGTGAGTATTTGAGACCCAGGCGCAGGGCGGGGCTTGCGGGACGTGCTCAGGAAGCATCTGGCTGCAGGAAAACTGGGTTTGCTCCATGTGTTAGGCCCAGACAGCCCCCTCCTCCAAACACCATGGGGTGTAAGCCAAGTGCCTCCTGAGCTCCGGGCTCTGCCCTCCTGTCGTGGTCCCACTGCAAGCTGCCTCCACGCACCGGTGGTCTCTGCCCTTGCTCTCCGTGCCACCGGCCCTGCCTGCCACCTCTGAGGTCTCCGCATAGGAGCTTCCTTGGCGTCCGGCTCTGCTGCTGAGCTGAGCGGGGAAGCAGGAGCACATCCTCTTGGCCCCAGCCTGCAGGCCAGGCCCCGGAGCCCGCTCCCACCTCTGGGTCCCACCTCTGCGCCCAGGAGACCATGGGGTGGACAGAGCACTGGGAATCGGCGAGTGAGGGCCGACCCGCCAGGCCTGAGCTGCAGGCTGCGGAGCGGGCTGTTCTTCCAGGCGAACACGCCGAGGACATTTTGTTTGAGTGACAGCTCAGCGCTCTGGCTTTGGGGCCCATCCTCAGCACCCTCAGGTCAGAGGGAGCACATGGGTACCGCTGTTTCAGTGTGAAAGTAAACGGCATGGAGGAATGAATGGCTGCTTTAGAGGCCTTTTTACTTTGAGCTTCCATCTTTTGTGTTTTTGAAGCTCCACAATGTCCCGGCTCAGTGCACAAACTGGGATCGATGAGCCGGTGGGCGGCCTGACTCAGGTCCTTGCCACGGTAGGACGCGGCGTTCCCTGCTGCAGCCGGGGCGGCGTGCTGAGGCTTCGCTGGAGGATGGTGCCTGTGCATCCTCCGACTCGCTGAGCTGCCCCCTGAGAGTCCTCACCTCAGGACCCCAAGGACAGCCAGCCAGCAGCCTCCCACGCTCGAGGGGGCCGGTGCACTTCTGATCGCTCTTTAGTGCTCCCTGCGGCTCCGATACCCTGGAAACACAGCAGGGCCCTGATTACCAGCCTTTTTAGGAAGGAAAAATATCTCTTATCAAAAGAGTTTAAAACACAGTTGAGTGCAAAATTAATCCACCGCTGAGCCATGGCTAAATCTACAAGCTGAAGGGCCACACTCCAGGGCAGACTCCCAGGCCACGCAGCCCGTGTGAGCGAGATGCAGTTGTAATTTTCACATTTTATCTTCTGTTTGTACATTTTCTTGTCTCAAAAAAAAAAAAAGGCATTGCTGTTTTATGAGTTCCTCTACATTTCCATGTAAAATAGGGAGGGTTTCCCATCGGTCATTCAGACTCCGCCCGAGTTCCCATCACCGCTCCGCTTTCTAATCCTGCACGCTTCAAGGCAGCGCCTGCAGCGGGATGTGCAGGGGTGGGCGAGACCTGCGGAGTCGCCTTCCCTCCCTGAGGGACCCAGGATGGGGGCAGGGAGCGAAGGTCTGTCCCCCGTGGTCTGCAGGCATCCTCCCTCCTCCTGGGCCTTCCCCAGGCCCTGCTGGTCCACCCCTGGGCAGGGAGCCACGCGGTGGGGCGGAAAGAGGTGGGGCCTCCCCAGAGCCTGGCGTGAGCCTCACTTTTCTCACTGAAAGGGAGATAATACTTCCTGGCTTGAGCTGCGGGAATGGATGGAAAGCTCTGACATGCGATAGAGGATGAATGTCAGCTGCTGGCATCGCGCACGATGCAGACACTCTCCGTGTGACCGCCTTCCTGCCCGGGGTCTCCAGCTCCCGCTCTGCTTCCCAGCACACTGGACACTAAGTTAGCATTCAATGCACCCCTCAGAGCCCCTAGAACGCAGCGTGATCTAAAGTATTTTACCCCTAGTTACTCAGTTTCTGATCGATAGATGTCTCTTTGGGGTGCATTAATTTCAAGAGAGCATTCTGACTATACTGAAAACATTGATTGATGATCTGAACTCAATCAACAATAGACTTTGCTGTCCTGGGCCACAGAGGATGACAAAGTACCTTTTAGGAAGAGAGATGAGGAGAGCTTCTAGAACCTAGAATCTAGATTGTAGAGCTGGGAGGGATGTTTTAAAAACACACATTCCACTGAAACCGGTTTGGCTCAGTGGATGGAGCATCGGCCTGCGGACTGAAAGGTCTCAGGTTCGATTCCGGTCAAGGGCATGTACCTTGGTTGCGGGCACATCCCCAGTGGGGGGTGTGCAAGAGGCAGCTGATCGATGACTCTCTCTCATCGATGTTTCTAACTCTCTGTCCCTCTCTCTACCTCTCTGTAAAAAATCAATAAAATATATTTTTATAAAACAAAAAATCCCCCACACATTCCCCCCAGACGTGGAAATGGAAGCCATGGAGCCGAGGTGCCTTCACTCATACATCTGGCTGCCGGCTGCCTCCCGGCTCCGAGTCGGGCCAGAGCCAGGGCTGACTGCATGCATCGCCCCGGCCACCGCAGGAGGCTCCTCCTTCGGGGCCGCTGCTGGAAGAGAGGTCCAAGGTGCCACCTGGAGATCCCTGAGGGGCGGCTCTCACCCGTCTCTGACCCCATCATTGTGACGTGCTCCCAAACACCCCCACGCGTCCTCCACCTCCTTGAGAACCGGAGAGTCACGTCTCTATTGGAGAAAAGAAAGAACTCACTGGCCAGCTGTGTGTTCCTGCCTCCTTCATGGCTCTCCGCCTGGATTATTCCATCAGCCAATGTCCCTGCCCGTGTGGGGACTCACGAGCGGGGAGACTGCTTGTCCTGTGGCCGCGATGGTCTCGCTGCTTTACTTTGGTCTTTATTCCTGGGCCGCCAGGTCTGACCTGTGCTCTTTTCCTCCCGGAAGCCTTGCGGAGAAAGCAAGGCGGGTTCTCAGGGCAGGTGAGCTGTGCGAGTGTTCTGCTCGCACCGGGCTGTCCTCCACCGCAGACCTGACATTTGGCTCAGGTAACAAAAACCCCGTAGTCCACGGAAATATCGACGGAGTGAAAGAAACCGATGACTCTGAAGGTTTGGTCTCTGCGACCTTGTTTCTGTGTGACTTCTAGGTTTAAATGGAAAACAAGGCGACTGGACGAGACCAGTTGTTCTCTCACTTATTCCGACAGCAGTGGCTGGAAATCAGGGTAATTCTGTGGAACACGGATCTTTGATCCCACCAAACAAATGGGGCACAATATCCAATTGAGTTATTTAACTCAATAAATAACTCAATTGGATATTGTGCCCCATTATGACCAATAAATGTTATTATGTGCTTCCATTGGATGAGTTCGAGGATGAACACTTAATAATAGATAAAGAATTGATACCTGAGGAGACCTCAACAATTTGGAAATAAACAACGGATAAAACCGAAAGGGATCGCACCAGACCCACAGGAAAGCTGGCGAAATGGGAAGGCTACAACTAGACACAAAGCAGGACATCGCTGCTGCCATGTGGAGTTTAAAACTACAGCGAAACTGAACCTGCCGGAGCCGCTGCCGCCGGGAATGAGGGAAGCCAGACCTCGCTCCGCCCCGGGGCCCAGGGAGTGGGCCAGCCCCGCCGGCTGCCACGGGAGCTGATGGGGGCCTACGCCGCCGCCGCCACCGCCGCCGCCGCCACCACAGCAGCGCCTTCGGCTCCTGCCTGGACGAGAAGCCCGTGAGCGCGACCTCCCAGCCCGCCCGCAGTGCTGGAGAGGAGCGGGCGCCTGGGCTCGGCCCCCCGCACTCGCCGCCGGGCGGGCGAAGGGATGGTGTAGTATCTCCCCGCCGGCCCAGCCCCCGCGCTTACTGTGCAGGCGAAGAAATCGCGCAGCGTCTCCCCACCCGCAACCAGCCCAGAAGTGGGAAGACTACAATTAGAAACCAAGCAGGGCGCCGCAGCCCCCATGTGGAGTTTAAAACTACAGCGAAACTGAACCTGCCGTTGACCCCGGAAATGAGGGAAGCCAGACCTCGCCCCGCCCTGGGGCCCAGGGAGTGGGCCAGCCCTGCCGCCACTACGGGAGCTGATGGGGGCCTACGCCGCCGCCACCACCGCCGCTGCGCCTTCGCCGCGCCTTTGGCTCCTGCCTGGACAAGAAGCCTGTGAGCGTGACCTCCCAGCCCACCCGCAGTGTTAGAGAGGAGCAGGCGCAGCGTCTCCCCTCCCGCACAACCAGCTCGGCCCAGAAATGGGAAGGCTACAATTAGACACCAAGCAGGGCGCCGCAGCTGCCATGTGGAGTTTAAAACTATGGCGAGTGGAGGACTGAGAAGGTGGGGCAGTTCTGTGCCGTGCTGCCTTCCACTGGTTGAGACTTCCGAGAGCGAGGGCCTACCGAGGTGAGGATGCCCCTACTGTCACCTGTGGAGGGGCAGCGCTGAGCTGGCCAATATTTGTGGTGGTGGTGCTGCTTGTCCTGGCTCAGGGGAAGCGTTCCACTAAGTCTGAAAGACTGGGACATCGCGGGGACTCTCCGCCACCACCCGCAGCCTGCTCTGCCAGGCCTTCGAGCGGGCTGTGCTGGCACTGCGCCTTCCATTGGCAGACCCGGAGAGTCCTCTCTCCGTTGCCGCATGGCCAGGCCAGGGCATCAGACACTACCACCACGCGGATTTTAAAACTGCAGGGGAAATTGAGCCACAGGCGCTGCCATCGCTGCCGCCCCCGCCGCCATCCCCAAGAATGGGAATCCACCAAAATCAGAGCTCACTACGCCCCGGGCTCACAGAGAGTGTGGCTTCAGAAATTATCCTCTGCATCCACAGCAGCTCCACATCCGCAACAAAGAGGACACCATTGAGGGCGGACTCTCCCCATGCAGCCATCACAGCCCGCCCACAATCTTCCCAGCACACCCACCATGTTGGGAGGGAAATGGAGCGCGCTGGTGAGGAAATGGCACGGTGCCTTCCATTACCCACTCAGGCGAGCCCATCCTCCGATGCCACATGGCCAAGCCGAAGCTCTCACCACCACCGCCATATGAACTTTAAAACTACAGTAGTAATTGAACCACAGGAGCGACCGTCAATATTGCACCTGGCACCGCCACCCGCCACTGCCGCTGAGAATAAAGGAAATCCACCGAGAACAGAGCTCACCATGCCTTGGGCTCAGGGAGTGGGCGACCTCAGAACTTAGCCTCCATGTCTGCAGCTGCTCCGCTCCCACACCGAACGAGACACCTTTGGGGGTGGTCCCCCCGCCTGCAACCATCTCAGCCCAACTGCAGCTGTCCCAGCCTGCCCCCCATGCTAGCAAGGAGCTGGTGCGGCGCCTCCAGTATGCAACCCCAACACCCTAGAGGGGCCGTGTGCCCTGGATGAGCCGTGTGTCCCAGGGGGCCGAGTGCCCCGGGTGAGCCGAGTGTCCCAGGGGGCCGAGTGCCCTGGGTGAGCCGAGTGTCCCAGGGTGCAGTGTGCCCCGGGCGAGCCGTGTGTCTCAGGGGAAGCAGTGGGACCCAGGGGAAGGTGCGGTGAAAACCAGAGGAGGAGCGGACTCTATTCATATGGTCCTGAGATAGTCACCATAAAACAAGCAGACTGCCAAATGAGAAGCAGATTTTATTCATGGGGTCCAGAGATAGTCACCATAAAACAAGCAGATTGTCAAATGACAGGGGGGAGGGGAAGGAGACCTGGGGGGAGATAGGAGAACAACCGAGGGACTGGTATGAATGAACATAAGTACAACCAATGAACACAGAACTCTGGGGAGGGAGGGCATAAATGGGAGGTGAGGGGGGGCAATGGTAAACTATGTACACAGAAAATACCTTAATAAAATAAAATTAAAAAAAAAAAAGAATTGATACCTGGCCCTGGTCGGTGAGCTCAGTGGTTAGAGCACCAGCCAGCACACCAATGGGTCTCTGGCTCGATTCCCAGTCAGGGGGATGTGTACCTGGGTTGCATGTTTGATCCTGGGTCCAGGCTGGGATGAGTGCAGGAGGCAACCAATCAATGTGTCTCTGCCACATCAATGTCTCTCTCCTCTCTTCTCTCCTTACCTCCCTTTCAGTCTCTCTAAAAATAAATGGGAAAAATATACTCAGGTGAGGATTAACAACAACAAAAAAGGAAATGATAACTTGACCAAAGTTTATACAAAATGATTGGAAAAAAGTTAAAGCATTTCATGCTCTGCCTGAAGAGTTTCCTTGCACTGAGGACGTGCATGTCCAGCATGAGCTATAAGCCCCTCTGTCCCAATGTTGATGCCTCAGCTTCTGAAGAAGCATCGTTTGGGGACCTCTGGACTGGCTCTGAGCTCCAGTGTCCAGCAGGCTCTGGATCGAATGTCATGTGGCCTCGGTCTCACGGCTTTTCATTTGTAATACCAGGCAGGTCACGTTAGAACTTTCCGTAAACACCAACTCAAGGCTTCAAGAGTGGACATCCGGGTCCACATTCTGCTCAGTGGTACCTCCCAGGGATGCTCAGTGTCACCGTAGAAACACTCCCTCCTGCAAAGGAGGGGGGAGGGGAGCTCTGGAGTCCGAATTGTCTGAGGCCCATTACAGGTACATGGTGTCTTTGAAATCAGACACCATCCTGAGGAATTATATAAAAACTTTTTATAAAAATTTCCAATTATTGCCGAAACCGGTTTAGCTCAGCGGATAGAGCGTCAGCTTATGGACTGAACAGTCCCGGGTTCGATTCCGGTCAGGAGCATGTACCTTGGCTGCGGGCATATCCCTGGTAGGGGGTGTGCAGGAGGCAGCTGATCGATGTTTCTCTCTCGTCGACATTTCTAGCTTTCTATCTCTCTCCCTTCCTTTCTGTAAAAAATCAATAAAATATATTTTTAAAAATTTCCAATTATTTATCACCAGGGAAAAAATCCCCTATAGATGGAGCTGGGCTCAGCAGCCTGTGCACTCGGCCTAGAGCTGTCCATCTGAGGATGGTGGGAGGGAGAGACACGTCCTTAGATGTGTCAGCCTCCTCATCCCTAGGACCAGACCCTGAGACAAATACCACGTCAAGGACAGAGAACACTTTTTAAAAACTATTGTCGGAAGTATTACAGATGTTTCCCTTTTTTCCTCCATTGCCCGCCTCTACCCAGTTCCCACCCCACCCCAGGCCTTTACCACCCTATTGCTTTTGCCCATAGGTAATGCATATATGCATATAAAATCTTTGGTTACGCTTTTCCTACCACCCCTCCCTTCCCTCTGAGATTCATCAGTCTGTTCCATGTTTCCATGTCTCCGGTTCTATTTTATTCATCAGTTTATTTTATTCCTTAGATTTCTTATTCATTTATTTTGATTTTTACATTCAATTGTTGATAGAAATACACATTTGTTGCCATTTTATTGTTCATACTTTTTATTTCTTCTCCTTCTTTTTCTTCTTCCTCTTTCTCTTCCTAAAGAATACCCTTCAACATTTCATGTAATACTGGTTTGGTGATGATAATCTCCTTTAGCTTTTTCTTGTCTGTGAAGCTCTTTATCTCACCTTTAATTCTAAATGGCCGCTTTGCTGGGTAGATTAATCTTGGTGGCAGATCCTTGCTATTCATCACTTTGAATATTTCTTGCCACTCCCTTCTGACCTGCAAAGTTTCTGTTGAGAAATCAGCTGGCAGTTGTATGGGTGCTCCTTTGTAGGTCACTAACTGCTTTTCTCTTGCAGCTTTTAAGATTATCTTTTTATCTTTAACTCTTGACATTTTAATTATGATGTGTCTTGGTCTGGGCCTCTTTAGTTCCTCTTGTTTGGGATTCTCTGTGCTTCCTAAACTTGTAAGTCTATTTCTTTCAGTAGGTAGGGGAATTTTTCCGTTATTATTTCTTTAAATAGTTTTTTAATATCTTGCTCTCTTTGTTCTCCTTCTGGCACCCCAATAATGTAAATGTTGGTGCACTTGAAATTGTCCCAGAAGCTCCTTACACTATCTTCATATTTTTAAATTATTTTTTCTTTTTGTTTTTCTGATTGGGTGTTTTTGTTTCCTCGTATTCCAAATTATTGATTTGATTCTCAGAATCCTCTACTCCACTATTGAATCCCTATAAATTATTCTTTATTTCAGTTAGTGTATACTTAATTTCTGACTGGTCCTTTTTCATGTCTTTGAAATTCTCACTAAATCCCTTGAAGCTCTCATTAAGTTCCTTGAGTATCCTTACAAGTATTGTTTTGAACTCTGTATCCAGTAATTTGCTTGCTTCCATTTATTTCATTTGTGACATGTCTCTTTGTCTCTGCAATTTGGCTGACTCCTTGTGCTTGTTTCTATGTATCAGGTAGAACTGTGATGTCCTCTGGAATTGGTAGAGTGCCTTGTGTAGTAGATATCCTGTAGGGCCCAGTGGCTTAGCTTCCCCAGTCATCTGATCTGGGTACTCTAAGTGTGCTCCTGTGTGGGGTGTGCACAGTCTTGTTTTAGTTGAGCCTTGATTGCTGTTGGCATCACTGGGATGAATTAACCTCCAGGCCAATTGGCTATGAGGACAAGCTGTGACTACAATGGAAGAGCTGCTGTGCAGGTGACACTGCTATAGAGCAGGACTTGCTTCATTGGGGTTTTGATGCTCACTCAATCTGCCTCTTGAGTGTGTGGCTCCTGTATTTGTAGAGTTGTAATCTGATATGGTCTGAAGCTGTCCACCTGGTTCACTGGCTCTGGGGCTTCCCAGTAAGTACAAAGTTGGTCACTGCCTAGGGCCACCTAGCAGAAACTAGAGAGATATCTGAAGAAGGCTGCAGGTTATATTGGGCTTGGAAGTACCCAGGCAAGGCCAAGCTGTGAATCAAAGCAGTCTGGTGCTTGGACCTCCTATAATAAGCCTGGGGAATGCTGATGTCAGCTGCTGCTTGTTTGAAGATTTTAGGAAAGTCTGAAGCCTGAACCAGGACAGGCCATTCATATTGAAAAGCTGCTGCAAACAGCTTGGGTGGGGCTGAAAGTTGGATGGGGCAGGGGTCTCAGGGAATCACCAGGGGGGGGGGGGTGAACAGTGTGAGCCATGCTGATAGAAATTCAATATGGGGCCTGCCAGTCAGCTCTGTGATGGGGGAGGTCCCAACATGGAACAATGATCTCTGCGAGCACCCCTATTTGGGAGAAAGCTGCCCCTGAGTTCTTGCTCCTGTGCCAGACAATCTAGTTTCTCCATGTATGTCACTGGATCTTCCAAAGCTTCTGCCCGGTGCTAGAGCTCAGAGGAAGCAGGACCCTGTAAGTTCATGTGCTGGCTCTTTAAGAGGAACTGCCTGGAACTCCAGCAGCCTCCAAGTCACTCAGCCACAATCCCTGCTGGATTTTTCAGCTCAAAGTTATGGAAACTTCTCTTTCAAGGTCTGGAACCCTGGGCTGGGGACCTGATATGGGGCTGGGACCTCTTGCTTCTCACAGGAGGCCTCTGCAGCCAAGTTGTCCTTTCCAATATGTTGCACATGGGTGTCAGACCAGCCTGTTCTGTGCTTCTGCTCCTCCTACTAGTCTCTATGTACTTTATCCTTTACTTATATTGTTGTAGGACTTCTATTTAGCCAGATTTCAAGTGGTCCTGAATGATGATTGTTCTGTATTTTAGTTATAACATTGATGTGGTTGTGGGAGGTGATGTGTGCTGGTGTTTAACTGTGTTGCCATTTTGGTTCTCCCAGATAGAGAACATTTTAATTCACCACCACTGATAATACTGGTAGCTCTGGGACAGACTGATTGCTGTGAGCAGAGAAAATAAAAAGTAAACTTTTGATAAATGCCAGGCTTTGTGTCCAGATTAAACACTAAATTTCCAACAGCTATGTGCTCACCCAGTTCCTAAGCGACCCATTATGTAAGCCCTGGGTCACCATTTGTAGTGGGAGTGGGAATATACTCCTTCCAAATAGGGAGGGGCCTTTGTTCTGTGATGCCTGAATCCCAGGTGAAAGGAAACTGGCAAAAACCATAAAAAGAGAGAGGTAGATGAAAGAGCATACAATGAATATGTGTTCTCTTTTCCAAGGTCAGACAGTACTTATAAGGCAACCCGAGCCACTATTAAAGCATTTTAGGCCTTCCCAAAACATTCTGGATATCCAGATAGTTTAAATGACAAATATGCCTGTGTTTTGAATTAGATTATAGCTTCAAGTTTTTATTTTCTTTTCATTTTTCAGATCACCACCAAATATCTAAGATTTATGAGGAAGAGAAAGAGAGATGGAAATGAGGATGAAAATTGCCTATTTATTTGTCTTGCAAGTTCAAGATTAAATTAATGGACCAGTAAAACACATGTCTTAGATTAGAATGCCTTACTCCAAAATCTCTTGCCTCTTCATTCTTTTAAGGGAACATTCTCTTGTTAGTTTATTCAACAAATCAGTTTGAAGTTTTTATTTTATTTATTTTATTTATTTTTTATTAAGGTATTATATGTGTACATAGCTTACCACCCCCCCCACCTCCCATTCATGCCCTCCCTCCCCAGAGTTCTGTGTTCATTGGTTGTACTTATATTCATGCATACCAGTCCCTCGGTTGTTCTCTTATCTCCCCCCAGGTCTCCTTCCCTTCCCTGCTGTCATTTGACAATCTGCTTGTTTTATGGTGACTATCTCAGGATCACATGAATAGAATCCACTCCTCATTTGGCAGTCTGCTCGTTTTATGGTAACTATCTCAGGACCACATGAATAGAGTCCGCTCCTCCTCTGATTCTCACCGCCCCTCCCCCCAGGTCCCACTGCTTCCCCTGGGACACACGGCTCGCCCGGGGCACATGGCCCCCTGGGACACACAGCTCACCCAGGCCACACGGCCCCCTGGGACACAAGGCTCACCCACGGCACACCACCCCTCTAAGACACAAGGCTCACCCATGGCACACGGCCCCTCTGGGGTGCTGGGGTTGCTAATTGGAGGCGCCGCACTAGCTCCTCGCTAGCACAGCAGGCAGGCTGGGACGACGGCTGCAGGCAGGCTGAGATGGCCTCAGGCAGGGAGACCATCCTCAAAGGTGTCTCATTCGGTGCGGAAGTGGAGTGGCTGTGGACGTAGAGGCTAAGTTCTGAGGCCGCCCACTCCCTGAGCCCGGGGCATAGTGAGCTCTGTTCTCAGTGGATTTCCTTTATTCGCGGTGGCGGTGGCGGGTGCGGCAGCAATGGTCGCTCCTGTGGTTCAATTTCCACTGTAGTTTTAAAGTTCACATGGCGGCAATGGCGGCAGTGATGGTAGCTCCTGTGGCTCAATTTCCCCTGTAGTTTTAAAATCCACATGGCGGTAGTGGCGGAAGCTTCGGCCCGGCCATGCGGCGGCAGAGGAAGGACTCGCCGGGGCTGAGAACGGAAGGTGCCTCGCCAGCCCCTCACTAGCATGGCGCGCACGGAGGCCGGGCCAAGCTGGCTGTGGGCGGCGGCGGAGGAAGGACTCGCGGGGCCGCAAACGGGAGGCGCTGCGCCAGCTCCCCACCAGCACGGAGCGTGCGGAGACTGGGCCAAGCTGGCTGCAGGCCGGGAGATGTCGTACCAGCTCCTCACCAGCACGGCGGGCGGGCTGGGACAGCTTTGGGCCAGGATGGTTGCGGGCAGGGAGGCCATGCTCACAGGCTTCTGGTCTGGGAGGAGCTGAAGGTGCGGCGGAGGCCCCGTATCAGCTCCCTGGTTCCCATGGCGGCTGGCGGGCTGGGCCCTGGGGCGGAGCGAGGTCTGGCTTCCCTCATTCCCGGCGGCAGCGGCTCTGGCAGGTCCAGTTTCACTGCAGTTTTAAACTCCATATGGCAGCAGCAGTGCCCTGCTTGGTGTCTAGTTGTAGCCTTCCCATTTTGCCAGCTTTCCTGTGGGTCTGGTGCAATCCCTTTTGATTTTAGCTTTTTTTTTTTTTTTTCCAAATTGTTGATGAGGTGACAGCCTAGGAGGCTACCTAGGCCGCCATCTTGTTTCGGTCTCTCTCAGTTTGAAGTTTTTATGATCTCTCGGACACTGTGGTAAGTACTGGAGAAACAGGTGTGTAAGATGAAGTCCCAGCCCTAAAGAAATGAGCATGCCAGGGGCAGGAAAGGGCGTGTACGACACCAGGTGGTGGTTAATGCTACAGAGGAAAATAAGGCAGAAGAAGGTGATAGAGAATGCTCAGGGTGAGCTATTTAGAAAGTGCAGTGCAAGAGAGCCTCTTTAAGACATGCCATCCTTGACATCGGTCTTGGCAATGAGTTCATGGATTTGACACCAAAACTAAAGGCAATGAATACAAAAATAAACAAGTGAGACTACATTAAACTAAAGAGCTTTGTACAGCAAAGAAGACCAATGACACAATGAAAAGGCAACCTATGGAATAGTAGAAATTGAAATATAAATACACACACACACACACACACAATGGAATACTATTTGTTTGCAAAAAGGATATTCTGCCATTTGTGACAATATAGTTAGACCTTGGGGGCATTTTGCTAAGTGAAATGAATTAGACAAATATAAATACTATATGATCTCACTTTTATGTAAAATCTATAGTAATAAAAGGGTAATATGCTAATTAGACCAGACGTCATTCCTAAAATCCTTCCTGACAAAAAGCCAGGGCTGGAGGAAAGCCTGAGTCCTGGATGCCAGAGGGAAGCCGGTGCTAGAAGCTGGAAGAAGACAGGCCTACTCTTGCACAAATTTCATGCATTGGGCCTCTAGTCTTAAAAGAAAAACAACCCAAAGAAAACAATAACAATAAAACCCCAAATAAAACAAAACCAAAAAGCCCACAAAACTACCAGAGGTGAGGGGAGTGTAGAAGGTGGGCAAAATAGGTGAATGCCCAAGCTTCAAGTTGTAAGTCCTGAAAATACTATTTAAAAATAAATAAATGAAAAGTAAAGACATGCTATTTGAGCAGCAGCAACCTGATAGAACCTGGTGCAGATCTGGAGGAAGGAGAGAACCTGTGCAGATGGGGGGGAAGGATGTTCTTAGCCCCAGAGATGCACCTGGTTTAATCAGGAAGATCAAAAAAGCACAATGTTGAAGCAGAGTGATCTAGGAGAGGTGGCAGGGATGAGCCTGGTGGTACAGGGCCTTAGTCCATGATGTGTTGTGAAGTGGCTTAAGTGGTGGCCCCTTAAAAAGATATGTCTATATCCTAACCCTTGGAACCCATGCCCATGACCTGATTTGGAAAAGGGTCTTTGCAGGTGGACTTGTTTAAGAATCTGTAGATGAGAGAGACAAACGCCTAACTGCAGCCTCACACAATTTCAAAAAAATACAACTAAAATACAAAATGGACATTATCCAGAACTACAGGAAAGTTGACTGACTGGAAATTCTACAACTAGAAGGAAAGAGAACACCAGAAGGAAAGTCAGAGGAGCTGTAAAAGCCTAAGGTACAGAGACAGGCAGAGACATGGTGTGTGCGTGGGGAGAGGATGGAGTCAGAGAGGAGGGGCTGCCCCGGCCTGCGGGGCAACAACGAAGGCACGCAGAAACCACCTAAGAGAATGAATCAGATAAGAAGCGCGAAAGAATGGAGGCAAGACAGGATTCTGATCAAGCCTCATTTCTCTATTGAAGCGTTGTGGTTTTTAAAGGCTCGGGAGGGGAGGAGTAGGATAAGGAGTTGCCATGGGGTGATTTGTTGGGGACTGGGTATCTGTCCTTAGCTGATTGGTTATTCTGATGTGGGATTGTCATGGGGTGATTGGTTGGGGACTGGGTATCTGTCCTTAGCTGATTGGTCTGGCCTTTGGCGCGCGCGGGCTTTCTTGGCGCACGCGGGCTCAATCAGGAAGAGGGGCTGACCAGGAAGTGAGACTGAACTCTTGTTTTTATGGCTCCCGGCAAGGGGCGGCTGAGTGCCTGGCTGGTGTTCCCTAGTGGGAAGGAGATAAAAGCTCTGGACCCCAGTTCCGACAGCAATGAACCCCAATTCTGGGCGAGACCCTGGGGACCCAGACACATATGGAGGGAGTCTGGGCTGTAAGGTAGAAACCCAGGGGAGCAGCGAAAGGAAGTTCCGGAGGCACGCACATTACGTGCAGAGGATGGACTGCTGACTGTGCTGCTAGATAGCCCTAGCGGGAAGGAGACAAAAGTTCTGGACTGTGCGGAGCCCCAGTTCCAACTTCACTGAACCCTAGTTCTAGGCCAGACCCTGGGGACCCAGGCTCATATGGAGGGAGTCTGGGCTGTAAGGCGGAAACCCATGGGAGTTGCGAAAGGCAGTCCTGGAGGCATGCACATTGCACACAGAGAACGGATGGTTGACTGTGCTGCTGGAGTGTCCTAGCGGGAAGGAGACAAAAGCTCAAGAATGCTCTGAACCCCACTTCCAACCCCACTTCCAACTGCATTGAACCCCAGTTCCGAGCTCATTGGGGGAGAGCCTAGACTGTTTGGTAGTGGGCAAAACTTGAGGACACCTTTCTCTCAGAGGTGCTTGCAACAAGTACCAAAGGACACTGAGGAACACTGAGACTCAGGAACCTCATAGGGCAGGGCTGAGGGGAAGCCAAGGCTGTAGGCTCCACCCTGAAACTCTGCCCCATCCAAGCTGAGCACAGAAACTTTTGCAATTTTCCAAGTCTAGTCGAATAAGGCTGTCTCCTGGCATTGCCACAGTTGATCCTCACAGCCAATTGGCCTGGAGGTCAGTTCCTCCCAGTGATACCAACAACAATTAAGACTTAACTACAACAAGGCTATACACACAGTCCACAAAAGGGGACACCAAGAATGTCCACCTCAGGTAACTGGGAGACTGAACCACTGAACCATATAGGACACCTTAGCACATAAAGCCAACTCAGGGAAGCTGTGAAAATGCCGAGACACATAAAGCCAACTCAGGGAAGCTGTGAAAATGCCGAGACAAGGAAACAGATCACAAACGAAAGAAATGGAGGACAAAAAGCGACTGGATATAAAGTTCAAAACCATGCTTATAAGGGTTTTCAAGAATTTCCTAGAAAAGGCTGATAAAATAAACGAGACCTATGAGGATATGAAAAGGGATCAACTAGAAATAAAGACTACATTGTCTGAAATAAAAAATATTATACAGAGTCCTAAAAACAGAATGGAAGATCACAAGAATCAAGTCAAAGATTTGGAACATAAAGAGCCAGAAGACACTCCTCTGCAGAAGCAAGAAGACAAGAGAATCCAAAAAGTTGAAGATAATGTAAGAAACCTCTGGGACAACTTCAAGCAAACCAACATCAGAATTATGGGGGTCTCAGAAGAAGAGAAATAGCAAGATACTGAAAACATACTGGAAGAAATAGTGACAGAAAACTTCTCCCGCCTGGTGAAAAAATTAGACTTACAAGTCCAGGAAGCACACAGAACCCCAAACAAAAGGAATCCAAAGAGGACCACACCAAGACATATCATAATTAAAATTCCAAGAGCAAAAGACAAAGAGAGAATATTAAAAGCAGCATGAGAAAAGCAGGTAGTTACATATAAAGGGGCACCCATACGACTGTCAGCTGATTTCTCAACAGAAACCATGCAGGCCAGACGGGAATTGCAAGAAATATTCAAGGTGATGACTAGCAAGAACCTACAGCCAAAAATACTCTACCCAGCAAAGCTATCACTCAGAATCAAAGGCCAGATAAAGAGCTTCACTAATAAAAAAAAGCTAAAGGAGTTCATCACCACCAAACCAGAATTATATGAATTGCTGAAGGGAGTTCTTTAGGAAGAGGAAGAAAATAAAGATAAAAATTATGAACAACAAATATGTAACTATCAACAAGTGAATCTAAAAATCAAGGGGATTAAAAAATCTGATGAACAATATTAACTGGTGAATATAATAGAATCAGAGGTATGGAAGGGGAGTGAACTGACAATTCTCAGGGAAAAGGGGAGTGGGGGGATTCGGGAAGAGACTGAACAAAAATTGTGCACCTATGGATGAGGACAATGGGGGGTGGGGCAAGGGCAGAGAGTGGGGTGGGAACCTGGTGGAGGGGAGCAGTGGAGTGGGAAAAAATGAGGAACATTTGTAATAATATGAACAATAAAGATTTATTATAAAATCAATAAAATTATATATATATATATATATATATATATATATATATATATATATATATGGTTTTTTTTAAAAAGAATCCATATATGAGATCATTCTAGATTGCCAGGGTGCATTCTAAACCCAGTGACATGTCCCCTGAAGGAACAGAAGACACAGTCACAGAGAGAAGAGAAGGTTGGGAAGAGGGTGGCAGGAGGCAGACACTGGAGTTCCGCAGCCACAAGCCAAGGACGGTGGGGCTCAGCTGGAGCTGGGACAGACGAGGAAGGTTCTCCCCTTGGCCCATGTCTTGGTTTCAGACTCCTGGCCCCAGACCTGTGAGGCCGTCCTATTGTTTAGGTCTCCGAATCCGTGGTGACCCAGCACAGGGCCCCAGGACACGGGCTGTCAGATGTGAACTCCGCCAGTGAGCTGACTTGGAGCTCAGAGAGCGTGCAGGGCTAGGGACAGGTCTTTGCTAACAGCATGTGTGTAATTCCACTGCCAGCCTCTGCGGGATGGGTGCAGGCAGAGAGGAGGGAAGTGGTGCCCATTCCCAGAGCTGCAGTGTGGGGCAGGGTAAGAAAAGCTTCTGCAGAAGGAGCAGAGGCATGTGGGTGTGGGAGCAGCACCACGGACCAGAGGACGTCACTGATGCTGAGGAAAGTGTGGGAGAGAGTAGCCAGCCTGGAAGACACTGCCCCCGCTGAGCGAGGTGAGGGGTGGGCGGGCTGGAGGGGTGGGGGCGTTGAGCATTGTGTTTGCGAAGGCAGAAGCAATTGTGGTCTCGCCAAGGCTGGTCTCAATGGAGAGGCAGAAAAGTGTTTTCAGCAACTTGCCAAGGGCACTCAGCTAAGGGGTTGCAGCGCTCCAAGAGGCAAACTTTAGCTTTCTCGTCCTTGATCTTGTCTGTTCCCTGGTTTTGTGGTGTGGCTTCAAATGGCATACACAATAGAACAACATCTTGGATCAAAAGCTCCTTCCCCACTTCACTGAGATAACAGCAACCTTGTCATCACCATTGTCCTCTAGCAAATGCTTACTTTGTACTAACCCTGTGCTAAGTGACATGAAAATATACTTATGCAATTTTATTATTTCACCAAGTTTGAGAAGTAGCTTTTATTCTCATTTTTAAAAAGAGAAAACAAGTATAGCCAGAATTCCTATCATCAAAAAACTCCCTAGGTAACATCTGAAGTACCCTGGTTAGGAAATTGTTATAATATCTTTTGTTGGAGAGATGAGAGAGAGAGAGAGAGAGAGAGAGAGAGAGAGAGAGAGAGAGAGAGGGAAAGAGAGAGAAAGAGTCAAATTCCTTCTCTTCCCATTTCCACAGGATTTCTGCAACTGCAGAGCACAGGTATTCTGGTGCACCTGAAATTTGTGCTGCCCTAACTTGGCAGCTGGCACACTGACAAGATGCCAGCACCCAGGAGGAGAAATGTTCTGACTGATTGTTACGTGCCAGACATCTCACATGCGTGGATGTAACAGTGCTCCCAGGGCCGGAGTGTGGACGTGACTTTAGCCAAGGACCCATACCTCCTGGGCAGACTAAGACCTGCATCCACGGTGGTCAGTTCTAAAGCCCGTCCCCTTCACCACCAGCTCCTTAAGTGCCCTGTACACCGGATGCCCGTTACCATAGAGAGGGGCGCTTGGCTGGACAGGAGGTAGAATGCGTCAGACCTCACGCTACTTCCTCTCGCTCTGTGCGTGCTCTCCTACATGGGCCCTGTGTTTTAGAAAATGCATTACATTTTCCTGCCGCTAAGGTTTTGCTCACCATGGTTCCCTTTGTCCTGAAATTCTATTTACCCTTGAAAACCCAGTACAAATGCTAACCCCTGCACGCGGGCTTGGCCCTGTCAGTGCTGGCCGCCCTCCGACGCCCAGTGACCTCTTACAGGAATTATCCCTAAGTGCCTGCTGCTGGCATCTTGGGTTCGTGTGTGTGTGTGTGTGTGTGTGTGTGTGTGTGTGTGTGTGTGTGTGAGTCTCTTACTGTGGTTTATAATAATACCCTTCAGAGGCAAAGACTGCCTTCTCCACCTTTGAATATCGTCAGTAAGGAGGTTGCCATTTAAACAATACTCAAGCTGTAGACTGTGATTTGGAAAGCGATTCTGACTCTTTCAGGAGCTTCGAGGAAATGGAGCCAGGCCCAGGGATCCACTGGAGGATGCTAAATGCAGGTCCTGACTGTGGGACTCGAGAGCTTGGCTTGCTCACAAAACGATGCACAGACACAGCTCGAGACACCACAAATCGCCTTGACAACGGGCTGTGGCATCTACCTGACCAGCGAGAAGTCCCTCCCTCCGCAGGCTAACCAAGCGCCCGGTTCTCCGGGCGGCCTGTCCCTGGACGCGGAGAAAGAGCGGGTATGGCTGGTCGCCCAGCGGATGTCACGTTGCTACCGGGAGGACTTTGGTAGGGAAACACCTCTCCATGGACCAGCCCTTCTGGGGAATAAGAGCAAGCAGTTCAGCTTGGACATTTGTTAGAGTATCGGATTAAGGTTGCTAATGAAGTTTGATGAGTAAAAAGGATTTGCGATTTTAAAGTTCACGTAGTGTTCCGTGATAGATACTAGGTGTTGTATGTTTCTCAGGTTCAACGTTTACCTGAAGACCGTGCTGATTTGCTCCGACTTCCTGACGTGGCTCTGCCTTTCTCAGCACCAGCGGGTCTCCCTCCCAAGCTCTCCATGCTGGCACTGAGCATGTGCTGCTCAGTGAGATGAAACACTGCATCTGTACAACCAACAGAGCCCAGGCCACTCTCAGCAGGAATTCTGTCTCTGTTACATCTATTTTAATTTTCTCTAACTTATGATCCTTTCCCCTAGGGGCCTCCAAAACCAAAGACATTCTGGGAATATACTTTTATCTGGTTCTTAAATGTAGGAGCCTTTGAATATGTATTTTTTTTATAATATATTTTATTGATATTTTACAGAGAGGAAGGGAGAGAGATAGAGAGCTAGAAACGTCGATGAGAGAGAAACACCGACCAGCTGCCTCCTGCACACCCCCTACTGGGGATGTGCCCGCAACCAAGGTACATGCCCCTGACCGGAATCGAACCCGGGACCTTTCAGTCCGCAGACAGACGCTCTACCACTGAGCCAAACCGGTTTTAGCTGAATATGTATTTTAATATATAAGCATGTTTGAGACAGCACTTAAATATCACATATGCATAGCGTTCAAAGACATAGAGGATTGTGACATCTCTGTCTCAGCCTTGTAACCTTGAGGGTCTTACTGTAAGATAAAACAAGATTAATGCCAGATGCCTGGATTTGAAGCTTCCTCCCTCTCTCTTTTCTCTTCTCTCCTCTCTTCCTCTCCTCTCCTCTCCTCTCCTCTCCTCTCCTCTCCTCTCCTCTCCTCTTCTCTTTCTCTCTTCTCTCTTTCTCAAAATAGCCTACAGCCTCATAACTAGGTCACTTGGAGGATAAATAAGAAAAATTCTATACATCTTTAAAGGGGAAATAATGAAATAATGGTCCAGGAGGAGTGGGGTTTGCTCTGGAATTGCAAACTCAGTGAAGTCATCTATGCTAATAAAAGGGTAATATGCTAATTAGACCTGATAACCTGGATGTCTGAAGCTCCTGGGGTCCCAGGTGCCTAGGGCTGGCCAGAGGGAGGGAAGCCTGGGTCCCCGGTGCCGGAGGAAAGCCGGTGCTGGCAGCTGGGGGGAGAAAGGCCTATTCTTGCATGAATTTTCATGCATTGGTGTGGGATCCCTTAACATGACCTGCGTGGTTCTGTAGGACCCCAAGATTGAGGAATTGACCTTCCCCACTGCCTGTTCCAGGATGTGACCTTTACGGTTAAAGATTAGACAGGGATGAAATCAGTCCCCAGAAACTTCCTACCCTGAGGACTTTCCCAGAGGAATGGGAAGGGGAGAGACAAAGGGGCTTGCAAGATTAACATGTAATTAACGAGCCTAGCTCCCCTTCTTAGAATTTCCTTGTTCCCTTCTTCCCCCTCCATGTGTAACCCCACCTGCGTGTGGTGTTTGCCTTTATAAACTCATGTTCTGCAGTTACTCGGCGCTCCAGGCAGCCAGCACTGTTGCTGTCTGTCTGAGACGCCCCTGCGCTGCGCTTGTATTAAAACCTCATGCTTTTTGCATCAAGTTTCGGTCTCGGCGTTTGACTTGGGGTCGTCGCCCACTCCGTCGGACTTACTGGGGGTCTTGGGACCTTACAGTTCAGGGCCCACTCAGGGTCCGGTTTCTGGAGAAGGCCGCACACTAAAATGAAGAGACTGGAACAGAGTTCATTTGGGAAAATGGGGGCCAGGCGGAGAGTCCATTTCTAGTGGGAAGACTAACCCCCTGCTCTGGTCTTTTACCATTCCTTTTATTGAGATTCTGAGACAAAGACATCTCTTAGGTGGGAAAATTTCCAGCAACAGAAAATCAACAAGAATTTACATATGATTAACAAATTAAAGTTGCCTCAAGCTCCACTATCTCAACTAGACAATGAGTTAATAGCTCCGACCATTCAGAGCCATTGAGGTTGGCCATCTCTTTTTGCATTTTATCACTAGTGACAATGTTTGGTTTCTTTTTACATTTTATTATTGGTGACTCAACCTAGAGTCAATTGACCTTTCAGGGCCATCAAGGTTGGTCAACTCCCTTTACATTTTACTACTGTTAGGTTTGAAAGGAAACAGGAAACAGACCACCAGGGAATTTTAAGGTAAAGTTTATTCCCCGTAATGGGTGGAACCCATCACGGAGGTAGAGAAATCAGAATTGGAGGAGGGGGGAGGAGACAGGGAGACCCAGCCAGGCTGACTCCTGGGATGGCGGAGAAGCAACACGTGTCTTGCCTGGGGGTACCTTTTAAGGCCCAGAACGGAAGGGGGTTGGGCCCAGGGCAGAACAGGAAGGGGTGGGCTTTAAGGACACTTTGACCCGTGCTGATTGGTGGTTCAATGTCTTGGAGATGTCTCTGTGATAGGTGCCAGTCATGTGCTAGCTCCACCCACCAGTTGGGCGGGAGAGAACCTTTCAACTACCATTGACAATGTTAGGTTTCGGTTTCCGGCATCTCCCCCCAATTCCTTCCTTTAAAAAATCTTGCATTTACAGACCAGAAATAAACATATAAGAGCAAAAATGTCTGAGTCCCAATTTCAAAGTCCGAGAGTGCTAAGTCCAATGTTTCAATGTCCAAAAGTTCCATGTCCAAAGTTCTGAGTCCAAAAGTTCCTTATGTGTACATGTGAGCAATGATATCTGGATGGTGGACAAACGGCGGTGATACAGGTCCAACCATCTCTGGTTTGGTCCTGGGCAACTTGCAGCAACACACAGCTGCTGACTGCTGGCATGGTAAGGCGTCGTCAGTGTCTTCCATGTCTGGACTGTTTCTCCTCTTGTCTTCATGGCTGGAGCATTCCTGCTAATTCCTCTGTTTCAGGAATCCACATGGTCTTGGAGTTCTTTTCTGAAAATATACAAACATCTCGACCAAAATTAATAAAGGAATCTTTTCTATAAATTTTACTTGGGATACTTTTAATTTTTTGCCCAAACAATTTTCCTCTGACTTATCTTGATACTATTTGTGTTTTTCATGTCATTACAAATGAAAATTGGTTTTCAAAAGAAAAATTTTTTTTCTAGATGTAATTTACTTACAGGACATTTTTTCTTACATGGTATTTTTCTACTATCCCCCTTTTTTATTTAATTATTAGGAAGCTTTTGGAAAAATTTTTATAATGCTGTTTTGATAACTTTTAAATTTTAATTTTTTGCACAAAAACTGTGACATTGTATGTTAAACAATTTTACTATGAAATGAACTACCAATAGAAATTTTGGTTAATACTTTAGGAACAGCCTGTTGTACAATTAAATTTTCTTGAATATTAACTCATTTCATTTAGCCAATTTAAATTAATCTGAAAACTTGACTATTTTACTGTCAAATTTAATACTTTGTATTTAACAATTTTAGTTTACTCTGTAAAAATTAATGAAAAGGATTATATGCATCCTTGAGAAAGCACTGAGCACTCCTAGATTTAGGCTAGATTTAGATATATAGGGCAGTAGCCATCAGCCACTTCTCTGTTGCCTGGGTCTCAATATGAGCTGGGCCAAATCTGTTTGTTGCCTGGGTCCTGATCTGAGCTGGGCATGGGAAGTGTGAAGCAGCCATGGGGCAGGAGAGCTCCATCAGAAGGGGCGAGATTCTGTGCCCCACAGCTGTTGTCCCCCAAGCTCTCTCCTGATGGCCCCCTGCGGCTGTGCCTGGCTTAGGTTGCCCCTCCCTTGAGGAGTCTTACCCGTCATTGACTAACCAGCCATCCTCCGGGGCCAAGCAGGGTGATGTGAGGTTCAGTTCTGTCTCCTTGGTAGCCTATGCCCTTATGGCCTCCATGCCCAGTACCTGGCCTTGGGATGCTCTCGCCTGCTGGCGGGGCCCCTGCATTGATCTTTGGGAACCCAGGTTTCTTCTCCAGGGAAGGACCATCTCACGCCATTGTGTGAGAAACAGATCCATGGTACCAGCCACCATGAGGCTTTAATATCAGCATGAATTGAAAGCTCAAGCAACAGCTGTGGGCAATTGGATTGTGAGGAGAGGGTCCCTCTTTGCAAATAAGGCAAGAAAGGCCAATATAGAATGCTCATGTACCTTCCCAGTGAGGCTTTCCACACAGTGGAAGGGATTAAATCCTTTCATGTCCTTTAAATTGCTGCCAAACATTCAAAAATTAGATTTTTAAGTTTGTTTGTAATAATTGTACAATATACTGTTACATTAAAAATTATAATGACATTGTAGAATAATACCATGCAAGGATTTTTTTTGCTCTAAGCCAATGGCAATTCAAATTTAAACTGGCTGTCAATTTCTTTTTATATAGACAAGATCTTAGTTACATTCTCTGCATCTCTCTCAGGAGCAAGTAGTGATATTCCTCTACTTTGGTGCAAGCCAGAAACCTCTATTTGTTCTTTACACACAAAGGAGCAGTGGTTTGATTGTGTCATACAAAAAGGGAAGCTGGGTGGCAACACCTATGTAATTATACTTCCTTGCTCCACCCATTTTCTTCCTAGATGATCAAGGTATTTAGAATTATTGGTGACTACATTAAGCAAGGGATCAGCCCACATAAGGGCTTTTACCCATGAAGGGTCAGGAACATAAGTCCTAAACACTTCCACATTTGTCCCAGCTAAAATTACCGTACAGATGACTACTGCTAACATGGCAAGAAAGACGTTCTCAGGTGTCAGGTGTCTGTACCGGCTTCTTCTTCTTCTTCTTCTTTTTTTAAATATATTTTATTGATATTTTACAGAGAGGAAGGGAGAGAGATAGAGAGCTAGAAATGTCGATGAGAGAGAAACATCGACCAGCTGCCTCTTGCACACCCCCAACTGGAGATGTGCCCGCAACCAAGGTACATGCCCTTGACCGGACCCGGGACCTTTCAGTCCGCAGACCGACGCTCTACCACTGAGCCAAACCGGTTTTGGCCTGTACCGGCTTCTTTACCATGCCCGTGTTCTCCGGGCTGTTTGCTGTCCGGCTCGTCCTCCTCCTGTTCATCTTTAGTGGACTGCTTGTAGTCGCTGCCCTCTGTAATGAGTAGTTGATTGTCTGCAGCTGCATGGCGTGGCTCCAGGCGCAAGGTCTTCATTAGTCTGGCTATTTTCTCTCTTGTATTCCTGTTGCAGTTTAATATTTCTAGCAGGAATCCCAGGAAAAATTGTCTGGGAATATACAAGCATACCCTCTGCCAAAGGTTAATAAAGGGTCAGGTCCTTTCCATAAACCAGATTCGGGATCCTTCCATTTAACTAGATCATTTTCTTTTGTTTTATTCTGATGCCAATGTCTTTCCATAGGTGTCCTTTCTTCATCATCACAAGTGAAAAAATTTAAAGTAATCAAGGCTTGGTGCAGCCTACCTGCAGGTGATTTCTCCATCATCCCATTTTTTTTTTTCTCCAAGTTGGGATTTTAGCCGCTGATGCTGTCATTCAATAATGGCCTGTCCTTGGGAATTATATGGTATTCCTGTAATATGCTGAATTTTCCACCTTTTACAAAATTCCTCGAATTGACAGCTTGTGTAAGCAGGCCCATTATCAGTTTTAATAATTTTTGGAATTCCCATGACGGCAAAAGCAGCTAGGCAATGATTAATAACCTATTTTGCCATTTCTCCTGTAGATGCAGTAGCCCATAGGACTTTTGGAAAGGTATCTACGGAGACATGTAACGCCCCAAGGCGTCCAAGGAATTATAATGCGTTACATCCATTTGCAAGATATGGTCTCTTAGCAAACCTCTGGGGTTGACGCCTGTGTTAGGCCCTTGAGGTAGATGTAACATGCACGTTGGACATTCCTTAATAATCTGTTTTGTCTGTTGTCGAGTGATTGAGAATTGTTTAGACAACATTTTGGCAGGCTGATGTAAAAGCTGATGAGATTCTAAGGCTTCTTTTAGTAAAGCAACCAGTTGATCAGCATGTGCATTTCCTTTGGTTAAAGGACCAGGAAAGACACTATGAGCCCTGATATGAGTAATATAAAAAGGATATTGTCTCTGTTGTACAATCTGCTGAACTTGTTTGAATAGTAAAAATAAACTTTGGTCACTAAGCCATTTCAATCGGGCAGTTTCAATTCTATTTACTAAGTTTGCAGCATAAAAGGAATCAGAGACAGTATTAAGAGGCTCTTGGAAATCCTGCAATGCAGCCTTAATAGCTTCTAGTTCAATTCTTTGTACAGAAGTATGACTGGTCAATATGACTCGGTCTGAATTTATTGTATGATAGGCAGCTTTCCCATTTGATGACCCATCAGTAAAAACAGTTAAAGCTTCAGGAATAGATTCCTGCCTACTATTTTTTGGTATAATTATGGAGGTATTATATACAAATTGTAGTACCGTATTTTTCGGACCATAAGACGCACCTTTTCTTCACCAAATAGTGGGAGGAAAAGTGCCTGCGTCTTATGGTCCAAATAGAAGTAGTGCCTGCGTCTTATAGTCCGAGTTGCAGAGCGGCAGCGGGTCCCCCGGGACCTTCCGTGTCCCTGGGGACTGCATATTTGGTGAAGAAAAAGTGCGTCTTATGGTCCGAAAAATACGGTAATTTATCTTTTAATAGATGACAGCTAAGTTCCCCTGAATATCCACTTAACCCATTTGGCCAATTTATATCAGTTTGAAATAACATTTCTAATTGCTTCCCAGTGAGGGGGAGGTAGATACACTGGGGCTCTTCCCCTCTAAGCAGTTTACAACATTTCCTAATTTGAAATAATAATTGGGCCAATAGTTCTACATATGTAACTGCAGTTTTAGAGGATTGATGTCCTAGGTGGACCCATTCAATAATGGCGGGAGAATTTTTATTTTGAAAGATGACTCCTGTGGGACTATTTGCAGTGGGGTTAATTTGTCTCAATAAAGGTAATTCTGGCTGTACCGGTGCTACTTGGGCTGAGGAAATTGCCTGCTCAACCTTTGGCAACTCATTCCTAGCTTCATCAGTTAAAGTTCAAGGAGAAAAAAGATTAGAGTCACCTCTAAGTAAACTAAACAAATTTGTCATTTCTCCTGTAGATATCTTCAGATAAGGTCTTAATCAGTTAATGTCTCCTAATAATTTCTGAAAGTCATTTAAAGTTTTAAGACAATCTTTTCTTATCTCCATCTTCTGAGGCCTAATGCTTTGGTTTTCAATTATGGTTCCCAGATATTGAAAAGGCATTTCTTTTTGTACCTTCTCTGGAGCAATTCTTAAGCCCAATTTAGGGAGCTCCTTTTCTAATTGGGAAAACATGGCCAAGGTCTGTTCTTCCCATGGGCTTGATAAAAGCAAGTTATCCATGTAATGAATAATGTAACATTGGTAATATTTGTCCCTTAAAGGCTGAACAGCTTGAGCCACATATTTTTGACACAAAGTAGGGCTATTGGCCATTCCTTGAGGTAAAACCTTCCATTGATATCTTTTCATAGGCTCTATATTATTAATAGATGGCACTGAAAATGCAAATATCTTTTTATCTTGAGGTGCCAAGGGAATTGTGAAAAAACAATCCTTAAGATCTACTACTTGCCAAAACCGGTTTGGCTCAGTGGATAGAGTGTCGGCCTGCGGACTGAAGGGTCCCGGGTTCGATTCCGGTCAAGGGCATGTACCTTAGTTGCGGGCACATCCCCAGTAGGGGTTGTGCAAGAGGCAACTGATCGATGATTCTCTCTCATTGATGTTTCTAGCTCTCTATCCCTCTACCTTCCTCTCTGTGAAAAATCAATAAAATATATATTAAAAAAAAAAAAAAAGATCTACTACTATGAGGGACCAATTTATTTATTTTTATTTTTTTTTAAATTTTATTTTATTAAGGTATTTTCTGTGTACATAGTTTACCATTGCCCCCCCTCACCTCCCATTTATGCCCTCCCTCCCCAGAGTTCTGTGTTCATTGGTTGTACTTATGTTCATGCATACCAGTCCCTCGGTTGTTCTCCTATCTCCCCCCAGGTCTCCTCCCCCTCCCCCCTGTCATTTGACAATCTGCTTGTTTTATGGTGACCATCTCAGGACCCCATGAATAAAATCTGCTCCTCATTTGGCAGTCTGCTTGTTTTATGGTGACTATCTCAGGACCATATGAATAGAGTCCGCTCCTCCTCTGGTTTTCACCACCCCTTCCCCTGGGTCCCACTGCTTCCCCTGGGACACACGGCTCGCCCGGGGCACACTGCACCCTGGGACACTCGGCTCACCCGGGGCACTCGGCCCCCTGGGACACTCGGCTCACCCGGGGCACTCGGCCCCCTGGGACACACGGCTCACCCGGGACACCCTTCCCCTTTGGGGGGTACGGCTTACCCGGGGCACATGGCCCCCTGGGACACTCGGCTCACCCGGGGCACTCGGCCCCCTGGGACACACGGCTCACCCAGGGCACTCGGCCCCCTGGGACACTCAGCTCACCCGGGGCACTCGGCCCCCTGGGACACACGGCTCACCCGGGACACCCTTCCCCTTTGGGGGGTACGGCTTACCCGGGGCACATGGCCATGAGGGACCAATTTAAAGGGATTTGTGAAGGCGCTGGGAGTCCAGGTTGTAAAGCTCCCATAGTAGCATTTACCGCTCTAAGATCATGTAACAATCGCCATTTTCCTGTCACCTTTTTAGGGATTGTAAATATAGGCGTATTCCAGGGACTATTGGAAGGTTCTATGTGGCCAGCCTCTATTTGTTTTTGTGTTAATTCATGAATATGACTTAATTTCTCCTTGGTTAATGGCCACTGATCCACCCATACAGATCTATCATCTTTCCATTGTATAGGATCAGCAATGAGGGTGAGGAGACTGAGCAGTGACCGCTCCTAAAAAGGTTGATATCCTATTTGAGTTATTAACTTCTTTTCTTTGCCAGTAACAATACATGCCTGTAAACCTTCTAAAATATTTATATTTATTAATTTTTATTTGATAAGGCTTTCCATGCAATTTCAAGTATAATACATCTGTTTTAAAAATATTTCCTTTAAGAAGAGAGAATAAGTTTCTTGTATTACTCCAGGCCCTTGGAGCTTTCTAAGAATCATCTCTGTTAAGGTCTTGAAATTTTATCATGGAAAAAACCAAACAAATATCTATATCCATATATGATTTAAATATTATAACTTTTTATCATTATCTTAGTATGTCAATTAGATTTAGACTAGTTTTTGCATAGAAAATTTCTGGTTGAGATCATAGAATTAACCCTCTTTTTTAATTAGACCAATAATAAACAACTTATTTTGAATTCCTAATGTGAACGAAAAGAGCTACATGCCAACCTGACAGGCCCGGGAAAAGCCTGCGTGGCAGTCTTGCAAATTCAGAGACCTAAAATGACCACAAAGATGGTTTGAAAATTTAATATCTGACTATAAACAGGTTATAGCAGGTAGTCATGTCCCAGGTATTTCAACTGACAAAGATCAATTTGGATCTGCTTTACTGAGCCCTGTAGCCTTCCTGCCTCTGAGATAACCTATCTGTGAGATGTCTGGGTAACCTGTAACTTCCTTTTTACCGCGGACCCCTCAGGGCACAACAAATGGCCCTGAGACATTTCCTCATTGTGACTGTTATCAAGTTAATTGTCAACTGTTAATTACGTTAGAGTATCCTGTATCCGTCTCTGTAAAAGAAGCTCATGTCCATCATTTCACTTTTTACCCTATCCCAGAGGTTTCCCCGCTTTGCTCTGTCCCACCTCCCTAATCTATCACCAATGAATTTCATGTAACTCATCTACGTCCCTTTCCTTTGATTGCAATGTATAAATATAGAAATGTAACCTGCCATTCTCTGGAGCTTTATCTCAATCCGTTGAGGTTCTGCTTCCCGGCAATTGTCGACAGTTTGGCTCAAATAAACTCACAAAAATTCTTTTCAGGTTTCAATGGTTTTTTCGTTAACACTAATTATTAGAGAAAACACACTTTTTATTTTCTCAAAAACAAGTTATACTTTTATGTATTTTAATTACCACAACTACATAATTTTTTCCAATTTAATTTATACTTTGAACTTTTAAAACTAGCAAATCAAATATATTTTGCATATCCTAGATTAACAACACTTTACATTTCTAAGAAAAATACAAGACGTAATCAATTAAGAGTTTCAATTTTGTCCTTTAGATTTTTTATGAGGCAAATTTAAACTTTACTTTTTTATTTTATATAAGCAAACTTCCAAAAAAAATTTTTTGCCACAGGAGTTTGGAGGAAGTTTATAGCCATTCAAATGCAAATTACCACCTTCCTTAACTCACTTTGGGGGAAGTTTCAGCAACAGATCTGACCACACATTTTTTCATGCTTAAATAAAGACAGATCTCAAATTTTTTCTTTCTTTTTTGCTTTCTGAAGTAATAACTAGCACCCAATTTGGCCAAGATAACACCTAATTTGCAAGTTCTTTTACAACTTTTAAACAAAGCATTAAGTAATCTCATTGCTGGAAGCAGATAGGCTTACCCTCTCCTGCCACCTTTGAATTTCTCCCCACCAGAATCGGTTTCAATAAGGAAGTTTTGTTGTGCCCAGATTTCGTGGTCCCCAAGGACCACCAGGGAACCAAATCCGATACAATTAGCAAGAGAGTCTCTTCCATGCTAGCATGGGCTCCATTCCACTCACGCCAACAGCATGGCGGAAAAAAAGAGCAAATGTAACATCTCAATGGGTTTTATACAGGGGGGGATAGGACCCTGATTGGTTGGGTGAGGGCTAGGGTCCGGCCACAAAATGGAGGATAGCTCCGCCCTGTCCCACAAGGAGGCAGGGTTCTAGCCTCACCCTTTCATTCCCCCCTTGTCTTATGTGCATGGAGTCAAACCATTAACTCATCCTATCAAGATTTTTAGTACCACAGTTCCCATCAGTACTGTTCAGTTCTTCTCCTGCAGGCATCAAGTCTTTTCCTGGCCTGCGTGGAGCTCAGGCTAGGAATCCATGTCTCACAGGTGAAGCCGCTAGTTGCCAGGATCCAGGCCATGCAGGAGCTGGGAGTCATGTAGCCAGGTCTGGGTGCCGTCTACTTCAACAGCTGTGGGCATGCTCAGGATCCTTTTGAGTCCTTGGGCCTCACTGAGTTCCCGAGCTACAGGGTCTGCGGTGGGTACTGGCAGTGCATCTGGAACAAGCAAACTGCTGAGCCTGTAAGGACTTGAGCAAGGGAATAATTCTCAAAAAAAAAATGGGGAAATTATCCCAATAAGGGTACACCTGGCCCATAAGAGGGCGAAAGACAGAGGGTTGGTCCAATCTTCACCGATTTTAGTCAAACCTCTTTTCAGAGTCCTGCCTCACCAAAACTAGACCTAAATGCTAGTGGTTTACTCTGTGAAATCCACTTATCAATGTTCTCCTGGGAAAGTTTCCTGGGACCTGAATTCCTAGGGGGACCCCTGAACCCCTTACCTTGCTTAGCATTTACCTGTGCACAGATAGTACTTCTAGCAATTCTGGCCCACAGAAGGAAGCTCATAAGTCTTGGTGACACTTAAGTGGGCAACCTGGTGTCTGGTCCTTCGGTGGCTCACTTCTGTTCAGCCAATTCCTTCCGGTCGCAGTCTCTGTGGATGGCACAGTGTCTCTATGTTCAAATGGTATGGTCTAGGGTGATTACCTCTGCCTCTGATGATGGCAGTGCTGCATCCATGCAGCCACAAATGGGCTCTTCTGGACCATCATCCGGAAGCAGGCCAGCAGGGCTGATGGCCAGTGTAACTCCTGACCCAGAGTCTGCTTATTTGCCTCCTTCACCAGCAATGCTGTGGTGGCCACTGCCCGGAGGCACGCTGGCCACCCTGCTGCCTCAGGGTCTAGCCTCTTAGGCAACAGGTATCTTCCAGGGACCTAGAGTCTGAATGAGAATTCTTTTGGCAATGCTCCTTACCTCACTCACGTAAGGCTTCACGACGTCTGGCAAGGTTTATGGCAGGTGCTGAGTCTTGAACTTCAGTAGCTGTATTCCTCCAGCACGTGTTCCTTGCGAGGTCCATAGTCTTTCCTCGATGTCCAGTGGCTCCCGGAACTGATGTTTGGGTCCCATCGGCTCTGTCAGGACTGAATAGGCTGCCCCAGTGTCCACCAGGGAATTTCTAATTAACCTGTCAGGATATTCTCTCTACAACCTTTACAGAAATCTAATTTTTAAACCTTAAAATGCTACATTTTTCCTACAGATACAGGCCTATCTGCATCTCTAAGCACTGCCCTCCCCAGAACATCGGTGAAGGTTGTCCACACAGTAGCAGGGGTTAAATACAAATAATCAATGATCATTTTCACATTGTTTTAGCACAATTCTAAATAAATTATAAACAACTGAATGCACAAAATACAAAATGCAGGTACAAACCTAAATTCAAGCTTACAATGTGATTACAAATAAAGCAAAACAAACAAATTAAACCATTCACAAGAGGCATACTATACGTAGGTCTGTATAAAACAAACTGGATAGGGCTTAAGCATTACATAGATTATTGCTCTAATCCTATGTTCAGCATATTCTAATATGCACCATCATGTAAAACTGGTTCATGTATCTGTCCCTTCAGAGTAATTCTGACTTTAATCAAACTTTGCTTTGTTAAATAAAATCACAAATTTTAAATTCAGTTGGTAAATAAATCACCTGCTGTAAAATCCCTGAAAAGAGGTAACTATTTAAGTCTCAAAAACAAGTTCCTATATTCTGAGCATTTAGTTACCATAATTATATAATTTTTCCCAATTCATTCTGAATCCCAAAATCTTTAGAGCTCGCAAGTCAAACATCCAGCAGCTCCCCATTAATAAACCTTTATAAAATCTAATAATTAATTTTAAACCACGTTTTGTGTGTTTTGTTTTCTGCCCTGGGAAACTGAGCAAAAGGCATTCAAAGCAAATGAGCATTCTTTAAAGATAGCTGCTGGCTAGAATTGGATTGCCTGTTCTGGGTGGGAAGAGTGGTCCACCCCTTTCTCTATTAAAAATAAGGTGTAGCTTTAAAACCTCTTCATGGCAAGGGAACTTAAACTTTCAGAACTTTAAATAAATTTTTCAGGTAGCAAATCAAATACTTAGCATTTCCCAAATCAATAATAATTATACATTTTAAAAGCAATTCTCTAGACTTCATGTGCCAGAAACCAACTATTGTCTTGCTAATAAAAATAGGCTGATCAACCTTGAAGCTCTATAAGGTCAGAGCTAACCATTCTTTATTTGAGGCAATGGCAATTGTGGCAATTTTTACTTCCTGCTGGTTATTTGCCTCAGGGCAGGAATTTTAAAAGCTGTTTACAATGCCTTGGGAAACCAGCTTTAATTTATCTCTCAGTTCACCTTTACCATCTTTTAAGCTCATTTTTGTATCCACAAGAGTTTAAGCACAGCCCAAAACTATGCGCACTCGTTTTGAACCGGCCTTTTCTCTTTACATGAGCACAGAATTTCGTCTATGAAACCTCCTTGGTCCACATCAGCTCTAGTCGTTTGCTAGGCGCCGGCAGAGGTGAGGCGCCGCGCGGAACCATGGCCCGGAGGCGGCAAGGACGCCCGCCAAAGCCTGGGTGATCCACCAGAAGCGCTCTGCTCGCGTCCAGAGCAGCTGCCTCCGCCGCCCGGGTGTCTGGGCCCCTGTGGGCCCGTGAGCCCCACGGGCCCCGCAGGAGACCTTCCCCCGGACCCGACACTGCCAGGGGGCCCGCGCCAGCACGCCAGCCTTACACCCGCTTTGCCGGCTCCATCCTGGGACACTGCGCAGCCCGCCGGCTCCCAGTTCCGTCGCCGAGGGTCCCACACCCCCGGCCGCGCTCCGCAGCCCCATCCGACATGGTGCCGCCTCACGCTGCTACCTGGGAAAAGTTCCAAACTTCTCCCGCATTTGAGACAGCCCACGCTGGTCTCCAGACTCAGGGAGGTCAGGGCGTCTCCACTGTAAGGTCCCAAGACCCCCGGTGAGTCCAACAGAGGGGGCGACGACCCCATGTCAAACGCCGAGACCGAAACTTGATGCAAAAAGCATGAGGTTTTAATACAAGCGCAGGGGCTTCTCAGGCAGACAGCAACAGAGCTGTCTCCTGGAGCCCCGAGTAACTGCAGAATATGAGTTTATAAAGACCACACGAAGGTGGGGTTACACATGGAGGGGGAAAAACACCACACGCAGGTGGGCTCGTTAATTACATGTTTTATGACAGGGTCTATGCTTAGTCAACAATCCCCATTGTCTCTCCCCTTCCCATTCCTCTGGGCAAGTCCTCAGGGTAGGGAGTTTCTGGGGACTTATTTCATTCTTGCCTAATCTTCAACCATAAAGAACTGACCTCCTCCCTGTCTAATCTTTAACCGTAAAGGTCACATCCTGGAACAGGCAGTGGGGAAGGTCACTTCCTCCATCTTGGGGTCCTACACACTAACCTCCACAACACAGAAAATCACAACAACCAACAAAGGGGAACTCCCTCCATCAACATCTTCAGTGTTATACAAAGAACACAGGAACAGATGGGGGTGGGGCCCGACAAATAGCTTCCAACTCCCACCAAGGACGGCCTCACGCCGACCACCTCAGGAGGATCAAAACGTCTTTTGACCACTCCGGCCCAGACCTTCAAGTGCGTCCACTAGGCCGTTTGGGCACTTCCCACAGGGATCCCTTCAGAACCAGCTAACAAACACACAGACACACACACACTCACCGCGGCCAGTGAGGCTCTCCGGATCTGGGGTCCCTTGGGGTCTTGGGAATCCCGGGCGAGTCCCCAAATGTTGTGCCCAGATTTCGTGATCCCCAAGGACCACCAGGGAACCAAATCCGATACAATTAGCAAGAGAGTCTCTTCCATGCTAGCATGGGCTCCATTCCACTCATGCCAACAGCATGGCGGAAAAAAAGAGCAAATGTAACATCTCAATGGGTTTTATACAGGGGGGGATATGACCCTGATTGGTTGGGTTAGGGCTAGGGTCCGGCCACAAAATGGAGGATAGCTCCGCCCTGTCCCACAAGGAGGCAGGGTTCTAGCCTCACCCTTTCAGTTTATTTCTTATTACAGATTTTAAATTCCAAACACAAACTAAGATTTTAATTTGAACAAGAAACCACATTCTTTAAGCATACAAACCAAAATTCTGTAATAAAATTTACTTTGTGTAACCTAATTCTTCCCCATTAGCCTGGTTGAAAAAGATGTTCCCACCCTACTTACAGTTCGCCACTCTGCAGCTGGCCATGGGCTTTTGAGTGCGGTGAATTTCCCTCACCTTTTTCCAGTGAATTTTCCACACCTTTTCTCAGTGTATTTTCCCACACCTTTTTCTTGGTGTATTTTTCCTCCTTCGCTCTAGGTGAAAAATACCATCTCCTCCAGAAGTCCCGTGTTGAAGGCGCCAGATGTGGGATCCCTTAACCTGACACGCGTGGTTCAGGGCCCACTCAGGGTCCGGTTTCTGGAGAAGGCCAAACACTAAAATGAAGAGACTGGAAAAGAGTTCATTTGGGAAAATAGTGGGAAGACTAATCTCCTTCTCTGGCCTTTTACCATTGTTGTGCCCAGTAAATTCTGGAACCCACAGACCACCAGGGAGCCAAGTCCGATGCAAATGCAGAAAGTCTTTATTAAATCTAACCCGGGTTAGGGCCCGAGCCGGGGCACCAGCGCAGTGGCACTCGCCCGTTCCAAACTCGGACCCCATTCTAAGTTTCTTCCCAAGTTTTATACTCTAGCTCAGCTATGCAAGCAAGCCTCCTTTGCCTCCCCCTTTCCCTTTTCTCTGCATAAGTCCTTGTATGCTGTTGAGGCACCTCTGGGCATGGTCTTTTCCCATAATTACAGGTTAGGCTGGTCTCTTCCTGGCAGGTGCATTCCGAGGTGGTCAGCTCAGTTTCCAGAGGGAGAATTCCACAGCGGTCAGGGCAGTCATCATAAGATGAGTATCATGAGATGTTGTACCTACAGGATGAAACCTCCCTCGGGACCTAGTCCTGCTTTAATGTTTGTCATAAAATATTGCATTCTAGCTTTACTAAACTTTATATTTGTATTCTGATTTTACTCAACCTTACACCATTTCTTTTATTGAGATTCTGAGACAAGGACATCTCTTAGGTGGGAAAATTTCAGCAACAGAAAATCAACAAGAATTTACATATGATTAACAAATTAAAGTTGCCTCAAGCTCCACTATCTCAACTAGACAATGAGTTAATAGCTCAGACCATTCAGAGCCATTGAGGTTGGCCATCTCTTTTTGCATTTTATCACTAGTGACAATGTGTGGTTTCTTTTTACATTTATCATTGGTGACTCAACCTAGAGTCAATTGACCTTTCAGGGCTATCAAGGTTGGTCAACTCCCTTTACATTTTACTACCAGTGACAATGTTAGGTTTCGTTTCCGGCACATTGGGCCTCTAGTGTGTGTGTGTGTGTGTGTGTGTGTGTGTGTGTGTGTATGTGTATGGTATAGCATAGGCTGGGTCAACAGCATATCAATTTTCACTTCATAAATTTACCAGAATTATACAAATAGCAACAAGCTTTTTCCCCGGGAGTTAGAAAAGTTGATTTAGGGGAGAGATGTCAGCATCATAGCAGCATGAATTGGGCCACTTATTTTTTCCCTTTTAATTTTATTTTTTTATTTTTTGGCTAATCCTCACCTGAGGATATTTTTCCTTTGATTTTTAGGGAGAGTGGAAGAGAGAGGGAAAGACACAGAGAAACATCGATGTGAGAGAAACACATCCATTGGTTGCTTCCTGCATGAGTCCCAACCAGAGCCCGGACTGGGGAGGAGCCTGCAACCAAGGTATGTGCCCTTGACTGGAATCGAACTCAGAACCTTTCAGTCTGCAGGCCGAAGCTCTATCTGATAGATCCTCCCTTCCCCCAGTTGATTGACAGAAGCAAACCCCACCTGTGGCCAGACATACCTGAACTCTGAACCACCAATCAGTGTGTGCTGAGTACCCTAAACCCCATCCCCTATCTTCCCCTTAAAAGCAGACACCCAGGCGTTTTATGGCCTTGTGAACGAAAACAGCCACTTGCTGACCTGATGAGCTCAGGGAAGGCCTGCGTGGCAGTCTTGCAGACTGAGAGACCTGAAGTAACCACAAAGGATGGTTTGAAAATTAAATATCTAACTACAAACAGGTTATAGTGGGCAGTCATTTTCTAGGCCACTGTTTCCCAGCAAAGATCAGCTTGATCTTTACTGAGCCCATCTGCCTTCCTGCCTCTAAGATAACCTATCTGTGAGATGTCTGAGTAACCTATAACTTCCCTTTTCTCTGGAGCCCCTGGGGTAAAACTAAATGTGGTGGGCGCCAGGACAAATGCCTCAAATTCCTTCGTTATCATGTTAATTGTTCCTGCACTCACCTAAGTAAGCATCCATCATTTTACTTTTTATCCAATCCTAGGGCTTTCCCACAGGCTTGCTTTCTCCCGACTCCTTACTCCATCACCAATGAATATTCATGTAACCCACCTATGTCCCTCCTTTGATTGCAATGTATAAAAAGAAATGTAACCCGCCATTCTCCGGAGCATTATCTCAATCCGTTGAGGTTCTGCTTCCAGGCAATTGTCGACAGTTTGGCTCAAATAAACTCACAAAAAATTCCTTTACAGGTTTCAATGGTTTTTTTCGTTAACAGCCTCTTCCAGTCTCTTCCAGTCTCTTCCACTCTCTCCCTCTGGAAGCAGCCGGCGGGGGTCCCACCCATCTCCAATAAAAGCCTGTGTCCTGGTCTCCCAGTCTCAGCTACCTTCTTTAATTAATCTATCATATGGTGCCGAACTTGGGTGAATGTGGACGATTTTCTGTGATCCTGCTTGGTGGCAGGGTCCTGAGTTGATTGACCCATTCAGAACATCTCTGGGACCCCGCCGTACAAGAACCAGGACATGTGGGAATCTCTTCACTTCCTTACCGGTAGGCCTCAGGGACCCCTCCCCATCCCTACCCCAGTTCCCTTGACCTGGAATGGCTTCAGAGTTTTCTTGTCTACTTGGCTACACGTTTTACATTCTACGTTCACGTTCTACGAAAGCCCAGGCGCCTGGCCAAGGAAACTCTGTCCTACTCCACGAGACAGGTCTCAGATGACGATCTGAGACCTTCCCTCGCCTCTTATTCTAGAGGTTGGCTAGGGGGGATAGAAGGACGCTTTTATCTCTCTCTCCCAACTTCCCTCTTGGTAGCCTTTCTGATCATGGAAACCCCTCAATTCAGATGCCCCTAAGGTGTCTTCTCGCCAGCCCCTCGACCCTTTTCTTTCTGGCTACTTCGGACCAAAAAACTTCACTTAAAACAGCATTTTCGCTCCTCCAAACCGCCTCGTAAAACGGTATTCCTATATCCTCTGAAATCCAGATAATTTTGCCACTGGACAAGGAAGCTTCAGAGATTCCCCAAAGGGCTTTCCCCTCCCCCTCTCATTCCCGCTCTCCCACCTCGCTTTAACCATCATTCCTCTCCAGAGGCTCACTCACTCTTGCCCCGTCTCTAACTGAGCAATTTTTCCCCAGGTCGAGTCGGCGCCTGAGTGCAGAAGTCCTAGGCGAGGTCTCCTGGAGCAGTTTAAACTTTTTTTTCCTGACCCTGCCTCTGTAGCTGCGTGAGCTGCAAAGCCACGGCCTTTCTGGCCCCTCCCAGCGCAGTACCTCCTAGTCCCGCCTTGTAGGGTGGGGCATTCCTACCTGGAAATTCTAACCGCGCCCACTTCCCTTCCCCAGTGTGTTCCCGCTGCACACTCCCGCTCCGCCTCCCCTCTCTGGTTCCCCGCGCCTCTCCCCCTCCCCGGCGCTCTCAGCCTCAGCTTTCCTCCTGTTCTTTCCTTCTTTCTCCTGTACCTCCCGTTTTCTGCCTACCCCTTCCCCCATGCACTGTGCCTTCTCCCGTGTGCTCCCCCCCCCTCCCCCTGCGGTCACTCTCCGCAACGGTATTCACAAGTGGTTCAATTCCCTTCTCACTCTCATCTTTCTCAAATTGAACCAGCAACTGCCTTCTCCTCAGTCTCTGAGAATTTGAGCCCCAAACAGCTAAATGTGATTTCCATGTGGCCACCACCATTTTGTCCCGCCCCTCTCCGGTTTCCATGTGGCCATGGCCATCTTCTCAGGTTTCCATGTGGCCCCCACCATCTAGTCCCACCCCCTCTCCGGTTCCCACAAGGCCGCCCCTCTCCAACTACATGGTCTCAGGTAGATGGCCACCATTTTTAAACCACTAAGACCCGCCTCCACAGGCCCCTCCTTGTATGACCATCCACCTCTGCCCCCCCCCCCTGTCCTGAATCTAAATTCCATTTTCTATATCCACCCTCACAGATTGAGGGGCACCTAAGGTTTCTTTTTCCACCACCTTTGGTCCCCCACATACGCAATTTCAGGTTTCCAAACCCCTCAGAAGGACCTGGCCTTTAAGGTCTTTAATAATAGAGACAAGGAGACCCAAAAACAACAGGCGAGATCAGGCCAAGGCTGAGGCCCATTAGGAGGCTTTCCAGCTCCTAGCCACCGCTCTCCAAAACCAAGTGCCAGTCCTCCCGCGGGTAAGTCAGGGGCTAAGCCTCCTCTGGGCCCATGCTTCACATGCAGCAAGGAAGGACACTGAGCCAAGTCCTGCTCAAACTTGAGATCCCCGCCTGGGCCCTGCCCAAGGTGCAGAGGGAAGGCCACTGGAAATCAGACTGGCCTCAACCAGTCCAGCATGGCCACCCTCTGGATCCAGTTTGGAGCTCCCAGACCTCACGGGACTGGCCACCAAAGAAGCTGCCCAGGCCCTGACAGGGCCCCACATGAAAGGTTCTCCCCCTCCCAAACTGGTGGGTGGAGTTTAACACATGACCCCTTAAGGCTCTCCCCCCCTCCCAAACTGGTGGGTGGAGCGAACACATGACTGGCACCTGCCATAGGGACATCTCCAAGACAGTGAACTACCAATTAGCACGGGCCAAAGTGCCCTTGGGGCCCATCCCTTCCTGTTCCACCCTGGGCCAAACCCCCTCCCTTTCCATCCTATAAGAAGGACCCCAAGCGAGACACGTGCTGCTTCTGGAGGTGGACTTCCATCAGCCCGGACTGGGTCCAATTTCCTGTCCCCTCTCCCCCCAATTCTGATCTCTTTACCTCGGTGATGGCTTCCGCCCATTACCAGGGAATAAACTTTCTTTAAAACTCCCCTTTATTCTGTTTCCTGTTTCCTTTCAAACCTAACACCACAGACTTACATCACCAGGACAGAGCCTCGGGTACCAACTGTGGTGGCCGGTAAGCCAATCTCCTTTTTCCATTGACATCTGCCCTCTCTGAATTTGCTGGGACCCTTGTCCCCTCCTCGTCTCTATTATGGGGGTTGACAGATCAGTCTCACCGCCATTAGCCACCTCAAATTCCCCATTCACTCTTTTCTCATTCTACCTCATTACCCCATCAAGGCTACTGTGTATCCCCTCATAAAACCCAGTTTTCCCAAACCTCAGTCACCTACCTCAGTTTCACTCTCTCAATCCAAAAAGACAAGCCATTCCGGTGACTGTAAGCGTCTTATCTCCTTATCTCCCCTATCTCTAGGAAGAATGCAGGCGGTTTAAAAACTCTAGCAGCTAGAGGCCTGCCTAGCCTGGAAACGGCTGTGGAGCCTGTTCCCTCCCTCCCCCAACCCCTGTCTTTTAGAAATACTCAATGGAAGGTCTAAGGCATGGTTATGCATTTTTGAAGGACATAGAAGGAAGGTTTGAAATCTAATTGAAGGTTTGAAGGTTAATTTGTAAGTGCAATTTGTGAAGGTTTGTGCATGTGATGAGATGATGATAGAAAGAAAGTGAGGCTTCAGTCTCTAAGCCTGGCAGGACAAGGTTGCTGGGCACTTCTTAAGCTAAACCAGAATATTCACAGTCCGTAGCCTCTTATCCAACCATCCAGGTCCCTGGCTTTTACTACTTTCCTTCCCTTTTTCCTCCCAACACAGTCTCAATCACTCATCTACTCTCTCAGCTTGGAGTGCTGAACTGGAAAAAGGAATCTCATACCCTTTAGTCCACCTCTTCTCCCTACACCTTTCAGCTTGTCCATCATCAGGGATTTTTCTTCCTCTGTAGGGAAAACTCAGACATCTGTCTCCCCATCCGCTGGACAGGAACCTGTACTCTCATCTATCTCTCACCCAACGTGGATGCAGCCTCAATAATCAGTCTTTACCTGTCCCCGTAACCACTGCTCTACTTACTTTGAAACCCTGTCTCAGGAACTACAAGAAACATGTGGATGCCCAGCAAGGGACAAAACTGGAAAAACAAGATCCTACTTCCAATGGTAACCCGTTCTCCCCTTTCATGTCAAGACCCCTACTCTTTTTCCCCTAAAGATAACATGTAGGTCTCAGTTATCTTTCAGCTCCAGATCTGTCTCCCACTCGCCTGGACAGTCCTGCCCCAGAGGTTCAGAGACAGTCCTCTCTTTGGCCAGGCCTTACTCAGAGACCTCCAAGAATGCTTGTTAGAACCCAGCAGTACATGTCTCAGAGGCACACAGCTGGCCTCCACTGGTAGGATTTCTCCATCATTGGATCCCAAAATTTTTTTCCTAGCTAAGCCCCTTATCAGGTCTCCTCACCCTCCGTCGTTTGCCAAGCTTTTTCAACTTCAGGACCCCCCCCTCTCTTTCTCTCTCTCTCTCTCTCTCTCTCTCTCTCTCTCTCTCTCTCTCTCTCTCTCTCTCTCTCTCTCTCTTTCCCCCAGACATCTCTAAAGCCTACCTGTCCTGACAGCTTGATCCCACAGTTTGGGGACTGCAGCCCTGCCTCTGGGCTCTGCCTGCAGCTGCTATTCTCATCAGGGAGGCCCAGAAGACCTGCCTCCAGCACCCCTTACAGGTCTTCTCCACCCATAGAGCACAGGATCTTCTGTCACACCAACCCTGATCTCTCCTTGGCCCCCTCTCGCATGCAGAAACTCCATCTCCTGTTCCTCGAGAGTCCTGATGTCTCCCTAACTCAGTCCCCATCTCTGAAGACAGCCACTCTTCCTGCTGTCTCTACCCAAACTGCAGCAAAGCACTCCTGCCCCAAGGTTTTCGAAAGCCCTCACTCAACCTCGGGTGAGACTCTCAGATTTCTCTCTCTAATCCTGATTTAACTCTGTTTGTGGATGGAAGCTTGTGTCTAGACCCCCAGGAACGTCGAAAAGCCTCCTACGCGATTTCAACACTCGAGCGGACCCTGGAGATGGCCTTCATCCCTCTTCACCTCGCCCTCACTGCATCTCCTGGAAACTGCACATACCCGACCACCTACACTCATCGGGTAAAATCCAGAAGAGCAACGGCTCCCTTAAAGACCATCTAACTAAACTCTCTCTCTCTAGAAATTTGAAGCTCCTAGCCGGACCTTTTGCCCACGGTCCTGACTGGAACCCAAGCTACACCAAGGAGCCCCACTTTTTACAACCCTAAGAATCTTACCCCCCAGGTTGTCTTTCAGCTCCAGGTCCAGAAAAACAGCAAAACCAGACAAGTGATGCTGTGGCAGCCTCAGTACCAGCTTTTATCTCCCAAGTGACTCAACAGGATCGCTCTCAAGACATCACTAACTAGTCTCTTGGAGAAAATCATGCTGCTGCACCCCTCATACAGCACGGAAAAACGCTACCTGCTTTTTGCTCATGTAACCCATGGCTCCTCCCACTATTAGGCCCACTGGTATTTATACTCTTAATTTTGCTCTTTGGCCCATGTCTCATGCGTTGTTTCACAAGTCTTTTACAAAACAGAATGCAGGCATTCGCCAACCAGAAGGTGGGAGAGATCTATCTGGCACTGAGTTCAGAACCAAACACCAGATTCTTTGAGACTCCGGGTAGACACCCCTAAGAGACGACGCCCCTTCACAGCTGAAAGCAGTTACAAAAGACTGACCTTCGCCCACTGACCTTACCCGGACTCTCAATTTTTTTTAATATTACCAGAAGCCTGGAATGATAGATCCTCCCTTCTCCCAGTTGATTGACAGACACAAACCCCACCTGTGGCCAGACATACCTGAATTCTGAACCATCAATCAGTGTGTGCTGAGTACCCTAAACCCCACCCCCTATCTTCCCCTTAAAAGCAGACACCCAGGTGTTTTACGGCCTCTTCCAGTCTCTTCCACTCTCTCCCTCTGGAAGCAGCCAGCGGGGGTCCCACCCATCTCCAATAAAAGCCTGTGTCTTGGTCTCCCAGTCTCAGCTACCTTCTTTAATTAATCTATCACTATCCACTGAGCCAAACCGGCTTAGGGCTTGTTTTCCCCTTTTAACAACTAGTCGGACCCCATCCTCTGCACAGCACACGGACCCCTGGGAGCTGCCTTCCCACCCGTGCATCTGAGGGCGGCTGGCGCCTTAGTGGGGCTGCCCAGCCGATGGAGCCAGCATCCTGCCCACCCCCTGCCGTGATGGGGAAGGGAACCTGCAGAGCACAAACCTGGATGGATACCTGGGGCGGGCGAGACAGCTGCCTGGAGGCCAGCCTCCACCTGTAGGAAGAGTCAGTAGAACAGAGGGGAGTTCAGACACAGGGAGGCCAGGGCTCGCCACGGAGGCCCCTCCCCAAGGCCACACTGCAGGGACTGGGCTTTGGGCAGAAAAATGGAAAATAAACGTGGTAAGTGACTGCCTGGCCTTCCCAGCTGTGCAAGTCACAGGGGGAGAGACCCGCTTTCTCTCCACCTGCACCTGGATTTCGCAGGCGGGGCCCCCGGGACGGAGGGGAGGGGGAGGTACGGGAAGGAGGCAGGTGAGACTGTCAGGGCATTGAAAGAGCACAATTCCTCTGTCTGCTCAGGACCTCTGGGATGCCCCACAGGAGGCCCCTCTGGGCCCTGGGAGCCCCGAAGCCGGGTGCTGAGCCCATGCTCCCCTGTCTGCTGCTGGGCCCGTGTGCACTCCCCGATGCATCCCTGGGAGCAGCTGCGGCAGGAGGAACCATGAGCCTGAGCGAGAGCCATGCCTCCTGGAGAAGAGAAGAAAGGTTTCTAGGAACCCAACGATGTAAAGCCTTAACTAAAGAGGTGCCTGCTGCCCAGCTCAGGAGGTAGAGCGTTAGCCCATGCACCGAAGGGTTAGGGGTTCGATTCCAGGCCAAGGGCATGTACCTGGGTTGTGTGTTTGGAGGAGTATGTGTGGGAGGCAACCAATCAGTGTCCCTCTCACGTCTTCCTCTTTCTCTGAAAAGCAATGGGAAAAATATCCTTGGGTGAAGATTAACAACAACAAAAGAAGTGCTCCCTTTCCCCAGGCAAATCCCCTGCAAGCCTCCTTTTTTATAATGTTCATTATTCATCCTCCCTCCTCCTCCTCTTGTGCATTCAACAAATTCGTACTCAGAGTTTCCTCTGGGCTCAGTGGAGAGCCTGAAGCTTACTGTGCTTCATTTAAAAATTGTAACTAATATTTAAAATCTTTTGAGGGTTTCTTTCTTTCTTTCTTTCTTTCTTTCTTTCTTTCTTTCTTTCTTTCTTTTTTCAGAGAGCAAGGGAAAGGGAGAGAGATAGAAACATCATTGATGAGAATCATTGATCAGCTACTCCTGCATGCCCCCTACTGGGGAATGAGTCCACAAACAAGGCATGTGCCTGTCTGACCTTGGGCCTTGGGTCCCAGTCTGACCTTGGGCCCTGGGTCCCAGTCTGACCTTCAGCCACCCTCAGTGAGGCTGCAACACACTTCCGTGAGTACATCCTTCTTAAACCTGTGAACAAAAAGAGCCACATGCTGACCTGACAAGCTCAGGGAAGGCCTGCGTGGCGGTCTTGCAAACTCAGAGACCTAAAGTAACCACAAAAGATGGTTTAAAAATCAAATATCTTACTACCAACAGGTTATAGTGGGCAGTCATTTTCTAGGCCAATATTTTCCCAGACAAAGATCAACGTTGATCTTCACTGAGCCCATTTGCCTTTTTGCCTCTAAGATAACATATCTATGAGATGTCTGGGTAACTTGTAACTTCCCTTTTTTTCTGGAGCCCCTGGGGCACAACCAAATGTGGTGGGCGCCAGGACTGATGCCTCAAACTCCTTCCTTATCATGTTAATTGTTCCTGCACTCACCTAAGTAAGTGTCCATCATTTTACTTTTTATCCAATCCCAGGGGTTTCCCACAGGCTTGCTTTCTCCCGCCTCCTTACTCCATCACCAATGAATTTCATGTAACCCACCTATGTCCTTCCTTTGATTGCAATGTATAAATACAGAAATGTAACCGACCATTCTCCGGAGCATTATCTCAATCTGTTGAGGTTCTGCTTCCAGGCAACTGTCGACAGTTTGGCTCAAATAAACTCACAAAAATTATTTACAGGTTTCAATGGTTTTTTTTCCTTAACAAACCTTAGTTTTAAGAATTGTCTCTCTCTTCTTCGCGCTTACCTTCTCCCCAGGCCCTGGTGCAGGCTGACCCAATAGAGTGGCCGATTCTAGCCCCTGTCATCCCCGTGTCACCCTGTCCGGGGTCGTCCACGTCCCTGAGTCAGACCCAGCCTGGCTGCCACCTGCCTCCAGGTCTCGCGGCCACTCGGCCACTCTCGTGGTCCCAGCCTATTCCTGGCCTCCCAGAATCACCATGCCCACCTCCCTGATGGTTCCCCTTAGACCCCCTGCTGAGACTGCCCCAGGCCCCCTCTGCCCTGGCCCCTCTGCTCACTCCGGCCCGGCCTGTCCCAGTGCCAGCAGGGCCTGAGGCTGGCAGCCCGCTCTCCCCCCACCCCCCCACCCCCCGCTCCGGGGCTGGGGTGTGTGATGATGGACACGTACCCACACCTGGAAGTTGGCGTTCACAGGGAGGCCCAGGGTGGCTGGACAGGTGGCTCCTTCATCGTAGGGACCAGGTGCTCTTCAGTGAAACAAGGCACTCTGTGGGCGGGGCACAGAGGGCCTCACTGGCACCCCTCCTCTTGCCGCTCCGCCACCTCTGTCCTGCCTTCACCCCTCAGGCCTCTCAGACCCCGTCCAGCAGACTCAGCACCCTCCCTCAGGCAGGGGCCGCCTCTGAGCCACCGGAACCACCTGTAATCCATCCCGCCTGGGAGGGGGCGCCTGGCCTGGGAGCCTGGGAACATCTGACTTGGGGAAATTTCGTTTCCATTCTTTCTGTGTGAAGGCCAAGAGCCTCTGCCAGCAGCTTCATGGTGTCACGTTACTCCTGACCCAGCCCCGGGAACAGGGTGTCTGCAGAGTAAGTGGGTGGGGGGGTGGGGGGGGTGTTCTGGCATGGCTGGAGGCGGCGTTCCCTGTCGCCAAACCCCTGGCTAGAACATTTCACACCCGTCCTACAAAGGTTAGATCTTGACATTCCTGGCTGCTCTACCTTTTAAAATTCAGACATATGTTCCTTATTTATATATTTCCTTGTAGGAGGAAATAGAAAATACTTATAACCAAAACAATGTAACTAAAAGAATCTGTTCTTCCCTTGCCGGTGTGTAGCAATTTTTATTGATTTCAGAGAGTGAGAGTGGTTACAACATTGGCCTGAGCACCAAAGCGTCGTGGGTTCTATTACAGTCAAGGTCATGCACCTGGGTTGCAGGTCCAAACCCAGCCTTAGTTGGGGCATGTGTGGGAGGCAACCAATTTGAAAGGTTCTCCCCCTCCCAAACTGGTGGGTGGAGCTAACAACATGACTGACACCTGCCAAGGAGACATCTCCAAGACAGCCACCAATTAACACTGGCCAAGGTGCCCTTGGGCCCATCCCTTCCTGTTCCACCCTGGGCCCAACCCCCTCCCTTTAAAAGGAACTCCAGGTAGGACACGTGCGCTCTTTGGACGCCACCTCCATTGGAGGGGCATCTCCATTGGCACGGTTGGGTTCCGATTTCCTGTCCCCTCTCCCCTAATTCTGATCTTTACCTCGGTGATGGCTCCCGCCCATTACCAGGGAATAAACTCTCTTTAAAACTCCCTGTTGTTCTGTTTCCTGTTTCCTTTCAAACCTAACACAATTAATATGTCTCTTTCACATCGATGTTTCTCTCTCTCTCTCTCTCTCTCTCCCTTCCCTTCCCTTCCCCTTCCCCTTCCCCTTCCCCTTCCCCTTCCCCTTCCCCTCCCCTCCCCCTCCCCTCCCCTCCCCTCCCCTCCCTTCCCCTCCCTTCCCCTTTCTTCCTTCCACTCTCTCTAAAAATTAATGGAAGCCCGGCCAGCATGGCTCAGTGGTTGAGTATCCACCTATGAACCAGGAGGTCACAGTTCGATTCCTGGTCAGGGCACATGCCCAGGTTGTGGGCTCCATCCCCAGTATGGGGCATGTAGGAGGCAGTCGATCCATGATTCTCTCACATCATTGATGTTTCTATTTCTCTCTCCCTCTCCTTTCCTCTTTGAAATCAATGAAAATATTTTTAAAAATCACATATAGGGACAAAAGTAAATTTAAAGGGAACAATATCCTTGGATAAGGATTAGGAAAAAAAAAAAAAAAAAAGAAGAAGAATCTGTTCTTATACCACCCAGAACAGTGGTCAGCAAACTGCGGCTCTTGAGCCACATGTGGCTCTTTGGCCTCTTGATTGTGGCTCTTCCACAAAACACCATGTGTGGACAGGCATGTACAGTGCGATTGAAACTCCGTGGCCCATGCGCAGAAGTCGGTTTCTGGCCTGGACGAGTCTGTTTTGAATAAGTGGCACGAGAAGAGGTGGTGGTGTCTAGCGGTCGGGCTACAGGAGGCGCCCGTGATTCATGTAGGGGTCGAGCGAGCCAGTCAGCCAGCAGTCTTGTTGTGCAGTGGTTAGTGCTGGTCGTGTCCGCAAATTGCGCGCGGGTGACAAAAGTATCTCCTCGAATCACAAAATTACCTGTATTTTTCCAACCAGCTGCAAATCCCACAGGTGTTTTTGTCATCAGTTTAAGAATTGTAATTATTTTGTGTTGGTGGCTTTATTATTATAAAATGAAACTTTTTTTTAGGTGCTGTTTGATATGGCTACAAAGAAAAGCAAAGGAAAACGGAAGACAAAAACCTTGCATTTAAAGTTGAACGGGCTGAGACTTTCACGTTTATTCAAAACGTAAATGGCCTTCCGACCTGTCTTATTTGTCAGGAAACATTGGTGCATAACAAGAAATCAAATTTGGAGAGACACTTTACAACCAAACACGTGCCATTTAGTACTAGATATCCTGTCGGTGATGCAAGGAAGAAAGCAGCTGAGGAACTTCAGAAGAGTCAAGGAAAATCAAGTTCTGTATTTAATTACGGGATGCAATTTTCCAACAATGTTAAAATTGCAAGTTTTGTGGTTAGTCAAGAGATTGCTAAGAGAAGAAAACCACATACAGATGGAGAATACATAAAGAGTTGTTTTATAAATCCATCGGAAAAGCTGTTTTGGGATTTTAAGAACAAAGCAGATATTCTAAAAAAAAAAAAAAAAAAAAAAGTTAAATAGTTCCCACTGTCTGCTAAAACAGTGAGAGATGGAACAGTCAAAATGTCTTCGAATATAACTGACCAGCAAGTCAAATATCTTAAATTGGTTTCAGCTTTGTCAATAGCAGTTGATAAGTCTTATGACATAATTGATACAGCGCAAGTTTCACTTTTTGTATGATTTATTTCACCTACAGGTCCTAAAGAAGAACTTTTAGGATTATTGCCACTCAAAGGTCAAACGCGTGGAGAGGAAATAGCAAATGCTGTAATTGAGTGCATTGAAAAACATCATATTCCACTTGATAAAACTGTCTCAATTTCAACAGACAGGGCAAAAAATATGACCGGCATAAGAAACAGGTTTGTTGCTAGTTTGGAAGAAAAAAATCAGTCATGAGATACTTACTTACCATTGCATCATTCATCAAGAAGACCTTTCCAGAAGAAATGTGCAAAGTTGTGGAACTGGTGAAAACATTATCAACTCCATTATAGCTAAAGCTCTTAGTAATTATCGCCAATTTAAAGAATTTTTAGTTGAAATGGAGAGTGAGTACGCAGATCTTCTGCTGCATAACAAGGTACATTGATTATCAAGAGGAAAGGTTTTGAAACGTTTTGCTTCCTTATTAACAGAAATTAAAGCATTTCTCCTTGAGAAGGTTGTTCACTATCCAGAACTAACAAACGTTTAGTGCATCCAAAAATTTTATTTCATGGTAGACATTACGTCTCCATGCCTAACTGCTCTCCTGTTTAAATCAGCTTAATTGTAAACTACAGGGGAAAGGAAACACATTTTTTTCGGTGTTAGAAGTTATTTCATTCGAAAACAAATTATCTCTTTTTGCTCAAGATTTTAAAAGAGAAACTTTGATCCAAGCCTATTGAAACATTGCCAAGAAAATAATTCAGATATTGACATTTGCTATTTCAAAACAACACTTTTAAATACGAGGGAAGCTTTTCTCAGCAGGTTTCAGGAACTCAGAAACAGCAAAAAAAGGTTAGCCTTTGTTTAAAAAACCTTTTAATGCTACTGTAACAATTAAATTTTCCCCCTTTAATATTGACATTGGCAATTTTGAAGTGCAATTGCTGGATTTAAAAAACAGAATCCTGGAGCTCAAAATGTGAACATCTTTGTGCTGATACAGAAATATTGGAGAAAAACATGTGAACTTAGTTCATAGCACAAGTGATCTGCTTTGAAAGACCTGGAGAAGGAAGATGTGTTGATTTTTAACACCTGGAATAGTATTCCAGGCTCTCATAATCAACTGGAAAAACTAGCATTTGCTGTTCTTTCCTTATTTGGGTCTACATATTTATGCAAACAATCATTTTCAAGCATGAACCTTATCAAGAGTAAATTGAGAAGTCATCTTACTGATGAGAACCTGGAATCGTGCCTAAAATTAAAAACAACAACATACAAAGCTGACCTAACCCAAACTTTCCAAGGAGATGCAAGGCCCCATGTGGACACAGGATGGCTACCACAAGATGGCCAACAGGGGAGGGCAGTTGGGAGGGACCAGGCCTGCAAAAAAGGGCAGTTGGGGGCGATCCTGCAGGGGAGGGCAATTAGGGGTGACCAGGCTGGCAGAGGAGGGAAGTTGGGGGGTGATTGGGCCTGCAGGAAGGGCAGTTGGGGGGACCCAGGCCTTCAGGGGAGAGCAGTTGGGGGGGACCAGGCCTGAACGGGAGGGCAGTTAGGGGCAAATAGGCTGGCAGGAGAGCAGTTAGGCATCAATCATGCTGGTAGTGGAGTGATCAGGCTGGCAGGCAGAAGCTGTTAGGGGCAATCAGGAAGGCAGGCAGGTGAGCAGTTGGGAGCCAGTAATCCTGGATTGTGAGAGGGATGTCTGACTGCCCATTTAGGCCGGATCCTGGGCAGTCGGACATCCCTCCAGGGTTCCCAGATTGGAGAGTGTCCAGGCTGGGCTGAGGGACATCTTCCTCCTCCCAACCCCCCCTCCCCCTGCACAAATTCCATGCACCGGGCCTCTAGTTTAGTAAATATTGCATGAAATCTTTGTTTTATTAAAACAACTTGTGGACAAATCAGCTAATATTAGGGAGGTTAATGGCCTGGATGGTGTGGCTCAGTGGTTGAGCATCGACCCGTGCACCAAGATGTCCCAGTTTGAAGCTGATCAGGGCACATGCCCAGGTTGTAGACTTGATCCCCAGTAGGGTGTGTGCAGGAGGCAGCCAATCATGTTTCTCTCTCATCAACATTTATCTCTCTCTCTCTCTTTCCCTCTTCTTCCTCTCTCTCTCTCTAAAAAAAAGCATATTTAAAAATAACCAACAGCAGCCCTAACTGGTTTGGCTCAGTGGATAGAGTGTTGGCCTTCGTATTTAAGGGTTCCAGGTTCAATTCCAGTCAGGGGCATGTACCTTGGTTGTAGGCACATCCCCAGTGGGAGGTGTGCAGGAGGCAACTGATTGATGTTTCTCTCAGATCAATCTTTCTAACTCTCTATCACTCTCCTTTCCTTTCTGTAAAAAAATCAACAAAATATATTAAAAAAAATAAACAACAAAAAATGTAACTGAGAAAGTCCCTTAGAAGGACCCTAAGGCCTCTCTGATATCAGCTAGCTATGCTCTCACTCTTGTGTGCGAATTTGTTAATAATACTTGTGTTTGAAAGAATGAACCTTAGGAGACTGCAAAATAGGGAGTTACTCTCCAGCGACCTCATATAGGGACCAAAAAAAAAAAAAAGTTTAATGGAAATAAACACATTTCCTGAAGGGGTTTGGGTTAAACTCAACATTCTTTTAAACCCATGCTTGCTGTTTGTAGGGAGCGGTTATAGGGTCAAGCCTGGGACTGACCTGTGGCAGAGTCACATACAAGCCCCAGCGTGGAGGGCAGAGCCCTCTTAGCATAATTAAGGTTGACCTTCTAGTCCTTCCTTGTTCCTGGGTAGCTAATGGGCTGTAGGCACAGCAAGTGCTGCCAAAACAAGGCGTGAGTAATGAAATAGATCTGAAACTCACTATAACATTGTAAACATGTCGACCACCTCCCTTGTTTTGCTCTGTGTGCTCTGATTATAAAATAAAGCTCCGCTTGCAGGCTGGGTCACGGTTTCCTCCTCCCGGCAGTGATCCTCCTGGCCCCAACAGTATTCTCTTGTCTGTCTTCTTTATTCCTTCACCAGCCCTCCTTGGGTTCACCCCTGGCCATGCTAGACCCGGTTCACTGTTTTCACAGGGGAAAATCATAATAGCTTGTGTTGACCACCCGCTTTTTGTTAGGCAAGGTTCTAAACAGTTCACATGATTTTTTTTTAAACTTCTCACAATAGAACCATTAATATTCCATAGTTCTTGCAATCCCAAGGCTATAGTCATGGAAACAGTGGGCCTGACAGATGAGGAAGGTCAGTTGGGATCCAGGGGCAAACTGGTGGTCCCGGATCACAGGTGCTGCTGTCAGCTTAGCAATCCCTGTGTAACGCAGTCTTCACCACAACGCTTGTCCCAGAAACCTGTGCTGACGACCCCTGCTCATTATCAAGGCACTCTGCAACCTCACTGGCCGTGTGTGTGTGTGTGTGTGTGTGTGTGTTTCAATACATTTTTTATTGATTTCAGAGAGGAAGGGAGAGGGAGAAAGAGATAGAAACATCAGTGATGAGAGAGAATCATTGATTGGCTGTTTCCAGCATGCCCCCTACTGAGGATTGAGCCCCCAACCAAGTCATGTGCCCTTGACTAGACTTGAACTGGGACACTTCAGTCTGAAGACTGATGGTCTCTCTATCCATTGAGCCAAACCAGCTAGGGCACATGTGTGGTTTAAAACCGCCATCTGGCCGAAACCGGTTTGGCTCAGTGGATAGAGCATCAGTCTGCAGACTGAAAGGTCCCAGGTTCGATTCTGGTCAAGGGCATGTACATTGGTTGCGGGCACATCCTCAGTAAGGGGTGTGCAAGAGGCAGCTGATCGATGATTCTCTCTCATTGATGTTTCTAACTCTCTATCCCTCTCCCTTCCTCTCTGTAAAAAATCAATATGATATAGTAAAAAAATAAAACCCCATCTGCCTTCTGGAGGAAGGTGACCATTTACCTGTGTCCAGCCGACACTGGCTTTCCCGGCCTCTGATTTCCTGAAGGTTGTCAGTGGTGGCTCTGCAGTCGCGACGGTTCAGCGGATCCTCAGGCTGCACGTTACACCAGCAGGTGCTGACGTGGCCCGGATCGGGAGGGTCCTCCTGAGTAGCAGACAAAGCGGCCGAGCCCCTCAATGTTCTGAAACTGACCGGGGGGCACGTTGTGTGCGGAACACGTGATCTCTTTTCAGTCTGCCCCGGAGGTAACATCTGTCTCACTGTGGCCCCACCACCTGGCCGTGAGAGCCGGGCTGGTCTCTCCGAGAGGAACGGTGATAACTCCCAAAGCTCTCTCTCTCCTGCTGGGCCCACTCAGCAGGCAGCAGCACACCGAGGCTTTATTCTCCTGGTCTTTGTACAAATCACTCTCAGAACCAGGCCTGCCGCTACGTGTGCATAATAGTGAGCAGCCACCTGCGGCTGCTCTCTGCTATTGGACACATGGCACATTGTGTCCTTGGTATTTCTTATGTAAAAGCCAAGGTGCTAGATTCCCCCCTGAGCCCAGAGCTAGGGAAACGCCTTCTTCCTTCTTTTCTTAGGCCACGAGGGCCGCACTGGTCCGCAGTGTTTCTCTCTGGGCCCCGGCTTCCTCGTTGTCAGGAAGCTGGTGGCTGGGTAACGCACCGGCGGTGGTGTCCTGGAACCCGGGTTTGCGGGTACGCCGCCGGCCCACGGCCTCATTATCAGCCTCGGGACGCCATGCCGCCGCCTCCTCAGTGTCTTGTCCCACATTACAGCTCCTTGCTTTGTGATAGAGACAGCATGGGCTCAAGAGACGGACTGCCTGGGGTTTCGAGAAGCACACTCACCGTTTGTAACGTGTGATCATGAGGTAACAGTCTCTCTGCCTCCCCTTTTCATTTGTATAAAAGGGACAATGGACGCACCTGCCTTCCACAGTCATTGTGAAAACGAGATGAGATAATGCATAAGAAGCACGGTTCAAAGGCATCATTATCTCAGTCTTTTCTTCTTGGAAGAAATTGTGGTGAAATATCATAACGTTTATCATCTTAACCACCTTTGCATGTACAGCTCAGCGGTAAGCACACGCACATGGCTGCCAGAGGTCTTTTCCATCCTGCCAGTCTGGAACGCCGCACGTGGAAATGACAAGGCCCTGTGCCCTGCTCCCTGCCCCCTCGGCCACCCGCGTCTGCCTCTGTGACCCTGACGCCTCCGGACGCCACAGGGAAGCGGAGCCTTGCTGTGCGGTCCTTTCGTCACTGAGCACGCGGCCCCTAAGACTCATGTATGTTGTAGCATGTGTGAGCATGTTCTCCCTTGTGAAGGCTGAGGAAAACGGCATGTGTCCAGCACATTTGCTCATCCACTCAAGATGGACACGTGAGTTATTCCCATCTTCTGGCCTTACAGAGAAAGACGCAGAAGCACATTTGGGGTCAAAGGGCTCGGCAAAAGGATTAGATGGGACATCAAAAGCATAATACAAGGAGAAATTGATCAGTGGGACTTCACTGAAATGAAAAACTTGGACCTGTGAGGCTCTGTTAAGAGGATACATAACAAGGGAACAGACTGAAGGAGATATGTGCAAACCACTGATTTGGCAAAGGACCGGTGTCTAGCCTACAAAAGGAACCCGTAGCACCCAACAGCTAATCAGCCAAGCAGCTCAATTAGAATACGGGCCAGGCACCCGCCGGACACTGGACGCAGTTCAGCACCTGGAGGTGTTCCTCAGCCTCGCTGTCAGCACAGGCAGACGAAGACTCCGTGAGGTATTGCCACACACGCAGGATAGCTAACACACACACACACACACACACACACACACACACACACACACCCAGCATTAGGTGGAGAAACCCAACTTCATACTTGGCTGGTGGAAATGTAAAATGGAACAAGCCACTCTGGACCACGATTTGGCAATTTCTTAAAAACCTAAACATACCAACGGTAAACTCAACCAGCACACTCCTCGGCTTTCCCCAGGTAAATGAACATGCATGTTTGCACAAAAAACCTGGGCATGCCTCTTCACAGCAGCTTTGTTTGTAACAGCCCCACACCGGAGACACCGCCTGTCCCAGGCCGTGAGTGGCTAAGGGAACCGATCATCCTCAGCCCCAAACAGGAGCCCAGCGTGCCCGTGGGGGGCGTGGATCTGAGCGGAAAGCAGCATCCACAGGCTGTGCCTGCGCGGCCCTGGGCACACAGCCTCCCTCAGAAGCAGAACGGAACTGGAGGACAGACTGGTGACGGGGAGGGGGGGAGGTAGGTGGTGGGAGAGCTGGGGCGGGAGGCAGGTCTCCCTGGTCAGAGGGAGGTTTCTAGCCTGACTTTGGTGGTGGCTCCAGGGGTCTTCCCTTGGGATAAAATGACACAGGCTCTCCCCTCCCCCAATTCTCTCTCTCTCTCTCTCTCTCTCTCTCTCTCTCTCTCTCTCTCTCTCACACACACACACACACACACACACACACCCAACACACACACGCCCTGTGCGAACTCTCCCGGATTAAAGTCAGATGGAATCAGTGGGAGAAACCAGGTGAGGGGCGCACAGGACCGCTCTGTGCTGTTATAGTGATTTTTTAAACAACAGAAACCGCGGTGGCCACAGTATTTCATAAGAAGAGAACACACACAGACGAGGGGCTTGGGAAACGCCAGTCCTCAGCTCTGCCCATCCTGCCCCAGAGGAGGGAGCCTCCCGCCCTGGGTGGGCGGCGACGGCGCAGCCCCACCTCCCGCCAGGAGAGCGGATTGGAGCGCGAAGAGCCCAGCGCTCCGGAGCCGAGCTGGAGCCGCACTTGGGAACCGCCTGTAGCGGTTGCCCTCTCAGCCCCTGCCATCTCCCGGACGCGCCAGGCCATGCAGTCGCTCAACATCACCCCCGAGCGGCTCTCGCGGCTGCTGCGGGACCACAACCTGACCCGCCAGCAGTTCATCGCGCGCTACGGGCTGCGGCCGCTGGTGTGGGTCCCGGAGCTGCCGGCGCGCGCCCAGCTGGCCCTGGCGCTGGCCGGCGCACTCCTGTTCGCGCTGGCGCTCTTCGGCAACGCGCTGGTGCTCTACGTGGTGGCCCGCAGCAAGGCCATGCGCACCGTCACCAACATCTTCATCTGCTCCCTGGCGCTCAGCGACCTGCTCATCGCCTTCTTCTGCATCCCCGTCACCACGCTGCAGAACCTCTCCGACACCTGGCTGGGGGGTGAGTCCGCGCCCCGCCCCTGCCCTGGCCTTCAGGGGGACCCCCCACCTCTTCACCCCTTCACACCCTTCCAACCACACACACAGATCTGCTCCTCTGACCTCCCAACTGTCTCTCTGCAGAGTCCGGTCTTAGGACTTCCTCACCTGTGCTCAGTGCAGAAGTTTTTTGCCTCCTGTGACCTGTCCGGAGCTTTTCTCTCCTTGTTGCCTAGAGACAGGGTCAGGGACCAGCTTGGGAAAGGGATCCCAGGCAGGAAGGTGGGGTGCATCCCCCTCTCCAGCCAGTTCAGCTTCTTTCGATAATTACCAATTTTTTTCCTAATCCTATATAATAAAAGCCTCATATGCTGAATGTCCCACCTTTCCACCATTGGACCAGTCGCCATGACGTGCACTGATCACCAGGGGAGATGCTCTGACCCTTAGGCTAGCTTGCTGCTGCTGGGGTCTGGCCAATCTGGACTGAGCGAGATGGGCTGGACACACCCTGGAGCCCTCCCACAGTCCCTCCCCTGCCCATTGTGCACCAGTGGGATCCCTCAGCCAGTCCCGTGCCCTCTCACAATCCCAGACCCCTCTGGGGATGTTGGAGAGCCGGTTTTGGCCCCCTCTCCCAGGCCAGGCTGAGGGACCCCACCCGTGCACGAATCTGTGCACCAGGCCTCTGGATTTTAATAAAGGATAATTACCAAGGTTTCCCCCCCTAATTTTTAATAAAAGATAATTACCAAGGTTTCTTTTTTTCCTAATTTTTAATAAACAATAAAAATGTCTCAAATACTAAAAGTCCCAACATCCCCACCTCCCCAACCATGTGGCTTCCACACATGTGGACTTAAGCCTTTGCAGAACTGATAAAACACATGTGCAGAAAAGGGTGCATTGGACCGTCATTTATAAAAGGGTTATTGGGCCAGACGGGGGAGGAACACAGAACCTTTGCCTTCCTGACGGAGAGACAGTTCCTCCCCCTCCTTCGTGGGGAACAGGAACTGTGGGGCTCTGGGGGTGCCTGAGTCCCAGGCAGTGTGCAGAGGTTGGGGAAGTAGACACTGCACTTCCAGAACAATCCGGTCCTTCCAGAGACAGCTAGGGAGTGTGTCCTCTTCACCCACAAGCACTCTCAGGTCCCTGAGTGTGTCTGGGAAGGAGGCATTTTCCTGGGTGAGTGTATGCAGATCCTCAACCCACAGTCCTCACAAAGTGGTGGAGACGGGTTGGGGGTGTGGGGAGACAGTGAGAGAAGTTGGCCTTATGCCCTCAGGCCCTGCCAAGTCCAGCCCCTTGCTAATTCCTTTTAGTCTCCTGCAGGATATTCCTTGCCTCCCACAATCAACAAGTTGAGGTCTTCAGTTTTCTCTCCCTGGCATTGCTTCCCCCCACTCCTTCCCGTCTCATCTACGGTGTAAACGTTTCCCCACACGCGTACGACATCCCTTCCGGAGCGGTGCCTGGGGGGTGGAATCAGTGCGGGGAGCGGGACGTGGCTCACGGGTCACAGACTTCCTCAGGCACGCAGTGGGATGAGTACCTTACAGGTGCCCAGGGCAACCACCTCCATGAAGTTTTTGTGGAATCTTATATAATGTGTTATTCTTAGAACGAGGCTCAGGAGCTTTGGTGTCTCGGTTTGTGAAGACAGACGTAGGAAGCAGGAGCATTGCTGGGAGATGTAGCTCCATGTTTAAAGGGCAGCATCGCTGAGCAAAGCAGACCTTCTCCCGAGGATGGAAAGACTGGTTCCTCCCGTGGCTCCGAGCCACGCCGGTTCTCTGCGTCTGGACCTCAGTGTCTCGGTGAAACGTGAGGGATTCCGGGTGCTGGAAGCAGGATCAGGCAGAGCTCGGAGCCCAGCCCAGGAGAGCGATGCCAGGACGGAGCACCTGCCTCTTCCCACCTGAGGACCGGGGGAGCCCTGCTCGGGCTTCTCTCACCCTTCCTGCTTCCTCTCTTTTGATGGCACGAGGGCGTTTCCTTCAGCTCCTAAACGCTGCAAAGGGGACATGGGCTGCTTATTCACTTCACAGGGTTAGTGTGAGGACAACGGGTGCTAGGAAAAGTGCTTTGAAAAACACTGCCCATTGCAGGAAGGTGTAAAGCAGTAATTCCATTAAGGAGTGTTGTTGGAGGTGGCCTGTGTTTTTGTCCGGGGACAGATTTGTAGAATAAATATTCTTTTTTTATCTTTAATATTTTATTGATTTTTTTTTTTTTCCAGAGAGGAAGGGAGAAGGATAGGGAGCTGGAAACATCGACGAGAGAGAAACATTGATCAGCTGCCTCCTGCACACTCCCCACCCCCAGGGACGTGCCTGCAACCAACATGCATGCCCTTGACCGGAATCAAACCCAGGACGCTTCAGTCTGCAGGCCGACGCTCTATCCACTGAGCCAAACCAGTTAGGTCTAGAATATTCTTATAACAGGAGTAAGCCACACAGAGATGTACACTCAGGGAGAGGAGAGGGTTTCTGGCGAGTGAGCCTGAGGGCATGGCGTTTGACTGGGCAGGGTGGGATAATAATACACAACTCCTGGGTCAGTTAACAAGAGAAAGGTCAAGAGAATGAAGTCCAAGAGTTGAAGATGAGCTGGGCATTTATTTTTTGTGTGAAGCTCCTGAGAATCGCCTTTCTGGCAAAGCATCCATTTATTCAGAAATGAATAGAGCTCACCGGTGCCTCTGTGGGCCTTCCGAGAACAGGAAGTAACCAGAAATGAGCAGAACTAGGCGGGGGCAGAGGAGGGGCCCGGCGTGGTGGGGGCAGGAAGGCCTCTAGTATTTCCAGAGGAAGGAGGAGGGAGTGTGTTCTAGAACAAGGGAAGTTTGAAGGAAAGGAGGCAAAGCACTCCACAAACAGTGTGGAAGGTTTTTCAAGAATATCGCCGAGACGTGGGACTGGGGCGATGCCGTGGGGGCATATTGAAAGGTATATAACCTCATACACTGTGACTTCCCCTCAAATGCTCAGGGGAGGCGGAGCTTCAGCATAGTGGCCACCAGGAGGTGACAGCGGAGGAAGGAAGACCCGATGCCCTGTCTCCCCCTGGCCCCCAGGATCGCTGCTGGGGAGGACACAGAAGTGTGTGGAGGGGGGGAGTTGCCCAGTATTGTCAGAGTTTCTTTTATTGCTATTTTCATTTTATTATTACAGATTTTGATGATGCTGGTGTTTACTTCACATTTACTTCACATTTTGATGATGCTGGTGTTTACTTCACATTTGATGATGCTGGTGTTTACTTCACATTTTACTTCACATTAAAATGCACTTGGGGGAAGGAGAACCTTTCTGTGGGTTTGGCCCCAAATAATTCACAGACTTCCAGGTGGGGGGACTAGTCCAGAAAGCCTCTCCGGACGCTCTGACCATGGCGGGATGACCCACTGGATGTTTGTCTGTTTGTGACCAACAGCGCCTCTGGGCAGAGCCATGTTTTGACATCATCCCGGGTGAGGCCCCCGGCTCTCAGGCCTGGCTGCACAGAGATGCCCCCGAAAGCCTATGGCATTGATCTCTGAGCCCCAGGCAGGTGGCTCAGTTGGTTGGAGCATCACCCGGTACACCAAAAGATCACAGGGTCAATTTCGTCAGGGCACATACTGAGGTTTCAGGTTTGATTCCTGGTCAAGGTGCATATGGGAGGCAGTCAGCTGATGTTTCTCTCTCACTTTCTCCCTTCCCCCAGCCCCCCACCCCCGCCTCCCCGCCCTGCCTCCCCCTCCTTCTCCCTTCCTCTGTCTCCAAAATAAATAAAAACACATTCTCTGAGGATTAAAAAAAAAAAAAAAAAAAAAAAAAACAGCCTGTGTGGCTGCAGGCCAGTCGCTGGCCCAGACTCGGTCCCTCTGAGCCAGGAGCCGGCTTGCCCTGACCCCGCCCGTGCCTCTCTGCCCAGGTCCTCACTCAGCCCTTGTGCTGCTGCTGCAGGCCACGGCAGGAGATCTCCACAGTGGGAATCGATGGCCAGGAGTGGGGCCTTTAGAACAGCCCCTCACAGATGGTGTCCAGAACACCACCGAGCAGACACCAACTTCCTCTGGGGGAGACAGGGGATCCAAAACTGCTGGTGTTTTATTGAGTCACAGTCACCATAAGGTGACCCAGGGATGCTCAGCTCTCAGCCGGCCCAGCATGAGACAAGCTGCCCGCCAGTCCCCTATGCACTTGCCTTAGCATTTCAGCATCAGCCACGTCCCCACCACCAGCCACATCCTGGCATCAGCCACGTCCCAGCCACCAGCCATGTTCTGGCATCAGCCACGTCCCAGCCACCATCCACGTCCCAGCCACCAGCCATGTCCTGGCATCAGCCACGTCCCAGCCATTAGCCACGTCCCAGCATCAGCCACGTCCCAGCCACCAGCCACGTCCCCGCATCAGCCACATCCCAGCCACCAGCCACGTCCCCGCATCAGCCACATCCCACCCACCAGCTGCCACTCCCACTCCCCAAAACCTGCCAACAAGACCAAGCAGGCATGGGGCTCCTTCCCCCAAGAAGAGTCAATGGGCTTGCTTGTGACTTTGCTGTTACCACTGATGTGAGAATGGGTTGTGTCGCCATAACGATGAGGAGTGGGCCCTGGAAGTTCTGACTCCCGTGTGCTCGCTCCCCTATGTGGTCAGGCTCCAGCACGGACTTGCAGCTGCAGCTGTGACATTTACTGTCGGACCTGCAGCCGGTCCTCGTGTGTCTCTGACTCCCCCTCCTTTTAGAGCCATTTTGTCACAAAATCTAAAACTCTTCCAAATTCACAACTGCACCTGCTTTTTCTTCCAGGTGATTAAGAAAAACAATGTTCTGTTTCACCCAGTGTATTCAGGGGCATTTTCAAGTAAACACAGACACGGGGCTCTCTTCTGGAGAAGTCCACAACGCCCTGTTCCTTCTTGCTTCGTTCCCTTTGTTCCGGTCCCTGATGATCTGCTGGGCAGGCTCTCACTCCCTCCTCCGGTCTCTTTTCTTCCTCGTTCATTGCTGTACCGATGCTGTCCTGGGGACACGCACTTCCTTGTGGGAGATTCTGAAATCAGTGTCCAGTCATCGTCTAAGCCACGGCTCTCCCCTGATGTGAAGACAGACACTTACACGCGGGGTTTTACCAGCATCCACCTTCCCTCCCCCCTGCCCAGGGCTGCACTGATGAACAGTCCTGGGAGCCACGCTCCTATTCAGCATTTCCTAGCTCTGCTGTGTGGGGTGTGGGTGCTGAGGAGGGTGACCTGTCTGTGGGACGTGGGTGCTGAGGAGGGTGACCTGTGGGACGTGGGTGCTGAGGAGGGTGACCTGTGGGACGTGGGTGAGGAGGAGGGTGACCTGTGGGACGTGGGTGAGGAGGAGGGTGACCTGTGGATGAGCCAGGCCTCCCTCAGAGCAGGAGGGGAGAGGAGTCTAAGAAAGGATGGAGGAAGCGTGAGTGTCTGTTGACATCAGGCCTCCGGATGAGCAGTGGGGAGAGTGCAGTGAGGAGCACACAGTGGGGGTGTGCAGTGGGGAGCTTGCAGTGAGGAGCACACAGTGGGGGTGTGCAGTGGGGAGAGTGCAGTGAGGAGCACACAGTGGGGGTGTGCAGTGGGGAGAGTGCAGTGAGGAGCACACAGTGGGGGTGTGCAGTGGGGAGAGTGCAATGGGGAGTGTGCAGTGGGGAGCGTGCAGTGAGAGCACACAGTGGGGATGTGCAGTGGGAGTGTCGGGTCAGGTTGGGGATGTTCACGTCCTGGCTATGCAGGGCCTAGGGAGGGGCTAGGAGAAGGGGGACCTGTGGTGACTGTGGGAGCCTAAGGCGGGGAGGTTCCTTCTGAAGACTCCCAGGAGCTGGGAAGCCAGCTCTAACCCAGTCTCCTCTGTGGGCTCAGCATCAGGAAGGTGAGGCGGGGCAGGGCGTGCCTGGGGCCAGGGCGAGTGTCTGCCCAGCCTCCTTCCTGTGGGGGTGCAGCCCAGCCGGACAGGAGCCACCTTCCCCTGTGTGGGGGCAGCCCAGCTGGACAGGACGGCCCTGCACACGCTGGCGCTGTGGCTCTCCCTGCAGGCCCGCGGTGCGGTGAGGACTGTAATGGTGGCTGGGAAACTGACTGAAAGCAATTCCGGGAAAGGGCTTCCAAACTCCCCGAGTACGCAGCGTCCCTGGGAACCCACACCCGCGGCTTCTGCGCAGGTGAAGGCAGATGCCTGGGAGGAAAGTGTGGGACTCAGCGTTCCCAGCAGCTGGTGGAGACTGCCTCCCAGCTGGGCATCACCCGGGAGCTCACCAACCGCCTGCCTGTTCCTGCCCGTGGAGTCCAGTCACCGGGCTGAGTGTGGTGCCTGCCGTCGGATTTCCGGAAGTTCCCAATAGAACTCCGTGGCTGGGCCTTGACCTCCGAACTAGAAGGTCACGGTTCCATTTGAGTCAGGGCACCTGCCCAGGTTGCCAGCTCGTTCCCCAGTGGGGGGGGGGGCGCGAGCAGGAGGCAGCCGATCGATGATTCTCTCTCATCACTGATATTTCAGTCTCTCTCTGAATTCAATAAAAACAAAAAACAAAAATAAAGTTAAGATTCTAATTTGCAGCCGAGACTGAGAACCACGGATGGTCTGGAAATGTGGACAGGCCTGGCTGTGAGGAAGGCCGAGAGGAAAACGGACGTAAAGCAGGCAGAGTGGTGTTCGGCCGTCACCGTTTGTGAAAGGGCAGCTGGAGGCCGATGCTGGGACCTGCAGGAGCAGCTGCCCGGAGGGGTCCCAAGTGGACCTTGGAGTCACCGCGGCAGCTACACTGTCCTAACGCCCCCACCCTCCTGACCTCCCACAAGAGGGATGTGCAGAGAAGTCAAAACTGATGAAAATCTGGAGAGAGTGGACACACGAAGAAAGATGAGAATGGTTCTTTGATTAAAAAATATTTTCATTGATTTCAGAGAGGAAGGAAGAGGGATAGAGAGAGAAACATCAATGATGAGAGAGAATCATGATCAGCTGCCTCCTGCACACCCCACACTGGGGATTGAGCCCTCAAATCCAGGCATGTGCCCTGACCAGGAATGGAATCATGATCTCCTGGTTCATAGGTCAATGCTGGACCACTGAGTCATGCTGGCGGGGCGAGAATGGTTCTAAGTTAACACAGCCCACAACAAGATTTCATGGTGCCTGGAGCCCAGGAGGTGAGGCAGGAGCAGGTGGGGCCCAAGCTCCACCACCCGCTCCTTTCTCCCTTCTCCCTTCTGCGAGATGGGTTTGCCTACCCCCGGTCGGTGGAGCTGGCGTGCGGGTTTGTGTACCCTGTACTGTCTGGGTCCACACAGTGGCTCCCCTCCTCACAGGGCAGAGAGCCACTCCGCAGCCACCGCAGCAGCCGCCTGTGCTTGGGGCGAGGCCATGGGAACATGAGGCTCTTCGCCCTGAACAAACCCCGCTGGGTTTGCAGAATGAAACATGTCCCTGAGGACACTGTGCGTAGGGAGAGCCATGGGGCACGCGCTGCCCCTCCTCAGGCTGTGCAAGGCCCTGCAGACACTGCTCCTTCCTTCGGAGCACGTGGTATTAGGTTCAGGTTTTGGTCTGTGCTTCCTGAGTCTTAGCCTGGGCCTGCCGAGTTCTTCCTTCTCCTGCTTATCACCAGCCGATCTCTCACTTCAGGCTGCTCCTCGGGTGTCTTCATTGCAGCCTCCTGGCTGGTCTGAAGTGCAGGGCGTTCCCCACGCGGCCTCTGGGTCTGGGTGAGCCAGTTTCAGATAGTGGTGTATCAGTAGCCTTCCCTTAAAAAAAAACTGTAAATGTCCGTTCATGCTCTTTAAATTTATTGGGGTGACATTGGTTAATAGGATCATATGGTTCCAAGGGCACATTTCTGTGACACGTGATCTATATACGTCACTGCATGCCCACAGCCCAAAGACAGACCATTTTCCGTCACCATATGTCTCCACTCCTGTACCATCCCCTCCACCCCCTTCCCTCTGGTGACCACCCCGCTGTGGTCTGAGTCTATGGGTTTCCATGTTATATCCCACATGTGAGTGAAGCCACGTGGTTCTTAGCTTGTGCTGACTGACTTGTTTCACTTAGCATACCATTCTCAAGGTCCACCATGGTGTCACAAATGGCACTGTTTCATCTTTTCTTATGGCAGAGTAACATATGTGCACCACATCTTCTTTAGCCAGTCCTCTACCAAAGGACACTGTGTTATCTCCATGTCTTGGCCACCATTAGCAATGCTGCAACGGCTCTAGCTGGTTTGGCTCAGTGGATACAGCATTGGCCTGAGGACTGAAGGGTCCCAGATTTTATTCCAGCAAGGGCGTGTGCTCAGTTGAGGACTTTATCCGGAGGGTAGTGGTGGCGGGGGTGGCGGGGTGGGTGGGTGGGGAGAGACGTGCGTGCAGGAGGCAGCAGATCAATGATTCTCATTGTTGATGTTTCTATCTCTCTCTCCCTCTCCCTTCCTCTCTGAAATCAGTAACTATATATCTTTAAAAAATAATGCATATCTTTGTGAAAAAATGTTTTTTGAAATTTTTGGCCCAGAAAAGAGATTGCTGGATCACATGTAATTCTATTCTTCATGTTATGAGGACCCACCATGCTGTTTTCCAAAGTGGCTGTGCCGTCTGCATTCCCGTCAGCAGTGGATGAGGGCTCCTTACTCTCCCACAGCCCCTCCAACATTCATCATTGCTTGTCTTATTGGTGATGGCCACTCCAACAGGTGTGCGGTGGTATCTCATTGTAGTTTTGATTTGCATTTCCCTAATTGCCAGTGAGGTTGAACATCTTTTCCTATATGTGTTGGCTATTTGTATGTCTCCTGGGGAGGGGTGTTTGTTCAGGTCCTTCCCCCATTTTTTAATTGGATTGTGTGTGTGTTTGGTTTGAATTGTGTGAGTTCTTTATGTATTTTGGCTATTAACCCTTGTCAGAGTTGCTGGCTGCAAATACCCTCTCCCATTCAGGTGGGTTGCCTTTTGTTCTGTTGCCGGCCTTTTGTTCTTTTGTTCTTCAAGCTTTTTAGTTTGATTCACTCATTTTTGCCTTTACTTCCCTTGCCTTTTGGGGTCAAATTTATAAAATGTTCTCTATGACCAAGGTCTATGAGTTTAGTATCTATGTTTTCTTCCACATAATTTATAGTTTTAGATCTTATATTTAGGTTGTCTTTGATCCCTTTTGAATTAATTTTTATACTTGGAGACAAACTGTAATCTAGTTTCATTCTTTTGCACGTAGCTTTCCAATTTCTCCAACCCCATTTATTGAAGAGGCTTTCTTTTCTCCATTGTGTGTTTCTGGCTCCTTCGTCCAGAAAGATTTTCCCATATACACGTGGTTTTATTTCTGATCTCATTTCTGTTCCATAGGCCTGTGTATCTGTTTTTCTGCCAATACCATGTTGTTCTTGTTATCATAGCTCTGTAGTATAATTTGAAGTCAGGTAGTGTGATACCTCTGGCTTAATTCTCTTTTCTCAGGATTGCTGAGGCTATTCAGGGTCTTTTGTAGTTCCATAAAAACCTGATGACTTTTGTTTTATTATTTCAAAGAATAACATTGGGATTTTTATGGGGATTACATTAAATCTGTGTATTGCTTTGGGCAATATGGTCCTTTTAACTATGCTGATTCTTCTGATCCATGAACACGGTATATCTTTCCATTTTGTTGTGTCTTATTTCAACCTCTTTTAATAATGCTTTATAGTTTTAAGAATATAGGTCCTTCACCTCCTTTGTTAAGTTTATTCCTAAGTATTTTACTATTTTTGTTGCTATTGCAAAAGGAATTATTTTTTTTCTCATTTCTTTTTCTGAAGCTTTATTGTTAGTATAAACGAAGGCAGTGGATTTTTGTGCATTAATTTTGTATCTTGCAACTTTACTGTATTTGTTTATTGTTTCTAATAGTTTTTTGGTGGAGTCTTTAGGGTTTTCTACATACAGGATCATGTCATCTGCAGAGTGACACTTTTACCTCTTCCTTTCCGATTTTGTTGCCTTTTATTACTTTCCCTTGCCTAATTGCTCTGGCTAAGACTTCCAGAACATATTGAATAAAAGTGATGAGAGTGGACATCCTTATTTTGCTCCTGATTTTAGAGGAAAAGCTCTCAATTTTTCACCATTGAGTGTGATAGTGACTGAGGGAAGGGCTTGTTATATACAACCTTTATGACTTTGATGTACTTGCCTTCTATACACATTTTATTGAGTGTTTTAACCATAAATGGATGTTGTATTTTATCAAAATGCCTTTTCTCCTCTGCTGATAAGATCGTATGTTCTTATCCTTTGTTTTGTTAATGTGGCATAGTACATTGATTTGTATATGTTGAGCCATTATTGTGCCCCTAGAATAAATCCCAGTTGGTTGTAGTGAATTATTTTTTTTAATATATTGTTGTATTCTATTGGCTAGTATTTTGTTTAGATTTCTGCGTTCATATTCATCAGAGATATTGGTCTGTCATTCTCTAGTGTTATCCCTGCCACTCTGGCCTCATTAAATATGTCAGGAAGTATCACCTCTTCTGAAATATTTTGGAAAAGTTTGAGAAGGGTGGGTGTCAAATATTCTTTGAATATTTGGTAGAATTCACTAGTGAAGCCATCTGGTCCCAGACTTTCATTTTGGGGGGAGGATTTGGATGTTTGTTTCAATTTCCTCAGTGTTTATCAGTCTGTTTATATTTTCTGATTCTTCATGATTCTGTCTAGGAAGATTATACAATTATAGGACTTATCCATTTCTTACTGAATTTGGTGACAGGTAGTATTTCATAATACTATAGTATGATCCTTTGTATATCTGTGATGTCTTGGTGACTTCTATTTCATTTCTGATTTTTTTAATCTAGGTCTTTTCTTTTTTTCTTAGTGAGCCTAACCAGGGGGTTTGCCAATTTTATTAATCTTTTCAAAGAACCAGCTCTCTGTTGTACTAATTTTTATATTTCCTCAAATCTAACACTGCATCTTAAGGAACTGGAAAAGAAGAACAAAAGCAGCCCACATTGTTTTCTTTCAGTCAACCTTGGAGCACATTCTTCAGAGCAGATCTCGTCATTAGATGCTTTCACTCACTTATAGTTCCTTACACCGTTTTCCAAATTAATCTAGGAATGATTTTCATCTTTCCTACACGAGTACTCTGTTCGTTTCATTCTGACCTTTTCACTGGATCCTTTTGAGAGTCACTGTTGCATTGGGGTGAAAACAAATACTGGGCCCAACTGTTTTCTATTTCCCAGCCCCATTTTTAGAAATAATGAGGTCTTATTCCTGTTTGAATTATGGAGGCCTGCACTGTGTGATAAGGTGGGAGTGGACACCATCCATGCCCAAAAATGAGTGTCTCTTCTGGAACTAAAATTGCATAAGCATGTGAAGGCAGGAAAGCGATAAATATTAAACCAAAGCATTTGCTTCCAATCCAGTAGGCAAAGGGGAATTATTGCAGTTTTCAAGTAGGAATCGAAGCAACAATGGAGGCAAACTGAAACAGTCAGATTTGGACTGAGCTGTCTTGGCATTGACAACGCACATGGAAGGAGCATTGACCAGCACATTCTGCATTGTAGGAAACGTATCTTCCAGAGAAAAAGGAACAAGCAAAAAGGATGTCAAGTAAGTTTCCTTCATTCTGAGAACAGCTGAAATGGGAATGTACTAGAAGGATGTTGGAGGCACACAGGATCAGTGTGAAGCCGGAGGGACAAGCAGGGGCCACGGATGCTCAGAGGTCGCAGCAGTCTCTAAGCTGTGGTCTGTTGTCGCTCGTGACCTGGTGGGCACCAGACTGCACACCTTCAACCCTCCCTCTTCATCTTCACTGGCTCTTTCAGCTCTGGGAGGACCTGTATCTGCCTGTGTCCTCAGGGGCTCCTACCTCACCTGCCCACAGGGAGCAGCGTTCATTCATTGAGATTAAGAAATACAGGTAGATGGACAATGAGCGTATAAGAAACAGCCATTCTGGGCAGGCTCTGAGAAACACTCTGATGTAAAGCCTGATGGTCCCAGATGGAAAAAAGGGAAGAACATCCCAAGAAAACAGTGCCCTACACCAGGAATTCCAGGATTATCCCAGTTTATTATTATTATTATCTAATCCTCACCTGAGGATATGTTCTTATTGATTTTTAGAGAGAGAAAGGAGAAGGGGAGGGAGAGAAGGAGAGATGGGGAAGGGGGAGACAGAGGGATTGATTTGGGTTTCCTCCCATACACTCCCTGAGCCCTGACCTGGGATTGAACCCAAAACACAGACAGGTATCCTGACCAGGAATTGAACCCACAATCTCTTGGTGTACAGGACTACACTCAACCAATTGAGCTGAGGACACATTCTTGCAAAAACAGCTTAGACCCGTGGAGTCACACTGAAGAGCCACCAGAAACAGAAGCTAAAGGTGGAGGGAGGATTGGTGGCTGACATTCTGTAAAGGGCAGAGGCAAAACCTGAGTCCTCAGTGTCACCCTCACTCCGGGCCGCCAGACCTTGAAAAAATTATCTCCAAATTCAAAAGGGCAAAGCAGAGCTGGTTCAAGTGGGACTACAGATCAAGATAAATGAGTAGGGAGCAAAAGAGCACCTACCTACTTTTTAGAAGAATTCAGATCTCCAGTGTAAATTGCATTCAGCACATGGACGACACTGGGAGATGTGATCAAGGAAGCAGTGTTGGCGACTGCTTAGCAAGTTGCTTGGAGAAAGGTCAGAAGCAGCGCGTTAGGCAAATGCTTCTGGATTCATAAAAAGGGTGAGATGACAGATGGTAGAACCAGGGCTCGGTGCAGACCTGTCCCACGGACTTTTGAGCAGGTGACTCGTGAGCATGTGGGTGAGAGCTGCCACAGAGGCGGGGGAGGGGAGGGGCGCAGAGCGGGGGGCGTGGTGCCCGGGCTGGCTCCATGCTGGCACACACAGTGGTGCAGCTCTAACCAGGCACTTCTCCCCTGCGCGGTGGCGTCGTCTTCCCTGGGGAATGAGGCTGCGGAACGAGCTGCCTGTCCTGGGCAGGGAGCCACAAACAGCCTGCCAGCTCCGCTGGACCGCACTGGGCTCAGCGCTCTCCAGCTGGCTGCCTGCTGATGACAGAAAGCTGCCTTCTGTGAAAACACACATCCCATACCGGTGCTTATCCCATTGTGGGACGTGCTCGCGTTGTGCTCACGGGACAGGTGGATATTACCCCTCCCTTTTTACCGAGGGTGACATTGAGCCCCAGGGCACCTACCGCAGAGATCGGATGAATGATGCCAGGAAGTCAGGGACCAGTGTCCCGTGCCATTATGCTGGACAAGATGGATAGCACTACAAGGAGATACCACTGCGACAGTAATTCTTTTTTTTTTTTTTTTTTTTTGAGATTTGGAGAAATTAATTTTTTTCCTTTATTGACTAAGGTATTAGATATGTGTCCTTATGACAGTAGTTCTCATCTGTTTGGTTAGTTATTTGATGATGGTTCCATGTCCATTTCATGGGAAGTTCCTTCTGATGCTCATTTAGCCTTGGACTGTCGGACTTGAGAAAACAACACAATGTGGTTGAAAGAATAGAAGAAATTCTGATAAAAATTTCAAAGAAAGGAGAGAGGCTGTCTGGATTCATAGGGAGGGTAAAATGACAGATAGTAGAATATACCCGCATGCTCATTTGTACAAGTATCACTTACAAAACAGGATTTGAAGTAAGCTGCGTTGTTCACAGTAGGAAGGGTGCTGAAACCACAAACTACATTAGCATCGGAAGGAAATCCCTGCACTTTGCATCTGAACTGTCACGCCAGGTAAGAGAGGCCTTGGCTGTGAGCAGGGTTAGGATCTGGGGAGCTGGAACCGAAGTTGGGGCTGTGACTGGCCTGGGGCTGCCCTTTGGGGCTTCCGAGAAGGGCTGGAAGGGCAGTGCCTGGAGCAACACCTGCACACATTCCCCCGGCCACAGGAACCCCAGTCACAGCAGCAGTCCCTTAAGTGGACCCCGTTCGCTTCAAGTTTGATTTTAAGCTTGATTTCAAGTTCAATGTAAAGCAGCCACTTGAAAACTCCAGCACAAAAGGTGAAGATTTCAGGCACAGTCACTGAACACGGGGCAGTTGTATGGTTTCTGCGTTAGCCAGCCCCCATCTCTCCCCCCCGCCCCCGCCATGCACGGGGCCCCCTGGACCATTGAGGAACTACTGGAGCCGCTGGGAAGACTCAGAGGGGACATGAGAGCCCCCTTCAGACAGCCACAGGTCTGAGGTACTAAGGACAGGCGGCTGGTGTGTCAAACTCCCCGGGAGGGGAGCTGCAGTGGGCGGGGCGGGATCCCAGGAAGCAGCAGCGTTTCCAGGCGAACCTCTCCCGGAAGGACGAGCCTCTCCCCAGGGGACGGAACCCCGGCGTGGCTGGGAGCCTTCTGCCCTCCTCGGCTGAGAGCCCCGTGTACTGTGCGGCCAGGCACCCCGCAGGCGGAAATGGGCAGCAGCCTTGCGTCGGCGAGTTCACCTTCCAGTTGGTATGGGATGGCCAGCAAACAATAAAACAAACCTTCCATCGTGCGTGAGGTGGTGAGCCGGCAGCGACAGAGCGAGGGAGGGGAGTGGAGTCAGAGAGCCCTGGACTGAGAGAAGGGAGGGGGCAGGTGGGAGGCCCGACTGAGAAGGTGACATCTGAGCAAGGACTGCAGCACAGGACGTGAGGGTGGGCCTGGGGAGGCCCTTCAGGAAGGAAGGGGCGGGTGGGTGAGCGCTTCCCCCCGCCCCCTGAGCGTGGCGGCACATTTGAGGAAAGTGGGGATGGGCTTCAGCTTGAGGACAGGGAGGCCCACAGGACTTCTCCGGCATCTGCCAGGGATCTCTGTCCCCGAGCGGATGCCCCGGTGACGGTGCCGAGAGTGCCGATGGCGGCAGGGCGAGGCGCACCCACCACGCAGAGGCAGGCCAGGCTCACCGGACGGCTGAGACCTCACACATACATCGAGGCCCTGGATTCGCATATTTAACCCGGTGTCCTGGCAGCCATGTCTGCACACCCAGGCGGCCAGGGGCCACGGGCTCAAGACCTTGGCTCTGCAGCAGGAAGTGGGAGCGGTGGAGGGAGGACTGGGGCACCAGGGGAGTCTGGGGCAGGAGGTCAGAGAAGAGAAACAGGGTAGGGGCATCTTTAGGGAGAAGAGCCTCATGTGGTGACTGACAGGCATCGGAGGAGGGACCGAGGGCGCCTCAGTGATGTGGGGAGCAGGAGGCCGCCCCCCACCTCCCCGCCTGCTCTCCTGCCAGAAGGGCCACACCGCCTCCTGCTGCCCCTCCACAGCCCGGTCACTGCTCTGTCCTGGTCACTTGGCGGAGCTCAGAGCCCAGGGCGAGCCTGCCCCTGTGCCTCTCTGCATGGCACTGCGGTGTGACTGCAGACGGAGCCTCAGCACGAACACTCACCCAGGCTTTTCCCTCTGACTGACGTGTCCCTGTCTCCCGCGCAGGTGCCTTTGTCTGCAAGATGGTGCCCTTCGCCCAGTGCACGGCTGTGGTGGCCGAGATCCTCACCCTGACCTGCATCGCCCTGGAGCGCCACCACGGCCTGGTGCACCCGCTCCGCGTGAGGTGGCGCTACACCCACCGCCGGGCCTTCGCCACGCTGGGTGAGGGCACGGGCGGGCGCCCCAGCGCGGGTGCAAAGGGAAGGGGATGGGCCTCAGTCCTCTCTGCCTCCTCTCCCCGCTAAGAACCCAGAGCAGGTGGGTTTTCACAGGGTGGGGGGGGGGGGTGGAGGGGCAGGAAGAGTGCTTTTAGAAAAGCCCAGAACAGGGGTGCAGCCCAGAAGGCTGGGCCAGCGGGAAGGCCGGGTGCTGGGTGCTGGGTGCGCCTGTTAGTCACCCCCAGGGCAGGTTGGGTGCTGCTGACACCTGACAGACACAGCCACCTCCTGCATCTGCGAGGCTGCTGAGCGGCCCTGGAGAGCAATGCCCCAGCCGGCCGTCCCGGAGGACTCTGCCCCATAATGGCCCTCACGCCCCTCGCAGCGTGGCGTGCATTAGGGCGGAAAAGCTCCGCTCGCCCAGAGCTGCTAAAGTGACCGTCCAGGGAGCCATTAGCACTGACTGGGGGGAGGGGGGCCAGTGGGGCCCAGGGTTTCGGGGAGCCACTCATTTCGAGGAGGCAAACCAGGCGGGACAAGATTGCTAGTTTTAGTTAGTCCCAAATGTATGTCACATCACACATACATCGAGGCCCTGGATTCGCAGATTTCCTCTCAGGAGTTCAGAGTCCTCTTGGCTTTTAACAATGACAACAGTCTGCCATCAGGACAGCCAGAGACAGCGGGTGGTGTGGAGGGAGGGGAAGCGAAGCCCTTGGCGGGAGGCGTTACTAAAAGGAAAGAGGCGGTGAGCCCCTGCCATCTGAAAGTGAAGTCGGTTATAGGCAGTCCGGGGGGTCCTGCTCAGAGCCCAGGCCCCGCTCCCACCTCCGGCCGCCGCCTCAGCCCCTGCCCAGCAGCAGATGGAGATTTCCCAGCTCAGAGCTTGCAGACCCCTCCATCGTATTCACTGCCTTCGGTGTCTGCCCCTGAGCCCGCCCTGCACTGGGGATTGGCACTGAGCTAAGCCAATTAGGCTCAACTCCGCCCAAATGGCTGATGGCTGGAGAAATGACTGGACACAAGGTAACATAATACAGTGAGGAGGGGGGTAGAATAGATAGATGTACCTGGCCATGTGCAGAAATAGATAGACAGACAGGTAGACAGAGTGGTGGTCTGCAAACCGCGGCTCACGGCTCTTTGGCCCCTTGAGTGTGGCTCTTCCACAATATATTACGTCCGTGCACACATGTACAGTGCGATGGAAACTTTGTAGCCAATGAGCAGAAGTCGGTTTTCGGCCTGGGCGAGTCTATTTTGAAGAAGTGGCGTTAGAACACTCAAAGGGCCAAAGAGCCGCATGAGGCTCGTGAGCTGCAGCTTGCTGACCACAGAGTTAGAGGACTGAGCAGGAGGGGCTATGCTTGGCTGAGTGGTGTTCTGATGGCTGTGCCCTTACAGGTGTGGTCTGGCTGGTGGCTGTCGTCGTCGGCGCCCCCATGTGGCACGTGCAGCGACTCGAGGTGGGTTCAGGCTGGGCTGATTGCTGCTGAGAATGTCCCGCCCTCTTGGTTATAGTCATTTTCCTTCCTGAGAGAGGTTTCAGCGAATCTGCATGATCGCCATGATTTCACTGGAGGTTTCTCAACCGGACTCAAATAACGTGTTTCCAGATTTCCCCGCTGTCTTCTCCCACTCGTCCTTGACCTCCTGTGGGTCAGACTTGCCAGGGTCAGTGTCTGCGCTTTCCTACAGCCGGACGCAGCTCTGCGAGGGTCCTGCATGGCAGTGTGCTGACCACTGCATAATATCCTCTATATCCATCCATGTTGTCACAAATGGCAAGATTTCATTCTTTTTTATGGCTGAGCAGTATTCCATTAACACATATACCTCATCTTCTTTTTTTAAAAAAAATATTTTTTATTGAATTCAGAGAGGAAGGGAGATGGGGAGATAGAAACCTCAATGATGAGAGGGAATCATTGATCGGCTGCCTCCTGCATGCCCCCTACTAGGAATGGAGCCCACAACCCAGGCATGTGCCCTGACTGGGAATCGAACCACGACCTCCTGCCTCATAGGTCAATGTTTAACCACTGAGCCACTCTGGCCAGACTACCTCATTCTTTATCCATTCATGTATTGATGGACACCTAAGTTGCTTCCATACCTTGGCTACTGTAGATAATGCTGCGAGGAACGTAGGGCTGCAAATCAATCAGTGTTCTCATTTTGTTTGTTGGATTTTTGAGTAAATACCGGAGGTGCAATTGCCCGGTCATATGGTAATTCTGTCTTCAGTTCCTTGAGGGATCGCCATCCTGCCTCCCACGGTGGCTGCACCAGTCGGCTCTCCCACCGGCAGTGCACGAGGGCCCCCTTGCCCCACATCCTTACCAGCATGTGTGTCGGTGGCCTTTCTGACCGCAGCCCCTCTGCCAGGAGTGCGGCGGCATCTCGTGGTGCTGAGGAGTCCTGGGTCTGCTGGCCGCCTGCATGTTCTTTTTGGAGAGATGCCTTCTCATGTCCTCTGCCCATGTTTTTGATCAAGTTGTTATGTTTTTGCGATTGAGTTGTACAGGTTTATTCTCTATTTTGTATACCAACCCCTTATGGGACATATCATTTGGGAATAAGTTCTCCCAGTCCATCTTTTCATTTCACTGGCGGCTTCCTTTGTTGAGCAGAAGCTTTTTAGTCCGATGCAGCTGCCTGTGATTATTTTCATGCTGGTTCTCTTGCTTGAGGGGATGTGTTCAAAAAGACACCACTCAGAAACATCAGAGAGGCACCTGCTGTGTTTTCTTCTCGGAGTTTTATACTCTCAGGCCTCTGGCCGCACATGTAAGCTGCAGATCACCGGGAGTTCATTTTGTAGAAGATGTAAGAGAAGGTCCAGGTTCGCTCCTCTGCACGAGTCTGTCCGGGAACGTGTGGCGGCTTGATTCTTGGTGTAAGGGGATGCTGAGTGAGCCAGATTCCTCGCTCCTTCCCTTCCCTGCTCCCTGGTGGGACGCCCCCATGGAGCCTGGCTGGGCCTGGCGCTCCTCTGGCCGTTCAGACAGGACAGTTCCTCTGGTCACCTCACCCCCAGAACAGTGCTTGTTTGTCACTAAAATGTCCACCGCGTCAGCTTGAACTCGCAGTGAGTCTGCACCGTCCCCCTCCCCGTGTGAGCAGCGGGGGCCTAGCACCTGGTCCTCGGGAAGGGGTGTGACTGACTGTCCCCTTCTTCTCCGCCTCCCCACCTGTCCCTCTCTCCTGGGGCCGCAGAGCAGAGAGGGAACAGGAGGGCAGTGTTCCCCGAGTGTGATGCTGCCTGGGACTGAGTCGTGACTCCATGGATGTCTCAAGGAGGAAACCGCTGTGGTTCCAGCTGCGGCTCCCGGGCTGAGGCTGCTCCGGAAGCGTGGGCTCTGCACTCTGTGACCCGCTCCCTCTCCGAGGCCTTTTTTTGCGGCAGGAAATCTGGGCACAGAGGGTCCCATTCCCACCGCGGGTCCACTTCCTGCCCACAGAACTCTAGATTTGTCTGTGTTTAAAATACAATCATTTTAGCCCTAGCCAGTTCAGCTCAGTGGATAGAGTGTCCACCTGCAGACCAAAGGGTCCCGAGTTTGATTCTGGTCAAGGGCATGCACTTGGTTGCAGACTCCTGGTCGGGGTGTGTTCAGGAGACAAACAAACACTCAATGCGTTTCTCTCCTATCCATGTTTCTCCCTGTCTTCCCTTCTCCCTCCCACTCTCCCTAAAAACCAATGGAGAAATGTTCTTGGGTGAGAATTAACAAAAATAAATACAATTATTTTAGCACATGCTCCTCCTAATATATTTTAAACCTGTAGGACTAATTTAGTACAAAATACACATAATCTAAGTGACAGAGCCAGTCCTTGCTGCCGGGTAGAGCAGTCAAATCTGATTTGCTTTCTGACGGAAAAGTATGAGTACATTCTTCAAAGCAAATAAACGTATTTATATGTGCCCCACGGCTCCTTCTCGCTCCTGCATTCCATCTGAGCTGGTGTGTGCTGGCCCTGCACCTGGTGAGGTAAATACCACCAACCCCTTTGCTTTCTTCCTGCAGGCTCCCATCTAGGCTGGCTTATAGGATGAGAGGTCTGGTGCACGGAATTCATGCACTCAGGGGCGTGGGGGTCCCTCAGCCCAGCCTGGGCCCTCTCCCAGTCCAGGAGCCCTCGGGGGATGTCCAACTGCCGTGGAGGTGGGAAAGGCTCCCATCACTGCCACTGCGCTCACCAGCTGTGAGCCCAGCTCCTGTGTTGAGCATCTGCCCTCTGGTGGTCAGTGCGCATCATAGCGACCGGTCGTTCTGCCTGCGTATACCTGTGCTATGTTGGAACGTGCCAACAAGCAGTCCTCGTGCTCAGCCCTGCTGGCGTTGTCTGCATGGCGTCAGGTGGATTTCACTTTGATGTCCTGTTCCGGGGAGCCTGGGTCTTGAACTTACTCTTCATGGAGTGTTTCCGTTCCCAGTTAGTTGTGCCTGTAAATAACACCTAGATTGGAGCATGTGGTTTGTGGTTGGTGAGTATACAAAAAGCCCCTCTCCCCCTTCAATTGGCATTGAAGAGTGGGGATAAAATTTGCTGGGGATGGAGGCAGGAGAATGTCTAAGACCTAAGTATCTTTCATCTGGAAAGTGCCAGAGTGGGTACAATGACAGTCACTTTGATAAATTCCCTAATGTTTATTCCTATTATCCAGAGAAATGACTTTTGTATATATGCTAAATGTTTACTTTGTCTCTTATTAGCATTGCTCTTTTTCTTAACATTGTTATCATTACTACATTTGAACTGATGAGATGAGTTGGTCAGAAACGGTATTAATAAACAGACATTGACTTTCTGTAGAATACACCCCTCCAAGGCTTAGACTTGAGTCTGTATATTTTTAGATCAGCAATAGCTTGGGTCCCACTTTCTCATTCACCTCGGGATCTCTTGTTTTATTAAATTTATTGTGTGACATTGGAGCTAGCTGGCGCACGGCAGGAAATGTTATTTTCTTTCATACGCCGACCATTGAGAGGCTCTTGTACCCCATGGAAAACTCATGACCAGAGTGTAAAAATTGGAGAGAGATAGAAAGCCAACAGGCTTTGGACCTCAATTCATTTAAAATAGAAAAGAAAGTACTAAAACTCCGAAGAATTGAAGCAGCGATGAGGGGGGAAAACCACACAGTTAAGAACAAAAGCACAATTAGAATTGTATGTTGTTTGAAGCCTGTCCCCATGGTAACCACAGGAGGGTCTGCCTCCCCAGGCCCGCGGCAGCTGGCTCTCCTCACCCAGCCCTTCTCACCCCAAAGGTTAAGTACGACTTCCTCTATGAGAAGCAGCACGTCTGCTGCTTGGAGGAGTGGAGCAGCCCTGTGCACCGGAAGGTCTACACCACCGTCATCCTTGTCATCCTCTTCCTCCTGCCGCTGCTGGTCATGCTCAGCCTGTACAGTAAGATCGGCTACGAGCTCTGGATCCACAAGAGAGTCGGGGACAGCTCGGTGCTTCGAACCATCCATGGAAACGAGATGTCAAAAATCGCCAGGTCACTTTAATGAAAGATTCTCCTCAGTTTCAAATATATATATATTTAAAAATTTTTTTTTCCAGAGAGGAAGGTGGAGGGAGAGGGAGAGGAGGAGAGAGGGAAGGAGAAGAGAGAAGAGGAGAGGAGAGAGGAGAGAGAGAAAGAGAGAGAGAGAAACATCAATGATGTAAGAGAATCATTGGCTGGTTGCCTCCTGCCTCCATGGCCCCCACTGGGGATAGAGCCCGAAACCCAGGCATGTGCCCTAACCGGGAATCGAATCGTGATCTTCTGGTTCATACGTGGACATTCAACCACTGAGCCATGTCAGCTGGACTCAGATATTTTTAACTGGTTGTGTCGGATGGAATAGTTATCAGGGACCTCAGAGTTCTGGGGTGCATTTGTTAGTGTCACTTGTCCTTCACGGGAGGGGAGGGCATGAGCTCTCTGCACACTTTTGAGATTCCACCTGTGGCAGGAAGAAGGAGCAAGCTCACCAGCCCCACATCCACTCTCACAGAGAGAAGCTTCCTCGGGGTTTAGACAGTGTCTGTTCCATTCATTTGTCAGCAGGACGAGGTGGGAGAGCTGTGGACTCTTCCCTCCCTGCCACTCACAGCCCTGAGATGCCTGGAAGTCTCCTTCCTCCTGCCCCACATCCCTCACAGGTCCTAGGGAGCACCGAGTCCATCTCTCCTGCCTCCCACCCGGGCACAATGCTAAAACATGTGAGAGGATGCTTAGGAAAATCCTTGGGAAACCAGAACATGCTATTTTATTTAATTATTATTATTTTAAAAATACATTTTATTGAGTTTTTACAGAGAGGATGGAAGAGGGATAGAGAGTTAGACACCTCGATGAGAGAGAAACATCGATCAGCTGCCTCCTGCACACCCCCCACTGGGGATGTGCCTGCAACCAAGGTACATGCCCTTGACCCGAATCGAACCTGGGACCCTTGAGTCCGCAGGCCAACGCTTTATCCGCTGAGCCAAACTGGTTAGGGCTTCTTTAATTATTGATATATTTTATTTTTGCCAAAAGGCATGACTTTTTGATTGCATTCATTAGCCTAAAATTTAAAATGGAACTTATGGTTCATTTTACAATTGACACTGAACGGCCATTAAAAACAAAAGTAAACAAAACCTGGTAAGTAGTCCAGTGGTTTGAAGAGACTTTGGTATTTCTTCATATATGCAGGTCCCCTGGTGCCCAGTTTGTAGGAAGACATCCTCCCTCAGTGCAGGAGATGCTCACTTTGGAACTTCCATGGACTCAGCTCTCCTCCCTCCTGGGAAGAGAGGGCTCCCACGTTGAAATGAGAAGTCAGGACGATGAACTTTTATAAACTTAAAGCGCCATGCATATGTGTCCATGGCATGCACGTGCTTATCTCCTTTACAGGAGAAATGGTGAAAACTGGTTGGAAATCCTGGTTAATCGTGTTATTTAGAGATATAATAAAGGTTTACATTTTAATTCTATCTCCAGGGCTGCCTATGTTTTGTAAATACTGATAGTTCCCTATCGCAGGGGCGAGTGGTCTTCAGTGTGACAGAATAAGGGCATAGGCAGAAAATAAGGGTGTGACAGAAAAAAGGAGCCCGTATTTGTTTAAGTCTCTTCCTGGCCAACCTGACCTTGCAGGGTACTTGACCCTCTTGGGGACCCCAGTGTCTGCATCTGTCAAAGGCTTGCCAGGAAGACTGATGACATCAGCCCCCTCCCTCCTGAGCGACACGTCCCAGGGTGATTATAACGTGAGGGATGTGGGTGAGGTTGACAGCGACGGGAAAGGTGATGAGCAGCCCACAGGGAATGGAGCGCTAACTTCATCAATGTCGGCGGAGCATTGTTAGAGTCCGGGCTCAGGCTTGGTTTCATAGCGTTGCCATCGACCTGACGCACTTGCCAGGGAGGGAGAGGTTAACGAACTCTGTGTTCCTGTGGGCCCAGGAAGAAGAAGCGAGCCTTGGCCATGATGGCTACTGTGGTGGCCCTCTTTGCTGTGTGCTGGGCTCCTTTCCACGTCGTGCACATGCTGATGGAGTACGGTGAGTGAGTGCTGGCCCTCCCCTGTCGGAGCCCCGCTTCTCTCCTGCCAGAATGCAAAACACATCTGTGAAATGTGTTGCTATTCCCCAGGGGGCAATTAAGTACCAAATGTTGGACAGGTTTCTTTCGTGTTTGGAAGATGACTAGACTGTTCCGAGGCAGAGAGATCTGTCTGATCATGACCATCTACACTAATAAAAGAGGAACATGCAAATTGACCATCCCTCTGCTCTGCCCACCAACCAATCAGGAGTGAGTATGCAAATTAACCCAATAAAGATGGCCACTCCACAGAGCTGGAGTGAGCAGGAGGCTTGGATTGCCCCTGGTGATGGAGGAAGCCAAGCTTCCTGCCTGCTCTGCCCTCTGCTCAAGGAGGAGTTGGGGGCCTGGGTCTCTGGGGGGCATGGCCAGCCAGAAAACAGCCCTCAGCCCCTTACCCAGGCTTGTCACACTGCCTTGGGATGAGGGTCCCCATTGGGGGGCTTGGCCAGCCTGCAAACAGCCATCAGTCCCTCACCCAAGCTGGTCAGGCACCCCAGTGGAGACCCCACCCTGATCTGGGATACCTTTCAGGGCAAACCAGCTGACCCCCACCCCTGCACCAGGCCTCTATCTATACTAATAAAAGGGTAATATGCTAATTAGACTTGGAGACATTCCAGGAGACCTGCCAGATGTTTTCCTGGACAAAGTCATGGTGGCAGGGCTGAGGTAGAGGTGGTTAGAGACCAAGAGGGAATGGCAGTTGTGGGTGATCTGGTCAATGGGGGAGTATTGGGGGTGAGCAGACCAGCAGGGGGGCCAGTTGGGGGAAAGCAGGCTGTCAGTGGGGGTCAGTTGGGAGTGATCAGGAAAGTGGGGGTCAGTTTGGGATGAGAAGGCCAGCAGGGAGGCAGTTGGGGGGCAAGTAGGCCAGTGGGGAGGGCAGGTGGGGGTGAGCAGGCTGGCACAGGGGCAGTTTGGGGTGATCAGGCTGATGGGGGGGCATTTGGGGGCAAGCAGGATGGCAAGCAGAGTGGTTAGGATCCAGCAGTCCCGGATTGAGAGAGAGATGTCTGACTACGGGTTTAGGCCTGATCCCTGCAAACTGGCAGTAGGACATCCTTGGAGGGGTTCCAGATTGGAGAGGGTGCAGGCGGGGCTAAGAGACACCATCTCTGTGCACAAATTTTGTACACCGGGCCACTAGTCTACACTAATAGAAGAGTACGATGCAAATTGACTGTATCTTAGAAACACCCACCAGCCAATCAGGAGTGAGTATGCAGATTAGCCCAACAAAGGTGGCAGGTCAATTTGCATACAAAGGTGCTGAGAGGCCAGGGATGGGGTAGGACGCTTGTGTTCTGCACTGCCCCAGCCACTCAGGGCCTCCGGGCAGCGTTGGAAGGCAGAAAGGTGGCCCCGGCAGGAGCAAAGGCAGTGCTGGCAGCCAGGGGAAGAAGGAAGGCCCATTCTTGCACGAATCTTTGTGCATCAGGCTTCTAGTGTCTTTACTAATTATAGATGATCCAGGGAAGCCCCTAACACCTTCCCTCCATGCTGTGCCTTCTGCACCCCCAAGTCACACAAAAGTGTTGGGAGAGGAGGCAGCCTCTGTCCCCCAGTGAGAGCCTCTTCCCAGAGCCCCATGAACTCAGTACCCCATGAAGTCCCTCCCCACGGAAGTCTCCCTGCTGGCCTCTGACGTGGTGCGGCCCTCAGACGACCGTGTTTCTGGGACCCAGGGAACAGCTGAGAAGCAACCTCAGCTCCCGGGTTCACTGGAGCTTGCAGTTGGCTGAGATGCATGAGCCCCCATGTCTGCCAGCCTGGCTCTGCTCTCAGTCCCACTGCTCTGAGCATGAAGGCCCCTCACGGGACTGTGCTCTGCAGACACCCTGCTCCCCCCAACGTGGCCCGGAGCAGCTTCCATGCTTTTGGCCTCTTGTCTGAGCGTGCTGAGCAGACAGATGAGACAGAGGTCAATGTCCGGTCATTAAGACCGGTGTGTCCTCAGGCCTGCCTCTCTCCCAGGCAACTTCGAAGAGCAGTACGACGAGGTCACCATCAAGGCAGTCTTGGCCATCGTGCAGATCCTGGGCTTCTCCAACACCATCTGCAACCCCATCGTCTACGCCTTCATGAACGAGAGCTTCAGGAAGAACTTCCTCTCCGCCCTGTGCTGCTGTGTCCTGAGGGAGGCCCCGTCCCCCGCCCGGAGGCGTGGGCCCTCGGGCACGGCTGTGAAGCAGAGGCGGGCCACTCTGGGCCACGGGGAGGACGCCGTGGAGGAGACCAAGGGCGAGGAGTTCAGCCATGGCCACATCGAGGTCAAGCTGTGCGACCTGCCCAAGGAGCAGCGGCGGCCCGCTGACCGCCCCCTAGCGCCCGGAGCCGGGGCGGCTGCATCGGGCCGCCGCTCCCATGGTAACAGCACCCTCCCAGCTGATGTCACATCTCCAGAGGAAGGGACGTTACTTTGAGCAAAGGTCAGAGGCTTCACTCACGGCAGAACGATGCAAAGGAGTAACTTCAAGTTATTTCCCCACAAAAATCTGACATTAACCATGAACACACAGTTTTGAGAAATCAGTGACCCCTCCTGTGGGTCATACGTGTGGATTTAAAAAGTCTCATCTGGCCAAAACCGGTTTGGCTCAGTGGCTAGAGCATCAGTCTGCGGACTGAAAGGTCCCAGGTTCGATTCTGGTCAAGGGCATGTACACTGGTTGTGGGCACATCCCCAGTAGGGGATCATCAATGTTTCTCTCTCATCGATGTTTCTAGCTCTCTATCCTTTCCCCTTCCTCTCTGTAAAAAATCAATAAAATATCTTTTTTTAAAAAGGCTTCTAAAAGGTGGCCAGTAGTTTCCCCTCCTGTCAGTGTCATGTGGTTTTGCTGTGTTGCTGACATGGGATGAGAAAATAAACATGGCATCCTCCTCCTTGCGTGGGAGCTGAGCACTGTCATTCCAGGGCCTGCTGGGATCCTGCTTGGACGAGGTCTGTCCAACAACAATAATGTCGAGGAAGATGGAACAGCAGATGGCAGATGAGTGAGTGAGAGGCAGGCACCTGGGCTTGAGCTTCTTCTTCTTTTTAATCCTCATCCGAAGATATTTCTCCATGATTTTAGCGGAAGAGAGAGGGATAGATAGCAAGACACATCAATGTGAGAGAAACATTCCTTGACCAGAGCCTGAGTGGGGAGGAGCCCGCAACTAAGATATGTGCCTTGACTGGAATCAAACCTGGGACCCTTCAGTTCACAGGCCAGTCCGGCCAGGGTTGGGCTTGAGCTTCTGGTGGTCCCGCCAGTCACCACCGCTGTGCCCATGAGTGCGCTCCGTGACCCCCACGCTCACGCCCTCCTGTGGGATCAGCGGTGCAAGTGAGCAGAGGCCGTGTGCTGAGCTCTGCCCCGGCCCCTGGCCCCAGGCTTCCCTCTGCCCACCCCTCTCAGAGACTGGTCTGGGCCCTGCCCGGCTCCCCCCTCGCGCCCACAGTGTAAGGGTTTCCCCACTCGCAGGAGAAGGAGCCTCTCCTGAGGTTACCGTAGGCCAGGCCACCGGAGTGTTTGCACTGGTGAGCCCTTGGCTTTGCCGGTGGGACGAAAGGCTCCGGTTCCCGGAGGGGCTGTGGGCACAGTTAGCAGAGAGAATCCACCCTGAGCCCAGAGCCCAGAGCCCAGAGCCCAGGGCATTCACTGCCCAGGACGGCCAGAGGGGCAGGCAGGCCCGCAGGGCCCACTCTGGGCCTCACCTACATCTCCCTTCACCTCAGCTCCCCCTTCTCGCTCGTCGGCTGCCTCCCCGATGGATAGCAGGGACCAGTGGCTGCTCCCCCAGCCCCGGACAGTCCCAGCTGGCATGTGGCAGTTTCCTGCATGGTCTCCCACAGCGAGGGCCTGGGAACCAGGGAACGTGGGCATTGGCGTCTCTCTAGGGGCAGGCGCTTCCTTTTCTGTGCTGACTTAAGCCAGGATGGCTGGAAGGAAGGGGATAGCCTGTGGTTTCAGGAGGGTGTCCGCAGGACAAGGTGATCAAATGGCCCAGGTCCTACAGGCGGTGCAGGAGCCGAGGGCGCAGTGGCTGGAGCATGCTGAGCGGTCTCATCCTGGACTGGTGACGGGCGCGCCCTGTGATGCGTGAGCACCTGCCGCCATGATGATTGCCAATCACCAAGCCGTGAAGATGAGCTGGACTCACCCACTTTGGTTATTCTCTCAATCAGCACATATTTGGCGCCTCTTCCTGACTGCGAGGTACACGCTCCGCATGGGACTCAGGGAACGAGGTACACCCTCCGCATGGGACTCGGGAGAGCACATGAGCCGGTGCTGTGAGTGGCCCCGCCCTCCCAGGGCGGGAGCTGCAGCCCTGAGCCCTGAGCCTGAGCCCTGAGCGAGCAGGCAGCAACCTGAGTGTTTCCTGCCAGACCCTAGGCAGTGGGAGGACGCTCCTTTCTTCACTCACATTGTATTAATGCCGCTCCAGAAGCCAAAATAGTGGCAACCCATCGGTTTCCATTAAACAGCTCTTTGCTCTGCTGTCAAGTTTGGGAGAGGAGCTGAGTCCATCACTGAGAAATGCCTGCTCTCAGGAGAAGCGAGTCCTGAGGGGAGAGCGCCACTGTGAGGCCACAGGGAGCTCCCACGCTCCCAAAGGGACCCTGGGGAGCCTCCTCTCTCCCTCCCCCGAGTCTCTTCAGCCCCTTGGTCTCACACCCTGGGACCCGCTCCTTTCCCCCTTATCTCTCTCCTTTTTCCATCCAGGTCCCCTTACCTGGTGTGTGGAGTGAGAGCGGAAAGGGCTTGTGGATCCAGGAGGGAGGCTTAAGCGGGGACGGGGGACAAAACTGAGCCTTCCTCTTGCCAGCGTTTGGGTAAAAAGACGGAATCCTGAGAGGATGCGTGTCACGTACCTGCAAGCCGTTTCACAATGGCTCACGTGTCCACACGCGCTCTGTGCCCGCTCTCCTGCTCTTCCACGGAACGCCCCCCCCCGCCTGCCTGTGGGCCAGGACACCAGCCTCAGGCACACCGGCTGCCTCGGCTATTCCAAACCCCAAATAACTTTAGAAAGAAGGGCCAGGTCGCAGGCTGTGTGCCTTAAAGACTGATTATAATGACAAGGATCAAGAGAGTGTGGCACGGGCCTAAGGATATAGATGCCAGAAGCAGAAACACGTAGACAGTCAGCTTCCTCTGACCATGGTGGCCACACGATTCAGTGGGGAAAGGCAACTCTTTCAACCAAATGGCTCTGGGACAACCTGAGGCCCCGGTTCCAAAACCAGGACCTTTATACTTCCACTGCTTATAAAAAAAATAATAAAATAAATAAAAAATTGATTTCTGAGGAAGGGAGAGGGAGAGATAGAAACATTAAGCATGAAAGGGGATCATCAATTGACTGCCTCCTCCTCACTTCCAACCGGGGATCTAGCCCTCAACCTGGGCATGTGCTCCGACCGGGAATTGAACCGTGACCTCCTGGTTCACAGGTAGACGCTCAGCCATGGAGCCACGCCAGCTGGGCTGTCCTTCCACTGCTTGTAGAAATCACTCGCCCTGGGTTTCTGGAGCAATCTAATGTCACCTGCAGCAAAGAACTACGAGCCACCAAAATGTAACCCTGTGGCTACTGGGCGCCAGGGGAGGCCACGTGCCATGCCAGCCAGTGACCACGTGGCCAGACTGCCTGGCCTGAGCCGGGCACGGTCCCATTGCCTAAGCCCCAGGCTGAAGGGTCCCAGACCCCTCATAATCCAATGGACCAGCTAGCCAGGCCCAGCGGGCACAGGTGTCGCCTGGCTCCCTGCCACTGTCTCCCTCGCAGGGTCTCCTCTCTGGCTCATGCCCACATCTCATGTGAGTGGGTCGTCAGCTGCTGGGAGAGGTGGGCTTCGTCTCCCGCTCCTCCGAGAGCCCGGCTTCCTCCACCCGCCAGCCAGCCTGCTGATGGGCTTCGGCCAGTTTAAAACTATGAAATGTTCCTTTTTATCTCTAGTAGCAACAGGGAGGTTTTCAAAGAAAAAAAAACCATTATCCATAGATCTTCTTTCAGTATATTTAATAAAGTTAGAAAACGATGAGTACCTTGTTCATCAATAGAAACAATGACTCAGAAATAGAAAAACCAGCCAACAAGCCTGGGTGCCCAGCCCCAGAATGCCCGAGTCAATGACGTTACGTCCACGGGATCTTCATTTCCAAAGAGTGTTTCCGCCACACGTGGCCGGTGAGGTGATGTTGACAAAATCCGTGAATGTCCTCCTCATCCTCCACGGGCTCGAGTGGACTGTAAAGACAAATCTCCTTCCTTTCTCCCTCCATAAGGAGGTATTTTTACATGTTCAGCTGCCGGGCATAGCCGGCACAGGAATTCCTGCTTTGTTGCCCTAAAACTCAACCAGGAGCCTTTCAATCCCACCATCAGCAGGATAGCAGCTCTTGAAGTACAATGTGGAGCTGTTGAGATGGGTAGCAAGGGCTTAAACAGTGCAGCGGCTCCTCAGGCGGAGACCCTGCGGACTGCTGAGGCAAACAGGAGCCTGGAAATGGTGAACCAAAGCCAGGCCCAGCCATGGGGTGTGGATCCTAGGCATGTCCTCATTCACTTACTCAACAAACGTTTGGGAGTTCCTGCTGTGTGTCAGACCTGCACCTCCTCTGTCCATTTCAAGATCTAGGCATTCCCCTCTAGCCCTACCCAGTCTGGCTCGGTGGCTAGAACATCAGATCAGCCTCTGGACCAGAGTCCCAGGTTTGATTCTGGTCGAGGACACATTCCTCTGCTGCAGGTTCCTTTGCGGCCTGGGCCTTGGTCGGGGCTCTTGCAGGAGGCAACCAACCGATGTATTTCTCAAACCCAACGATGTTTCCCTCTCCCTTCCACGCTCCTTAAAAACCAATGAACAGTTACTCTTTGACAAGGACTAATAACAACAACAAATAGACATTCCCTTTTGCTCTGACCCAGGTGGCGCTGAGTTCGGTCGGCTGGCCCATGAGAATAGAGGAAAGGAAGTCATAACCGTCAGGCAGATCCACACACTTTAAAAAAAAACACACAAAAAAAAAAACACATCATTTTATAGCCTAGATCTCAGGCCTTCTAACTTTGACTCACCAACATTCTTGTTTTCCGGAACCGGGGTTGTGATTTAGCGACCGAAGAAGAACATCAGTCGGAAAGGAGAGGAAGTGGCATGGGCTGCTCCCCTGGCCTCCGTGGGAGAGGGAGGATGGGCAGGGTCGGTGGCCCGCTGCTTCTGCCACTTGTTCCTGGGCCCCACGCCCGACCCCCAGCTGCTGCTGCTGTATTTACAGAACTGTCTTAACTCAGGAAACCCTGTAATGAAACTGTTTTTATAAATTACGTTTTAATAGGCAGGCAAGGGTTATGTTAAAGAGGGCATGTCAAGGGAAAGAAAAAGCATCTGAGAAACCCGCAATCACACCTCCTCTCTGCAGGGCGTGGGCGTTTCCAGTGTAATACGGTAGCTGCTCTGTACACTCGATCACCTCAGGAGTTTCAAGGGACATGCAGGAAGGCCTGGGGGACCATCCAGACTCAGCTCCTCCCACAGGCACCCGGCGTCCAGTGCCACCCGGGGAACAGCCATCCTGGAAAAGACCCACAAGCAGGGGCTCCTTCGCATCCTGAGAAAAGGGCCACGCACAGGGACCAGGATCTGGAAGCAGCCTGGCCATCAACCCCACCCTTGACCCTAGTCCGAGGCTCTCACAGACCAGAGGCTGCTCCCCAGAGCCAGGCTGTGCCCACATTAGGCCCCAACCCTGCGCCTACCTGGGGAATGACTTCCCAGAACCTTTGGCTTCCAAACCAATGGGCATGTGTCCAGGAGAACCGAGAAGATGGGGAACAGTGACCTGCTCTTAAAGGGCCCTCACAGCCCCAGTCGCAGGATCCAGCAAGTACTCAGACCACACGAGAAGAGTTTTTTGCTGATTCTAAACCCTCCCTAGTCTCTCCCCCCCGCTCCCAGCTCAGAATTCCAGAGCTGGGAAGAGAAGTCCCCGTAACTTCAGGCTGTAAAAACCAGTGGGGATTATGACTGAGTGACACAGAGGCTGCTGGAGACCCAAGTGTTCCTCTTAAAGGGCCAGCACATGAACTTACATGGCTTCACTCCCTCTGAGCTCCAAAACTGGAGTGATATCTCAGGGGGAGCCAGAGACATACATGGAGGACTTGGATTGTCTGGCATTGGAGCAAGAACTCAGGGGCAGCTTTCTCCCAGATTGGGATGCTCACATGGGTCATTGTTCCTGTGCTGAGCTCACAGGCAGGTGCAATATTTGAATATCTATCAGCTTGATTCACACTGTTCACTCCCCCCTTGTGATTCCCCAAGTTCCGGCCTCATCCAAGCTGTTTGCAAGCAGCTTTTTCATATGAATGGCCTGTCCTTGCTCAGTTTCAGACTTTCCTAAAATCTCTCAAACAAGTAGCAGTTGGCATCAGTGTGCCCACACCTATCAATAAAAGACCTAAGACCCAGCACTAGCACCAACCCTGACTTGCTTTACAACTGGGCCTCGCCTGGGTACTTCCTAGACCAACACAAGTAGCAGCCATCTTCAGATGTCTCTGTAGCTCCTGACAGGTGGCCCCAGGCAGTGGCTGACTTTGCACTTCATGGGAGGCTCTAGAGCCAGTGCACTGGGTAGACAGCTTCAGACCACACCAGATTACAACTCTTCACATCAACAAGCGACACACTCAATGGGAAGAGTCATGAGCACCAGAGCCCCACTGAAATAAATCCTGCCTCATAGGGGTGTCTCCTGCATAGCAGCTCCCCCACTGTAGTCCCAGCTGGTCCTCATAGCCAATTGACCTGGAGGTGAATTTGTTCCAGTGACGCCAACAGCAATCAAGTCTCAACTACAAGACTGTGCACACAGCCCACAAAGGGGTGAACCTCATGCCCAGCTCAGGTGAATGGGAGGGCTGTGCACTGGGCCCTACAGGACACCTACTCCATAAGGCCACTCTGCCAATTCCAGGAGACATAGCAGCTCTACCTAATACACAGAAACAAACACAGGGAAACATCCAGAATTCAGAGACAAAGAAACATGTCACAAATGAAAGAACAAGAGAAATCTCCAGAAAAAGACCTAAATGAAATGGAAGCAAACTAACTACTAGATACAGAGTTCAAAACAATGGCTATAAGGATGCTCAAGGATCTTAACGAGAGCTTCAAGGGATTTAGTGAGAATTTCAAAGACATGAAGAAGGGTTGTCTGAAATGAAGCATACACTAACTGAAATAAAGAAGAATTTACAGGGATTCAACAGTAGAGTATTCCAAGAATCAAATCACTTTTCCCTCCTGGGTCCCTGCACACTATCTCTTCCTCATCACCCCCTGACCCTCTGCACACCTCCTTGCCCTCTCACCCCTGACCCTCTCACTTCCTAATCCTCTGCACACCTCCTCTCCCTTTCACCCCTGACCCTCTGCACACCTCTTCTCTCTCTCACCCCTGACCCTCTGCACACCTCTTCTCTCTCTCACCCCTGACCCTGTGCACACCTCCTCTCCTTCATTACCCCTGACCCTCTGCACATCTCTCCCTCTTACCCCCTGGGTGAAGGAGGGAGGATGTTACTCTTCTATAGGGACTGGCCTTATAGTAGCAAGAATTCTCCTCTGAGAACGGAATTTCATTGAGGCTTTCAAAATTTGGTAGGAGAAGTGCTAGCTCCTAAGATTGTCCAGGAACTGATTAAAGCTTTGTGTTTCCATGGTTACATGGTCCTCCATCAATACATGCCCACCTCATAAAGAGTCAGGCTAACAAATGGGGCGAGTCACTTCCAAGATGCTTCTATTTACCGGGGGGAGGACAGCAAGTCAAAGCACATATTGTAACAATTCCTGCATCACCCTCTGAAGTGAAGGGCAAAATGCGACTGTCTGCCCTTGCCCCTGAGCTTGGCCTCCACTGGTCTCTCTCCCGGGACTTTGGGAAACATCCAAAATGCAGAGACAAAGAAACATGTCACAAATGACATGTGGCCGGCAGCACATCCCTGGCACTTAGTCCTGCTCTCCGCTCTGTTGTCTTAGCCCTTGTTGCTTCCATGCTTTTGTGTACCTTGCATATACATGCACATTTCTGCAAAAGTGAGGAGAGACAGGCTTTGCCCACTCTGGATACGAGATTCTGAAAAACCATAACTAGATGAGTACGTGAGGCATCTTTCCAACCAGTTGTCACCTTTGCAGACAGTCCTAGTAACCCCATCTGCGGTGGGAAAGAAGCTCTTGCTGCTGCACCACGTGGCTCTTGCCTCACAGTCTTGCCTAGTGATGCTTCCCGGTCTTGTTTTGAGGATCATCCATGTAGGTTTTGGGTTTTACTTTATTTGTCCTAATATTTTCTGTGTGTGAGCGCCCTTGCCCCAAACAGCCCCTATACCAGGGCAGGGCCATGGTGCTACGGTTCTTTGGCTCCAATCTGAGCACCTTATGTCTACACGCTGTTCTGTAGACATCAATGTTCATCTGCCTGGTGATGTAGTAACCAGAAGGTGTCTGTGGTTGGCTGTTTTATTTAACTAGAGGCCCAGTGCATGAAAATTCATGTACTAAAGGGGGCAGGGTCTCTCAGTCTGGCCTGCCCCCTATCACAGTCCTGGAGCCCTCAGGGGCAGGAGGCTACCTGGTGATCAGGGAAGGCGACACCCCCCATCACACCTTTGCTGCTGCTACTGCTGGCAGCATAATCTTTAGCCAGCCCATCTTTTCTGAGCCTCAGGTGGCCCTGAGAAGCTGGGGGCTGAGGACAGATCTGGCACCACATGCCTGTCACCGTCTCCATACCCCCCCTCCCCCCGGGATGAAAGGACTGGGGGACTCTGGGGACTGGGCGCCACCATCTTGTGGCTATGGGTGCTGCCATCTTTGTCAATTTGCATATCCCATATTTATTAGATAGGATTCCCCTACTGAGAACATTCATCTTTTTTAATGGAAAAGTATTCCTCTAGGAACACATTCCTTCTCCGATTTAGACAAGGGCGTCTGCCTGGGATTGTCTGTACTCCCAGCTCCAGGGATGTTCCGTGATTAGTGTAAGCTGCACCGATTGGTTTAGGCATAGGCAGGTGACCCAGTTATGGCCAATGAGAGCCAGGCCCAGGGCATCCTTGCCAAGGTGGGAAGAGAAAAGCTTTGACTTTCTTGCTGGACTCAGGATGAGGACTGAGGCACTGCCTGGGGATCATACACTACCGTGACTTAGGAACAAGCCTCCTCTGAAGAGTCGAGGCTGGAAGCAGAGGAGAAACCAGCCCTGGATGGAGCTTTGCTTGGAGGCTTCGCTGAGGAAAATGGTCTTGGATGCTCAGATATGCATGGCGGTCAGTTCAGTCTTGCTCAAGCCACCAGGTGTTCTCTCTCTTTCCATTCCTTTCAACTAGGAGAAGATAAGCCATTGAACAAATAAAGCTGTTTTGGACATGTGTGTGCAGGTTTTTACGCTTGCAAAAACCATGGAGTGACTATGGTTGGTGTTCAGAGTGCAAGTGGATCCTACTGGATCCTGCCTCTCTCAGGGTCTGCCAAGCCATTCACTCACTCCCTGTGCCCAGGGCCTGCTTTGTACCAGCAGTCCTGCTAGATTCCCAGGACAGTGTGACAGAAATAAAGTGTTTCCTGATGGGACACATTGAAATCAAGATGGGAAGAATGAAATGAGAGAGACTGCAGAGATGTGAGCAGTTAGGATGGGAAGTTTGCTGCTCCGTGGCCTGGGAAAGGGTGAGTCAAGGGACCTCAGGTCCTGGGGTAACACACGGGTAGATGCAGGTATCAGTAACAGGACTGAAGGCACTGGAGGAGAGAATGAGATTCTTTTCTTCAACATGTTGAGGTGTTTTGTTTTTGAAACTTTGGAGAGCTCTCAAATATCCAGTTGGATATGTTGGCTATAGGAGTCAATATTTTCTTCACTAAGCAGCTTAGGAAATGGCTGTTGAGGGATTTCATGCTCCATGCTCTGTGAGTGGCTTTCATATCTTATCTTGCCAATGACTCTGTAGGCTCCTTCAAGGGAGGTCTCTATATCCCTGCACACTGACAGTGCAGAGAGCACTGTGCCTTGCATTCACAGCAGTGAAATACTTATTGAGGGTAAATTCACATTTTCTTATTTATTCCCCATTCTTCTCGTTCTGTATTCAGAAACAACGAAGCCACACAGCCCAGCAGAAGGCCAGCAGAGCCAGAGCATGTGTGACACTCATTAGAGAGAAGACTGTGCGGGACAGACTACAAAGACGTATTCCGGGAGGGGGGACCACTGCTTCCCAGGGTCATATGGCAAGGTCTCTTGTCGAACACTTCGTGTCTCCTGATTGTGAATTGCTGGCATTTCTGGCGGGAGGTCGCAGGTGCTCTTTCCATGGCTGAAGCTGTGTGCTCACGGGGATGGAAGCTGGATCGGAAGGTGAACGGCAGGTCTGCGTCAGCCTGGCTTCACCAGTGATCCCAGGACCCTACTGGCCACGGCAGAAAAGCCATCACTGCAGGCCCACCCTGACCAGCAGGACCCAGGGCAGGCCCCCCTGGCTTTGTTCATTACCAGCGGTAGGGGCGTTTGGTTATAATGTGTTTTAGTTAGCATCGCGTGAGCCACTTAAAAATGTAAGCAAACCAGAGCCAGTGTGGCTCAATGGATAAAGCGTCGGCCTGCGGACTGAAGGTTCCCAGGTTCAATTCCAGTCAAGGGAATGTGCCTTGGTTGTGGGCACATCCCTAATAGGGGGTGTGCAGGAGGCAGCTAATCAATGTTTTTCTCTCATCGATGTTTCTAACTCTATCCCTCTCTCTTCCTCTCTGTAAAAAATCAATAAAATATATTTTAAAAAATGTAAGCAAACTTTATATGCAATCTTCTCTAGATACCCATCTCCATATCCAGTGAAATCTTTATAAACATGCCCTTTGTTCCTCGCGGCTGCTAGGTCAGTTTTAGAGACTCTATTCTACTCTTCCTCACAGGCCTTAGTCTACACAATGGCTAGTGCTGCCATCTCTGTTTTCTGTGTTATAGCTTCCTCTCCATCTGCATTGGACGTTTCTGAGACAGAAAGCACTTTCATCGTCCAAGTGTTTGGAAAGAATAGCTACCTTTCAAATGCCTGTAACCATGATGACATAATGCTACTGAAACAAATATTTACTTGAAGCCAAAAGGAAAAGAAACAAATTATATGACAAAAGGTGGACAGTATAATAATAATAATAATAAAACACACCCTATCATCTCCCATCCAAATCAGTGGGGGAAAATTTAGTTCTCTGAATGAAGGGTGATTTTCAACAGTTTTTCTTTTGACTCTAATCCATTTGTATTATGGTGCAAAGTAAGAGACTCCTTTTGAAAAAATATAGTTTTATTGATTTCAGAGAGAAAGGGAGAGGGGAGAGAGAGAGAAAATCACTGATTGGCTGCCTCCTGCATGCCCCACACTGGGGATTGGGCCCCCTACCTGGGCATGTGCCCTGACTGGGAATTGAACTGTGAGCTCCTGGTTCATAGATCAACACTCAAACCCTGGGCCACGCCTGCCAGGCTAAGAGACAGACCAGCATGGAGAGTCCCAGGAAGCTGTCTGGGCCTTTCTTCATTCTGTCTGAATACCTACTCCATGTCCATTGTCATTCTGTCCCTAAAAATAGCTTGTCTCCAACCTAGTCCATCCACGACCAAGTTTATTGGAATGAAATGTCCGGGGAATTCTCTCTTTTCGTTATAAAACTTTTACTGTAGTCTGCGAGCCGAAGAGGGACACAAAGACCACAGGCGTAAAGCTTTTGTTCATCCTGCTGCCAGTGTCGGGGTCACCGTGAGCCACGCCCCTCAGTTCCTTGTCCTGCAAGCCCCAGCCTAGCCCGTGGAGATCGCTGTCAGACGTATTTAAGTGCTTTGATTTCCAGAGCGACGTGACTATAGGAACCTTGGACAGTTAGAAAGTTCTCACGGTTACGGTTTGGGGAGCCATGGGTCTGTGGCTCCCCCACCCCCCGGGGCAGGTGGAGGGAATGGCAGTGAGGTTGTGCAGGTGAAGTGGGGTCTGCTCAACACCGATGCCTGGGCCCGTCCACGCGCCTGGGTGCTCTGAGGGGCCCGCAGGTGAGTGTTGGGGTGGGATGCTGTTGAGCATTTTAAAACTAAAATGCCATGTATGCAGCTTAATGTGGCCTAGAAAACATATAACGGTCATATCCTTATGGTTCCTCAGACATACTAGCCTAGCACAACGCTTAAGTTAAAATCTGCAGGAGATTCCAAAAAACATTAAACAATTATGAGGACTGACTGTGGTATGAGGACTGGAGTTTGGGGTCACCGAGAACTCCCCGATGCCCTGGGGAAGCTAAATTCCTGGAATGAGGACAGAGGGGCCTGGTGGGTTCTGGGAAGGGAAGACTTGGGGGCTGACACCCTTGCACCAGGCTCCACCGGCCTCTGAGAGACCCTCTCATCACCCCTCCCCGCCTACCTCTGTGTCTGCCTCCTTATGATGACTTAAGAGCAGAGTTGAGTCTCGGGGGCCTGGAGAGGCACGGACCCCACCCCCCTCAGTCCACGCAGATCTCTGTCCTCTGTCCATGGGGTGAGGGTTGGGCTGAAGGCTGGACGTAACTGGTCAGTTTAGAAAACAGGAGGTGAGTGAGCAGGTGGGGCTGACCCCGCATTCCTGTAGGGGCGGGAGGAGCAGGCTGGGGGCTGGGTTTGTGGGGATTGTTTTCATGGAGGTGATTTCTGAGACCAGATGCAGCCACTTCCGCAGCCACAGTCTGAGAGGTGCTGGACCCCTCTCGTGTGCCAGGGCGCATCACTCCTAGACTGGATATGTTCCTCCACACTTACTATTTCCCCTATTTCGTATGCCCCCCTTTTCACATTTTAAAGTAAAGTACACAGTGGTTGGTCCACAGGGAGTGTGTCACAGAGAAAGCGTGCGGGGGTGCGCTGGGGCTGTGGGGTCCAGCGGGGTGCTGTGGGCAGCCCGCTGCTCAGGGCCTGCTCTGCTCCCTTCTGGGCTCACGGGGTGGTGGGAGAAGGTGCCACCCGCTCCAGCGACTGCCACAGCTGCAGGAAGGGGCTGGGGAGGCTCCAGGGATAAGGTCTGGCAGCGAAGGATGGGTTTCCATTTCCATGACATCAAAACACATGCCTCTTCCTCATGTGCAGAACCTCATGTTCCGTGCAGCCTGACAGCGCTGAGTGGTGCACACACAGCCACCACCATCGTGACAGCAGCTCTGGGGGGACAGAGGGACAACGCCTCCCTCCTCCTCACAGCGCCTGTCTGTTCCAAGGATTCCCCTGACCTCCCTGGTGAGGAGCCACTGGGGCAAAGCCCTCACTTGGCATGTTTCCCCCATGATTCTCACGTGTGTACGCCCCAAGGGATGTACAACTCAGAACCAGTGTCTCCCAGTTGGCAACTGACCCTACGGGAATGTGTCCTCCCTGCAGATCTAATGTGTCCTTACAGCATTTTAGTCACTGCCTTCTAGCATGCTCTAGGCTTCTAATCTTGCACTTTTGTGGTGCATTGCAGACTAAATGAGAAACAGTATGAAAGAGTCAGGACTGTCTGCACCCTGAAAGGGAGCTGTTAAATTTAACCTTGAAGTGGGTATGCACCCCTGAAATAGCCCCTGCTCCAGGCCCGCCCAGTCTCCTCAACAGAGCACCCCAGTGCTGGGAACCAATTCCAACACATCATATAATTACAAGAGTTTCATCAAAAGGTTGGTGAAGCTTGGGAGCTCAGCAAGGGCTGAGTCAAATGTAGTTTACCTGTTGGAATGGCTATTCAGCACTTCCCCCAAACCTGAATAGGATGTCTGCTGCCAGACAGCTCAGGACACCTTAATCTTTATTGCCTCCTATTGGCCAAACACCTGAACAGCTGTAGGCTATTCCCCAATCTGACAATACCATTTGAAAGCTGACCCTTTGAAGTGTATGTGTTCACCTTGCCTTAGGACAAATTGTGTTAATAAAAGCGGGGCCTTAGACAAGGGGTAGACTTCAGTTCCTTTAGCTGAAGATCCTCTGATCCCCAATGCCTCTCAAAATTACCTTTCGTCCTTGGACTCCTTATGCATCCGCTCCTTTCTCCAGATTGCTGAACCCTTTGTAAGGCCGGGACAAGAACCCCAGCACACCGGGGTGAGGCACGGGGGTTGAGGGGTAGTGAGAAGGCCACCAGCATGCCTTGCCCTTGGAGGGTGTGACTCAGACTCGGGTTTTTATTTTAATATTATTTTATTTATTTATTTATTTTTAAAAATATATTTTATTGATATTTTACAGAGAGGAAGGGAGAGAGATAGAGAGCTAGAAACTTCGATGAGAGAGAAACATCGGCCAGCTGCCTCTTGCACACACCCTACTGGGGATGTGCCCACAACCAATGTACATGCCCTTGACCGGAATTGAACCCGGGACCTTTCAGTCCGCAGACCGACGCTCTACCACTGAGGCAAACCGGTTTCGGCACATTTTATTATTTTTTTAAGGTGGCCCTGCCCATTGCTGTGCAACTTAGGGAAGGGTTGGGTACATGTGCATAACAGCCAGGAACCTTCTGGAAGGAAGGACAGAGAGAGCCCTGCCCACCTGCTCCTGCAGTTTGAAATGAGGGACACAGGCAGTGGTGGGAGGGGGTGGCCCCAGCAGAAGCTGAGACGAGGACAAGGGGAAGAGGAAGGATGGAAGCCCATGGCCAAGGTCACAGCCTGGCTGATGCTGGGCGAGGCCTAAGCCCCTCTGGACTCAGCGGGAATTCAAGGCTCGAGAGCAGGAGGGAGTCTGCCGGGCTACTGGAAGCCCAACATTGGCACCAGGGGAACAGGCGGGGACCTGGGCAGCAAGGACACTCTGTTACCACAGCCACGTGGGCCACTGCCGGTGCTTGGAAGCGGAGCTGGGGTGCTCAGAGCACAGAAGGCCTGCGGGCGAGTGGCGGGCCAGGGGTGAGGCGCCCTGAGAGGCGTGGGCACATTCGCATCCTGAGCAGGTGAAGGTGCTCTCCCAGGTACCGTCCCCGCAGGCGAGGCGCAGTGAATGTGAACCCTGGCCCGCTAGGTGTTGTGGGGAGTGTGAGACGTTTAGCCCATGGCACCTGTACAAGGGAGCTCCTGCTGAGTACAGAGGGGCAACTGCAGTGAAGGAGCAGGAGGAAGTGGGAGGCATTCCCCATGCATAAACAATAGCAATGCATGGATAATAATAAACAATTGTAGTGCCTACGGGTTCAAGCTCCTGCTCCCAGCACTTCTCATGCAGCAGCTCACTCAAATGTCACGGCAATCCCATGATCCTCAGCTCAGAGTTGAGGACAGACACTAAGCACAGAGAAGGTAAGTAACTTTCCAAAGGCCACACAGCAGTCCCCGGAGGAGGTCGGATGTAATCCCCCAGCCCTGCTCGGGCGTCTGTGCTCCTGACTAACCCCACCGCACAGCCTCTGGCACGGGACCAGATGCAGGCACTCTCCACAAATGCACACAGGACCAATTTAGCGCCCAGAGTCAAGGCAACAATTACACTTCACAGAGAAGCAGGCAAAGTAAAGCAACACGGTAAGAACATGGGTAAGAACACGGTAAGAACACCATACCTGGTGTGTTGTTCCCCCAAAGGCAGGCTGGAGTCTGAGCTACCCCATGGCAGTGGGGAGGTAGAGAACTTTTATAAAAGCCACCAGGATGACAAACACCACGCTCTTCAAGGATAACCAAAACGGCTCCCTCCATTCCCCACAGCTCACTCCATATCCACCTTTATCTTCTGTCCCCAGGGTCACATCACTCAGCAAGTGTTTAACATGCCCTGGCATGTCAATAACCAAAGAGGGACCATCCTCGCCTCCAAGGACCTTAAGGATGAAGAGAAATACTGACGACAGCAATCAGAACCACATGGAGTTTGTATATTTTCAGAAAACAACTCTGAGACCATGTGGATTCTGGCATCAGAGAGGAATTGACAGGACTACTCCAACCATGAAGACAGAAGAGAAGCAGTCCAGAGATGGAAGATGCTGAGGATGCCTTGCCATAATAGCAGTCAGCAGCTGTGTATCACTGCAGATTGCCCAGGACCAAACCAAAAGGGGTCAGACCTGCATCACCATCATTTGTCCACCATCCAGAACTGAAATATCATTGCTGACATGTACACATAAGGAACTGTTTGACATTGAAATTGGGTCTCAAAAGAACTGGTGGCCCAGAAAGAAACTCACTAAAGACTGATTCATATGCCTTTCAGCATAACCATTATTGCTTGTCTCATTTTTGATTCTTGTATTTCCAGTAGGACATGATCTCATTCATCTAGGGGAAATGGTGAACAACATAGATTGATGAACAAGACCCAGAGATAAGGAGCCATGGGTCAGACTGTTGGACCTCAAAGGGAGGGTGGGGATAAAAGGGAGAGATCAACCAAAGGACTTATGTGCACACATATGAGCCTAAGCAGTGTTCAAGGTCAATAGGGAGGTGGGGGCATGAGAGGGGGGTAGGGGATTGCAATGGGGGGTTGAGGACAAATATGTGATACCTTAATCAATAAAGAAATTAAAAAAAAAACACACAAAAAAAGAATCCCGTGGATACACCATGCTCCAGGGAGTGGTGGTACCCAGGGTGGGAGGTGCCCATGCGGTGGGGGTTGGGAAGAGGCATCTAAGGAGGTGATTGATAGATCCTCCTTTCCTACAGTTGAGGGACAGACTTAAACCCCACCTGCAGCCAGACATTCCTGAGCACTGAACCACCAATCAGCACCTGCCAAATACCCTAAGCCCCCATTCCTAAGTCCCTAGGTCCCTAATCATAGGCCTTACCTGAAACCACCAATCAGCTTGGACTGAGTGTCCTAAACCCCGTCCCCTATCCCCCCCTTAAAAGTACATGCACTGGGAGACCGAAACAAGATGGCAGCCTAGATATTCTCCTAAGTTGCCACCTCATCAACAATTTGGAAAAAAAACCCAGCCAAAATTGAAAGGGATCGCACCAGACCCACAGGAAAGCTGGGGAATGGGAAGGATACAACTAGACATAAAGCAGGGCGCTGCTGCTGCCATGTGGAGTTTAAAACTACGGCTGAACCCGACCTGCCAGAGCCGCTGCCGCTGGGAATGAGGGAAGCCAGACCTCACTCTGCCCTGCCCCAGGCCCAGGGAGTGGGCCATCCCGGCCCGCCCGCTGTGGGGAGAAGGGAGCTGATGCCAGGCCTCCGCCGCACCTTCGGCTACTGCCCGGACTAGAAGACTTTGAGTGCGGTCTCCCCGCCCACAACCATCCCAGGCTGCAGCTGTCCCAGCCCACCCACCATGCTGGTGAGGAGATGGCGCAGTGTCTCCCCACCTGCAGCCAGCTCAGCCCGGCCTCCACGCATGCCGTGCTGGTGAGGAGCTGGTGCGGCGCCTTCCGTTCGCTGCCCCGGAGAGTCCTTCCTCTGCTGCCACATGGCCGGGCCGAAGCTTCCGCCACTGCCGCCATGTGAATTTTAAAACTACAGTGGAAATTGAACCACAGGAGTGACCGTCGCTGCCGCACCCACCGCCATACCCGCCGCTACCTCAAATAAGGGAAATCCACCGAAAACAGAGCTCACTCCGCCCGGGCTCAAGGAGTGTGCGGCTTCAGAACTCCACGTCCACAGCAGCTCCACTTCCGCACCAAACGAGATACCTTTGAGGGCAGTCTCCCCGCCCACAGCCATCCCAGCCCACCCGGCCATGCTGGTGAGGAGATGGCGCAGCACCTTCTGTTCTTGGCCCGGGAGAGCCCTTCACCCTTAAGGCCTACCACCACAGGGCCGAGCCAGAGCCTCTGCAGGGACCCCAAGGAGGGGCACCGCTGCTGCCATGTGGATTTTAAAAATACAGTGGAAATTGAGCCACAAAAGCCACCGCCTCCGCAGCACCTGCCACCGCTGCCGCGAGTGAGGGAAGCCCACCGAGAACAGAGCTCACTCCACTCCGGGCCCAGGGAGTGGGCGGCTTTGGAGCTTGGCCTCTGCGTCAACAGTTACTCCGCTGAGATTCCTTGGAGGCACACGGCTCACCTGGGGCAGACGGCCCCTTGAGGCACACGGCCCTCCCCTCACGGGACACCCAGCCCTCCTGGGGCACATGGCTCACCCAGGGCACATGGCCCCCTAGGTTACACAGCTCACCCCGGGCACACGGCCCCCTGGGGTACACGCCTCACCAGGGGCACACGGCCCCCTGGGACACACGTCTCACCCAGGGCATACGGCCCCTTGAGGCACACGGCCCTCCCAGGACAACTAGCACCCCTGGGGCTCATGACTCACTCGGGGCAAATGGCCCCCTGGGGTACACGGCCCCCTGAAGCACACAGCCCTCCCGGGACACCCAGCCCCCCTGGAGCACATGGCTCACCCAGGGCACAGGCCCCCTGGGGCACTGGGGTTGTGAACTGGAGGTGCTGCGCCAGCTCCTCGCTAGCACTGCGGGCAGGCTGGGACTGCTGCGGGCGAGCTGAGATGGCTTTGGGTGGGGAGGCCAAGCTCCGAAGCCGCCCACTCTCTGGGCCCAGGGCAGAGTGTGCTCTGTTCTCAGTTGGCTTCCCTCACTTGCGGCAGCAGAAGCAGGTGTGGCAGCAGCGGTGGCTTTTGTGGCTCAATTTCCACTGTAGTTTTAAAATCCACATGGCGGCAGTGGTGCCCCTCTTTGGGGTCCCGGGAGAGGCTCCGGCTCAGCCCTGAGGAGGTGGGCCTGAAGGGCGAAGGGCTCGCCGGGGCCGTGAACAGAAGGCACTGTGCCATCTCCTCACCAGCGCGGTGGGCAGGCTGGGATGGCTGCGGGCGAGCTGAAATGGCTGCAGGTAGGGATACTGCGCTCAAAGGTGTCTTATACGGGGCGGGAGCGGAGCAGTTGGGGATGCAGAGGCCAAGTTCTGAAGCCTCCCCCTCCCTGGCCCTGGGGTGGAGTGAACTCTGTTCTCGATGGGCTTCCCTCAATCGTGTCGGCGGCGGGTGCGGCAGCAACGGTCGCTCATGTGGCTCAATTTCCACTGTAGTTATAAAATCCACATGGCGGCAGTGGCAGAAGCTCCGTCCCGGCCATGCAGTGGTGGAGGAAGGACTTGCTGGGACCTTGAATGGAAGGTGCCACACCAGCTCCTCACCAGCACGGCATGTGTGGAGGCCAGGCTGAGATGGCGGGGGGCGGGGAGACGCCGTGCCATCTCCTCACCAGCACAGGGGGCAGGGCTGGGATGGCTGCGGGCAGGGAGGCCGTGCTCAAAGGCGTCTCATTCCAGGCAGGAGCTGAAGGCGCGGCCGAGTCCCGGCATCAGCTCCCTCACTCCCATGGTGGGCCGGCTGGGAAGGCCCACTCCCTGGTCCCAGGGCAGAGTAAGCTCTGCCTTTCCTCACTCGTGGTGGCGGTGGCTCTGGCGGGTTCAGTTCCACCGTAGTTTTAAACTCCACATGGTGGCAGCAGCGGCGTCCTGCTTTGTCTCTAGTTGTAGCCTTCCCATTCCACCAGCTTTCCTGTGGGTCTGGTGTGATCCCTTTTGATTTTAGCTGTTGTTGTTTTTTCCAAATTGTTGATGAGGTGGCAGCTTAGGAGACTATCTAGGCTGCCATCTTGTTTCGGTCTCCCCATCTCATTATTCTTAACCCTATTTCAGTTTTGAAACCTATTTGTGTGTTACTTTAAAAAACACACAGTTGTAGGTGTGGTGAGAGTGCGGGCAGTTTTCCATGTCTCTGTGATTTTAGGTGTGGAAGTGGAGGAGTGCTTTGAAAGCAGGGGCTGGAGGATGGCTGCTCTGGATGAGGCTCAGTCCAAGCAGCTAAGGGGCCTGGGCTCCGGCCTCTGTACCCGAGCTGCGGGGCTCACAGGGGTATTTCACACACAGAGGAGTGGGGGGCCTCCACTCTGTGTGGACTGTGCGGCCTCCATGCTCCTGACTTTCTACTCACACCGAGGACCATGGGACACTCCTCCAGAGCCATGGCCCTGAATCTTGCTTTTGTCCAGTTACTCTTCCTACATTTCCAAATGAAAGTATCTGTTAGCATAAGGCGCCAGGAGGTCATTGGTTACCCAGTAGTCATTGATGACTGCTTTCTCTTCCTTTGTCCAAGAACAGGTAATGGGTCTCCCCTTGGGAGTGACAGGTAATGCAGGCAATAACATGAACAGTGTCTCCCGCCATCCTCAGAATTCTAGGCCGACCTCCCCCAGTGCGAGCCAGGAAAACAAGGTTCTGGAATCCCAGCCCCTGTGAGCCGGTTACAGATAGATGCCACCAGATGGAGCAAAAGGGAAGTTTGGACCAGGATGCAGTTGGTCTTGCCAAATGGATGGAAAGGTGCAAAGGGCAATTCACAGATGGCACACCACTCAACCCCACGTTTTCATCTCGATTTAACACCCTCTCCGTAGCTGCAGCAAGACGGTAACCTAAGCTGCAGCTCTCTCTCTCCTCTAGCCCAGAGGGACTGTTCGGAACAGTTACTCAACACTCTGACACTCGCCAGGCCACTGCTGCAGCCTGCACGAGCTGCCATAGCAGGAGGTCCATTCTGTCAGCAGAGAGGTCATTGCCAGTCGCTGGCATCACTTTCCCCTCCTCCGGTATGAATAGCACTGGCATTATAAAGTCCAAAACTTGATGCAAATTCAGAAAAGAAAGTAAAAAGGTTTTTTTCCCCATAAATTCCAAACTTCCCCTACAAGTTTTGTCCCTTTAAAATATACATTAGTTGGGGGGAGGGGGAAATGGGTGAAGGTCAAAGGTACAAACTTCCAGCTGGCTGGTGTTGCTCAGTGGTTAAGTATCCACCTCTGAACCAGGTCATGATTTTTTCCCCCACCATTTTTTTATTAAGGTATTATATGTGTACATTGCTTACCATTGCCCCCCCACCATACGTGCCCACCCTCCCCAGAGTTTTGTGTCCATTAGTTGTACTTATATGCATGCATACCAGACCTTTGGTTGATCTCTTATTTTCCCTAGATCACTGTACCCTCTGCGCTCTCATTTGACAGTCTGCTTGTTGCTTTAATGTCACTATATATATCTTTCTGTTCATTAGTTTATAATGTTCTTTATTATCAATAAATGAGAGAGGACATGTGGTGTTTCTTTTTCATTGACTGGCTTATTTCATTCAGCATGATGTTCTCCAATTCCATCCAGGTTGCTGCTAATGATGGGAATTCCTTCTTTTTTATGGCAGCATAGTATTCCATTGTGTCGATGTACCCCAGTTTTCTGCTCCAATCATCTGCTGACGGGCACCTAGCCTGTTTCCTAATCCTAGTTATTGTAAATTGTGCTGCTATGAACATAGGGGCTCCCCCGGGTCCCACCTCTGCCCCCCCCCCCCCCCCGTAACATGGCTCCCCCGGGTGCCATCGCTCCCGTGTGGCCACCGATCTCCCAAGGAACAATGGGCTTCAGGCGGGATTGGAAGGAGTGGCCGTGTCTCGGCACTGGTTCGCTCGCTCCCATGGTGAGCAGGCTGGGAAAGCTGCGTTCGCGGAGGCCTGGCTCCAAGGCAGCCCACTTCCTGGGCCCGGGGCGGGGTGAGCTCTGCTCCTGGTGGGCCTCCCTCACTGGCGGTGGTTGTGGTTCCGGTTCCATTTCGGCTTTAAACTCCACAGGCTTTTCCTGTCCTCTAGTTGTAGCCATTCCATTCTGCCAGCTCTCCTGTGGATCTGATGTGATCCCTTTCAATTTTAGCTGTTGTTTTTTTCCAAGTTATTGATGAGGCGGCAGCTTAGGAGACTACCTAGGCCGCCATCTTGTTCCTCTCCCCCAGGTCATGATTTGATGCTAGGTCAGGGCACATGCCTGGGTTGTGGGATTGATTCCCAGTAGAAGGGCGTGCGGGAGGCAGCCAATCAAGGATTCTCTCTCATAATCGATTTTCTTTCTTTCTTTTTTTAAGTCATCTTTTTAAAAAATATATTTTATTGATTTTTTTACAGAGAGGAAGGGAGAGGGATAGATAGTAACATCGATGAGAGAGAAACTTCAATCAGCTGCCTCCTGCACAACCCCTACTGGGGATGTGCCTGCAACCAGTGTACATGCCCTTGACCGGAATCAAACCTGGGACCTTTCAGTCCTCAGGCTGACGCTCTATCCACTGAGCCAAACCGGTTTCAGTATCATCGATGTTTCTATCTCTCTCCCTCTCCCTTCCTCTCTGAAATCAATAAAGATCTATTTTAAAGGCACAGACTTCTAGTTATAAGACAAATAACTTCTGGGGTGTGATGTACAGCGTGGTGAGTGTCGCTGACCATTCCAGGTTATCTTTGGAGATCTCAAAAGATCTCGTCACAAGAAAAGAACTGTAACATGTGAAGGGAGGTAAGTTATCGTGACTCACGGTGATGGTCACCCTCAGGATATAGACACCTCAGATCACTGTGTCATAGTCTCAGACGGATTCAATGTCACCTGTCAATCACAGCCCGGGAACACCAGGAAGAGGTACAGTCCGCCATGCCCCCTGAATGAGAAGCGATGCCAGAGGTTGTGTCTTGTGTGGATGCTCACCTCTGCCTCCTCACGCACCCTCACGTACTCAGCGGGCAGACTGAGGAAGCCCGGTACCCCGTGGACTGCGTGGGTGAGGCCATGCTGCCCTGATGGGAAGGCCAGCAGCTGTAAATTCAAGTTCTACACAGACCCCATTCCTATTGCTCATTTCCTCTTATCGCCTTTGAATGAAATCGGACTGGAAGGTAAGTATTAGCATGTTTTCCCGAAAATAAGACATCCTCTGAAAATAAGACCTACTTACAGGTTTCCTTCTGGGTGAAATATAAGGCATCCCTCAAAAATAAGGTCCCAGGCCCTGTCTCAGAATGAAAATTAATTTACCGTAAACTGGTCGCTAGGACCACCCGACTGGCGTCTAGCAACCAGTGACGTTACGCGGAGTCCTGACGTCAATTGCTGTGTGAATGGAGAGAAATCAGCGTGGAAACTTTGTGAAACCTAAACTGCAAGAAGTTGTGACTTGGGTGAAGAATTCATGGGAGAAAATCTCTGACAGTTGCATTGCAAATGCACTGCGAGCAGGCTACCTTGACAAGAAGTACTCATTTAAAGACAGTGCTATTGCTAAACATGAGAGATTTGGTCCACTGATTCTGAAAGAAATGGAGTCACAAGAAATTCACCAGGAAATTCAGGAATTGGATTATTATGATGATGTTCCAGAAGATGATGACATGATTGTTATTGAATAAATGAGTAAATTCTTGATACTGTAGGATTCACAGTTTGTCTGGTTTGTGTTGACAACTACCATACTACGGTACCATATACAGGTAATAAATTTCCTTTATTTTCATTTAACAATAAATGTGTACTGTATTCTTCTTCATGGAAAAATAAGACATCCCCTGAAAATAAGACCTAGCACATCTTTGGGAGCAAAAATAAATATAAGGCACTGTCTTATTTTTGGGGAAACAGGGTAACAAATTATGCAAATTTACCTAACAAGTTTCCTCAGTTTTGTCTTCCTAAGTGAAGAGTCTTGAACCACAGAGAGAAGGGTTCTTCCTCTTCCTCTGACCTCGTGGGACTTTGGCTGGGAGAGACCCTGTGTTTTACATGCTGAACTCTTGACCCATTGAATTCTTTTAAATATATATATATATATATATATATATATATATATATACATACATATAATTGATTTTTACAGAGAGGAAGGGAGAGGGATAGAGCTAGAAACATTGATATCAATGAGAAACATTGATCAGCTGCCTCCTGCACCCCCCCTCCCACTGGGGATGTGCCCCCAACTAAGGTACACATACCCTTGACCAGAATCAAACCTGGGACCCTTCAATCCACAGACCGACACTCTCTTCACTGAGCCACACTGGTTTCTGAGACCCAATGAATTAAAATGTATTTATTCATTTTTTTAAGAGGGGGGGGGGGAGAGACATGGTTGTTCCTCTTATTTGTGCATTCATTGGCTGACTCTTTCATGTGCCCTGACCGGAGGTGGAAACCCAAATCTTGGTGTATCGGATGACCTCTAACCCACCGGGCACCCCAGCAGGGCCCAGTGAGTTATTTTCATAATCACCATGAAGGTCCTGCCCACCATGCCCAGAGCTTAGTTCTGGAGAAAAAGTAGAAAGAAACTGCTTGGTGGGTCGCTACATTGCTCACAGTTCAGAGCTGCTCTTCAGAAAAACATCCTCAAGGTTCTTGTGTCTCCAAGGAGAGGCGTCTGCCCGCTGGACACCAGCCAGAAGGAAGGCTGTTTCTCAGGCGTGGAGAGCACATGAGCATTCCCATTCGCGTTAGTCTGGGGAAACACAAGAACAGGATTTGGAAACTGACTATAGCACAGCACTATAAATGTAAAGAACAAGGACAACATGGTTTTCTTAGCCACATTCCCAGTGTCCGCTGGAGGAGGCTGGCACTGTTACAAGTATGTCACACAAAACCACACACACAACCACACAAACAACCAAACACACAAACACACACAGGCACATACACAACCTCATACACAGCCATGCACAGCCACAACCACACAGGCCCAAACAACCACACACAGATATACACACACAGACACACAACCTCATAGACACACACACAACCACACCCGTACACAGCACAAGCACATCCTATCTTATGCTTACACATTTAGTAACACATTTATATATGTATTCGTAGCCCATTGTGCGATATTGCACACAGTAGGCCCCACACCACTTCCACGGGGGCCAGCGGGAACCAGGAGCGGACACAGGTGTTCCCTCAAATAACCACCAGGGTGAACACAGGTACTCTCCATCTAACCATGGAGTGGACACAGGTGTCACCTCATCTAACCATGGTGTAGACACAGGTACTCTGAATCTAACCACGGAGTGAATGCAGGTGTTCCTAATCTACCCACCGGGGTGGACACAAGTACACTCCATCTAAAGACAAAGTGGACACAGGTGTTCCCACATCTAACAATGGGGTGGAAACAGGTGTTCCCGCAACTAACCATGGGGGTGGAAACAGGTGTTCTCTCCATCTAACCACTGGGGTGGACACAGGTACTCTCCATCTAAGCACCGGGGTGAACACAGGTGTTCCCTCATCTAACCATGGGGTGGACACAGGTGTTCCCTCATTTAACTACCGGGGTGGACACAGGTGTTCCCTCATCTAATCATGGGGTGGACAGAGGTGTCCTCTCCATCTAACCACCAGGATGGAAACAGGTGTTCCCTCATCTAACCACTGGTGTGGACACAGGTACTCTCCGTTTAATGACCGGGGTGGACATAGGTGTTACCTCATCAAACCATGGGGTGGACACAGGTGTTCCCTCATCAAACCAAGGGGTGGACACAGGTAGTCTCTATCTAACCACGCAGTGGACACAGTTGTTCCCTCATCTAACCATGGGTGGACAAATGTACTCTCCATCTAATGACTGGGATGGACACAGGTGTTCTCTCCAATCAACCACCGGGGAGAACACAGATGTTCTCTCCGTCTAACCAATGGGGAAGACTTAGGTGTTACCTCATCTAAACATGGGGTAGACACAGGTGTTCTCTTCATCTAACTACCGGGCTGGGCACAGGTACTCTCAATCTAACCACGCAGTGGACACAGGTGTTCCCTCATCTAACCACTGGGGTGGACACAGGTACACTCAATCTAACCACGGAGTGGACACAGGTGTTCTCTCATTTAACCATGGGGTGGAGACAGGTGTTCTCTCCATCTAACCATCAGGGTGGACACAGGTAAACTCCATCTAACCACCAGAATGGACATAGGTATTCTCTCCATCTAACCACCCAGGTGAACACAGGTGTTCTCTCCATCTAAACACCGTGGTGGACACTGGTATTCTCTCCGTCTAACCATCGTGGAGGACACAGGTGTTCGCTCATCTAACCATGGGTTAGACACAAGTGTTCTCTCTATCTAACCACCGGGATGGACACAAGTGTTCTCTCCATCTAACCACCTGGGTGGACACAGGTACTCTCCGTCTAATCACCGGGGTGGACATAGGTACACTCCCTCTAACCACCGGGATGGACACAGGTACTCTCCATCTAACCACTGGGATGGACAAAAGTACTCTCCGTCTAACCACCAGGGTGGACACAGGTACTCTCCATCTAACCACCTGGGTGAAGACAGGTACTCTCCATATAACCATTGGGGTGGACACAGGTACTCTCCCTCTTATCACGGGAGGACACAGATACTCTCCATCTAACCACTGAAGTGGAAACAGGTACTCTCCATCTAACCACAGAGTGTAACAGGTGTTCCCTCATGTACCCATGGGGTGGAGACAGGTGTTCTCCCCATCTAACCACAGATATGGACAAAGGTGTTCTCTCATGTAACCACCGAGGTGGACACAGGTGTATCCTATTCTAAACACCTGGGTGGACGCAGGTGATCTCTCATCTAACAACTGGGGTGGACATAGGTGTTCTCTCCATCTAACCACCGGGGTGGACACAGGTTCTCTCCATGTAACCCCAGAGTGGACACTGGTGTTCCCTCATATAACCATGGGGTGGACACAGGTGTTCTCTCCATTTAACCACCAGGGTGGACACGGGTACTCTCCATCTATCCACAAAGTGGACACAGGTGTTCCCTCATCTAACCATGAGGTGGACACAGGTGTTCTCTCAATCTAACCACCGTGGTGGACACAGGTACTCTTCATCTAACCACTGGAATGGACAAAGGTACTCTGTGTCAAACCACCAAGGTGGACATAGGTACTCTCCATACAACCACCTGGGTGGACACAGTACTCTCCATCTAACCCCCAAGGAGGACACAGGTATTGCCTTATGTAATCACTGGGGTGGACACAGGTGTTCTATCCGTCTAACCACCTTGATGGTAACAGGTGGTCCCTCATCTAACCATGGGGTAGACACAGACAGTCACTCCATCTAACCATCGGAGTGGACACAGGTGTTCCCTCATCTAAACACCTGGGTGGACACAGGCACTCTCTATCTAACCACCGGGATGGACAAAGGTGTTTCCTCCTCTAAACACGGGGATGGACACCTGTGTTCTCTCCATCTAACCACCAGGATGGACACAGGTGTTCCCTTATCAAACCATGGGGTAGACAGAGGTGTACTCTCCATCTAACCATTGGGGTGGACCCAGGTACTCTCTATCTAACGACGAAGTGGACACAGGTGTTCCCTCATATAACCATGGGGTGGACACCGGTGTTCTGTCCATCTAACCACCGGGATGGACACAGGTGTTCCCTGATCCTACCACCTGGGTGGACACATGTATTCTCCATCTAATCACCGGACTGGACACAGGTACACTCCGTCGAACCACTGGGGTGGACACAGGTAGTCTCCATCTAACCACTGGTATGGACACAAGTACTCTCCGTGTAACCACCAGGGTGGACACAGGTACTCTCCATCTAACCACCTGGGTGAAGACAGGTACTCTCCATCTAACCACTGAAGTGGAAACAGGTACTCTCCATCTAACCACAGAGTGGACACAGGTGTTTCCTCATGTACCCATGGGGTGGAGACAGGTGTTCTCACCATCTAACCACAGGGATGGACACAGGTGTTCTCTCATGTAACTACCGGGGCAGACACAGGTGTACCCAACTGGGGTGGGCACAGGTGTCCTCTCCGTCCAACCACCGGTGTGGACACAGGTGTTCCCTCATCCAACTATGGGGTAGAATCAGGTGTTCTATCCATCTAACCACTGGGGTGGACACAGGTACTCTAACCACTGAAGTGCACACAGGTATTCTCCATCTAACCACTGGGGTGGACACAGTTACTCTCCATCTAACTACCGGGGTGGACACAGGTACTCTCCATGTAACCCCAGAGTGGACACTGGTGTTCCCTCATATAACCATGGGGTGGACACAGGTGTTCTCTCCATTTAACCACCGGGGTGGACAGGGCAGTGTTCATCTATCCACGAAGTGGACACAGGTTTTCCCTCATCTAACCATGAGGTAGACACAGGTGTTCTCTCCAATTAACCCCCACAGTGGACACAGGTGTTCCCTCATATAAACATCCGCATCAACATAGGTACTCTCCATCTAACCACTGGCATGGAAAGGGGTAATCTCCATCTAACCCCTGGGATGGACACACGTACTCTGCATCTAATCACTGGGATGGACACACATACTCTGTCTAACCACCGAGGTGGACACAGGTACTCTAGATTTAAACACGGTGAGGACACAGGTACTCTCCATCTAACTATTGGGATGGACACAGGTGTTCCCTCATCTAACTACCAGGGTTGACACAGGTACTCTCCATCTAACCACCAGGGTGGAAACAGGTACTTTTAATCTAACCACCTGTTTGGACACAAGTACTCCCCATGTAACCACAGAGTGGACACATGTACTCCCGTCTAACTGCCAGGTGGACACAGTTACTGTCCCTCTAACCATTGGGTTGGGCACAGGTGTTCCCTCATCTAATCACCGGGATGGACACAGGTACTCTCGATTTAAGCACGGTGTGGACACAGGTACTCTCCATCTAACCACTTGAGTGGACAGAGGTGTTCTCTCCATCAAACCAACGGAGTTTTCACAGGTGCTCTCTATCTCACCACCACGGTGGACACAGGTACTATCGCTCTCACCACTGGGATGGACACAGGTTCTCTACGTATGACCAGTGGGAGTGACACAGGTTCTCTCCATCTACCACTGAGGTTGACAGAGGTGTTCTCTCTATCTAACTAGCGGGGTTGTCAGAGTTGCTCTCTATCTCACCACCACGGTGGATACAGGTACTCTCCATCTAACCACCTGGGTGGACACAGGTACTCTCCATCTAACCACAGGGGTGGACACAGGTGTTCCCTCATCTAACCATGGGGTAGACAGGGGTGTTCTCTCCAGCTAACCACCAGGGTGGATACAGGTGTTCCCTCAACTAACCATGAGGTAGAAACAGGTGTTCCCTCCATCGACCACTGGGGTGGACACAGGTACTCTCTATCTAACCACCATTGTGGATAGAGTTGTTCTCTCTATCTAACCACCGGGGTTGTCACAGGTGCTCTCTATCTCACCACCACTGTGGACACAGGCAATCTCCGTTTAACCACCGGAGTGGACACAGGTGTTCCCTCATCAAACCATGGGGTGGACGCAGGCGTTCCGTCCTCTAACCATGGGGTGGACACAGGTGTTCTCTACATCTAACCACCGGGGTGGACACAGGTACTTTTCATCTAACCACCGGGGTGGACACAGATGTTCTCTCCATCTAAACAAAGGGATGGACACAAGTACTCTCCATCTAACCACGGGGTGGACACAGGTGTTCCCTCATCTAACTACCGTGGTGGACGCAGATGACCCCTCTTCTAACCACCGTGGTGGACACAGGTGTTCTCTCATGTAACCCCGGGGTGGACACAGGTGTACTCTATTCTAACCACCTGGGTGGACGCAGGTGTTCCCTCATCTAACAATGGTGTAGACACAAGTGTTCTCTCCATCTAACCACTGGGGTGAACACCAGTTCTCTCTATCTAACCACTGCGGTGGACACAGGCACTCTCCATCTAACCCCTGGGGTAGACATAGGTACTCTCCATCTAATGACTGAAGTGGACACAGGTGTTCTCTCCATCAAACCAACGGAGTTTTCACAGGTGATCTCTATCTCACCACCATGGTGGACACAGGTACTATCACTCTAACCACTGGGATGGACACAGGTTCTCTCTGTCTAACCACTGGTATGGGCATAGGTACTCTACGTATGACCAGTGGGAGGGACACTGGTTCTCTCCATCTACCACTGGGGTTGACAGGTGTTCTCTCTATCTAACTAGCGGGGTTTCAGAGTTGCTCTCTATCTCACCACCACGGTGGATACAGGTACTCTCCATCTAACCACCGGGGTGGACACCAGTGTTCCCTCATCTAACCATGGGGTAGACACGGATGTTCCCTCCATCGACCACCAGGGTGGACACAGGTACTCTCCATCTAACCACCATTGTGGATAGAGTTGTTCTCTCTATCTAACCACCGGAGTTGTCACAGGTGCTCTCTATCTCACCACCACGGTGCACACAGGCACTCTCCGTCTAACCACCGGGGTGGTCACAGGTACTCTAGCTCTAACCACTGGGATGGACAGAAGTACTCTTTGTCTAATCACTGGTATGGACACAGGTACTCTCCATCTAAACACTGGGTGGACACAGGTGTTCCCTCATCTAACCATGGGGTAGACACAGATGGTCTCTCCACCTAACCACAGGAGTGAACACAGGTGTTCGCTCATCTAACCACTGGGGTGGTCACCGGTACTCTCCATCCAACCACCGGGATGGACACAACTGTGCCCTCATCTAACCACCAGGGTGGACACCTGTGTTCTCTCCATCTAACCACCGGGCTGAACACAGATATTCTCTCAATCTAACCACCAGGTTGGACTAAGGTGTTCTTTCCATCTATCCACCGGGGTGGACACAGATGTTCTCTCAGTCTAACCACCTGGTTGGACACAGGTATTCCCTCATCTAACCATGGGGTGGACACAGGTGTTCCCTCACCTAACCACCGGTGTGGACACAGATATTCTATCCATCTAACCACCTTGGTGGTAACAGGTGTTGCCTTATCTAACCACAAGGTAGGCAAAGACGGTCTCTCCATCTAACCACTGTAGTAGACACAGGTGTTCCCTCATCTAAACACCTGGGTGGACACAGGCACTCTCCGTCTAATCACCAGGTTGGACACAGGTGTTCCCTCATCTAAACCCCGGGATGGACACCTGTGTTCACTCCATCTAACCACCAGGATGGACACAGGTATTCTCACCATTTAACGACCAGGGTGGACACAGGTGTCCTATCCATCTAACCACCGGGGTGGACAAGGGTGTTCTCTTCGACTAACCACCGGAGTGGACACAGGTGTTCCCTTATCAAACCATGGGGTCGACACAGGTGTACTCTCCATCTAACCATCAGGGTGGACACAGGTCTTCCCTCATCTATCCAACGGGATGGACCCAGGTACTCTCTATTTAAAGATGAAATGGACACAGGTGTTCCCTCATCTAACCATGGGATGGACACCGGTGTTCTATCCATCTAACCATCGGGATGGACACAAGTGTCCCTCATCTAACCATCAGGGTGGACACAGGTACTGTCAATCTAACCACAGGGGTGAACACAGGTGTTCCGTCATCTACCCACTGGGGAGGACACAGGTACTCTCCATCTACCAACTGGGGTGGACACAGGTACTATCCCTCTAACCACCGGGGTGGACACAGGTACTCTCTGTCCAATCACGGAGGTTAACACAGGTATTCCCTCATCTAATCATGGGGTGGATACAGGTGTTCTCTCCATTCAACCACTGGGATGGACAAAGGTACTCTCCATTTAACCACCGGGTGGACACAGGTACTCTCCATCTAACCACCAGGGTGGACACAGGTGTTCCCTATACTAACCACCATTGTGGATACTGGTGTTCTCTCTGTCTAACCACCTGGGTGGACTCAGGAGTTCCCTCATCTAACACCGGGATGGACCCAGGTTCTCTCTCTCCAACGACAAAGTGGACACAGGTGTTCCCTCATCTAACCTTGGGGTAGACAAAGGTGTTCTCTCCATCTAACCACCATGGTGGATATAAGTGTTCCCTCATCTAAACATGAAGTGAAAACAGGTGTTCTCTCCATTTAACTATCTGATGGAAACAGGTGTTTCCTCATCTTACCACCGACGTGGACACAGGTACTTTCCATCCAACCATGGAGTGGACACAGGTGTTCCATCATGTAACGATGGTGTGGGCACAGGTGTTCTCTCCATCTGACCACCGGCATGGACAAAAGTGTTCCCTCATCTAACCACCACGGTGGACACAGGCACTCTCCATCTAATTACTAGGGAGGAAAAGGGATTCTCCATCTAACCACTGGGTTGGACACAGGTGTTCCCTCATCTAACCACCTGCATGGACACAAGTACTTCCCGTCTAACCACCGGAATGGACACAGGTGTTCCCTCATGCAAACCACGGGATAGACATAAGTACTCTTCATCTAACCACCGGGATGGACACAGGTGTTCCTTCATCTATTCACCTGGATGGACACAAGTACCCTCCATCTAACCACTGTCAAGGACACAGGTATTCTCCATATAACCATAGGGATTATCACAGGTACTCTGCATCTAATCACTGGGATGGACACAGGTACTGTCCATCTAACCACTGGGATGGACACAGGTACTCTCCATTTAACCACCGTCATGGACACAGGTACTCTCCATATAACCACTGGGATGTCTACAGGCACTCTCCGTTTAACCATGGGGTTGACACAGGTTTTCTTCCATCTAACCACTGGGAAAGACACAGGTGTACCCTCATCTAACCACCAGGGTGGACACAGGTACTCTCCATCTAACCACTGGGGTGGACGGACACAGGTACTCTCCATCTAACCACCGTGGTCTACAAAGTGTTCCCTCATCTAACCGCCAGGGTGGACACAGGTAACTTCTATCTAACCACTGTGATGGACACAGTTGTTCTCTCTGTCTAACGACCTGGGTGGACACTGGTACTCTATCTAACAACTGAAGTGCACACAGGTATTCTCCATCTAACCACTGGGGTGGACACAGGTATTCTCCATCTAACCACGGAGTGGACACAGGTGTTCCCTTATCTAACCAAGGGGTGGAGACAGGTGTTCTCCTCATCTAACTACAGGGATGGACACAGGTGTTCCCTCATCTAAGCAACGTGGTGGACACAGATGATCCCTCTTTTAACCACTGTGGTGAACACAGGTGTTCTCTCATGTAACCCCCGGGGTGGATACAGTTGTACTCTATTCTAATGACCAGGGTGGACGCAGGTGTTCCCTCATCTAACAATGGGATTAGACACAGGTGTTCTCTCCATCTAACCAATGGGGAGGACACCGGTACTCTCCATCTAACCACTGGGGTGGACACAGGCACTCTTCATCTAACCCCGGGGAGAACACAGGTGTTGCCTCATCTAACCATTGGGGTGGACACAGGTGTTCTATCCGTCTAACCACCTTGGTGGTAACAGGTGGTCCCTCATCTAACCATGGGGTAGACACAGACGGTCTCTCCATCTAACCACCAGAGTGGACACAGGTGTTCCCTCATCTAAACACCTGGGTGGACACAGGCACTCTCCATCTAACCACCTGGATGGACAAAGGTGTTCCCTCATCTAATCACCTGGATGGACACACGTACTCTCCATCTAACCACTGGCATGGACACAGGTATTCTCCATCAAACCACTGGAATTGAAACAGGTACTCTGCATCTAATCACTGGGATGGACACATGTACTCTCCGTCTAAACATTGGGATGGACACAGGTACTGTCCGTCTAAACATTGGGATGGACACAGGTACTCTCCATTTAACCACCGTCATGGACACAGGTACTCTCCACATAACCACTGGGATGTCTACAGGTACTCTCCGTTTAACCATGGGGTTGACACAGGTTTTCTTCCATCTAACCACTGGGAAAGACACAGGTGTACCCTCATCTAACCACCAGGGTAGACACAGGTACTCTCCATCTAAACACCGGGGTGGACACAGGTACTCTCCATCTAACCACTGTGGTCTACAAAGTGTTCCCTCATCTAACCACTGGGGTGAACAGAGGTACTCTATCTAACCACTGAAGTGCACACAGGTATTCTCCATCTAACCACTGGGGTGGACACAGGTACTCTCCATCTAACCACGGAGTGGACACAGGTGTTTCCTCATCTAACCACCGTGGTGGACACAGATGAACCCTCTTTTAACCACCGTGGTGGACACAGGTGTTCTCTCATGTAACCCCTGGGGTGGATACAGGTGTACTCTATTCTAACCACCTGGGTGGAAGCAGGTGTTCCCTCATCTAACAATGGGATAGACAAAGGTGCTCTCTCCATCTAACCACCGGAGTGGACAAAGGTGTTCCCTCATCTAAACACCGGGATGGACACCTGTGTTCTCCATCTAACCACCAGGATGGACACAGGTATTCTCTCCATCTAACCACCAGGGTGGACACAGGTACTCTATCTAACCACTGAAGTGCACACAGGTATTCTCCATCTAATCACTGGGGTGGACACAGGTACTCTCCATCTAACCACGGAGTGGACACAGGTGTTTCCTCATCTAACCACCGTGGTGGACACAGATGAACCCTCTTTTAACCACCGTGGTGGACACAGGTGTTCTCTCATGTAACCCCTGGGGTGGATACAGGTGTACTCTATTCTAACCACCTGGGTGGACGCAGGTGTTCCCTCATCTAACAATGGGATAGACAAAGGTGCTCTCTCCATCTAACCACCGGAGTGGACACAGGTGTTCCCTCATCTAAACACCTGGGTGGACACAGGCACTCTCCATCTAACCACTGGGATGGACAAAGGTGTTCTCTCATCTAAACACTGAGATGGACACCTGTGTTCTCTCCATCTAACCACCAGGATGGACACAGGTATTCTCTCCATCTAACCACCAGGGTGGACACAGGTGTTCCCTCATCTAACCATGGGGTGGACACCGGTGTTCTCTCCATCTAACCACTAGGATGGACACAGGTGTTCCCTCATCTAGCCACTGGGGTGGACATAGGTATTCTTCATCTAACCACTGGCATGGACGCAGGTATTCTTCATCTAACCACTGGGATTGACACAGGTACTCTGTGTCTCATCCCTGGGATGGATACACGTACTCTCCGAATAAACACTGGGATGGACACAGGTACTCTCCGTCTAACCAATGGGATGGATATAGGTTCTCTCCATCTACCACCGGAGTGGACACAGGTACACTCCATCTAACCACGGGGGTGGACAGAGGTGTTCTCTCTACCTAATACCGGGGTTCTCACAAGTTTTCTCTATTTCACCACCACAGTGGACACAGGTACTCCCTGTCTAATCATGGAAAGGACACCGGTACTCTCCGTCTGTCTAACCACCGTGGTGTATATTGGTGTTCCCTCATTTAACCATGAAGTGGACACAGGTGAGCTCTCCATCTAACTATCTGATGGAAACAGGTGTTTCCTCATCTTACCACCGAGGTGGACACAGGTACTCTCCATCTAACCACAAATTGGACACAGGTGTTCCCTCATCTAACCACTGGGGTGGACATAGGTGCTCTACATCTAACCACGATGTGGACACAGGTGTTCCCTCATCTAACAATGGGGTGGACACAGGTGTTCTCTCCATCTAACCACCGGTATGGACACAGGTGTTCCCTCATATAACCACTGGGGTGGACACAGGTACTCTCCATCTAACCACTGGGATGGACAGAGGTGCTCTCTCTGTCTAACCACTGGGGTGGACACAGGTGTTCCATCATCTAACTATGGGGTGGACACAGGTGTTCTCTCCATCTAACCACCAGGATGGACCCAGGTGTTCCCTCATCTAACCACCTGGGTGGACACAGTTACTCTCCGTCTAATCACCAGGGTGGAAAGAGGTACACTCTGTTGAACCACTGGGGTGGACACAGGTACTCTCCATCTAACCACCTGGGTGAAGACACGGACCTTCCATCTAACCATCGGGGTGGACATAGGTACTCTCTCTCTTACCATGGGGAGGACACAGGTGTTCTCTCCATCTAACCACCGGGATGGACACAGGTGTTCCCTCATCTAACCACCGGGGTGGACACATGTACTCTCCATCAAATCATGGAGTGGACACAGGTGTTCCCTCATCTAACCACCACAGTTGACACAGGCATTCTCTATCTAACAACTGGGGTGGACACAGGTACTCTCCATCTAACCACCTGGGTGGACACAGGGGTTGCCTCATCTATCCACCAGCCTGGACACAAGTACTCTCCGTCTAACCACTGGGATGGACAGAGGTGCTCTCTCTGTCTAACCACTGGGGTGGACACAGGTGTTCCCTCATCTAAACATGGGGTAGACACAGGTGTTCTATCCATCTAACCACTGGGGTGGACACAGGTTTTACCTCATGTAACTACTGGGATGGACATAAATACTCTCCATTTAACCACTGGGATTGACATAGGTAATCAACATCTAACCACCGGGAGGGACACAGGGGTTCCCTCATCTAATAACCAGGATGGACACAGGTACTCTCCATCTAACCACTGGCATGGACACAGGTATTCTTCATCTAACCACTGGGATTGACACAGATACTCTGTGTCTCATCACTGGGATGGATACACGTACTCTCCGACTAAACACTGGGATGGACACAGGTACTCTCCATCTAACCACTGGGATGGACACAGGTACTCTCCGTCTAACCAATGGGATGGACATAGGTTCTCTCCATCTACCACCGGAGTGAACACAGGTACACTCCATCTAACCACGGGGATGGACAGAGGTGTTCTCTTTACCTAATACCGGGGTTCTCACAAGTGGTCTCTATTTCACCACCACGGTGGACACAGGTATTCCCCGTCTAATCACGGAAAGGACACCGGTACTCTCCGTCTAACCACCGTGGTGTATATTGGTGTTCCCTCATCTACCACGACGTGGACACAGGTGAGCTCTCCATCTAACTATCTGATAGAAACAGGTGTTTCCTCATCTTACCACCAAGGTGGACACAGGTACTCTCCATCTAACCACAAATTGGACACAGGTGTTCCATCATCTAAACCATGGAGTCGACACAGGTGTTCTCTCCATGTAACCACTGGGATGGCTACAGGTACTCTCCATTTCAACATGTGGTGGACACAGGTGTTCTCTCCATCTAACAACCCGGATATACACAGATGTTCCCTCATCTAACTACTGGGGTAGACACACGTACACTCCATCTAACCATGGAGTGGACACAGGTGTTCCATCATTTAATAATGGTGTGGGCACAGGTGTTCTCTCCATCTAACCACTGGGATGGACAAAGGTGTTCCCTCATCTAATCACCACAGTGGACACAGGCACTCTCCATCTAACTACCCGGGTGGAGAAGGGACTCTCCATCTAACCACTGGGTTGGACACAGGTGTTCACTCATCTAACCACCGGCATGGACACAAGTACTCTCCGTCTAACCACTGGGTTGGACACAGGTGTTCCCTCATGTAAACCCCGGGATGGACATAAGTACTCTCCATCTAACCACTGGGATGGACACAGGGTTCCCTCATCTAATCACATGGATGGACACAAGTACTCTTCATCTAACCACTGGCATGGACATAGGTATTCTCCATCTAACCACTGGGATTGACACAGGTACTCTGCATCTAATCTCTGGGATGGACACACGTACTCTCCATCTAACCACTGGGATGGACACAGGTACTCTCCATCTAAACACTGGGATGGATACAGGTTCTCTCCATCTACCACTGGGGTGGACACAGGTACTCTCCATCTAACCACCGTGGTTGACAGAGGTGTTCTCTCTATCTAACCACCAGGCTTCTCACAGGTTCTCTCTATTTCTCCACCGGGGTGGACACAGTTGTTCTCTCAAAATAACCACCAGGATTGTCACAGGTACTCTCTATCTCACCACCACGGTGGACACATGTACTCTCCGTCTAACGACCATGGGGGTGGACACAGGTACTCTCCATTTAAGAACTGAGGTGGACACAAGTGCTCCCTCATCTAACCACGGGGTGGACACAGGTGTTCCCTCATCTAACTACCGGAATGGACACAGGTGTTCCCTCATCTAGCCACTGGCATGGACAAAGGTACTCTCCATCTAAACACTGGGATAGACACAAGTACTCTGCGTCCAATCACTGAGATGGACACACGTATTGTCTGTCTAACCCCAGGGATGGACATCGGTATTCTCAGTCTAACTACTGGGATGGACACAGGTACTCTCCATCTAACCACGAAGAGGACACAGGTGTTCCCTCATCTGAACATGTGTTGGACACAGGTGTTCTCTCCATCTAACCACGGAGTGGACACAGGTGTTCCCTCATCTAACCATGGAATGGACACAGGTGTTCTCTCCATCTAACCACTGGAATGGACACATGTTCTTTCCATCTACTACTGGGGTAGACACAGGTACTGTCGGTTTATCCACTGGGATGGACACAGGTTCTCTGCATCTACCACCGGGGTGGAAACAGGTACTCTCCATCTAACCACTGGGTTGGACAGAACTGTTCTCTCTATCTAACTACTAGGGGTCATGGGTGTTCTCCATCTCACCACCACGGTGGACACAGGTACTCTCCATTTAACGACTGAGGTGGACACAGGTACTCCATCATCTAACCAAGGTGTGGACAGAAGTGTTTGCTCCATCTAACCACTGGGGTGGACACAGGTACTCTCCGTCTAACCACCGAGGTGGACACAGGTGCTCCCTCATCTAACCACGGTTTGGAAACATGTGTTTGCTCCATGTAACTCCTGGGGTGGACAGAGGTGTTCTCCCTATCTAACGACCGGGGTTGTCAAAGGTGCTCTCAATCTCACCACCACGGTGAACACAGGTACTCCATGTCTAACCACCAGTGTGGACACAGGTACTCTCCAACCAATCACCTGGGTGGACACATGTACTGTCCATCTAACCAACAAGGTGGACGCAGGTACTCTCCTTCTAACAACTGACGTGGACAGAGGTGCTTCCTCATCTAACCACAGGGTGGATACAGGTGTTCTCTCCATCTAACTACTTGGATGGACACAGGTACTCTCCATTTAACCACGGAGTAGACACAGGTACTCTCCGTCTAACCAGTGGGATTGACACAGGTTCTCTCCATCTACCACCCAGGTGGACAGACGTGTTCTCTCTATCTAACCACCGGTGTGGTCACAGGTACTCTCCATCTCACCACCGTGGTGGACACAGGTACTCTCTGTCTAACCAACACAGTGGACACAGGTACTCTCCGTCAAACCACCGAGGTGGACACAGGTATTCTCCATCTAACCACGGAGTGGACACATGTACTCTCCATCTTACCAAAGGGATGGACACAGGTTTTCCCTCATCTAACTACTGGGGTGGACACAGTTACTCTTCGTCTAACCACCAGGATGAACACAGGTACTTTCCATCTAATCACGGAGTGGACAAAGGTAATCTCCATCTTACCACGAGGTGGACACAGGTACTCTCCGTCTAACCTGTGGGATTTATATAGGTTCTTTACATCTACCATCTGGGTGGACAGACGTGTTCTCTCTATCTAACCACCAGGGTGGTCTCAGGTCTTTTCCATCTCACCACCGCAGTAGACACAGGAACTCTCCGTCTAACCACCGTTGTGGACACAGGTACTCTCCCTCAAAACACCAAGGTGGACACAGGTATTCTCCATCTAACCATGGAGTGGACACATGTACTCTCCACCTTACCAATGGGATGGACACACGTTTTCCCTCATCTAGCCACTGGGATGGACACAGGTATTCTCGGTCTAACCACCAGGGTGGGCATAGGTGTTCCCTCATCTAACCACTGGGGTGGACACAGTTATTCTCCATCTAACCACCGGAATGGATACAGGTACTTTCCATCTCACCACTGAGATGGACACAGGTACTCCCCGTCTAACCACTGGGATGGATTCAGCTTCTCTCTATCTACCACCAGGGTGGACACAGGTACTCTCCATCTAACCTCTGGGGTGGACAGAGGTGTTCTCTCTATCTAACGACCCGGGTTGTCAAAGGTGCTCTCTATCTCACCACCACAGTGAACACAGGTACTGCATGTGTAAGCACCTGGGTGGACACATGTACTCTCCATCTAACCAACAAGGTGGACACAGGTACTCTCCTTTTAACAACTGACGTGGACAGAGGTGCTTCCTCATCTAACCACGGGGTGGATACAGGTGTTCTCTCCATCTAAACACTTGGATGGACACGGGTACTATCCATTTAACCATGGAGTGGACACAGGTACTCTCCATCTAACAACCATGGTGGACACAGGTGTTCCCTCATCTAACCATTGGGATGGACACAGGTATTCTACATCTAACAACCGGTGTAGACAAAGGTGTTCCCTTATCTAACCACTGGAGTGGACACAAGTACTCTCCACCTAAACACCTGGATGAACACAGGTACTTTCCATCTAATCACGGAGTGGATACAGGTACTCTCCGTCTTACCATGAGGTAGACACAGGTATTCTCCGTTTAACCAGGGAATGGATACAGGTAATCTCCTTCTTACCAACGGGATGGACACAGGTTTTCTCTAATCTAACCACTGGGATGGACAGAGGTACTCTTGGTCTAACCACCAGGGTGGGCATAAGTGTTTCCCTCATCTAACCACCGGGGTAGACACAGTTACTCTCCATCTAACCACTGGTATGGATACAGTTACTTTCAATCTAACCATGGGGTGGACACAGGTACTCTCCGTCTAACCATGGAATGGAAACAGGTACTCTCTGTCTGACCACCGGGGTGGACATAGGTGTTCGCACATCTAACCACCAGGATGAACACAGGTACTCTCCATCTAACCCCAGAGTGGACACAGGTGTTCCCTCATCTTACCAGGGGAGGAAACAGATGTTCTCTCCATCTAACCACCAGGATGGACACAGGTGTTCCCTCATCTAACCTCCGGGGTGGACACAGGTGTTCCCTCATCAAACCACCGGGAGGACACAGGTACTCTCCATCTAACCAAGAAGTGGACACAGGTGTTCCTTTTTCTAACCATGGAGTGGACACAGGTTTTCTCTCCATCTAACCACTGGGATGGACACAGGTTCTCTCCATAAAACCAGTGGTGTGGACTCAGGTGTTCTCTTCATCTAACCACCGTGGTGGACACAGGTACTCTCCCTCTAACCACTTGGATGGACACAGGTACTCTCCGTCTAACACTGGAATGGACACAGGTTCTCTCGATCTACCACCAAGGTAGACACATGTATTCTCCATCTAACCACCAGGGTGAACATAGGTACTCTCGATATAACCTCCTGGGTGGACAAAGGTACAGTCCATCTAACCACCAGGGTGGAAAGAGGTGTTCTCTGTAACCACCGGGGTGGTTCCTTGTGCTATCCATCTCACCACCGCGGTCGACACAAGTACTCTCTGTACAATCACCTGGGTGGACACAGGTACTGTCCATCTAACAACCAGGGTGGACAGAGGTGGTCTCTCTATCTAATCACCGCGGTGGTCCCAGGTGCTCTCCATCTCACCACCGTGGTGGGCACAGGTACTCTCCGTATAATCAACGGTGTGGACACAGGTACTATCCATCTAACCACCAGGATGGACACAGGTACTCTGTGTCTAATCACTGGGATAGACACAGGAACTCTCCGTCTGACCACTGTTGTGGACACAGGTGTTCCCTCATCGAACCACCGGGGTGGACACATGAACTCTCGCTCTAGCCACTGGGATGGACATAGGTACTTTCTGTCTCACCACTGTGATGGACACAGGTACTCCCCATCTAACCACTGGTATGGATTCAGTTTCTCTCTCTCTATCACCAGGGTGGACACAGGTACTCTCCATATAACCACCAGAGTGGGCAGAGGTGTTCTCTCTATCTAACGACTGGGGTTGTCACAGGTGCTGTCTATCTCACCACCACGGAACACAGGTACTTGCCATCTAGACACCAGTGTGGACACAGGTACTCTTCATGTAACCACCTGAGTGGACATAGGTACTATCCATCTAACCAAAAAGGCAGACACAGGTACTCTCCTTCTAACAACTAATGTGGACAGAGGTGCTTCCTCATCTAACCATGGGGTCGATACAGATGTTCTCTCCATCTATCCACTTGGATGGACACAGGTACTCTCCATTTAACCTCGGAGTGGACACAGGTACTCTCCTTTTAACCACCATGGTGGACACAGGTGTTCCCTCATCTAATCATTGTGATGGACACAGGTACTCTATTTCTATCCACCAGTGTAGACAGAGGTCTAAGCACCAGAGTGGACATAGGTGTTCCCTGATCTAACCACTGGGGTGGACACAGGTACTCTCCATCTAACCACCGGGATGGATACAGGTACTTTCCATCTAATACGGGGTGGACGCAGGTACTCTCCAACTAAACACCGAGGTAGACACAGGTACTCCCCATCTAACCACCGAATGGAAACAGGTACTCATCTAACCAGGGGTGGAAACAGATGTTCTCTCCATCTAACCACTGGTGTAGACACAGGTGTTCCCTTATCTAACCACCAGGGTGTACACAGGTACTCTCCACCTAAACACCAGGTTGAACACAGGTACTTTCCATCTAATAATGGAGAGGACACAGGTACTCTCTGTCTTACCAAGAGGTGGACACATGTACTCTCCATCTTACCAACAGGGTGGACACATGTGTTCCCTCATCTAACCACCGGGATGGACACAGGTACTCTCCGTCTAACCACCGAGGTAGATACAGGTACTCTCCATCTAACCACGAAGTGGACACTTGTAGTCTCCTTCTTACCAATGGGGTGGATACATGTATTCCCTCATCTAACCACCGGGATGGACAAAGGTACTCTCCGTCTAACCACCAGGGTGGACATAGGTGTTCCCTCATCTAACCACTGGTTTGGACACAGGTACTCCCCGTCTAACCACGGAATGGAAACAAGTACTCTCTGTCTGACTATCGGGGTGGACACAGGTAATCTCCATCTAACCACCTGGGTGGACACAGGTACTCCCCATCTAATCATCGGGGTGGACACAGGTACTCTCCTTCTAACCAGAAGGTGGACACAGGGGTTCTCTCCAAATAACCACCGGGGTGGGACACAGGTACTCTTCATCTTACCACTGAGGTGGACATAGGTGCTCCCTCATCTAACCATGGGGTGGATACATGTGTTCTCTCCAGCTAACCACTGGGATGGACACAGGTACTCTCCACTTAACCACGGAGTGAACACAGCTACTCTCCATCTAACCACCATGGTGGACACAGGTGCTCCCTCATCTAACCACAGGGTGGACACAAGTGTTCTCTCCATCTAACTACTGGGCTGGACACAAGTACTCTCCATCTAACCACTAGGGTGAACACAGGTACGCTCCGTCTAACCACCTAAGTGGACACAAGTACTGTCAATTTAAACACGGTGAGGACACAGGTACTCTCCATCTAACTATCGGGATGGACACAGGTGTTCCCTCATCTAAGTATCGGGGTTGACACAGGTACTCTCCATCTAACCACCAGGGTGGAAACAGGTACTTTTAATCTAACCACCTGTATGGACACAGGTACTCCCCATGTAACCACGGAGTACTCTCCCTCTAACCACCGGGGTGGACACACGTGTTCCCTCATCTAACCACCGGGATGGACACAGGTACTGTCCCTCTAACCATTGGGATGGACACAGGTTCTCTCCATCTGACCACTGGGATGGACACAGGTACTCTACATCTAATCACTGGGATGGACACATGTACTCTCCACCTAACCACTGGGATGGAGACAGGTACTCTCTGTCTAACCACTGGGAAGGACACAGGTGTTCTCTGTCTAACAAAAAGGAATGGACACAGGTTATCTCCATCCAACCACTGTGGTGGACACAGATGTTCCGTCATCGAACCATTGGGGTGGACACAGGTACTTTCGCTCGAACCACTGGGATAGACACAGGTACTCTCCATCTAACCACCGGGGTGGACACAGGTGTTCTCTCTATCTAACCACTGGGGTTATCACAGGTGCTCTCTATCTCACCACCAAGGTGAACACAGGTACTCCCCCTCTAACCACCAAGGTGGACACAGATACTCTTTATATAATCACCTGGGTGGACACAGGTACTCCCCATCTAACCATCGGGGTGGACACAGGTACTATCCTTCTAAGCAGAGGGTGGACACAGGGGTTCTCTCCATTTTAACACTGGCGTGAGACACAGGTACTCTCCATTTAACCACTGAGGTGGACATAGGTGCTCCCTCATCTAACCATGGGGTGTATACATGTGTTCTCTCCATCTAACCACTGGGATGGACACATGTACTCTCCATCTAACCACTGGGATGGACACAAGTACTCTCCATCTAACCACTGGGATGGACACAAGTACTCTCCATCTAACCACTGGGATGGACACAGTTGTTCTCTCTGACTGAAAACTGGGGTGCACAAAGGTATTACCTCATCTAACCAGGGGGTAGACAAAGGTTTTCTCTCCATTTAACCATCGGAGTGGACACAGGTGTTCCCTCATATAAACATCCTCATGGACGTAGGTACTCTCCCTCTAACCACTAGCATGGAAAGGGGTAATCTACATCTAACCATTGGGATGGACACAGGTACTCTGCATCTAATCACTGGGATGGACACACATACTCTCCGTCTAACCACTTGGATGGACACAGGTACTCTCCATCTAACCACTGGGGTGAACACAGGTACGCTCCGTCTAACCACCAAGGTGGACACAGGTACTCTCCATCTAACTATCGGGATGGACACAGGTGTTCCCTCATCTAAGTACCGGGGTTGACACAGGTACTCTCCATCTAACCACCAGGGTGGAAACAGGTACTTTTAATCTAACCACCTGTATGGACACAGGTACTCCCCATGTAACCACGGAGTGGACACATGTACTCTCCCTCTAACTACACAGGTGTTTCCTCATCTAACCACTGGGGTGGACACAGGTGTTTCCTCATCTAACAACCTCGGTGGACACAGGTGTTCCCTCCATCTAACCCCCTTTGTGGACACAGGTACTCTTCTTCTAACCCCCGGGGTGGAGACAGGTACTATCCATCTAACCAGCAGGCTTGGCCTCCTGCCAGCTTTGAGCAAATTTCGTGCCTGAGGAAATCGCCAGGAGAGCAATCATGTTGGAGAGTTACCAGGAGTCGACATCAAATGTGAATGTTCCCCGGGCATTGGCTGGGAGCTGGCAGCCTCGTCCAGGCTTCCTGGCTCTAGAGCCATGCTTGATACGTCATCCAGTTACCTGAGGCTGAGGGCCTGTTTGTCCCCTTGTCTCACCCACACGTTTTCTGTGACTCTGCCAACCTGCCAACCCCGGGAGTGTGTCCACACTGATCGCTTTGAAAGACCTTTTCCTCTGAAATCCTCTTTGGAGGAGTGTGACCGCGTGGCCAGCAGAGCTCGGGGTCTTCTAGGGGCTGCATTCCGGTTGCTAAGTAACCCCTTCATTCGGAAAGTGCTGCCAGGACGTGGATGAAATGCAACAAAAGCAATCCCTGTGCAACGGGGAAGTCTGGCCCTGTGAGCCCTCTGCAGGCCTGTGGTCAGCCCTTCGACTGTGAGTCCATGGTTAGTGAAGTTTCCCTTCTCAGTGTCCAGTAGCCAGGGAGGTGGTTTTATACGAGTCGTTTTTTTCCTTCCCGTAGTGATGGCTACAAAGAACCGCCCCCCCCCCCCGCCCCGGCAGGGGTGTGAGGAGGAGGTTACTGTCCACGTGGGGAGCCGTGGGCTGTCGGGGAGGTACGTTCGCAGGGTGACCCCCCTCACTAGCTGCTTTTGAGTCTCTCTCTCTCTCTCTCTCTCTCTCTCTCTGTGTCTCCTTTGCTCTCTCTTTCTCTCTCTTCATCTATCTTTCCCTCTTTCTCTCTCTCCTCTCTGCCGGGAGCCATAAAAACAAGAGTTCAGTTTCACTTCCTGGTCAGCCCCTCTTCCCAAGATAGCCAGCATTCCAACAAAGCCCCCGGGCGCGCCAAAAGCTAGAAGAACCGCCCACATCAGAATAACCAATCAGCTAAAGACATGCCCAGTCCCCAACCAAATCCCTTACCCTGCCCCTCCCCTTACGAGCCTTTAAAAACAGTTACACTTCAATAAAAAAGCGAGGGCTTGATCGGATTTATAAGACTTGCCCTCCTTCCTTGCGTCCCTCTCTTGTTTCATTCTCCTAGGATTCCTTGGTGCCCACGTTGTTGCCCCGCAGGCCGGGGCACCTCTCTCTTCCTCTCTTTCCCTCTCTCTCTCTCTCTCTCTCCTCTCTGAGCCCAACACATATATTCAAACCAGCTTACAGTGCTTATTAAAAACAACTTGAGTTTGTATTAACTTGCATCAGCAAATGGAATAAGTTATTAAGATCGTGTTCACACACATCAACACATTCGAGCCGTGTGTTCCTGTAAGTACCCCCAGCTTGGGGTTGTTCCATTTACACACCACGGTGCCGTGTCACTCAGTGCCTGACATTCACCGTCTCAGTGACCTTCTCCGAGGCCCAGGCCTTCCTGCTCACAGCTTCCCCGGGACCTCCTCAAACTGCCACGCTCTGCAGGCTGTGTGTACATGTGTGTCTACATGCCTTGTCTTTCCGTGCACGGTGTGCCTGTATACCTGGAATGAAACCAAAAGAGAAGTCCCCGCAGCCCAGCCCATGTCACAGGCTTCCTCCGATGCCCGGGTCCCTCCGGCCCCGGCAAAGGTGTCTGTGGGCCCTGAACCCGCAGCTCCTGGTGTCCTGGGCTCTGGGATCCTATGGAAACCAGACTCCCAGTCCCTTGGAGCTCTGCCCGGTCTCACAGCCAGGAGTGTGGGCTCGCCCCCCTCTCAGCCTCAGGCTGCCTCCACCTCAGTGAGCACTTCCTCTTCAGCCACACACTGGGCCAGTCTCCAGAAGGAGCTCCTCTCAGTGCTCACCCGGCTTCTCCTGAGCCCACGGGAGGGAACCATGTGACACAGAGCTCCCGGGACAGAGGTCTCAGGTGTCCGCTTCCTACTGCTGTGGCTGTGGGACCCTCCGAGCTGGTGGTCCTCTGAGCCCCCTCTCTCCTGCCCCCCCCCCCGCCAGCATGACTCTGTGGGGCTGCCTCCCCAGCCTGGGGAGTAAGTACTCTGTTCTACCCGTCCCCACAGCTCAGCTGAGACAGCGTCTCTGTTGGCAGAGCATCTTCTGATCGCAAACCTGGTTTGCACAAAGCCCCCCTCACTGCTTTCCCCCAGCCGCATGCTGAGGCAGGCGCCTTCCTCAGGGAGGACGTGGCAAGGTGTTGCAAGGTGTTGGGGAGAGAGTGTAGACAGGACCCCAAGGGAGGACCCTCAGAGCCTCACTTCCACAGTTCCACAGTTCATGCTCAAAAGAACTTGCTTAGGGTTTTCTTTGGATGTTTTTGAGAGGTTTCCTTGTAAAAAAATAAAAATAAATTAATAATAATAAAGGCAATCCCAGCAAGAAAGAGCCCAGTGTTCCAGGAATGAGACCACAGCAAGCAGGCTGCCTCTCGCAGAGACAGGTGCCCCAATCAGTCCCTGGGGCGGTGAAGCGTGGGCACTGAGCAAGGAGCCTGGGTGAGCAGGGTGTTTGCAGAATTTTGAGGCCTGACTTCAGAATGAGGTGAGAAGACTCGACCTGCTAGAGGGACCACAGAGAAGAGGATGGGGCCACGGAGCAGAAGATGGGATGCTCAGATGTGGGGCTGTGGACTCTTCTGTTTTCCAAAAAATAAAAGTAGAATTAAATTTGTCAATGGAGGTTGTGGCCACTAACTAATCTGATGCCAACAGGGTCCCCCCAATCTGAGGGCGGGGAAAGGAGAGGCTGGCTCTGGGCCAATAGTCGGGGAACCAGAAGGAACCTCCCAGAGCAGAGGGAGGCCTGGAGGAAGGAAGAGGGACCTTAGCCATTCCAGGTTACATGGCTGGCAGGCCTGTGAGCACCGTGTGGGGTGGGTGAGCTCTGGGTCTGATTCCCCTTGTGCTCCTTGCTGCTGAGACCAGGTGGCTCCCTACTGGCCCGTCAGGTCTGGGCTGGGCTGGCTGGGGCAGCTACCTGCTCTGGCGCAGCCCTCCCCTCCCATTGGCTGATCCCGTGTTGAACCAGTTGGCACATATTTTGAATATCACCCCCCCCCCACGCCTAGCTGAGCTTTGTTTTCCCCGTGGGGAGTATGGCGAGTGACACCTTAGCTGCTAGTTACTGTGAAGAACAAATGAGCTGATACAATGCTCCCCAAACGTCAATGCCCATTCAGGAGAGTCCCTCTCACCGGGAGGTCTTGGCAAAATGCAGACTTCCATTTCTTCATCTGGGGCCTTTCTCCAAGTTTCCCGCTGGTCCACAGACCTCCCCTGCAGCAACAAGGAGGTGATGTGTGCAAAGTAGCTGACAGGTTATCAGAAGTGACTGCTGGTCATTCTTCCCCATCACCTTTGCCATCACATTCACACGTGTGCGCTGTTTCCACTGATGGGTAATTATCACGGCACACAATACCACGGCAGCAGCGGTCATTCAATCTGAGCTAATTTTTGTTACAGCCGTGGCTTACTTTCAGCGATGGGCTCTGTCCACATGTGTTTATTCTTGCTATTTCATGGCTCATTTATTCACAGTTTTAAACACTAGAGAGAATGGCTGTGAAAGCCCTTTAATCTGTGACATTCTTTTTAAGCTCTCTGTCCATTTTGGTAGTTAAAGGAGACACTGTAATTTATTAGACTTATCCTTAGTTTTAGAGATATATCCTTAGTTTCAACCAGCCAGAATTACTACTACTACTACTACTACTACTACTAGAGGCTCTGTGCATGAAATTTGTGTACTGGGGGGTGGGGGTGTCCCTCAGCCCAGCCTGCATCCTCTCCAAACTGGAACATCCCTCTCACAATCTAGGACTGCTGGCTTCCAACTGCTCGCCTGCCTGCCTTCCTGATTGCCCCTAACCGTTTCTGCCTGCCAGCCTGATCATCCCCTAACCTGCCAGTCTGATTTATGTTTAACTGCCCCCCTGTCAGTCTGTTTGCCCACAAGTTCCCTCCTCTGCCAGCCTGGTCACCCCTAACTGCCCTGTCTTGCAGGCCTGGTCCCTCCCAACTGCCCTCCCCTGCTGGCCATCTTGTGGTGGCCATCTTGTGTCCATCTGGGGGCAGGATCTTTGACCACATGGGGGCAGCCATATTGTATGTTGGAATGATGGTCAATCTGCATATCACTCTTTTATTAGATAGGATAGAGGCCTGGTGCACGGGTGGGAGCCAGCTGGTTTGCCCTGAAGGGTGTCACAGATCAGGTAGGGGTTCCCTTGGGGTGTAGGGTGGCCTGAGTGAGGGGCCTGTGGTGGTTTGCAGGCCGACCATGTCCCTGGCAACCCAAGCAGAGGCCCTGGTATCTGGAATTTATTTACCTTCTACAATTGAAACTTTGTAGCCAGAGCAGAGCCAAGCCTCCTGCTCACTGTGTGGCTGCTGCCTTTTCTGTTGGAATTTATGTGTTTTCTATAATTGAAACTTTGTAGCCTTGAACAGAGGCCTGGGCTGGCCAGGCTGCAGAAGGTTGGCTTCTTCCATTGCCAGGTGCAACCCTAGCCTCCTGCTCTCTCCAGCTCCGTGGCTGCCACCATTTCTGTTGGAATTTATTTATCTTCTATAATTATAACTTTGTACCCTTGAGTGGAGGCCTAGGCCAGCCAGGGATTGTGGAAAACTTGGCTTCTTCCATCACTAAGGAAATCCAAGCCTCCCTCCTGCTTTCTCTGTGGCTGAAGCCATCTTGGCTGGGTTAATTTGCATAATCACTCTGATCAGCTGGTGGGTGTGGCTTGTGGGTATAGCATATTTATTTATTAATTTGCATATTGCTCTTTTATTAGATAGGATTATTATTATTATTATTATTATTAGCTTCATCCAGTAACAAAATAGCATACCTCATCATCAGCTATGATGTAGATCGAGAAGGAAAAAGTTTGTAGAAACATACACCACATCAACTGAAAATGGTGTTACTTTTGGGAATCATAACCTAGTATCAGAACTTACCTCTCCACCTTTTCTTTCCCTGTAATACAGTTTTATGCTGTTAAACTTTGCGTATGTCCAATGTTTGACATTTGTAATTCCAATGTTAACTAGAACATACTACCATTTTGGGTTTTTGGTGACTCTTGGCTTTATGGAACCAGTGAGTCTCTGTGACAGAGATAATTCCCTTAGGAGGGCTCGCCCCTTCCTGTCCACGTTCCTATGATATGGGGAGCTCGGGCACCCCGGGTTTCCCCACGGCCTAGTCACTCACTCCTCCCAGTAAACCTGCATCCGTGAAGGTCACCATCACTTGCACCAAAGTCCATCTCGGCCATGTCTTTGGTGTTTGGGGTTGAGAGCTGAGAGTTCACACCTGGAGTAGATGCAGTAGGGAACACGGTGAGACATAGTTTTGAGATTTTTTCCCCCTCAACTCTATGAGGGACCTTAAAAAACATAAAATCAATCAAAACTGAACTGGGCTGTTTGCTATTTGGGGGTGATACCAAATTCTAGAATCTTCTACCTGGATGGGATTTTAGGCAACCTCATTTTGAGGGGAAGGAACGGCCACTCCAGGGATCCAGGAATGGGGTGGGCGGTGAGGTCAGAATGGACATCAGCGGGAGGATGAATTACTGGTTTAACATGAGACTCCTGCCAACGGGCCTGGCAGTCTCTTCTCCTCGGTGTGTCACATGATCTTCGTGCAAGTTTTAACATTGTTGTTGTGAGCTTCAAAGTGGGAGGTTGTTTTCCACTTGCTGTGTCATCTTCTGAGTCCCTTGGGATGAAAAAGTCTCATGTGGTCAATGTCTTTTCCTTAAAATACCCACCGAGAGTCATCTCACACCTGTTCCCCAGCTTAAAGGTCCCGAATCCCCAAGCGCAGGAGCCCTCAGTGCCCACGTGAAGGCAGTTGGCTGATGGGGGTCAGAAAGGGTGGGAATCACAGCTTCCGGCCTGAAGTTCTTTTTCTGTCTCAGAGCTCCCGTTGAATAAAAGAAAACACCAGGAAAACAAACAAACAAACAACACTTCAAATGGATGTTCCAGCACCCAGCGGGCTCTCTCTCTCTCCCTCTCCCTCTCCCTCTCCCTCTCCCTCTCCCTCTCTCTCTCTCTCTCTCTCTCTCTCTCTCTCTCTCTCTCCTGGAGAATGTGTACAGATTCAGTGTTGATCTTATAGAATCAGGTCCTAAAGGCCTTCCTTCCAAGAGAATCTCATTAGGTGGTAATTCCTTCTAAGATGGAAATCATCAAAAACAAAACAGCTGTTGAAAACAGGCGCTGTTCCTGGATGTGGATGCAAGCACGTGTGTCTGGGCGGGGCAGGGAGGTCCGGTGCTGGGAGAGGGCGGGTGGGGCCGCGTGTCTCCAGGGGCCACTCTGCCCATCGGCACCTGCACTGAGCTCTGGAGACCATGGCGCCAGGGGGCTGGGCCCAGCCATAACTGGGCATGGCTGACAAATGGCTGCAGGTCTGATTTACCTTCATCCGTCCCTTCATCCTGTTTAGAAAGGAGATGTGTGCTATCTCCCTCCCAACTGTTTGCATGCTATCTCCTCTTTGGCAGAATGTTTAGGTCAAAAGTCCATGCAAGTCCTTGGGGAAAAGCAGAACTGTGATATTTAAATCACATGCTATTTAGCTCTAGGGAATCAATCCATGCTAGAGGCTTAAAAAATGGGTGTGGTTATCACACCCAAAAATGAGAGAGAACTCAGCAAAAACTCATAGAACCACTCAATTCCAAAAACGATAGTTCTGTTAGGAAAAACGGATGCAGAATCAAATAGAGCCACTGTGCCACGAGTGCAACAAGTCCAGAATTTTGCAAAATGACAACAGATCATCCACCTCTCTGTTAATTCCCATCCCGGTGGAATCGCACCAAACAGTGGAACCAGTGGCATGCCCGGTGACTGTGGGCGTTGGAAGCTGAGATGGAAGAAAAGGGAGAGCCGTGTTTTAAAGGGAGGACAGCGCCACATTCACAGGGAGGCAGTGCTGTGAATGGGGGGATGCTGGCACGGGGTCACGCTGCCCAGAAGTCTGGCCCGGCCCCCTTCCTCCTGAGGTGACATGGCAGGTGGTATCTGAGGCTGCAATAAAGAGAAACTCTCTGGTTTGAATCTCTGATGGGGGCAATAAGAACCAATGTTGGGCGAGGGGCCAGGCCTCTCAAATGCCTTAGAGGGCCGTCCGGGGTCCCCATGCCTCAGCAAGCGCTCACCCTTCCCACAGGGTAACCTGCACGGCTCTCAGGGACACGGCCAGCCAAGTTGGTGTCCAAGGGCATGGCATGGGGAGAGCGCTCGGGGACTTTAAAATAAATGCCAGAGACAGGCGACGTCATTCAGATCTAAAGACCCCCGGTGGCTACAAACCTTCCTGCCTGTGGCGGGGACTTTCCTCGGCACCCTCTTGTGGAACATGAATTCTTTTCTCCCATGGAAAAAACTAACAGTAAATATAATTTTTTTTTTGTTAATTCAAAGGACTTTAAAAAAATATTTTTGTTGACTTCAGAGAGGAAGGGGGAGGGAGAGAGAAAGAGAGAAGAAGAAGAAGAAGAAGAAGAAGAAGAAGAAGAAGAAGAAGAGAGATCAGTGATGAGAGTGAATCATTGGTCTGTTGCCTCCTGTATGCCCTCCACTGGGGATGGAGCCTGCAGGGGCATGGAACTGTGACCTCCAGGTTGATAAGCTGACGCTCAGCCACTGAGCCATGCCATGTGGCTGGGGTGGGGGGTGGGGAGGGGCCTCTAAAGACTCCTTAGAGCCCCGTGGAACAGGTGCAAGAGGGCCTGATACACTGGCATCTTCACATCCGATCAGGAGGCTGTTCCCTCCTCCCTTCCCTGTGGGTTGTGTGTCTTTTAGGCTGACCGCCTGTGCCAGCCGAGTGGCATTAGAGATTGTTTTCTCTCCTGAGACATTCCTGAGAATCCATAGAGGTGGACAGGAAAGCAGCACAAAGGCCGTGACTGCACTCTAGGCGGACACCTGTCCCATCTGTCAGGGGGAAACGTGCAGGGTCCCTGTGTGGCTGGCTGGCGGGTACTCACTCCCACCCGCTCCTGAAAACGAACTCTCCAGCGGAGACAGCGGTGGACACCGCCACGGAGGTGGCTGCTGGGACCTCGGCGATGGCTGCCTCCAGGGCAGGCACTGCCCTGGTCACCTCGGGGAGGGTTCCCGCCACTCACGGGGGTGGCTGTTTCCGAGGGCCATGAGAGGAACACCTGTGCCTCGGCCCCAGAAGCCAGCGAAGCCACAGCCCCTCGCAGCCCCGTTTCCCCAGAAGGAACCCTGAGCGGCCCCCTCTGTAAGGGGCGCTTCCTTCCCATCACTGAGGGACGCGGAGCTGGCTGGTTCTCTCAGGGAAAGAACAGCAGATGAAAGGGGGTCCGGGGAGAAAGGGGGCATTCCTAGAAGTGAGTGTGGGGTGTGGGGGTGACGAGGTGCTGACAGTAAGTGTAGGTTCAGCCCCGTTTGTGTGGTGCTCCCCGCACTGAGGGCCTTTTCCACAGAGGGCTGCGGTTTCCATGCCCAGGGCTCAGGGCTCCCCATTTCCATCAGTGCAGAGCCCCGGGATCCCCTGCACCCCCCCCCCCCCCCCCCCGCCTTCCTCTGTGGCTGCGCCCTGGCCCTGAGGCCCCAAGGTGAGTGTGAAGACTGGAGCAAACAGGGGCTTCCCTGTTCTGGAGGGTTAATCTTTCAAAGTGTGCTTCTGCCTAAACCACAAAGAGACGGTCTGATTCGGAAGCCATAAAGGTGCCCTCTCCCCGTCCGTCCCTCCCGGCCAGACCTTGTGGGACGGACGTCCAGTTCCCAGAGCCTCAGCTAGAGCGGGTGAGTACCGGCCTCCGCCCTCGGACCTCCCTTTTGCCCTGCCTGGCGGTAATGTCCATGTGAACATGCATGTGCGATAAGTGCACACCTGCTGACACCAGGAGCTATGTCATGCCTCAGCTGCCGCAGGCGTGGGGAGCCGGCCTCAGACGGTGCCAGTGCATCCACTCTCCTGCAGCACATGCAGCTTCTCGCTTCTGACACAACACACGTGACCTGTGTGACCCTGTGGGCTCCATGATTTCGAACCATTCTGCAACCACTGGCTGACCACACGTGAGCCACGTGAGCCATCACCACGCTTGCCTCTGAGGCTCTAGTCCGGGCTCGGCCATGTGTGTGCGTGTGCGTGTGTGTGTGTGTGTGTGTGTGTGTGCATATGCCGAGGGGGCAGTGCACCATGCAATGCGGGTGTGTCTTCCTTCTCCCGCCCTCCTGCACCCGCAGAGCCAAGGCAGTGGGAAGGATAGGAAGTCAGTAAAAATTGTATTTCTAAATAGGAAGCCACTGGGCATTGAAATGGCCACACTTCCCAGGGGAGAGCGAGAATCAGCTCCCGGGTAGAACTTGGGTGTAAGCAATCTAATGGACACGCGTGGGCCGGTGCCTGTGGGCGGGCTGTGTGTCTCAGGATTCTGGCAGCCCTGCTTCTGGCTCAGCTGTACCCCTCCTGCTGGGAGGCGTGAGGGACAGTCCTCCAGGCACCCAGCAATGCTGCGGGGCTGAGGGATGGCCGAGCAGGTATTGGCCGTGTCAACAGGCCGTTTCAGATCATATGCTCCCCTCCATTCCCTGAGGCTGTTTTTAAAGATCCTCAGAAGTGTGACATGTTTTTAAAGTCCAAAAAATCAGAAGAGGCCGCCCCCCCATTTTCTCATTTCCCTTTCCCCAGCCCTCCCCCTTCTCTCCCTCCTCAGCTTGCTCCTGTTCCCTCTAGCTGCTAAATCCACAGTTTAGTTCGTGCGGCATTGGATTTCCGTACGCTTTTCTAATGAAATTTGCAGCCACTGTGCCATTTCCCAGTGTTGAGATACATGAGGTCTGAATGAGGAAAAAAAGAACAGTTTTAAACCTGGGAAAGTGAGCATTAAACCTAATTTCTGTGGAAGGAGGTGTGAGGGATAGGCCGCAGTCCCAATGCCCCATCCCTCAGCTCCCTGGCTCCCGGCTGCCCAGTCCCAGGGGGTTGGGCCTCTCACCCAGGTGGGGGTTTGGGGCTAGCAAGATGCTCACAAGGTCTCAGTCCTCAGGCTCCTCCCGGCTCCTTTCACTGTTATCTTTTAAAATATATATATATTTTATTGATATTTACAGAGAGGAAGGGAGAGAGATAGAGAGCTAGAAACGTCGATGAGAGAGAAACATCGGCCAGCTGCCTCTTGCACACCCCCTACTGGGGATGTGCCCACAACCAATGTACATGCCCTTGACCGGAACCGAACCCAGGACCTTTCAATCTGCAGACCGACGCTCTACCACTGAGCCAAACCGGCTTCGGCTTCACTGTTATCTTTAAAAATTACTCTTTAATGCTTTACTCCCTAGTGCGTTCACTTCCTCATTGAGATCAGATAAGCAGACCCCTCAAGGGAAGCATACCTAGCTGTTCTCACTTCTGTGGGGGCTGGGGCAGTTTGAGCCTCTCAACTATCGTTTCCAGGAAGGAGGGAAGACTCAGAGTAAAAGAAACACTCTCCACACTCTCGCCTAGAAGAGGAGGAGTAAAAAAATGTCTTCCTACTGAAACTGCGCACAGCTTGAGCACAAAAATAATTTTATATTAAGTCCTTCCGAGAGGAACTATTCCCACAATTTAACATGACAACAACATGTAGGTGAAAATTATCCTGGTGGCAGCAAAGCACAGCCCCACAATGGGACCTCGATCAGTCTAAGAATGTGAACATCGCCCCGGATGACAGAGAAATGGTCATTGGGGGGGGGGCAGGTGGTACCCAGTCTGTAGATTAGAATAGTGAGTTATCAAAAATAATTATTCTATACTCTTGCGAGTCTGCCAAGTATGAATTCTTCAAGGGAAAATAGGTTAAGCAGTGCAATTCACAAAATACATCGGGAGGTAAATTACCCCTTTTGGCAGCTTTAAATAGCATCTTAAATTACAGGCATGGTGAGCCGTGTCCTTCTGCTGTGGGTAGATATCGATAAAGAGGCATTGTGTCCAGGCGACTATATGCTTGCGAGGTAGGCCATCAGTGGGCGGCCTCAGTCACGGTCCCCCTCAGGGTCAGAGAACATGTGACCCACCATTCCCACTCACGTCACTCGAACCTCCCTGGGAAGCGCTTGCAGTCCCTGGAGTACAAAAGGCGAAACCAGTGGCGATGCTAAAACAAGCAACACCTCATCCAGCTAACGCAGCCAGCGGGCCAGAGTGCCTCCTTGAACCGTCCTCGCAGGGAGGAAGGTGAAGGCAGGGGCAGGACCACAAGGCCAGCCTGGATTCCTACTTGAAAAAGAGTGGAAGATCCGCCACTTTAACGTGTCTGGCAAGGACAGATTCAATCCTGCCCAGCTGTGGGCCAGGAAGGAAGACTAGTTTCTAATTAGAGATTGTTCCACTATTTGCTTATGAGCAAGAAATAAATATATAATGGTGAGCGTGAAGGTAGGATGAAGGCTGAGACTCTACAGTTAGTGGGAGGAGATCTTGAACTTCATGTGTAAAAACCAAAGGACAGGCTCTGTAACTGAAATCCCAGGTCCAGGGGTCAGGTTTCGTCTTGACGTTTCATTACCAACAGAAAGCGCTAGTGAAAACCCCAAGGCTGAGGCCATTCATTGCTAACGATTACTCTAATGAAACATCGCTCGTCTGAGTCATAGTGAGGCGGCATAGTTCCTCACATATATGTTCCTTAGCCTGGAGTAGCCACCTGGGCATCAAAGCTCCAAGGTCATTTCAATGCAGTCGTGGGCATTTAGGTTTACCCAACGGCTAGATTTTAAGACTGTGTTATTATTATACATACTAGAGGCCTGGTACATGAAATGTACGCGTGGGTATGGTCCCTAGGCCTGGCCTGCAATCAGGGCCATCTTCCCCAGCTGCCAGCAGCCAGCTCCACCCCCCAACTACACCCCCCACCCCCAGTTCCCCCGGTGATCAGAGCCTGCTGGCCAGGAGGAGGGACCAAGAGGTAGGCGGTTCCTGCCCCCTCACCGGCCCCTCCCTCGATGTGGGTCGCCCTCTGTGTGTGGGGAAACTGTTGGGGTCACTCACATCCCCCACAACCCAACCCCCGGTTCCCCATTTGCCTTTGGGCAATGGGAGCCTGCAGGCCAGGAAAAGGGACCGAGAGGTGGTCAGTGTGCCTCATAGTGACTGGTTGAGTGGTTGTTCTGGTCTTTCTGCCATTAGGGTCTATTTGCATATTTCCCTTTTATTATACAGGATAATTTAGGTTGTTGATGTGAGGATTTTGATGATCATTACTGGCATTGGCATTTTTTAAAGTTCAGCCTCTGATATGGCTTCTGTTCTTAACATCTGAAGCATATTCCCATAAAACAGGCAACACATCCTACCATGTTTGCCCGAAAATAAGACCTATTTACAGGTTTCCTTCTGAGGGAAATATGAGGCATCCCCCCGAAAAGAAGGTCCCCAGGCTCTGTCTCAGAATGAAAATTAATTTACCGTAAACTGGTCGCTAGGGCCGCCCCGACTGGCGTCTAGCAACCAGTGACGTTACTCGGAGTCCTGACGTCACTGCTGTGTGAATGGAGAGAAATCAGCGTGGAAACTTTGTGAAACCTAAACTGCAAGAAGTTGTGACTTGGGTGAAGAATTCATGGGAGAAAATCACTGACAGTTGCATTGCAAATGCACTGCGAGCAGGCTACCTTGACAAGAAGTACTCATTTAAAGACAGTGCTATTGCTAACCATGAGCGATTTGGTCCACTGATTCTGAAAGAAATGGAGTCACAAGAAATTCACCAGGAAATTCAGAAATTGGATTGTTATGATGATGTTCCAGAAGATGATGACATGATTGTCATTGAATAAATGAGTAAATTCTTGATACTGTAGGATTCACAGTTTGTCTGGTTTGTGTTGACAACTACCATTCTACGGTACCGTATACAGGTAATAAATTTCCTTTATTTTCATTTAACAATAAATGTGTCCCGTATTCTTCTTCATGGAAAAATAAGACATCCCCTGAAAATAAGACCTCTCGCGTCTTTGGGAGCAAAAATTAATATAAGACACTGTCTTATTTTCGGGGAAACAGGGTAATCGAGGCGAATTGTTAAATTTAAACTGGACGTGGTAGGGCCAACGTGAGATAATGTCACGGGATAATGTCACAAAGCTCCAGAAGCCTCTGTGGCCAGGCAGCTTCTTAAATGGCTTCCAAGGCATGTTCCCTGCAGAGAAGCAGAGCACAGAATCCCCAGGGGACTCGCTCTGGCCCCAGAACCTTTACAGGACTCCGCACCTCCCACTGGGAAAAGGGGCGTGGCCACCGAGGGGCCTCTCTGTGTTTTAAGTGTCAGTATGTCAGGGTGGGTATTAGTGTGTTCTTCATGAGTCCCAGTTCTAACCAGTTTGTTTTTTATCAGCCTACTACCTGTAGGTCTCATGTGACGCATCAGAGCCCATTACATATTTATGCACCAAAATATTCCCCCAAAATCAATATAAGTGCCTCTCTCTATATACATAAGTGTGAGTATAGATCATATCACCTTATAACATGTTGGTTATTATGAAGACATAAGAATGATAATTTTCAGCCGAAACCGGTTTGGCTCAGTGGATAGAGTGTCAGCCTGCAGACTGAAGGGTCCCAGGTTCAATTCCGGTCAAGGGCATATACCTTGATTGCATGCACATCCCCAGTAGGGAGTGTGCAAGAGGCAGCTGATTGATGATTCTTTCTCATTGATGTTTCTAACTCTCTATCCCTCTCTTTCTCTCTGTAAAACATAAATAAAAAATATTTTTTAAAAAAGAATGAGCTGAGACCGGTTTGGCTCAGTGGATAGAGTGTCAACCTGCGGACTGAAAGGTCCCGGGTTCGATTCCGATCAAGGGCACGTACCTTGGTTGCCGGCACATCCCCGGTGGGGAGTGTGCAAGGGGTAGCTGGTTGATGTATCGCTCTCATCGACATTTCTAACTTTCTATCCCTCTCAATTCCTCTCTGTGTAAAATCAATAAAATATATTTAAAAAAATAAAAAAATAAAAAAGAATGATAATTTTCAGTATTTACCTAAGATATTATTTCATCCTCAATGCATCGGACTGGTTGACATCTGATTTTGAATTCTGTAAAGAAGGACATTGGACTGACACAGAGTTTCCGGATAAGGAAGACGAGTTCTACATTGTAAGCCCCGGAGCCTTTGCTCTGAGAAGCACTCTCAGCTCCAGGCTCTGCCTGGCTCAGGTAAAGCTTCCTCAAGCCTGCGGCCACACATGTTCTGGTGCATTCCTGTGCTGCAGCCCAGCCTCCGCCTGCGCCACATGCGTACACAGTGGGAGAAGCGCTGTTGGGCGGTGTGTAACGGGACATTCTCAGGGTCTGTAAAGCCTGTTTTTATGGTGTTGCCTATGGTGGCTAGTAGGCCCCCGCCCTTTGAACCTGACGTCAGAATCTGAGCGTATGCAAAGCTGCCCCAGGCATAAAACTCAGGGGAAGCTGGCTTCCTGCGTCCCACAGATGTGACGCGCCTGCATTTCCTAGTAGTATTGTGACAGTGAGAGGTCTCCGGACACGCTGGAGACGCGAGGAGTGCCTGCGGGCTTCGGCCTCTTTAAACACACACTGGCCTCCAGTCTGCGGCACACCCCGCCGGGTCCCGGCAATGTTTGAGCACCGTTTGGCGCTTCAGTTGCCATCGATATTAGAAAAACATGGAAGGTGAAAAAAAAACCCTGTCCTAAACACCGTTTCTGAGATGTCTTCCTCCTCCGAGTGCTCACGCTCCCCATCTCCCTTTATCCTGACAATTTCGGAATAATCACGGACTCCCCTGGAGAGAGACTCCTGGCTGGGGTCACGGGGTTGGGCCCACCTGCAGGACCCGTCCTTGACGGGGCGAACTGACCACAGACACATCCTTCCGGCAGCTCCATGGCCCACGCTTGCCTGTCGCACGTCCCACTGCCCTCGCTTGCTGCTGGCAGGGTCTCCCCATCCGGAGATGCTCCCTGGGGTGGAGGCCGTGTCTGTGGGCACCGCTGAGCCTCCAGGTGACCAAGGGAGAGGCCGGTCCGGTCTGTGTGCACCGGGCAGCGGGGAAACACGCCGAGAGCAGACACGTGGCCTCGGGGAACAGGCATTGGCTCCTCCTGCCACGGACAGAGGGTCTTCCTCCCACCACGGACGGAGGGTCTTCCCTGGGACACGGGTGAGCCTCAGGTCCTGAGTGTGTTTTCCTCTTAGGTCCCCTGTGCCCAGCCCCAAGCAGACAAGAGGCACAGAGATGCACCCTCCACCAGGGACATCGGGCACGGACGGGGTGTTCAGTAAGTGTTTGCTGAACGATAAAGTCTGTTCCTTTTTGGTTTTGCCTTTTCATCCATCCCTGCAGCCTGGGATGGATGAAAAGGCAAACAACAAACAACAAAATCCCGCTCCAAACAACAAAATCCCGCTGTTTGGAGTGGGATTCCAAACACCGCACGCCCCGCTAGCCTCTCTGCACAGAAGCTCAGGCATGGCACCGGCCGTGTGCTCTGGGCGTGCTCTCTGTGAACACAGCTCTTTACGACCAAGGCTGTGTGCTGCCCATCAGCCTATTCCTAGAAGCTGGCACCTCTTCCTGTAACTCTTCCCTTTGATTCAGCATTGTGGCTTGAAAAGACTTTAAAAAGGTTATTGTCATTGTTTATTTTTCCTTTCCTGCAACTCATAAAACCGAAATGCAATCTTTCCTAGCCCAGATCTCCATGAGACACCAAATACTTACTTATACTTGCCTTGAAGCAGGTCTATTATCCACACCCTTCAGGTCTTTTCTGTAGTTATTTTTTAGAATGTAACAAAACATTTTCATATTGGCTCGCTGTTTAAAACTGCCTTTGCCTATAATCTCAGTGAAGTTTGCATGTGTGCATGTACTCAGTCAAGGACATTTTTCCTTAGAGAAACTTCTCCTTCCACGGCTTAAGTTCCTTTCACAGTAGTGCAGCTAGACCACAGAATTCTACTGCTCACTGGGAAGATCTTTGACTATATATTTTTTTTCCTTGAGAGAGGGAGAGAGAGAGAAAGAGAGAGAGAGAGAGAAAGAGAGAGAAAGAGAGAGAAGAGAAGAGAGAAGAGAGAAAGAGAGAGAGACATTGAGTTGTGGTTCCACTTATGTACACATTCATTGGTTGATTCTTGTATGTGCCCTTGGCAAGGATCGAACCTGCCATCTTGGTGAATGGGATGATGCTCTAACCAACTGAGTTACCTGGCCAAGGTGGTCTTTGCCTTTCTTACATGGCTCTTCCCACTCATTAAAGCAATGTCAGCCGTCCTCCTTTCTCTTTCCAGGAGCCAGCTTACTTTGAGGACGATTCCTAAATGTTCTCTGCATTCTCTTCAGAATTCTTGGGTGAGTCTATTTTTCTGTTTGCTTATCTCTACAGCCGGGCTTAGGACTGATCCCGCGTGTACCTGAGCTTGGACGTAGGGGCTCAGGAACTAAGATGTCCTCTCTGTGAGTGACCGCTGCTCCTCCCTGGAGCACTACACTGCAGGAGCACCCCTCTGGCCTTGCCGGACTCCGGTACTGAATGCATGGTCTTCTGTCAAGTTCACGAAGCCTCCTACTTTGAGCCACATCTGTTCAAGTTTGTTCTCAAAAGCTTTCACTTGAATTCTTTTCTACTCATGGCTCTTACTGAAGGAAATACTCTGACAATACATCAATGAGAAAAAGCAAAATATAAAACTTTATATGCGTACCCTAGTTCCAACGTAAAAAATACACACACACATATAAAGAAAAAAAAAGGCCTAGCTACTATGATTTTATTCTACATTTCCTACACTAAAGTTGTATTTATTATTGTAAAAGTAAAATTCTTTATTATAAAAGATGAAAATCCTTGTTATCCTATTAATTGATTCAGCACTTCTTGAGATTGGACTTTGCTAGGTACTCCTACTTAGACTTGATTTGAATGTATAAATATTTTTAAGCAATTACAAACTATTTTTTCATCTTCAAAACTCAGTACTGTCCCCTGGGTATTTTATAACTGCACTTTCCTAAAAACAAGCCTGAAAATTCCCTGCTTTCCCAGTCTCACTGCAGTGCCCAACTGAACTGTGCTGTGATCTCCCGCCCAGTGGGCCCCACACAGTCCTCCCTGGCCCAGGCCTGGCTTTAGCTCCTCAGGCCCGAAGGGGACCATGGCCCTTTTCTTCCTGCTGCGTGAGCCATGCTCATTATGGAGTAAAGAACCGATTGCTAAACCCACCACCTCCGCCAGCATCACTGGATGATCTGCTCGGATGCTTTCCCTGTGGCATCGGCTGCCATCCCTGCTCCACGAAAGGCAATGGCGGAGGGCTCACCTTGGGCAGGTAACTCCATCTCTGAGAACCCCAGCTTCCTGGCTCAGACCCCGGAAGCAGCTTCTGCCCCGAGAGCAGAGCGCTCTCCATGGCCTGAAGGAGACAAAGAACGAGGTACAGTTAATACACATGTGTACGCTTCACATTCGTGTTTCTCTGTCCTGAACTCAAAATTCAAAGAAAACTTCAGGAGCTAGTTTCCACCTGAACTGAATGCACAGTGCCCCCTGAAGGCACCATTCAGTACTGCAGTATTTCCAGCTGCAAAGGAACCTGTGGTATCTCCAGGTTTTCAGAAACAGGTCCCATCAAACATCTGGTTCCCACAGCACACAGCTTACCCTCGGCAGATTGAAGAAGGCTGTAGTTGACACAAGAAGGCGGTTCTTTCACACGAGCATTCCAGGCCTGGCTCATCTCCTCGCTTCAGGACAGACACAACTGTGAAATATATCAACCAGAAATGCTTATTTCCAAGAACATTACGGGGAGAAAACTACTTTCCCGGAGCAGAACGCTGGCGACTCGCCGTGTCTGCACGCCCCACATGGCTGGCCTCTCCTTGTTGAGGAATCAGTCCTTCGTAGTGACAGGAAAACATCCGTGTCTCTACCCGTCCCAGTCAGGGTTGGAGCGCCCCCCCCCCCCCGCCGAGGGGGGGGGAGGAGGAAGGGCTGCATGTCCCAGGTCCTGTGCGCAGCTCCAGCCAGGGGAAAGTGCTTTCTTTAACCAGAACAGCACGGTGCTGGCTCCCAGAGCAGGACGAGTGTCCCTGTCACTGCAGCGGCCCCACCGTTCCGTTTCTGCCCTGTCCGAATGGCGTGCGTGGGGAAGGGCACTCCGCCCGCCACCCTCCCACAGGAAGAGTAACCGCATCTTCCGCACTGGCCCTGCCAGCCTAACCTCGTCCCCTCCAGGCGCTCACCGAGAAGCCAGCCTTTACTAGTCGAGCAAGGGCACAGAGGTACCAACGGGGACAAGAAGGTCTGAGTAAGCGCCCAGGTAATACCAACGGGGACAAGAAGGTCTGAGTAAGCGCCCAGGTTTTCTTGACTTAAACATCGGGGTGAACTGTTCACCGTGCCGGCAACGGACCGGACCTCGCCTGTCTCTTGCCCATCATTAGTGTTCACTTTGTCGTCTTCTTTAAGAGAATGACATTTCACAACGCACAGGCAGCCTGGGGGACATAGAATGCCAGGAAAACAACAATAAAAACACACCCCATTGGCCCACAAAGCTGTCGAGCCACGTTCCTCCTGAGTCAGGGGTGCAGGGATCACCCTTCACTCTGGAATGAGTGAGGCGGTGGCGGCAGCAGCAATGTCTGTACGACTCCTTCCTCTGTCTATACCTGCGTCCCTGCCCCCGGAGTCCCCAGAGAGACTCAGCCCTCTGTCTCCCAGGCCCCGCCGCACCCGGAGCCCCAAGAGGGTGTCTTTCTCTTAACACAGAGCGGGGGTGGGGGTGGGGGGTGAGGGGTGGGGGAGATGGGGTGCGGGGAGAGGGTGCAGAGCACCTGCCTCGGAGGTTTTAGCCTTGTTTTATTTCTTCTCTGGTGTTGTCCTGACAACGGGTATACATCCTGGGGACTGGGCAGGACTTGGCTCTGAAATATCTCCGGACCCCGTTGGGGGCCCCTGGACCCCGGCTCGTAGCAGGAAGGCAGGGTGCCCATGGTCACACTCAGCCTGTGGGGCCTCCCAGCCCCTCTTCCCAGAGGCAGGCGCAGGAGGGAGGAGGGAGCGCGGCCTGTGAGAGACACCCCACCACTTCCTAGCCCCACCTTCGGCCGCCTTCTGCCTGCTGACCCCGTCTGGGTGTCCGTGGCTGTGTGTTCTCTCGTCCAATTTCCCATCATCCCCGTGAGGCCCCGGGATGCAGGGAAGAGCAAGCTGAACCCGCCCGGCCTCCGGTCTCTGCCCTGACAGTGGACACGTGCGAAGGAACACGCAGTCGCAGTAATGTGTGACAGGCTGGGTGCCGGAGGGTACAGGTTGTCATGGAAATGGCAGTCCATGCACCCAGGGTCCAGGTCCCTTCTGGGGCGGAGGCGGGAGCGGCAGGCTGGCTCACGCTGAGCTGGGCAAAAGGCACGTACGTCCCAGAACAACTTCTGTCAAAATAGCACGTGCTCTGAGGGGACAGCCTTCCGGCCTGCCCCCTGCCCTGGGGGCGAGGCTGCACCTGCAGGCCCTCCCCACCAGTCCCAGCACCTGTTTCTACAGAGCTGTCACCTTCACAGCGGCTCCGCCTCTGCTCCAGGGGCCCCTCTGTTGACCCTCCTGGCCCAGCCACAGAGGTTTGGCCGAAGCACGTGCATCAGCTCCATGATCTGGCTCTCCCTTTCCCTCCCTGCCCCATGGCAAGGGCAGAGGGTGAATAGACCGGTTCCCAGCCCGGAAGGCAGAATGAGGCCAGTGACCCCGAGGTGATGAGAAGCACCCCCTTCCTCTGGGCTGGGTCTCTGACGCACAGACCAGCATCCACGCTCGTCTAAATGGTGATGCCACGCACGCAGCCTTGGGTGAAACCAGGAAGAGGCTTGTTTGCCCAGGGCCCCACCACTCTGTGACCGGCCTCTTCTCTCCACCTTGGGTCTACAGCCACGCCGGGGAAAGTTCCGTCTCCTAAAATAGCTACAAGCTGCGGCTCTTCACCCCAAGCACGCATGTGTGGCACCAGTTCCCTGGTGAGCAACCTGTCTTCCCGGGAAGAGCCGGGACCATCCTCAGATGCTGATCCTAGTGACACGGAGTGGACGCTGAGAGCCGGCGCTCGCTGCTGCCCCACTGCCCTCTCCCCACTGTCCTCTCCGTGGGTGTCACCGGGCACCACCAGGGCTGTGAGCCCTGGGCAGTTTCCAGTCCACGGTCCCCTGTCTTACATTGGAAAGTGGACTTTGTTCTCTAGACTCCTCCCTAAGAAGACTGGGCTAACGACCAAAAGCCACACCTACCTGGGGGCCTGGGCACTGTGGACGCCGAGGTGGGCTTGGGCGTGGCGGCAGCAAGATCAGCAGCACCCGCATTCTTGCTCTGGCCTTGCTCTCCCGTCACCCCCCTGAGCCTCATCCCCCGCATTCTACAGGCCGGAGGCGAATGGATCATCTGCAGTTAGTTAAAGACCGCGGTTGCATGGCTTTGCCTTCGGAGCGTCCTTGTTTCTTCAGGAACGCACGCTGCAGGCTGGTACAGACGAGCGTCAGTGGCCTGGAGCCGTGATGCCGGCCCGGCGGGCTGGGCAGCTGCCTCTCCACCGGCCTTTCCCAGCAACTGGGCACGCACAGACGCCCCGCGGGAGGGCTGGCCGGACGATCGCAGGGAGTCGGAAGTGGGACGTCCTACAAGCACAGAGGGAACACAGGGTTCAACTCACTGATTGTTCCGTGCGGTCCTGGAAGCGAAGGAGACCCATTGAGGAGCTGAGTATCCGCAGGGAACTTGGTCCCGGGACGTGGGAGCCAGACGAGAGCCAGGCTGGCTGCTGCCTACAAGGCGGTGCGTGATGGCCAGGGAGGCATGGACAGAGGGACAGCATCAAGGCTCTAAGAAGATGCCAGAATGGAGGGAATCCGTGGCTGAGCGGCCAGACCAGGCCCCAGAGGTGGACACGCTGCACCCTCTGGTTTATGGGTGACATTTGGAGGCTGCTATGCTGGAGGCTCCTGAATATGTAATAAAAGTCCGAGGCCCTTGCCAAAACCGGTTTGGCTCAGTGGATAGAGCATCAGCCTGCGGATTGAGGGGTCCCGGGTTCGATTCGGTCAAGGGCATGTACCTGGGTTGCAGGCACATCCCCAGTAGGAGGTGTGCAGGAGGCCGCTGATCGATGATTCTCTCTCATCAATGTTTCTAACTCTCTATCCCTATCTCTTCCTTTTTGTAAAATAATCAATAATATATATATGAAGTCCGAGGCCCAGGGAACCCTGCGGCCAGTTTGCCTTTCCCCGCTCTCCTGACCAGCCCTCACTGGGTGCTGGGCAGACTGGGCTCCCCCTGGTGGCTGGGAGGACAGCTCCCACACTGTAACTCAGGGGAAATACTTTCTACTTTATCTTTATCGTTGACAGTATTAACCCCCCCCCCCCTGTTCCCCTGCCCCTTTCCCCTCTGCACGAGGCTCTGTTTCACCCGAGTCCTTTATGGCACTGCTGTCTGTGTCTGTGGGTTGTGCTCATATTCATATAAGCTCTTTTGTTAATCTCTGCCCATGCCTTCTCCCCACTTCCCTCTAAGAATCGCCAGTCTGGTCCCTGCCTCCAGGTCTCTGGATCTATTTTGTTCATCAGTTTATTTTGTTCATTAGATTCCATGTATGAGTGAAATCATGTGATACTTGTCTTTCTCTGACTTATTTCGCTTAGCATGATGCTCTCCAGGTCCCTCCATGCTGTCACAAAGGGTGAGAGAGTCTTCTTTTTTACTGCTGCCTAGTATTCCGTGGTATATCTAGTCCTCTACTGATGGGCACGAGGTCTGTCCAGGTCTGTCCATCTGTCCAGCTCTCAGCTATTGTAAACTGTGCTGCTCTGAATATAGGGGTGCATGCATTCTTTCTGGTGGCTGCTTTGGGATAGGAGAAATACTTGTTAAAAGTTGGTCACCTTGGCTTAACCCACTCTTCTGGTCTTAAAATCTCATTCCTATGAACTTCATTCCACTTTCCATGCTGATCTGTTCCTGTGAGTGAAGGGCAGGAAGGAGGGATGTAAGCGATGAGTCGGCCACAGGTCCAACAGGGACTCTCGGGTGTCACTGAGCTGTCCCCTGCCCTCGGCGATCTCTTAGCCTAACAACATCGCCTCCAAAGTCTCTGACCACTTGCCATTTGGTAAGGAAGCCACCAAAACGTAAGATTCTAGTCCTAGTGTCTGACTCATAGGGTCATATCCGGATTGTCCGGGGCCATGGCCAGTAACATGAGGAGCACTGGCACCAGAGAAGGCCAGGGAGAGGTGGTTTTCAGAGGTCTCGTGGCAATAACCAAAGTTGGGCTAGTGATCTGATATTTAGCTTCTGGGAGAGGTCAGAATGGGATAAAAAGTAGAAAGCCTGTCTTTTGTAAGAGTCAAGGAGCAGCTGCTCACACATTGTCTTGTATTTAATTTGATTTGAGAAGATTCATGGGTCCGTGACCCATCACAGATCCTGGTCCAAAACTCCTGGTTTAGAGGAAGGAGGAGCCCCGTGAGCCTCCCAGCCTGTCCTGGGCCCATCCTGACCCCCAGCTCTCTTAGTCGGATGCATTTCCGAGTGGGCATCAGCAGACATGCCCATCGGGAAGGGGAACCCACAGGCCGTGACCTGGATAGCACAGCCCGCTGTGGACTGCGGGGTTGACAGTTCCTGAGATCACCGAGGCCGTGGCCCAGCGGCATGCTCACCCGCCCCTGACAAGCCCCATGACCCGAGAAAGGCACTTAACCTCCCCGAGGCTCAAATGCTAACCGGCAAAGCAGAGGTGACCCCGGGGGAGGGTGCTGAGCACAGCCCACGGGCACCGAGCTGAGTAGAATCGGGGCCAGGCGCCACGGTGAGGACAATGCAGGGTGTCCCTCAAATGCATGCACACCTTCCCAGCTGGTAGCTCAGTTCACAAGCACTGCCTTAGAATTGCTCCAAGCGTGTGTATACATTTTGAGGGGCACCCGGTATGTGCCCAGAAAAGCCAACACAAGGTTGCCGGAATTCTTTTCCTAGCCTTGCAAAGGGTCCATCATTCTGGAGAAAGGGGCTGAGGCATAAATGATTAAAAAGCCCAAAGATGAAAGATAATTTTGAAAGGCATTGGGGATCAGAGGATCTTCAGCTAAAGGAACTGAAGACTCACCCTTGTCTAAGAACCCCATGTTATTTATTTAACACAATTTGTCCTAAGGCAAGGTGGAGATATACACTTCAAAGGGTAAGGTTTCAAAGTTTAGAATTTATAGAAGCATTGCCAGTTTGGGGAATAGCCTACAGCTGTTCAAGTGTTTGGCCAACAGGAGGCAACCCTCAGAATCCTAACAGCAGGGCTGACGGTGAGCCAGCCTGCCCAGCCTGTGCTAAGCTATGTACATGTGTCGCCACTAACCCCGCCCACAGCTGCACAGAACAACATTCTCTTCTTCTTCCTCTGAGCAGGCCAATGGGGTGAAGAGGAGGTAAGGGACTGACCAGGGTCCCCACCGTGCCCCCTCTAACGCAGCACCGAGCTTAGCTGGTGGGTACACTCCCTCTGCCTGCCCGCTACCTGGCCCGAGGGGGGGGGCACACGCGGCTCAGTCCCTGTGGTCAGACTAAAGCCCCCTCAGTGCCCTGTCTGCTGTGTCACTTTGTGGCAACGAGCAAACGCATGAAAATTGAAGTGCACTTAGGGCTGGGCGAATGGTGGCAAATGAGGCGAGAGGTGGGGATGCCAGCTGGCCGTGTACACAGCCACCCACCCCCATGTCACTCACAAGCTCCCTGCGCCCACGCTGATCCCCGGCACCCCGTAACCTGGCCTCGTGTGTCCCCCAGGTGCGAAAACGGGGAACTGGACCTCACCATCCGTGACCTCATTGAGAGGAGGGCGGCCGCTAGGCCCCGGGCCGTCCCCACCAGGGCCATGCCACCCACGGAGGCTCTCGTTCCCCGGAGGTAAGGCAACGCCTTCTCCCTGCTGCGTCTCAACACGCCTGTCACGCGTTCGCCGAGAAGAACGGATGGGGACATCCCCAGGTCCTGGCAGTAGGAACTTCCTGATCCCTGGGAGGGAGGACGGGCTGTGCACAGCCACTTCCTGTCACAGAAGGATCCCCCCCTTACCCCCCACCCTGTGAGAGTGACAGCCCGTGGCCGAGGTACGCCGGGCTCCTGCAGGCAGAGGGTGTCTGACGCAGCCAGCACGCCCGTCCCGGAGGAAGTGACCCGAGCTGTACACCGGGTCATGTTGGCTACCGGCACCAGCAGAATGCACATGCATTTAAAAAATATATGTTCTTATTGATGCCAGAGAGGAAGGGAGAGGGGAAGAGAGAGAAAGAAACACCAATGATGAGAGAGAATTACTGATGGGCTGCCTCCTGCATGCCCCCTACTGGGGATCAGGCCCGCAAGCCGACCTGGGCTTGTGCTCGGACCGGGAATCGAACCGTGGCCTCCTGGTTCATAGGCCGACACTCAACCACTGAGCCAGGCCGGCCGGCCACGCATGCTTTTTTAGGAAACAAAACTTTGCTGGTTGAAAGCCTTGTTTGGCTGCCAGCTTCCTCTGGTTTGGGGATGTGTGCCTCTGGTACTTTATGGGAGCAAACAGGCTCAGGGTGAATGCGAGTGTGCTTGCACGTGTGCATGTGTGTGTGTGTGTGTGAGTGTGCTGTGCGCACGCGCGAACGTGCACCCGTGCCACTGAGGCACTTTCTGGAAATGCGTTGGAAGCGACCACACTGGTTCTTCAGCTCTTTGGCCCTTCCGGCAGGAACGTGTGCTTCTGAAATAACCATTTTTTAGAATGTAGTGTAAGTGAACGGAGAGCCTGGCTGACATGAACAAATGTTGCCTAACTTCCATTTTATTTCCTACTTCTGAGATGATTCATGCTCATTGCGACAGGTCACATGAAGCACTGAGATAACAATAAGAACCGCGTAGAGACCGGTTTACTGGGCCAACAAAGCTCCGTTCCCGTAAAGGGGATGAACTTCTGTTCCTGATTTGCACTCACAAGTTTGATTCTTTTTCTCTTTAAAAGGAGGCTCTGGACGGTGCCAGCCTCTGGCCTCTCTAAACAGCGACTGTGCCTGGAATCTTCTCCAGGTACCCTCCCGAGCATTGTCACTGAGCACGTGGGTCTGTGTTTCTCTCTCACACACACATCCACATACATGCACACACACAATGCTGCATACAATGCGCACGCACATGTACACATAGGTTCATGCATACAATGCATATACATGCACACACAAATGTACACATATGTGCAAGCATGCACACACAAGCACACGAACACATGTGCACACACAACACCACAACAGAAGTACATGCACACACAGTTTGTTAAATTGCCCGTCATTTAATATGTAGCATGTGTGGCTCGCCCGTGCCTCCTGTCATTCACTTAATGGACAGACGGTATTGAGCGTGTTCTGTACCTGTGCACGTTTTCCTGTTTAGAAACGCACTTTTTCCTGAAAAGGCCATCTCTCCTTCCAAAGTCAGCGGTGGCTCTGCTAAGGGCTGAGCAGAGGCAGGCTTCTCCTTCCTCCTCTCCCCCTCCCCTCCCCTCCAGACCTCCCGACCCTCCCCAATGCACCTCTGACACCCATTAGGACTTTCTTCCATCATGGAAATGTGCGCTTTTCTCTAGCGCCTCCTGTCTAATCCTGGAAAGACACCTGAAGGTGAGAACTGGGCCCCGCACCTGAGCCCACATCCTCCCTGCCAGCCCGACCTACTTGCTCACGCCTGCCTCCCCGCTCTGCCCATGTGGTCCCTGATCCTTCTCAGGTGGTAGCGACCTCCTCTGCTTCCTCGCTGCCATGCTCTTGGGGACTCAGCCCCTCCCTCTGGGGGTTACTGAGGCTGCCTCTCTCCTAGGATGCTCTTTCCCTGCACGCCTTGGGGAGATTGGCTCGGTTCCTGCACCCACACGCCAGGCCAGGGAGAGCGCCTGCCTCGCCCGCTTTCCCTTTTCCTGGTGACGTGCGAGGTAAAGCCATTTGCAGAGCGAGTGGGAGAGGCGAGTCCAGTGGCCGGGGGAAACGGAACTGGCCATGGAGGCAGAGGCAGGAGATGTAGAGAAACGGGTGCCCGGCGGCAGGAGGGCCAAGCTGAGGGGAAGGACCTGTAACTCAGGGGTCTGTGGGCTCCTGTCTCCTCACATCCCGACCCATCCCTCTGGCTTATAAGTGCCCAGCGCTCCCCACTTTGGAACAGATGTGAGGCCACAGAATTGTCTGGGGTGCGGCGGCTCCCTCACCCCGGCCTCGCCCCCTGAGCATGGGCCTGGGGCTCCCCAGCCACCTCCCCCGCCAGCCCAGTGTCCTTCCATCTGACTGCTCACTTGTCCTCTCATTGGCACTGGACTCAGCTCACTTCCTCAAATGCCTTCTTCCATTGGCATCTGTGATGTGCACCCCCCAGGTCCCCTTTTTCTTGGGCCTCTCCGCTCCTCTGGGCTGGCCATTCTTCTCACCAGCCTGTGTGCGGTGTCAGACTCGCCCGGGTCTGAAAGGGCCTGAGTTCATTAACACCGCAAGATACACGCTGAGGAGGCCAGACATATGCTGAGCGTGGACTTCTCTCTACACGAGTGCCGAGTTCACTCAGCGTTTTCTAAAGCCATTCGACCTCTTCCTTGCTGACACATTCCGACGTTGGCCAATGGCTCATGACCCACCGAGTCACCCAAACTCTCCCAGGCTTCCTGCCACTTACCTCCAGGGGCCCCGCCCATTGGATAGTGCCTCCCCCCGCCGTCCCCCCTCCCAGGGGGGTGGGGGCTCAGGTCTGCCTGTTCCTCCTTCACGTTGCCTTTGGACTGTGGTCCTTTCCCTGCGTCTCAGGGCTGTGCCAAAGCTCAGATACTCCATCTCCTGCCCAGACCACCCCCAGGTGACGCTATTTCTATCCTCCGTTTCCAGCTGAGGGAGGCAAGGGTTACAGAATTCAAAAATGGCGCCTACTTCACAAAGTTGTAAAGGCCTAGTCTTGGGACATGACTCAAAGCTGTGAGTGTTTTCCCTAGAGGGCCTCACCGTCTCCTACACATTCGGCCCTTCCCCAAGTGCACCCACGTCCCAGCCACGTCCCAGCCACCCCGAGGTCCCGCAGAACCCCACAATTCTGTGCATGGGTCTGTCACAGGCTGTGTTCCCAGGGTGACGCTGGCCTCACACGGATCACGGAGCACGGATCACGGATCATGGATCACATGGTGACAGGGCCAGCACTCAGGCTGGAACCAGGAGCCCGCCATGGTGGGAACTCCCCTCCTTTCTGGGCTGAGCCGCTGTGCCTTCCCTTGTCCTGGGAGTCAGGTCTCAGGGGAACAGCCCTGGACAGCTCCCTTCACCCTCCCATCAGAGCGGGATGAAGGCGTCCACGGGGGGGATGAAGGCTTCCAGCAGACCTGACTCCTTGGGGCGTGCCAGCAGAGGGAGGAAGGCTGCAATCCACACAGAACGAACCGAATGCTGTGCATCCGGGAGACACTGAGAGGACTGGAACTCGGGGAGGATTCTCTCTGGCGAAACGGGGCAAGCGAGGAAGGAGGGTGGGCTGCGGGGAATCTCTTGCCTCCTTGGAATGAAGCAGGAGAGTCCAGGACGCCCTTCCCAGGAGCAGGAAGTGACTGTTCTTAGGACTTGGGAGACGGGAGGAAAGAGGCTGAATAAGAGCCTAGAGTCGATGGGGCCAGGGGCAAAGCCTCCTGTTTGCTCAGCTACCTTTGCCCAGAATGCGCAGAGGGAGAGCCACGCCGGGAGGGGTGCGAGGCCGACTCGTGGCCGGAGAAAGGCGTCCGTGGTGAACAGCGGGCTCCGTATGAAGAGTGCACTTGCCCTCTGGGGCTGCAGCAAGAGCAGGCGGGCATAGGTTACTGGAAGTCTTGTAGCAAAAAGGAGAAACACTGTCTAAGCGAGAATAAACAGATTCCAGAACGAGTATGAAATGCAGCAAATGGCACTAAACCAAGACAATTCATATTTGAACACTAATTTCTGGCCCTGTGATTTATGTCAAATTCAAAAGGAAGCAGTAGGAAGCTTGCAATGCATTTCAGGACCGACAGACCCAGGCCCTGCGATGCTTGGAGTCAAGGATGCGGCTTGGGATCAGGAGGGAGGAGTCCAAGCCCCAGACCCTGCCCTCCCCATTGAACTGCCTAAAGGCCTGTCTTGTCTTTGGATTCTGTTTTGCGTTATTGATTTTTAACTAAAAAACAGCACCAAAATTGGCTTTTAATACCAATTGGTGGTACAGCCCTGGCCTGGTAGCTCAGCTGATTAGACCGTCATCCTGATACGCCAAGATTGCAGGTTCAATCCCCAGTCAGGGCACATACAAGATGCAACCAATGAATGATGCATAAATAAGTGTAGACAGCAGTGTCAGTTCTCAATGCGGGGGCCTGGAGGCGGACACTTGCTGTGAAATGTAAGGGCAGATGGGCTTTCTCTTTGCACCTATGACCCACTTAGTCAGCCCGAGGAAAAACACCTCTTACTGAGCGAGGAGAGAGGAGGGACATGGAACAGTGCGGGTGTCCCTGCTCGGCTGAGGGCACTGCCCTGGTCCCAGGCTTCCTGTTCTCCGTGGAGACAGGTATGTGGACCTGATGACTGATTTGTGGGACACCTGGACAGAGAACTCCCAAAGACAGCAGGGCCAAGGACAGTGTGTTTTGGCAGGAAAATGTTCTGACCAACCCGTAGGTCACTGTTACCACATCCACTAGTTACTACTGTTAAGTACACACATAAGACGGAAGGAACCCGGACTACTAGTATATATAACTATGGGGTGTGTGTGTGTTTGGAAAAGTTTTTACATTATTGTCCTTTTTTATCTTTTTCTGCTGAGCAGATTTTACTGTTAGTGAAGTGTCCGTTTCCAGGAAATCTCTGCTTGTATCCCCTAAAATCAGGCCGTATGAGTCATAACACCCCCCACCCCCCACGAGGTCTCTGAACAATTTGATTCCCACTTCTAATTTTAGATATTGCCTTAAGGAAATGTCACTACCTTTCACTTAAATGCACCAAAACAGACCAAATAAACAGCAAAGAGTAAACACACATACACACACACACACACACACACACACACACACACACAGCACATGTCTGTATGATGGGTAGGTAGATATTTATCCTTCGACATGTGTGGGGCACGTGTTCTGTGCCCGGAAACTGTGGACACAGAGGTGACCACACCCACATGTAAACGAGCTACTGTAAAGGCCAGGGCAAGCACTGGGCCTAGCCGGCTGGAGGTCAGACAAGGTCAGCAGCCACGGGTTGGAGGGGGCCCATGAGGGCGGTGCTCTGGGGTCCAAGCTGCATGCACGGGGGATGGGAGAGGAGGGCATTCACGGGGCTGGGCCCGGGAAGAGCCCCTGCATCCCCTTTGAAAGGCTCTGACTTCCAGGAGTTTTAGGATTTATGCTACATCCCCGTGGGCCTCTCCTAGAGCACTCTGCAGACAAGTGTGAACTCTGTGATCGACTGTAAATCCTTTCTTTCTCCTTCCAGCACACTCCTCCCTTTCCTCTTCTCGCTTACCTCTCCCTCTCTTTCTTCCACGCCAGAATGAGGCCTGTGCCCACAGGCCCCCTGGTGAGCACCCAGCACCCCCTCCCAAGTCCCCCGTCCCACCACCAAGTGCCCATCACTCCACTCGATGCCTCGCACAGGCCACGAATCCACCAACTGAGGGAAACGTGAGGTCGGGGAAGAGTTCACAACCGATGAGTCACGAAGAAAACCCGGACTTCGCTGGGAAAGGGCAGCATTGGACCCAAGAGCCACCTCGAAGCTTCCTGCCAACACGGGAGGTCGGCTGTGCCAACAACGCCGGTCTCATCCATACCGAAACGCTTTCTCTTAGCTCCGTAAGATTAGCAAGACTTAGAAAACCACAGAGGACTCCTGAGCCCCACACAGCCCAGCGCACATGGGGAGGCGCTGCCCGGAAACCTGGCCTGGGGGAGCGGGAAGAAGGCAGAAGTCACCTCCGGCTCCGGGACATGCGGGAGCTGTGCAGCCAGGGGCCTGGTTTGCCTGGGTTCCGAGGACTTACCCTGGAGGGGACACTGCCCTGGAAGGAAGAATGGCAATTTACATACCACAGCAGGGTGCATCCACCCGGCCCCTGAGTCACAGCCCCCCAGCCCCCAGCTTGAGCCATCCCATCCCGGGAAAACCCTGCTGGGAGGAGAGGAACCGCTCAAGTCCCACTATCCAGGGCAGCTGAGTCCAGGGCCCCGCTCCCCTGTGGTGAAGAGACGCTGCCCCTGTCCCTCCCCGGTGCTCCCGCTCTCTGGGGGCTTTTGAAACGTGGCACACATGGTCTCCCTTGAAACGACTCCTCAGGAGCCATTTTCTTTCTTCTTTTCCTTCTGCTCTCCAAGACACCGGGACAGACAGCTCCCCTGGGGCAACCTGAGCCCGGCACATGGAGAGTGAGCACTGGGGAAGGCGCCACGGAGCCCGCGGAGGTAAGAGGGCAGACAGAAGGTGGTCACCCCGGCCGACGGTGCCTCTCAGGGTGCAGAGGTGAGCGAGTGGGCACCGCCGAGCTGCTCTGCAGCTAGAAGCTCCTCTGCAGCTACAAGCTCCTCATCTGCAAGGCCGTTCGGTGAGACACGCAATCTGGGAGACATTGCGTTGTCTCTGCCGCCTCTGGGCTCTATGTCTTCCTCCGCTCAGTGAGAGATTACTAAACCCGGGTCCTGCCCAGGCCCAAGCATCTCAGGTTTGGCTCTTGATTTAGAAGAATTCGATTCCATGCAGAATGTAAAAAGTATATCCTATTAATGGGGTTGGAAATACAACATATTATTGCAATAGAGTAACCACGGTAAAATATATATATAATATATATATATATATATACATATATATATATATATATATATATATATATATCTGGAATTAGTACACTGTCTTTGTTTGGTTACTGGTTACTACCACAGACACTATTTGAACGAATGAACGGACAAAGGAACGAGTGAACAAACAAATGTGTATTCTTTTTAAAAAAACATATTTTATTGATTTTTGACAGAGAGGAAGAGAGAGGGACAGAGAGTCAGAAACATCGGTGGGAGAGAATCACCGATCAGCTGCCTCCTGCACACCCCCTACTGGGGATGTGCCTGCATCCAAGGTACACGCCCTTGACCGGAATCCAACCCGGGACCTTTCAGTCAAAGGCCAATGCTCTATCCACTGAGCCAAAGCAGTTTTGGCCAAATGTGCTTTCTTGATGTGTTTTTTGAAAGAGATAAGCTAAATCTCATGGGAACTAAGTGAGGCTCCTTTGCTCACTGAGCAGCGTCAGACCTGCCTGACGTGGGGTGGTCTTGGTACTGTGGTGAGTGAGAGGGAAACACCCAGATGCTCTGAAGGAATTACATTTTATGGGGAATAATTGTTGCATAATGGGGCCCTTAGTAGGACCAATGACTAAAAAATATGCATTTCTTGCAATATTAGATGCCTTCATTCGCAACTGGATAGCAAAGCAAATGTAAATGAAAGGATTCTCAAAAAAATGTGTTTAATAGAATTTGTTTCATTTTAACACATGCCGGAGACATAGGAACCATGGCAAAGTGTTGGCTAATCTCCAGAGGAGCTTCTGGTGGTAGATTCATGCTTGTAAGCCATTCCTGTCCCTCTTCTCTCCTTCCCTCCCTCCCTTCTCTCCCTCTCTTTATTTCTTCCTCTGTCCTCTGCCTTCCTTCTCTACTTCCCAGAACTGTATCTAGCTTTTCAGTAGCTCTTATTTATAAAATAAAAATTAAGGATCCATATATCTCATATTTTTTCAGAGATATATGGGGGGAAAAAGAATACACACCATCTGATTACTCTTTATCCAGATTCCTAGAAGGCAGGCTCATACAAATGTTTGCTGATCCCAGATTTCTTGTCTATATCGAAGATAGAGAGGAGACCCTGTAAAGATCCTTACTCCATGTTCCCGGGCATGGTGTGACATGGGAAAACCTGGCACTGTAGTATGAATCATGACAACCTGTGGAGTTTGTTTAAAGAGAGCTGGGATAAGTAGGTGGACACAGGGGAATTCTGGGCAGTGAACTGCTCTGTGTGATGTCATAGTGATAGACACCTGTCACTCACCATACACCTGTCCAAGCCCATCCCGTTTGAAACGCCAGGAGGGGACATGCTCACGCACTCCACGGCCACTGGTGCTGAGGTGTCGGTCCAGGTTCACCTGTGTCACAAGGGGCCCTCGGGTGGGATGGTGGGAGCCTTCTCACCTGTGGGGGCAGCTGGAACTCAGGGAATCGCTGCATCTGCCACTCAACTGTGCGATGACCCTAAAACTGCTCTACGAATAGCCCAACAGAAAGTAGAGGTGCCCGGCTCCATTTCAGAATGGTTGGCTCGGTGCCCAGTGCCCCGTGGTTGGCTGACTCCCACATGGCCCGGGGCTGGGTGAGAACCCGGGCCTGGCGCCGGCCACGACCCCTCCGCACCCTGAGCTCAGGGCAGGGCTGGCTCTCAGTCCGTTCCTTCACGGAAGCCCGATGCTTACTCTGTGCTGACCCATGAGCCAGTCCCCGAAGTCCTCCCCAGGAGGGAAAGCTCAGTGCAGCTCCCAGCACACGTGTCCCCTGGATCCGGTGCCACTCTGGCACTCGCCGAAGCCCCTTGCAGTCAGAATGCCACTTTTAGTCTTTTCTCTGTTAATCCTCACCCAAGGATATTCCCCCACCCCCACTGATTTTTAGAGTGGAAGGAAGGGGGAGAGACACACCAGAGAAACAGGAATATGAGAGACACATCGACTGGTTGTACCCCCCTCTCCCCCACCACGTGCCCTGACTGGGGACAGGGATCGAGCCTGCAACTGAGGTATGTGCCAATGCTCTAACCGCTGAGCAACACAGGCTAGGGCCAGAATGTGGCCTATAACGGTGGTTTGAGCTGTGCATGGGTCTGAAGCAGGAAAGGGAAGAACAGCGTCTACAGATCTGCAAGAGGGCACCACCCCTAATGCGCCGAGGGAGGCATAACAGAAGATGGGAACGCCGCCCCTAAGTCATTTCTAATGAAAGAAGCTCGGACCTCCCGAGACGATTGGAAAAGAGCCTTTCCTGGCCCGTTCCCGGAAGGCCTACGTGCTCTGAACGTGTTTCCTAATCACTGTGAACATCTTTAAACAGCTCTGAGGCCCACGGTGACTTGAGCCTGAAACCCAGCCGTGGAGTGAGGGCCACCGCCCGGTGCGTGTGTCACTGCCCAGAGACAGCCCAGAGCCGGACGGCGGAGGGAGCTGGGCACAGAGGGCAGGAGACTTCCGGAGCTGCCATGCTTTCTTCAAACGGAACGCCAGCCTCTGACCAAACAACGATTTGTTAGCTGGGTCTCCACTCAGAGGGCTGGTGTAAATGACGTATTCCACGCGTTTTGTGCCCACCCCTGCTGTAACATACTCCTACAATGGCCACTGAGGCAGCTCACTTCCTGTCGCTTTAGAATCAACTTCCTGCCTCTTAACTGTATGTGCCGGCCTCTTTTCTTCCGGTTCCCTCACTCCTCTGACCTGCACCACGGCCGCCCTTCAGGTCATGGACGCCCCTACGAACATGCTTGTTGAGGGGTGTTTCCCGTGTAGACCCCTCTCCTGCATTCATGAGACTTGTCAGGTTTCTAAGTGCATTTAAAAAAAATAATTGAAGTCCAAGCTCATAAAATACTGATTTCCTGCTTGCCGATCCCATGGGTACTTTATAATTTGCTGGAGAATTATTTTGTGTTAATGTATATAAGGATTCCAAGGTGGATATAAAGCATTTGCAGCAACAGGCCTCGTGAAGGACTGTGATGGGAGGGTCTCTGCTGCTAGAATAGACGTCGTTTTATAAATCGCGGCAGGAGAGCTTATCACCTGTGCCCCATAACTTGACACACGCCAAAGACCTTAGATATCGCTGCTTAGGGGCTATGACCTCATGAACTGGGCATGCGACTGGCGGGTGGAGGAGTGGTACCACGAAGAACGTCTGCTTCTAAGATGCCGTGGGGAATGTGAGGGGTGCTACTTGTTTGACTGCTGAATTCCTGAGTTTAATGAGTGTTAGAACCTCTTTATTCTTCTCGAAGGGGGAAGAGGTGAAAAATGTAGCAAGGTTAGCCCCATGTATTATTGTATCACAAGTCAGCGAGCTGGACGAGATGCCTTAATGAGCCAATCTGTTAGGAGTCATCTGTGCTGAGAGCAGGTTCAGAGCAGATTACCTCTGTCATATTCTGAACTAGTACAGGAGGGAGTATTTCCTTTTTCTATCCTTCTAGTTCTTTGTGTAAGTTATTTTTGTAGACAGTTTGTAACCTTAAGTATCATATCATATCATATCATATCATATCATATCATATCATATCATATATCATATCTAACAAACACCTGTAACATTAAGTATCGTATCCATACAGGCACCTGGCATCAATAGCAGTGTAACAGTTAGATGGCTAGCTTGCAAGGTCAGACAATTAAGTTTATCTTTTCTATTCAAGCAAAAACAAAACAAAATCCAAAGTTATTTTACAGTCTGAAAACAACAGTGCCAGTGCTGACCTATAGAGCCAGAGCCTGTCTAGGAATAACAGGTAGTTCCAACACAGTTCCAAACAGCAGTCTTCCAAAGGAGGGATCAATGTGCTCCAGAAGGCTGTCAATTCTGTAACTGTGTCACATCTCTGTGTCACATCTTTCCTGTTGCTGCTCCCCGTGGTGCTGCATGAAACTCCGTGCCCTTGGACGTCCCTGAGCTACACCGAGGCATGCTGCCAGGGCACAGAGAGGTGGACCCCTAAAATGCCAGTAGTTTGGGCGTACTCTTATAATAATAAACTAGAGGCCTGGTGTAGGAAGGTTCCTGCAAGAACAGGGCTTCCTGCGGACTGAGCGAAGCAGAGAAGGGAGTGAAGCCTGCCCAAGCCCCTAGCCCAGCTGACAGGCCCAGACACTCCAAAGGAAGCAAAGCGGCAAGGCTGGATCTGCTACCAGAGTGGGCAGATCCCGCCTCTCCACTTGGTCCCTGACACCACTGGCCGGGCTGACAGGCCCAAACCCTCCAGCAGCAGGGCTGAGGGGACTGGGAGCTGCCATCTTGTGGCTATAGGTGTCGCCATCTTTGTGATGGAGTGGCAGTTAATTTGCATATTACTCTTTTATTAGATAGGATACCCACTTGTATTCCCAGCTTAAGGAGTACCTTGTAACTGCCATTCTGGATTAGATAGTTTGTTTTGTAATTAGGAGAAAGTCTTGCTACTTTTTAGCCATTGTGGCTGCCTTCTGCATGTATGTCTGCTGGTAATTGTTAGAATTCTCTAAATCAGGAATTTGCATACTCCCATTACAAGGAAACTAAAACACCCGTCATAGCGTCTGTTCCTTCCTTTTATTAGCACAGTTTTTTTTTTTAACTTTCAAACTGCTTTCAACCTAAATTATTTCTAAATATTGTCTTATGACAAAACTATTATTCCTTGAAAACCTGTACTTTCAGAAACTCAATAGTATCCATTTGTTGATCCATATTACAAATCACTTGCGGGTTCTTTAAAAGCCCATTATTGCAAGCAAATGATACTCAGTTAACAGGTTTGGAATTTGTTAGTATAAATTCTGTTTTTAAAAAGCTGGGAGAAAGATTTCAGTATAATAATCAATATAAGCACATAGATACATATGGAAAGGTTTTTTGGGGAAAAAAAGACCTTTTACATTTTAATGAACCTTACAGAAAACCATCAATATTTAGACATTTTCACCAGATTCTGGTTGGCTTACACAAAGAAGATAAAAATCCACATAACTACGATCTCACAAAGCTAATGGTGCTGATAACGTGTTCAGGGGACGGGTGCAGACACACCAGCGATGGGAGTTTGAGAACACGCCGACTTCCTTCTGCCAGTTCCCAAACCGGCAGAGCCCCTCGCCGACTCACCGAGTGTCACCGTTGCAGCTCCTGGAGGTGAAGTGCAGTGGGACCAGCAGTTTCGGAGCATGAAGGAGCTCTACACCAGGAAGGTAAGCCCTGCCAGTCCGGGATCTGCTTCCCGTCAGTCACCGGGGGAGCCATTCAGGGGTTTGGGAATCCAGGGGCAGGAATGGGCAGAGCCAGCAGCTGAAGGAGGCATGCTGAGGGCACCACTGCCCTCTGGGCCCTGGAGGTGAATGCCTGCTGTCAGTGCAGGGTCTTGGCAATGGCTCATCTCGCCGCTGGAGCCATCGTGGGAGTTCTCACGCATGTGATCAGGGTGCATGGAGCTCCTGGCCCGGTGAGAGGCCCAGGGCCACAGACACGCAGCTACCTGTGGGGGAGGTCGTCTCAGGTACACCTGTGTCATGCCAGGCCAGCTCTCTGCTTCCTTCACTGGACAGCAGGGCGACTCTGCAGGGGGACATGGGGCCCCAGGGGAGGCGACAGCCCCTCTTCGCGCTAAAGCAGGTTCTCTCTCAAGCAGCATTTGCTTTGCTGTCAGAAGCTTTTTTGGAGAAATACCTTTTAAGAGGCCCAAGTCCATTCAGAGTTTACAATCATCCCACAGCCAAGAGAGAAAGAGAGACTCCGATAACGAGATGCAGAGCCCGACCTAGAGCGCGGGGCGGGCTTGCTCGTGCCTCCCCTGTTCACGCCCAGAGGCCTCGGACTTGGAGAGAGGGACACGCCCCCTCAGGCCTTGGTCAGGCCCCTGCCCCGCTGGCCACTCCTGGGCAGTTGGGGGTGGAAGGCCAGGCCCAGAGGCCAGTCTAAGCTCCTACTGTCCCCTGGGAGGTGGTGCGGTTGGAGCCAGGAGGGAGGCTGGGCTCCGGTGGGGGACCAGCCTCTTCCATGCAAATGCCCCTGCCTCAGTCAGGGTGTGGGATGGACCCTGCGTGGAACCCCCAGGAGCAGGGCCTAGCTGTCCCTGTGGGCTAGCAGAGAGAAGACCGGGGTGTGGGCTCCAGTGGGAGTTAAAGGGGGGCTGTAACCCCTGTGCTGACCTCCCCAGCTTGCAGAGCTGCAGATGAAGCTGGAGGCCGCAGAGCGATTCCCCGGCGGCCTGGAGCAGGGACGGCCAGCGAGCCGAGGGCCAGCGCGGGGCCTGCGGGCCTGGCCCAGGAGCAGCAGCGGAGAGAGGCGGTGGTGCGGCCCGGGACCCAGCGGGGAGCTGAGGACAAGGCTGAGGGAGGACAGTGATGCCAGTCACAGGGCCAGAGGGCCTTCTCAGGGCTCAGAAGGAAGGACTTGTGCTGTCACACAAAGGGGCAGGTGAGCCTGAGCCACACACGGAGCTGGTGGCATCGTTCGGGCATTTCAGCCTCAAAACAATTCAGCTCTTCCTTCCTTCCTTCCTTCCTTCCTTCCTTCCTTCCTTCCTTCCTTCCTTCCTTCCTTTCTTTCTTCTTCTTTTTTTTTCTTTCTCATAGTTAACAGTAATATGACAATACCTTGTATTGGTATAGCTGTTTTTCAGTTTACAGAGAGCTTTACAAATAGGCATTATTTTTTAAAACATATTTTTACTGGTTTCAGAGAGAGGAAGGGAGAGGGAGAGAGAAACATCCATGATGAGAGAGACTACTCTGCTGGCTAGTTGCCGGCGGCAGGCTACTCTGGACGTCATCAGCAGGACTGGCGTGAGGCTGATGAGGTGGGGGGTGCACGCGCGCACGCACGTGTGTGTGTGTGTGTGTGTGTGTGTGTGTGTGTGTGTGTGTGTGTGTGATGGATAAGAGCTTACTTTTCAGGGGGAGAGGATCAATGAAAAAATGGAATGCTTTGCTGTTGACATGTGTCTGTCACATGTGGACCAGGGGCTCTCGAAGTGCACAGTTCAGTGGAGACACACATCTCTCAAAATACTAGAAATTGTCCAAAATAGCGGAAACCGTCTCCCAGAACAGGAGTGGCGGTTGGCCCTGAGACCGCCTGCATTGCAGGCCGTGTGGTTCGTGTTGCGGGGAACTGCAATTAGGGTGTCACTTAAAGTAGCAGTCGCCAGCCACGGGTCCGAGGGCCACTGGTGGTCCGTGAGGCCCGAAAGGTTGGCAACCACTGACAGAAAGGTCCCCGCGTGTTCACATGGGCCCGTGCCATTAACAGAGTGGGTGTTTGAGCTGTCTGCAGGCCTGAACTTCAGGGGAGAAAGGGGAAGTGGGGGTAGACTTCATAAACCAGCCACTTCTCTATCCCCCAAGAGAAAACAGTGGCCTGATGCAAAGTCAGGGCATAGATGTGTTTTTCCCCTTTTATTCTCTGCTGAAGCTCCTCTGCAGAGGACTTAGAGGAACCGGCGTGGAGATCATCTTTGAGCCCTCATGCTCCTCGGTCAGCTTGCTTCTATTCTCTCACTCATCGCTCTCCAAGTAGCACAGGTGTAAGTTGTAGAAAACAGAACAGCCAGGAACTCTGGGGTTTGCTCATGTCCACACTTTTATTTTTGTGTATCCTTTTTATAGTCATCAGAAATTTTTTAAAAGTTAGACCAACCCTAGTATTGTAAGTCTTGTGATTCTATTGGTAAAATCTCAGTGAGAAAAATTAACGTGGATAAAATTCAAGTCTTTGTGGAAGTGTCCCCTCCTCCATGAGAGTTTCTCCATCTGTCCTAGTGTTTCCTGCTTTAACTTTCCCTGGAACTTGCTGCCATGGAATATATGCTTCATGCTCCTGCTTATTATCTTTTGTGCTTCCGGACTCCTGACCTTGACTGGAAGCTCAAGGTCGAGGGCAGGTTTCTGCAGGGCCGCCCTCGCCATCAGACAGGCTGGGCCCAGTGCCCAGGCCCGCGGTGTTGTGGGGGCTCAGGAATATGTCAATGGCTCTTGAATTGGAAGGAAACAAAAGTGAACCATTAGGTTGAAAAACGTTTTCATATTCATCTACTAGGACTCATCCCCAGAATGCAATTATGAAATATAATTTTAATTGGTATTTCGATAGTGGGACAGACTCACCAAGACTTTTCTGCTTTGTTTGTGGTTGAAGCCGGGCGCCTAGAACATGACCCTGCCCATAGGAAGTTCCTAAATATTTGTTGGATGGATGAATGATGAATGAATGAGTGCATTGGGTTAGCTAGTACACAGATGTTCAGCAGCTCACTTTGCACCTGTGAAAGCATGAGATTCATGCGTCAATAACACATTACTTATGAGTAGTGAGGAAAATAAAAAGCCAGAAAGTGTTTCACCCCACATGTCTATCTATACCTTAAGTTGCCACTTAAGAAACACAGGCATAAAATGATGAATCATTTATTGGAGGGTAAGAAATTACTCTCATTCACACAGTATATTTTTGTGTGTGAATCCTCACCTGAGGATATTTTTTCTAGTGACTTTGTTTTTAGAGAGAGAGTAGAAGGAAGGGAGGGGAGAGAGAGAGAGGGGGGGGGGAGAGAGAGAGAGAGAGAGAGAGAGAGAGAGAGAGAGAGAGAGAGATTGGTTGCCTCCCACACAAGCAGCAACTGGGACCAAGGACCAAACCTGAAACCCAGCTACATGCCCTTGACTGGGATTGAACCCGCCACCTTATGGTGTGTGGGCCAGTGCTCTAACCACTGAGAAGAACTGGCCAGGGCCACAGCAGATGTTGTTCTTTTTTTGCCCCCATGATAAGTAGCAGTTACTCGAAATGCTGATATGGGCGGCTGATAGGGCACACCACCCATCACGGCATGGAGCTCGGGGCCCACTGCCTGTGGACCCCCTGGCTCGGCAGAAACACGTAGGTAGCCTGTCGGCTTGCTAACAAACACGTGGTTTTCAGGAGCTCGCACAACAGGGTGTTCGCAGTTCAGCTCATTTGCTTTGAAGGAGCACCCTGGGCTTTGCTTTGGTCGGGGTCTGGAAGAGAAGGTGGATGTTTGACCAAAGTGGACGCAGTGCCGTGGAGCCAGTCGGCCAGGCCACCGGGGGAGACTTGCCGTGTTTGGCCTCTCACCGTGGCGTGGTGGGGATGGCAGTGTGTCTGTGCTGCTGCCCCACAGCTGTGCTCCTGCCCTGGACCGGGCACAGGCGCCTGCTCAGGAGCTGGGAAGCCCAAGACGGAATGCCCGTCCCCTGGACTCCCCTTTCCTCTCTGACTCATCTGCAACACTTCTAGGAGCCTGAGAACATGGAATATAGACCAGGAAATGCAAACATCACCAGGCCCACAGAGACGGCCTGTTCACAGGAGCGGGACCTGGAACCAGCATGTCTGACCGTCTTCACCCATGGGGCTCACACCCCCTAGAGTCTCTACTACGTACTAACACATTTTAGTTTTTAAAATATTTTTATTGATTTCATAGGGGAAGGGAGGAAGGGAGAGAGAAAGAGAGAGAGAAACATTAATGATTAGAGAGAATCACTGACCAGCTGCCTCCTGCATGTCCCCTACTGGGCATCAAGCTCACAACCTGGGAATGTGCCTCTGACCGGAATCAAACCTGGGACCCTTCAGTCCACAGGCCGATGCTCTGTCCACTGAGCCAAACCAGCCAGGGCCTTCCTAACACATTTTAAAGAATTGTAACTATCATCACATTTCCTAGAGCTGTGTAGCTAAGCAACACACTTTAACATGCGATTCTTCTTGGAGGAAGAGGAACGCTCTATTTCCATCACAACGTCCAGGAAAGAGGCACTGGCATCAGCCTGCCCGTGTCCGTGGGCACCGAGGCGTCCCGTGGTGAGTTCCCAGGCTGCCACACCCACGGAGACCACACGCTGGTGCTTCCTTCCCGGCCTGTGTGAGCGCAGTGACACCGGCAGGCGGGCCGCTGATGGTGTCGTCGCGGCGGCATGGCGGAGCTCCGTGGCTCTGGAGGCTCCCTCCCTGTTCGCACGGACACTCGGACAGCAAGCAAGCCGCCACCCGGGCGTGCCCCGAGACCGCACCAGCAGGGCACGCAGGCTCCCTCAGCGTTGTTGGCATCGGTTCCAGGACACGCATCCTGGAAAGAGGCCTTCAGCACAAAGGTGTGGACCCTCACGAGCATGACCAGACGGAAGTACACGTAGGATAAGGTGAACAGACGTCCCGATTTTGGTGGGACAGTCCTGATTTTTAACAATTTGTCCCGCAGCGTTTTAAAAAAGTCCCGATTTTTTTTGAAAGAATGCACGACAAGCTAGGGAACGCCGGGAGAACGGGAAGGGAATATATGGTTTTTGGCGGCCATGTGGCTATTTAGCCAGGACATGAGTTTTCTATTATTTTTGTTAATTTTATAATGTTAAACTTTAAAATAACAAATAATTGTTGAGAACTGATTATCGAGAACTGCTTATCAAAGTTCGAAACGACGAAAAGATTTTGTAACTGTCTCTCAGATGATACACATTGTACTGCGTGCTAGTAAGCTAGTTAAACAAGTGATGTCATTACAAATCAGCTATTCAGATAATTTAGGTAAGTAATTTATTTATTTATTTCATAAATACATAAATTTTCTTGAACTTGGCAGACAGTACTTGTATTATTTATATTTTATAGTGGCGGCAAAAAGTCTAGTGCCGGCCTTGAAAGTGACACTTAAGACTATACATATTTATTTATTTATTTATTTATCTATCTATTTATTTATTATATATGTAAACTGTACTTGAAATTTTAAAAAAATATATTACAATACTATTTTTGCATTCTATGAAAATTTTGTTGCTCCATATAGACCAAATTTTTAATCAAGACCCCCCCCCCCAGTCAATGGTGTCCTGCTTTACCATGATAACATCTGGTCACCTTAACATAGGAGCGCTATGAACTGAGGAGGACGGATGGGAATCCTGCTGGCAAACCCACATGTCTTACTTCCCTCACCCCCTCACCTGCCCTGGGGGACCGCCACGCTGGTGCTGAATGTCAGGAAGCAGAGCGCCTTCTCTGCCCCCCGTCCTCTCCCCCCACCGTGGGTTCCTGGCATTTTCCCGGGACAGGGTGCTGAGGCGAGGCCAGGCAAGCTGCTGCAGAGGGCGGGGACAGACAGGGACAGACATGGCTCCCGTGTCCCTGTCCCTCTCTCGCACTGGGGGCATGGCGCTCTAGCAGAATATCACCCAGGATGGCATCTGGCCCGGCAGCATCAGCTCTGGGGGAGCAGGGTCTCAGGCCCCAGCCCGACCTGCTGATCCAGGGTCCCTAGGGGGAGGCACCTTGTCAGAGTCAGCTCTTTCAGAGCTCCGCGGCAGAATCAGAACTCGGCACCTCAGACACGTGAGCAGAGGGACCCGCGGGTGGATGGGTTCAGAGGCTGTTCAGGGTCTCACCAATGCCCCTCGGGCGCGAGTCTGTGAATTCCAGGGAGGTACGCTTCCCTTCGAAAATGGCGTCACCCGGGTCTCTGGGCCGCCTCGGCTCAGGAAGTGGGACAGCTGGGCCATTGTTTTGCAGCTTTCGGCTCCCGGGCTTTTGAACAATGAGGGTGGTCGTTGTTGTTTTTAGTTTTTAAAAAAATATATTTTATTGATTTTTTTTTTTTTACAGAGAGGAAGAGAGACAGAGAGTTAGAAATATCGATGAGGGAGAAACATCGGTCAGCTGCCTCCTGCACACCCCTGAAACCAAGGTACATGCCCTTGACTGGATTCGAACCTGGGATCTTTCAGTCCGCAGGCCGATGCTCTATCCACAGAGCCAAAGAGTGGTCTTAAAGGGACCAGTACTCCGTGTTGACCACAGTCCCTGAGGGGCTGGGCCTGCTCCTCAGCCCTCACACAGGCTCTGCCTGCTCCCCACTCACCTCGCCTCCTTCGTGGCTGCCGAGCCTTAAGCATTAAGTATGTCCACCTCCGCGGACGTCTGTATGAGATGTTTAAGTTCCTCCTCTCTTGTCCAGCACATTTGTAGTGTGATACACTTAAGCTTGACGAAACGCCAGTTAAGACTCGTCGCCCTGTCGGGGATGAAGGTGTCAGGTGCGTTAGTGTTAACAGAGAAAATTCTAACTCTGGGTTCCCAGAGGCGTTGTAAGTTACGTCATGGTCTCGGAGGAATCTACGAAGGAGACTTCAAAAGGGAGAGGGAAGACCAAGAGAGACTCAGCCAGGAGGAAGAGGAGCTGCAGCAGGTGATCCAGATGTCCAAATCCCAGCTGAACCAGCTGAAGTCCAAGGTACATGCCAAAGCAAAGGGCTTTTGCCCACACGTGTGTGCTTCACTTTTATCCTCTCCCTTACTGGAGAACCTGAGACTCGGGTTTTTGGTGATTGACATTGAATTTTTTTGAGAGTTTAGCACTAGGGATGAAACTATCTATACTAATAAAAGGGTAATATGCTAATTAGACTAGATGTCCTTCCAGACAAAGCCATGGTGGCTGGGCCAAGGCAGAGGCAGTTAGACTGGCAGGGGAGACCAGTTAGGGGGATCAGGCCAGCAGGGAGAGCAGTTAGGGGGATCAGGTCACCAGGAAGGCAAGCTGCTAGGAGCCAGTGGTCTCTGTGGAACTGGGCCTAAACCAGCAGTCAGACATCACCTGAGGGATCCTGGATTAGAAAGTGTGCAGGCCAGGCTGAGGGACACCCCCTTCATGCACGAATTTCATGCACCAGGCCTCTAGTTCTTAAATAATCTTGTGAGAAATTGGAAGCAACTGGGTATTTCTTTTAGCATAAGATTAGTGAGGAGTTATCCAAGGAACTGGACTCCAAAATTCTTTTCTGAAGTCTAATTCTTTTGACCTTTTTCTGAAAATTTATGTTGGTTGCATGGGAACTGGCCTACTCAGGACTCCCCTCCAACCTGAAACTCTCCGGTGCAGTGAAGTTGTCTCCGAGTCCTTATCGCTTTCTCTGAAGGGCTGTGTTGGAGTGTTCCTGTCGTCCACACGCATGCCCATGGCTACGTGTCCTGTCCATATCTGATGGAACCGAGACGTTCCCTCTGGGGGTCCCAGGTGAAACATGACTTGAGTGTTTGGGAAGCCAGTCCTGTGAGCCCACTCATTGGAATAGTGTCTATTGAATGTAAGCTGCTAAAAGGAAGCAGAATAGACTATATTAAAAGCAGACTCAGGAAGATACTATCATGGGTAGATGTTAATGTGAATGAAAGAAATGCAGCAGACACAGTTTTGGCTTCAGAAAAGAAAGTACACTACAAACTGTCTGACACTGTTCCAGGACGTGCCAGACTCCTCTGGAATGCGACACGGTGGCAGCCTCTGTCCCATTCAACAGTAACAGAAGCTGTTCTGTGTCCACACCCATATCTGCACCTTCCCCCACCCACCTTCCTGTGCCCACACCCATATCTGCACCCCCCCACCTTCCTGTGGAAAAGCACCTCCCTAATGCTGAGAGCGGTAATGGCCCCCACACACTGGCATAGCAAGGAGACCCACCCAAGTCTCCAGGCTTCATTTGGGATTTTCAGGACGGAGCCCAGGCCTGTGCCTGGGAAAACCTGATGCCCACCCGCTCTCCCCTCGCCTCCGCTCTGTGGTCCCCACACCTCCACGCGTCACCGCGAGCTGGTCTCAAGTGGCCTTAGGGGGAGCTGCTCAGATCCTTTCTGACATGCAGATGCCTGTGTTTTGCCCACAGATAAGAGCATTCCAGGTGGAGAAAGAAAGGCTGGAGAGGCAGTTGGAACAGGTATGTGGATGCTCACTGACCTCCCCGAACCTCTCAGCGCTCCCTGCACCCCAGGACGGCAGCTCCCCGGGGCCAGCCCCAGGCCTCCATGCTCACCAGGGACCGGGGCAGCCCTGTGTTCATGGTGGCCGAGTGCCGCAGAGAGAGCGTCAGGGACCCCCAGCCCTGCACGCACGAGAAACACATGCTCTGCAACATGTGACCGAAGCCCGAGCCCATGTGTTCTCACAAGGAGTGTCCTGTGCAGACCACGACCACCTGGAGGCCACGCCCTGTGAGAGGCGACCTCCTTTCCTCCCAGCTTTCTGTGCTCGAAGGGAGCCAAGAGGGGGTTGCGGGGTGGGGGCTGTACTGAGAGTGGCTTTCTGTGTTGTCAGGGACTGAGCTTTGTTGAAGCAAGTCTCCGAGTTCTCTGAGAGATAACTGAACTAGGAAGAAAGGACAGGTGCGAACTAGGAAGGACAGGTGGGAACTAGGGAAGGACAGGTGTGAACTAGGGAAAGACAGGTGTGAGCTAGGGAAACACAGGTGTGAACTAGGAGGGACAGTGTGGACTAGGAGGATAGGTGCGAACTAGGAAGGACAGGCGGGAACTAAGGAAGGATAGGCGTGAACTAGGGAAAGACAGGTGTGAACTAGGAAAGACAGGTGTGAACTTGGTGCCTGGGGAGGTCGCAGGCCAAGCGCAGCCTGAAGACGAGCCACCTTGCGGGCAGGTCTGGCTCAGGTTGCTGTTTGGAGCGGTAAAAACCCTGGGCTGGGAACTGCACCTGGAAACCGCCCAGCACAGGCAGATGTAAGAACAACAGTTTGTGTGATGTTCCCTGATGCTCAACATCTAGCTGCTCTTCGCTGGCAGGGACCTGAGAGGAATCCCCAGAGGAAACTCAGGTGTGTGCTCTGGTGTCAGCCCCTCAACCTGACCCTCCAGGCACGTGGGACGGGTTCCTGGGAACAGTGCGGGGGGGGGAGGTGGGGGGGGCACAGCTGTCCTGCCCCCACCCTGAGGCCCTGAGGCCAGTTCCTCCCTCCACTGCTCAGCTTCCCCCTAGGACCCACCGGCAAACACTAAACTTGTCATGTTTCTCTACGGTCTTCCTGTGTGAAGTTCTAAAAGGAACTCTGTTTGTTGTTTGTTGACAGGAAATGGCTTTATTTATGGGCTACAGTTAAGTTTGACAGAGTGTTTATACTTTGGCAGACATCCCAAACACATCTGTTTTGGAAAAAGAAAATGTGCCCCAACCTCAGAGCAGTCTGTTCTGGCCTTCCGAGGAGTGGATTGGGGGGTAGGGGGGGGGCTGAGGAGGAGGGGGCCTGGTGTGAGGGGCCTCAAAGATGAGTGGGACTGCCAGCGGCTGGGGTGGAGAGGACCTTGTGCAGCCTGTGGGGCGAAAGCACGGGGCCTCGCTACCCTCTGCACGTGCCCCCTGCGCGTTGGATGCTCTAACCACGCTCTTGTCTCCACAGCCAGGCCGCCCATGCTGTGCTCCCGGCCGGCTGCCCCCAGATGCACAGCACGCGGCACATGGTAAGGCCACGGCTGTCTGAGCGTTGTGTCGTGTTTGCGTGCTAATGGGGCCTGTGGGAGATGGTGACTCGCGAACGTTTGTGTGGGTGATGTGCTGTAGGGTTGTGCTGAGCACCCCGCTCTGCTCTGGGCACCTGGGCTCAGCCTGAAGTCCTGCAGGAACCAGAAGGCTCTCACGCAGGAGCGCGTGGGCCCGGTTACGGCTGCTGCTGCTCTCCAGCCTCAGCGCCAGGGCCCCATCTGGGCGGGACGCAGGCCTGGAGCGGGTGCACCCACCACAGGCTCTGTGACTCCCCTCCCACAGCCAGATGCTCCCGCTCGGCCGGGGGGACTCACCCCACAGATGTTTCTGATGCCACTGGCACACGGACAGAGGAAACCGGAGGCTCACATGTGTTCCCTGAGGGCTGATGTCAGCCCCTGTTCCAGCCGGGCGTGCCGCATGCCCACCGAGAGCTGCTGGGGAGACTGGAGAGTCACCGGGGAGTGCCCACACCGGCCAGGACTCTTCCATCTCCTTCTCCTCCGCTCCTCCTCCTCCTGCCTCTCCCTTTTCCCCAGCGTGCTCCTCATGAGGCCACCCAGGAGTGCCGGGTCCGCCAGGCTGTCCTGGCCCAGTGGGCGTCGCCGTCCTGCTTCCCGCCGCCCACGGGCTGAGCGCCGTCGTGCATGCACTCAGGTCTCTGAGGACATGCACTGGGGCCTCGTGCCCAGCTGCCGAGCCTGGATCCCGCGGAAGGCTGGGAGGGGCCGCCTCAGGCACGGACTTGGGGGCTCAGCTCCCAGCTGTGCCTGGAGCTGGGCGGCCCGTCCCCAGCCTTCCCTGGGGGTCCATCCTCGGCAGCTGGGCGGCCCGTCCCCAGCGTCTCAGGGCAAGTGTGTCCTCCAGGCGGGATGCCCTCCTTCCTCCCAGGAGTGAGGCCCGGCCTCTGCCTCTGCTGTGCCGGGTTTCCGTTCGCCGGGGGTTATGGCATCCGCTCCGTCTCAGCACCGTGACCACCCCGATACCTGCCTCACCAGGGCACTGCCAAAGCCACAGAGGAACACGCTTTCTGGACGTTTCAGATGCCTCAGGGAGGGACGGAGGACATGGACACGTCCGTCAAGTTGCTTCATCAGTGATTATGCTTCTGGGCCCAGGTTTACATCCTGGGCGCAGGAGGCCTGAGCAGTGCCACCGTTCCCAGAGGCTCAGAGCCGAAGGTGGGGAGAGCACCTCATCCGGTCCCACGGCGTTTGGTTAGCGGGCCTCTGGAACACCGACCGCAGGCTGGCGGGGCAGCCCCCAGCACCTTCTAGTTGTTACCGTGAACAAGGGAAGCACCTCCTTTCCTCCATCAACGACGTTTTCTCCTGCTCCCGCGAGTGCACCGTTTGAGTTTATCGTCTTGAGGCTTCTTATCTCCGTCCTAAAACTATGCCAGGGTTTCCATCCTGGTCTTCATGCCCGAACTTCTTCACGGTGCCCCATCCTCCAGTGTACGGGTGCCTTGTTACCAGGAAACCACCACCCCCTCTCCATCCCACCCTCCCCATGGGGCTCGGGCCACCTGTCTTCGTGTCCAATCGGAAGGCAGGGTCGAATTGGCAAGGAGTTTACTGAGAAGGCGGCCCACTAGGAAGGCAGGGTGCTTACAGGCATCCAGCCCTGCCTTCCCGCAGGTGCAGGGGACGGGTGACAAAGGGGGAGGGGCTGGGGGGAGGGGTGCAGCTGCACGCAGGTCACGGGGTCCATGGATGCCAACTACCATCCTTAGGCGTCAGGCGATTGTTACAGAGAGACCCCCAGAAAAGACCACCAAGACGCCAGATCAAAATTTATGCCTTTATTAACGAATTTGAATCCGGGCTCTCCCCCTACTGTCGCAGCAGTAAGAAAAAGAAAGAGAGAGCCCCGAGCACACAGGAAAGCCTGCTTTTATCTTTTTTTATGTTTGGCCTATTTGGCAAAGTCTAATTGGTTAATTTTCATAAACACTAGTCTATGAGCTAAAGTTTACTTATCAGAAAAGCTGAAGGCTATTCCTCTACCATTATAGTTTGTTTTGAGACCTTGGCTTATTGTGATTTAGGCTAGCTGGCAGTTGTTTTGCAACGGTGGGGGGAGGCATAGCTGATTGGGCAGAGCTCTTTGCCTGTCCTAGGGTCATGATAACCTATCACACTATGAGCTATGAAAAATTCCACTAATACAGTAACATTGTTAAAAGTTTGCACAATACCTGGGGTGGGGGGCTTATTTTCAGTTTAAGCGGTTTCTGTTTGTGCTGCCTTGCGATCACTTGGAACAGGACATACCCGGGGGTTGGGGAATTGCAGACAGAGTCAGCCCATGACTAACATAAAGTGCATCATGCTACATTCTCTGCCGTGGACCTGGCCATCATTCCTCCCCTGGGCTGGAGCCCTGCCCCGACAGGGTCCTGCCAGCCATAACAGCGATGAGATGGCATGGATGAGATCAAGTTTTGACTCCCGGTGGGTCAGCCTGACCATGCTTATCGGTTCTGCAGGCTGGATTCACAGCTGAGTCACCCACCCCCTCAGTGACTTCCCACAGGCCTTGGAAAGGAAACTTCAGAAAAATGTAACCCCCTCCTCACATAAGTATGTGTGTTCTGAGGTTTAAAATGCCATGATTGTTTTTCAAATTAATTCAGATTGTAAGTCCCCCCCCTATCATTCTCTTCGGTGGCCCCAGGGCCATGTTTTAAACGTAGTTTATCTGGCAAGCTACCGTTCCATGGTTAGACACTGACCCTCACGGCAGCAGGGCGAACACCCAGCCCGCCCGCAGGAGGCGCGGAACGGAGCGCTCCTCTCGGCCCCTGGGCCGCACGGGGCCTCCGAGCGCGGCACCTGCCACCTCCGGCCTCAGTGTCTTGGCAGGCTCCGCGGGCCACTCGCCAGACATTTACCTTAACCCTGAGCCAGGGGAGAGGGGCGGCTGCTTCTATTTCACCTGAAAACCTCCCTGCGGTTTCCACAGGTCTCTCCTCAGAACGGAACGGTGACCAGGAGCCCGAGGAGGTGGGCTGGGGAGCCGGGTGGGCACGGGCTGCCTGTGACGAGGCTGCTCCCGCCAGCTGTGCACCACCTGCCCCTACCTGCCCAGCCACCGTGGGACATACTGGCCCAGGCAGAGGAGAAGGCTCTGATGGCCGAGATCCCGTGGGGTCTGCGAGGCCCAGTGACAGGCCACGCAGCCCGCCAGGTCCTCGTACAGACCGGCAGGCAGATCGCGAGCCACACCCTGAGGCCTCGGCACGTGCCGTACAGGGGCAGCTTGGTGATCTCGGCACCTCCCGCTGGTGCGACATCACATGTGACATAAATATATTCCCTGGGGAAGGTGTCTGTAGGGTCAGAGTCTGCTCTAGGGTTTTTAGAGGCCTCAGCCTTAGGTGGGTCAGCTGGGACTCCCTCCCAGCCTCCCTCAGGCCTCAGAGACCCCAAAAGCAGGGCTGCGGAGGTGCACATACTTGTGGAAACCACGGTGCTTCGACCTGAATAAAATGATAAACTTGCAGCCTTCCCTTCCTCGAGGTGCAGAGAACTGGGGCCGCCTCCGTGCTGGGCGACTAGACGGGGAGGGGGTCCCCCGCATGAGTGGGGCCACGGCCCTGCCTTCCCCCCCTGTGCTCCGAGCAGCAGCTCAGAGACCCGGGGTGGCAGTGACATTCATGGTTCTCTTCCCGTGGACTCGAGTGGTGATTAATGAAAAGCACAGCCCCGACTCCTCACACCGATAAAACGGAAAACCAACGTACCCAGGTCCTGAGGCCACTTCGTGCTGCCGCTGAGCCATGCCGGGGCGGGCAGGTGTCTGCTGATGAAGCCGACTGCGGCGTCTGCAGCTTGTGCATCGGCTGAGGCGTCTGCTGGGACCTGGATCTCTGCGGGTTGCGACCACAGGCAGCGGGCCACTGGAAGCGCCTGAAAACCAGGCCATCGGCTGAAGCTGCAGCCACAGGAACCACCCAGGCTCCGTGCAGGGACTTTGGGTGTTTTCCCCAGTTTCTGGAAATACCTGGAGCATCATGTAAAGGAAGACGTGGAGCCCTGACCTCCCACCACGTCCAGCCTCGCCTTCGGCTCTCAGACACAAGGCCTGAGAAGGAATCACCCTCTGCTAATTCTGTAAAGCTTTTTTTTTTCTTTCTCCTATTTATAAAGAGGTGAGTAATGCTTGAGCCGCACTTCAGTGTAAGTCAATTGGGACCACAGAAATCACAAGTCAGTTCCACTAAAACCTTTTGGCATACTTATTTATTTTTAAATATATTTTATTGATTTTTTTCTTTTTTACAGAGAGGAAGGGAGAGGGATAGAGAGTTAGAAACATCAATCAGAGAGAAACATTGATCAGCTGCCTCCTGCATACCCCCTACTGGGGATGTGCCCTTAACCAAGGTGCATGCCCTTGGCCGGAATCAAACCCAGGACCCTTCAGTCAGAAGGATGCTCTATTCACTGAGCCAAGCCGGTTAGGGCACATTCTGGCAAATTTTAAAAAATTTCTTTCATTACAGCATAGGTTACATGTGCTTTACTGGGTGTCACCCCTGACATTTCCAGCACACACTGGGCCCCAGGCCTCATCCTACCTAATAAAAGAGTAATATGCAAATTAACAATCACTTTGCTATACCCACAAGTCACGCCCACCAGTCAATCAGAGCAAATATGCAAATAAACCCAACCAAGATGGCTGCAGCCACAGAGAGCAGTTGAGAGGCTTGGGCTTCCCTGGCAATGGAAGCCAAGCTTTCCACACACCATGGTGGGCCTAGGCCTCCACTCAAGGCTACAAAGTTTCAATTATAGAAGGTAAACAATCCAAACAGAAATGGCTGCCAGCCATGGATCCAGCAGGAGGCTACAAAGTTTCAATTGTAGAAGATAAATAAACTCCAGATACCAGGGCCTCTGCTTAGGTGCGGGGCGGGCAGGGGGGGGAGCTGGCCTGCAAACCACTATAGGCCCCTCGCCCAGGCCACCCCATGCCCCGGGGGAACCCCCACCCTGATCTGGGACACCCTTGAGGGCAAACCAGCTGGCCCCCACCAGTGCACCAGGCCTCTATCCTATCTAATAAAAGAGTAATATGCAGATTGACCATCACTCCAATAAGATCAAGATAGCTGCTCCATGTGGTCAAAGATCCTTCCCCTATGTGGACACCACAAGACATCCAGCAGGGGAGGGCAGTTGGGAGGCACCAGGCCTGCAAGGAAGGGCAATTGGAGGCAAAGAACCCTGCAGGGGAGGGTAGTTAGGGGTGACCAGACCTGCAGAGGAGGGAAATTGGGGGCAAACAGGCTGGCAGTGTAGCAGTTAGGCATCAATCAAACTGGCATGGGAGTGGTTAGGAGGTAATCAGGCTGGCAGGCAGAAATGGTTAGGGGCAATCAGGAAGGCAGGCAGGTGAGCATTTGGAAGCCAGCAGTCCTGGGTTGTGAGAGGGCAGTCAGACATCCCTCAAGGGGTCCCAGATTGGAGAGAGTGCAGGCTGGGCTGAGGGATACCCCCACCCCGGCCCCGTGCACGAATTTTGTGCACTGGGCCTCTAGTTATTAAATATTATCAGCTCTCCTCCCTGTGCTGTACTTCACATCCCTGTGACTGTCCTGGGGCTTCTCTATCCTTCACCTCTCACCAGCCCCCACCCCGAGGCAGCTGCCAGTCTGCTCTCTGTGCCCATGAGTCTGTTTGGCTTCTTAGATTCCACGTGGCAATGAAATCACATGGTATTTGTCTTTCTCTGCTTGTCGTATGTCACATCCCTGACCACGTGTTTGTGATTCCCCAAGTGAATATTCCTTCTACTTCTGATCGGGAGGATATTATACAAACGAGGATCCTGTGTGAGTTCAGGGGGGACATGAAGAACTAGCACCGGGAACCCTGTCTTCCTGGACGTGGCTCGGAGCCTCGACCCAGAGCCGGGCCATGGCTTCCTCCTCCCCGTGTTCCCGAGCGCTTCCTCCTGACAAACTGCCGACCCGAGACCGGAGTGAATATGCGGGAACACAGACACTTCAGGGAGATGTACACCATAGATAAAAAACTCAGGCCGCTTTTGCAAACATGTTTGTTTCCATACATAAATATTAAGTACAGTTGTGATGTCAGGAAATGCACTATGCATGTTCCGTGATGCTCGCACTCCAGACATACCGCCCGCATGTCCCCGGGAACATGCCTTCTGCAGTTTGAAAACTTGACCCCACAGCTTCTTCCCATTCTAAAATCTTGTTTGTTTCTGGTATTAGGTTGCAATATCATCTATCGTCAGCAGGTGCCGCCACTTAACACAGTTTCCTGGAATGTGAGAGTTCCTCAGTTCAAGGCATCAACTAATGAGCACATTTAAAGTTAGTGTCATAAATGTAGAAACCCATTGAAAGTAGAGTTAGCCTTAGCCGGTTCGGCTCAATGGATGTGTCTCTCACATCGATGTTTCTCTCTTTGTCTCTCCCCCTCCCTTCCACTCTCTTTAAAAATCAATGGAAAAATATCCTCCCATGAGGATTAACAGAAAAAAAAAAAGAAAGAAAAAAAAGCAGATTTATGCCCTGGCGCTCAGTGGTTAGAGTGTCGAACAGCTGACATGCTAAGATAACTACCTCAGCACCGTGACATAAACATGGCAGTGCAGGACATGGTCATTGGCAGGTGTAACGGTAAAGCTAATTTTAATTTGTCCCAATGCACCATGAATCTAATATCTAAAAGATAGACGTATTTCCATCATCAAATCAGATCCCACGCAACTTTTCTCTCCTCTGGTTGGAAAATGAAACCATACTGAGAGGAGCCGACCTGAGAACAGAAGCTGAGGGAGGAAAAGGACCATTTTCTCTAGAACACCTGATGTGATGGTCCTCCAGCCGGGCCACCTGATCTGCACACCTGTTCCCATACTGAGCACCCCGTGGGCCACCCCACATCGTCATGGTCAACACCCCCTCCCAACACACACACACACACACACACACACACACACACACACACACCACACTCATACACACTCACATACAAGCACACACATACACCCACACCCACACAGACACACACAGACACTCTCACACACACTCATACACACATACACACTCACAAACACTCATACACACTCACACACAGTCACACATACACACATACTCATACACACACTCGCGCACACACTCGCGCACACACACTCACACACATACTCTCACACGTATACTCACACACACACACACTCATACACACACTCACACACACTTGCACACACACTCTCACACATATACTCACACTCATACACACACTCACACACACACACTCACACACACACACACTCTCTCACACACACACACACACACACACACTCACACACACTCTCACACACACACACACACACACACTCACACACACTCTCACACACACACACACACACACACACACACACACTCACACACACTCACACACTCACACACACTCACACACACTCACACACACGCCTGGGCTGTAAACAGCTCAGCCTGGATCCTTACAGCAGCTCCCAGGTGGAGACATGGGGAGCTCACAGACCTCAGAGTGATGCCCTCCTCAGGCTGCCTCGGAACCCTGCCCTGCCCCGGGAGAGAGGAAAGCCCGCCCTGCGCTGAGGACGTCACGCCCGGCACCACAGTCTCCGCCTGGTGAGCAGAGCAAGCCCAGACAGGGGGCTGGTGACCCCAAGGGTGGGTCAGCATGAAGGAACGCGCGCTGTCGGGCAGGGGCGGGCGTCCGAGGCCCTGGTGTGGCAGGCCACCGGAGGGGTGAAGCCAGCTGCTCCGCCTCCGCCCTGGCCGCAGGCCAGTGGCCATCGTGGAAGCATCCCTCCTCCTCTGCTTCACCTCACGCAGCGTTCTCCCTGCTGCAGCCTGGGCTCCGTTTCTCCTGCTTAGATGACCTCTGGTCACACAGGGTTAGGGGCGCACCCAGCTCCAGTGTGAGCCCGTCCCACCTTCACTTAGCACATCTGCCACGACATCCTCTCCACATAAGGCCGGACTGTGAGGCACCGGCACTGGGATTCAGGATATAAACTCGGGGCACCATCCAGTCTACCACGGTGTGCGTGCCCCGTAAGTGCTGGCGGGAACCTGAGCCGTTGGCTGCAGGGGCTCGGCTGGTCCTTCCTGGTCCGTGCCGCTCCCAGCAGCGTCCCTGATACAACTCGAGGCTTCCTGCAGGCTGACCCGGTGTGCACACGTCCTCACTCAGAGCCAGCGGGCTGTCTCTCACCATCATAGCATATTTTCAACTCATCCCCCGTGAAAGAGCACCCCACCACCTACCGTGTCCCCAAATTAGCCTGTAGGTTGGAGGTTACATGGTTAACAGGCCCATTTGTAGTGTCATCCATAGTCATGAAGAGTCCGTGGCTCTCGGAGCCGCAGAGGTGGAGGGGGGGGGGGGAGGGACACCTTTGGCAGCTGAAGAAGGACAGTGTGCAGAAGCTGTTTCTGTTTCCAGTTATTTCAGTTATTTATTTGGGGCCAAATCAGCCACGGAATCTAGGAGGGTCACGTCCTGCCCGGGGAGCGGGAGCTGGCTGCTCTCCGAGGTGGCGCTGTGATTCAGGGCCCGCTCCGCGCCCGCCTGCCTGTGGGCGTCCCGGGACGTCTTTTCTGTGCTGCTCTCCACGCCGGTCCCAGCAGCCCGCGCTCCTCAAACACAGAGAGGCATTTCAGAGACCCTTAGGGAATCTTCTTATCATTTAAGAAAACATTCACACCAAACCCGTCTTTATTTTTACATCCCCCCTTTGCTTGACATGACCCGATCTACCATGACTAACATTATAATCGACTCTGGTGTGGAGGCAAAATATGTGAAACACTGTGCACTGCCCCTGTGGATCTGTGCGCTGTACCTGTGGCTCTGTGTGCTGTACCTGTGGCTCTGTGTGCTGTACCTGTGGATCTGTGTGCTGTACCTGTGGATCTGTGTGTTGCACCTGTGGATCTGTGTGCTGTACCTGTGGCTCTGTGTGCTGTACCTGTGGCTCTGTGTGCTGTACCTGTGGATCTGTGTGCTGTACCTGTGGATCTGTGTGTTGCACCTGTGGATCTGTGTGCTGTACCTGTGGATCTGTGTGCTGTACCTGTGGATCTGTGTGCTGTACCTGTGGATCTGTGTGCTGTATCTGTGGCTCTGTGTGTTGCACCTGTGGATCTGTGTGCTGCACCTGTGGATCTGTGTGCTGTACCTGTGGATCTGTGTGCTGTATCTGTGGCTCTGTGTGTTGCACCTGTGGATCTGTGTGCTGTACCTGTGGATCTGTGTGCTGTACCTGTGGATCTATGCACGGCACCGGGGGATCTGTGTATGAATCTCTGGGAAGCAGGTGGGCACAATCAGCAAGGTCACTTAGCAGCAGGGAGAGAGGTGCACATGTTTGCTCAGGATTTGCCTGAGCTCAGGGACTGCACGGCCCTCTCTGAGGTTTCCCAGAGCGGTGGCTTCTGCCATTCGCACACCGATCTCCTCATTGTAAGAAATGACATTCTTGTTTACAAACAGTGATCCCCAAATGTGGCCCCACCAACTGCGTCAGCACCAGCTGGGGACTTGCTGGAGGTGCATCTCAGGTCACGACCAGCGAGCTGCACCAGAGACGCCAGGAGGATGAGTCCAGGGACCTCCCAGACTACCACACCCCTGAGCTTCCCTGCGCAATGCGTGCTCAGAGCTGACTCCCACACTGCCGAGGCCCTGCCAGCCGCACAGAACGCCTTCCGTCCCCCTAGAGCGGGGTGGGGGTGGGGGGTGGGGGGGGGATGGAGACGAGAGAACTTTTCCTGCCAAGGGCCCTGTGGACGTGTGTAACACCACTCGTGGGCCCTACAAAACGACCACCTTGAAATGTAGCCAGCTGTCTTTGGTCAGACGTTTAATCCACTCACCCTGATGCCTTGGCAGGGCCAGGCCCCATGATGTCCCAGACCTTACAGGGCCTGAGGGCCCCATGTTCCCACCCATGCAGGGCCTTCTGCCTTTACTACTGAAAAGTCCGTGATCTCTGTTTGGCCAAACCCACTAAACACAGGAGTCCTAGTCCCCGACGTAGACAGGTCCTGGTGAAAGGACACCCAAGGCGGGGGGGGGGGGGGGGGGACAGTCCAAGGCAGTGGGAACGCCATGGTGTGGCAAGCAAGCGTGGTTCCCATGAGATAACCCACAGGTCGCACATTTCACTCAAAAATTTAAAAAGTGAGGCTCTTCGCCTGCACACATTCCCTTTCTCCATCGTCGAGGGCACTCTCCTCTTCAGACTGCGCTTCCCGCCCAGGACGCCGCCCTCCTGTCCTCCCCCCAGCACAGGCTCCATCCTCCCACTCTGCCCCGCCGACGCCGCCTACGCTGCTGCTGCTGCTGCTGCTGCTGCTCACTGCCGGTGCTGGTCACGGCCTTCAGCTTCGCACACGCCCCCGCCAAGGCGGCCTCGGGGTCCCTAATCACTCACGGCCTGGCAGTGACTGACAGGACAGGCCGGGCAGGACGGGCGGGACAGGCCCTGTGGGAGGAGCGTTAGCAAGGAACCGCCTGTGCAGGGGCAGGCAGGTGTCGGCACAGGTCGGTGACCTGGGTGAGTGGCCTCCACCACGGGTGCTCTGAGCAGCACCCCCCCCCCCGCCCCACGCCTGCTCCGGCGTCCCCTCCAGCCTCTGGTGCACCCCAAGGTGTGCAACTTTCAGACACCGGTTCCGTGGACAGAGCAACAACAAAGAGACACACCTAGATGCATGTATCTTTCCTGGGGTCCCTCTGGGAGCACTCTGTACAGACTGACGGCTTTCCAGGGTCTGCTGTGGCCTTGGGGCTCAGCAGTGGGGCTGGGACTGGACCTCGATGCCCAGCCTGTGCCACAGCGCCTGCTGGAGCCTTGGCTTCACGGTACAACAGTACAGCCCTTCTGCCTCACCTTCTCCCATGACTCTGCCTACCTCTCCTATTTCTTACCGCTCTGTCTAAAGCAAAGCACGATGCTCAGACCAGTAGCAGCATCCCCTCCAAACACCGCAGGCCTCTGTGAGCTGCGAGCTGGGCTAGCGAGCCCCGATGCTTCCCGCACAGGCTCCAGTTTGCGCTCCGAGGCGGCCTGGCCCAGCACAGGCCCTGACACGTCTGAGCAGCCGCCGGCCTCCGCATACTGGCTGAGCAGTGTCCTCACAGGCTGTATCCCGCGGGACCACGCAGGGCCCTGCAGGGAACACTGGCCCCTGGGTCCTCCCCACGCCGGCCCACAGCCTGGGGGCAGGACCTGAGCTACCAGTCACTGCTGTCCGCCCAGCCAATGGTGTGTTGATCAGCGCTTGGAAGGAGCAAAGGAGGAAGATGCAACTAGCCGGCAGATCCAGGCTGGAAGCCGCTAGGCCATGAAGCGCCTCGGGACAGGTTTTATTCGTATGAAATTCCAATCAGTTAAAGGACCCACAGCTCTGACACACCTCTCCTTGTCCAGCCTGAAACCACCTGCCCTTTCCTCTCTGCTTTCTTAACCCTCACTCCAGGATATGTGCTTCATTGATTTTAGAAAGAGAGGAAGGGAGGAAAACAAACAAACAAACAAACAAACAAACAAGAACACGTGGATGTGAAAAAATATTTGATCAGTTGCCTCCTGAATGCACCCTAGTGGGGGATCAAACACCAAACCTTGGCATGTGCCCTGATTGGGAGTCAGGCCTCAAACTGTTGTGGGGTGGACGTGAGTGAATGACCACTGGAGCCCAGACCAAATTAAAATTTAGGTAGTCTTTATTAGCCAGCTGGGCAACTGCTCTGCCTTTCTCCACGCAGGAAGTCCAGAGAGCAGCCCAGACCCTTTGTGTGGCACCACTTTTAAGCACATTTACCACATCCTGTTTTTGCAGAACGAGCAACCCAAGACAAAACAGTTTTCCCAAGCAACGTCAGAGTCATGCCATTGATGACCATGTTGTTCCCAGGGCCATCCTGTTCTTCAGAAAGATGGCAGTGTTCTGTGAAAGAAGGCCTGCGTGCTGGGAAGGGGCCATGAGACCCTATCTCAAGGCCTGGCCTGGTGTCAGCACTGACAACTCCATCTGAGGCACAGTCCACGGCCTCTCTGGAAGCATGCTCAAAAATTCCCACCCTCCAACAAAACATGTGGGTGTCCTGGAGACTTTCCAAGCAGCTGAGCCACCCACCAGGGCCACGGACCTTCCGGTAGATTGATTTGCTTGCTCATAGTTATAATCAAATGTGTCTATTAAAATGTAGGCCACTTGTGATTGGTCAAGGGCAGCTTTTCTTTCATTTCTAGGTCTACGTGGAGACATGCTTGCTATTTCCCTTTAATGCTGATTCCAATAAAAGGAAAAACAGGTAAGCTTTGAAATCCAAGATTTGTTTCTTAGCTCTATGTCCACTAGATGGCGCCATTGTTTCAAGAGAACGAGGTGAAGAGGGTTTTTTTTTTGTTGTTGTTGTTTTTGTTTTTGTTGTTGTTGTTTTTAAAAAATCTTCCCAGGAGTTAGAACAATCTGAGAGAAAAGGTCTTTTCTTTCCTTTTTAAAAACTCTCTTTTTATGCAAATTACATTAGCATTTAAAATGCATGCCATAAGAGCTTAATTCTGAAAACGCCTGCATCTCTAAGACTTTGTTTCATAAGCTATTGAGTTCACTTTTTAAACTTTTCTTTCCCTATATACTTAACAGGCTTAATGACAACAAATGAAAACATCTTAGTTATAAAATGTTCCTTGAACTCCACCTTCCACAGAGGTTCAATAAAAGAGGTTCAACAGGTAAGACCTCATGTGGAAACGCGCACACCAGGATCCAGTGTGAGAGTCTGCTGGTCACGTCTGCCTGGTTCTCAGAGGAACGTGCCAGCGTGTGTGCACACACTCCTGCCAGGACACACCATGTGCTTACAATGCACATTTTACCCATCCGCTAATGCAAACAGCTCAGCACGGGTGCGAATTCCGTTCCCAGCTGGCCGGGTTTGCCCACCTGAGAATAACGCTTCCTTTCTTCACTCAGGTTTGTCCCAGTGTGAGCCTTGTGCACTGAAGGCAGCGACTAAAGCAATCTCTCTTGTCACTAGGATGTTTGTGACTAATATTTTTTTATTATTAATTTCTTTATTGATTAAGTTATCACATATTTGTCCTCAACCCCCTATTCCAATCCTCCACCCCTCATCTTGCCCCCACCCCCTATTGTCCTTGACCACTGGTTAGGCTCACTGTAGACTGATTCATATGCCTTTCTGCATAACGATTACTGCTTGCCTCATTTTTTATTCTTAAAAGTATATCTCCAGTAGGACATGAGCTCACTCATCTGGGGGAAATGGTGAACAACACAGACTGATGAACAAGAACAGACCCAGAGACAAGGAGCCATGGGTCAGACTGTTGGGCCTCAGAGGGAGGGTGGGGATAAAAGGGAGAGATCAACCAAAGGGCTTATGTGCACACATATGAGCCTAACCTGTGACTAATACTTTTAAAGTATTAACTTCATGCCCTACAGCATGCTACGTGTTATAATTCCACCGGCTTTGGGAGTGACGGTGAACTCACCTTTACAAGTGCAATTCCAGGACACAGTATGACTTGGAAGCTCAAACCGTCACGCTAATGACCAGGTCCTCCCACAAGCGTGTACCTACAGCAATCGTGTGCTGAAGTCTTCAAGATGCAAAGAAGTAAAGGGGACCCGAGGCAAACCCTGTGGGGGAATTCCAATCTGTTGGAACTACCAGAGCACGGACTAAAGCCCCGTGATGTCATTGGAAATATAGTGGTCTAAATATATAAAAGCTGAGGGGGAATTTTAAAAATTAAATTGAAGTGGTTATGATACTTTCTTACTTTTTTCTCAAAGCCTCCACAATTCAATGATATTTTTTAAAATTTTGAGAGTAAATATCCTTTCTTACCTAATTGACTTGGTAAAATCTAGCAAACAAGTTAGTTTCTCGAGTCCTAAAATAGAACATCACATTGTTCCCTGGATCAGTCGTCAGAATGAGGTCTGACGCCTTGGGTTTTGATTTCCGATCGTCCTGCACCGACAGACAGAAAAGCAGTCCACACCTGTCCGTTCACCCATGAAATCTTCTCGTTCAGAACCTTCCAGAGGCTGGTTTTCTGGTCTTACAGGCGATGACTGAATGGTCTGCGGGCGTGGCCGGCGTGGACTGGCGGTGTGTGGCCAGCGGTGGGGGTGGAGGGGAGTCGACCCCTCACGCGACTGCAGCAGGGGCAGTCCCAGCGGCGGAACGGAACGCGAGGGTGCCTCGTTCACCCGTCCCTCCCATGACCTCATCCACTCATCAATGTGTATCCAATTCCTGGCGTTCCGCTCCCAGCACTCGATGTTTGCGCGTCTTTATTTTCAGTGTGCTGTCATGCCTTGCTGACGTGACTCCCAGGGCTCTATTTTCAAACATAAAAAGGAGTCTGTGATTTCCCGCTGCCCACGGAAACAGGCCGCGGACTCCGAGGGCCTCCGGCTCACATGGAGATGTGCCGCCATGGCTCCACGCATCTCAGCCCTCGCCCACCTTCCCGCCACTGGGGTGTCCGTTCCCTCTGCTGACAGCTCTTTCTCTGTATGTGGGCCCGCACCTCCGAGCTGCTTGCATGCTTCAAGCTCACTCAGAACTCGGCTCCTGCAGGACACTCCGAAGGCCCTTCCCTGAGCCGCCCTTCCTTGCCTTTGCCTCCCAAGTGGCTGATGTCCCGGCTGAGTCCCCCAGGCTCTGAGACGTAACTCCACATTCTTCCTCTGAGCCACCTGCACATTCCTAAGAACGTGGGCACCTGTTCCCCTCCTTCCGTCCAGAGAGGACCGGGACCCTGGCATTGTCACCTCTGATCTTGAAAGCTCTCGTCACCCAGTACCACCCATCCCCACCTGGGCCACCGTCTCCTCCTCTGTGATTGGGGGACTCTTTCCCTGGGGAAGACCTGAGCCCCCACTGGGTCCCACGCCCTCCCTCCCGCCCCCGCCTCCTGGGCTCTCCTGCCACTGCTCTTCTCCATTTTTATTGGCTTTTCCCAGCAGCATATACCCATGCTGTTCTCCCTGAGCCTTCTTTCCACCGATACCCTCTTCCACTCTCATCCCCTAACAGCCAGCCCCCTGGAGGGGGTGAGTGTACCCCATCGCCGCACCCACAGCTCCGTCTCCCCAGTGAGCCCTGCAGGCTGGCCCCCAGGCTCTCACCTTGAGGGAACTGCATGAGCGGCCCCCGAGGTCCAGGTCGCCCTCATTCCCAATCCCGGATTCTGTGCACTCACTCCTCTCGCTCACGCACACCTCTCCCCGGAGACTTCTCACTGACCTTGCCCGGGCAGCTGCACCTGGCATCGTGTAGGTCACATTTCCTCCTGGAGGCTCAGGAGTCGGTGTGCAGGGACTGTGGCTATTCTGTGCGCAGCCATAACCACAGTGCCTAACACGTGCCTGGCACACGGAAGTGACCATGTGTGTTGAAGGAGTCATAGGTGTCCAAAACGCATGTGATAGGTGATGGATTTTGAAAAGTAATTGAATCTCCCTTATTGGGGAGAAACAAAGCCTTCAGTGATTGGTTAGATGGTTTTGCTTTGTTTTCTGCTACGTGACTGACCGTATGGGATAATGATTGTGTGTTTGAGCAGGTCAGTGACGTGGTCACACCCATGAGGCAGCGGGGACAGGGGCAGGCCTAGGGGATCGTGTTTCCCACAGACACAGGGTCATGCCTGTGCAGACGTCAGGTCACCTTGGTCCTGCTGTGCAGGCCGCTCTGACCTGCGAGAGGATCAGAGTGACCTGCGGGGGGGGGGGCACCCCAGGAGTTTCCTGTGGGAGAAGCTGTTGGCCATTGAACCGGGGACGCCCCTTTACCTGGCACCGACAGCCGCTGCCACTCACACACCGAGGGCACCCTTCAGCTAGGTGTGCAAACTCCCGTCAAAGGCACGTGTTTAACTGGCCAAATGGAGGCAAATGCGTCACAGAAACACAAGCAGCAGGGGCCTTCGCCTGGGAAGCTCTCGAGTTTCGTGGGCAAGAGCTGGGCAGGGGCCCTTCCCCCTCCTTCATCCCACGGACGAGGAGCAGCGTCCGGAGAAGCCATCTCACGACTAGGTTCTCCCCACCCCCACCCCGACAGGCAACCCTCCCCCCGTCAGAGGGACCACAGCGGGGCCAGGCCACGCCGTCCTGCGCTTCCTTCCACGCACCTGCCGCAGTGGCCGTGGCTGTGGCCGTGCACAGCGCAGGGCGGCCCAGCTCCAGCTCGGGTCCCGGAACACGGAGCCCAGTGCAGGGATGCGTGCTGTGGAGCTCGGACCGAAAGACATTGTGGAAGTTAAATCTTCCCGGAACAATAGCGCTAAAAACCAGACAAAGTCAAAGATGAGTCCTGGGCCATTTAACTCTTCCCCCTCTGCGGAACCTGAAGCCTGTTGAAGGCCCACGACATCTCGGGGCCGGGCTGGAGCGCGGGCCTGGGCGGCCGAGCGGACGTGGAACCTGTCCCCGGGACAGCGGCCGCGTGCTCAGTGCTGCCGCGTGGGTTTCAGCCACGTCCAGCAGCAGGTCGGTAAAGCCCGGCTGGGCAAGACGGGGAGAGAGAACTGCGGGCGGGGCTCTGTGCTTTCTTTCCTCCTTTGTCGCCTGATGTGTGTTCATTCAATGATTTGACATTTGTTTATTCTGTGCATTTTCCCCGGGGCCACCCCAGGCCGACACCCACGGCGCAGCCGGAGCCGCCTGTGCCCGCCCTCGCTATGGAGACCCCGGTCCCTGCGGGTCTGAAGAGGCCTCGTTCTCGGCACAGGAGCCCGAGTACTGAGCCCGAGGCGGCCTGGGCGGCCACATCTCACACTCAGGACGCGGAGTGAGTGGTGCCTGTCCTCACGGCCCAGCCAGAGCCTCAGGGATGGCCGTCGGTGGCCCCCCTGGTCCTTTCCCAGCCCTCGCTCAGCCCCCATGTACACAGCACAACCTGGATTCCCATTTGTCTGAAATACCTGCACCCTGCACCCTGGGTGACCTGTGATGTGATGTTACATCCTGTCACCGTCCCAAGTGCTCTGTGCACGGCGACACAAGTGCCTGACCCAGGCCCATCCGGCCTTCCTGGAGAGTCTAACTGTGAGTGTGAGTCTAACTGAGTGTGAGTCTGTGAGTGTGAGTCTAACAGTGAGTGTGAGTCTGTGAATGTGAGTCTAACAATGAGTGTGAGTCTAACTGAGTGTGAGTCTGTGAGTGTGAGTTTTACTGAGTGTGAGTCTAACTGAGTGTGAGTCTGTGAATGTGAGTCTAACAGTGAGTGTGAGTCTGAGTGTGAGTGTGTGAGTGTGAGTCTAACTGTGAATATGAGTCCAACTTCGAGTGTGAGTCTAACTGAGTGTGAGTCTAACTGAGTGTGAGTCCAACTGTGAATATGAGTCCAACTGTGAGTCTAACTGAGTGTGAGTCCAACTGTGAGTGTGAGTCAAACTGGGTGTGAGTCTAACTGTGAGTGTGAGTCTAACTGTGTGAGTCTAACTGGGTGTGAGTCTAACTGTGAGTGTGAGTCTAACTGTGAGTGTGAGTCTGTGAGTATGAGTCTAACAGTGAGTGTGAGTGTGTGGCTTTAACCCTAAGAGTCTTCTATCTCTCCCTTACTCTCTAAAAGCAATTTTTTTTAAAGGGGCACAATTCTTCACGTTCGGCCTACCCAGGAGGGGTCAGCCCGCACCTCCTGGTCCGGGCTGCCTCTGTGAGTATCTTCAACCCACAGAGGAGGCCGGAGTGGAAACACGCAGCCCCCTGCTCCACCTCGAGGCCCGAGTCCTGCTGCCCATCCTCCCAGGCGGGGTCGCTGCTGCTGCTGCTGCTGCCCTCCTGCCCCTCCTGCTTCTCCTGCCTCTGAGGTTTCTGAGGCGCTGCCCTCCTGTGCCAGGCCGGACCCCCCCCCCCCCAGGCGTGGGGCGGGCAGAGCCGCAGGAGAGGCTGCCCTGGGGGCCCATCGCCACAACTGTATTGACTTCAATGCGGATGAGAAAGCACACACAAACCAGCATGTGAAACAGATATTACTGTTTGGGTTGCTAATTTCCTTTTAGAACAAGCTACTTTAGAACAGAAGGTCTTATGGTTTAAACAAATCACGTAAGTGAGCGAGGAGGCCATGTTTAAATTCGGGAATGTTGCGGGAATTCTGCTCAAAGGCCTATGGCTCCAATCCCACCAGGGGCCAATGCACAGCCTGTGACTCCCACCGAGGGCCCCTGGTCAGCGTCCCTCCTGCTCGGCTGTCTGTCCTCCTTCCTCTCCCTCCATCGCCGTGGCGACCCAGCGACGCTGAGGCCTCCCCACCTGGCCCGGGCACGGAAAAGCCAACCTCAGGCCCTTCAGCCCAGTGGACGCCACGGCCCTGGCTCCATTTCACTCCCTCTCCACGGCCATGCCGGCTTCGGGGAAACACCTCTGGAGTTGGTGCTAAGCCATCCCTTTTCTCGGGGACTCTGACCATCTGATGTGCTTGCTTTGCTTTATTTTCCTGTGTCTCCGCTTCCCCAGTGCTCAGCCTCCCGCCCTGGGCCGCCCATCCTCGGCCCTAACCATTTACTGCCCTTTTTTCTGCTGTAAGTTCTTTTAAAAAATTATAGATTTCAGAGAGGAAGAGAGAGGGAGAGGCAGAAACCTCAATGATGAGTGAGAATCATGGATCAGCTGCTTCCTATACTCCCCACACTGGAGACTGAGCCTGAACAAGGGAATCGAACCATGACCTCCTGGTTCCTAGGTCAGTGCCCAACCACTGAGCCACAGGCTCCACTGTAAGCTCTGAACCACCCTCTATTCTTCACATTCTCTCCTTGATACCCCCACTTCTCGTCGTCCTCACCTCCGAGATGGTGCTCCTCTCCTCATCTGTGTCTTCGGGGCTGGCCTGACACCCAAGGGAAGGACACCTGGGGGTGTGGGTGTGGGAGTGAGCTGCTCTTCTGAAGGTGGGGGGGGGGGACACCCAACATTCCAGTGCCGTGGAGGTTCTTCCTACCCTGGGTCCTGCCCGGTGTGTGTCACTCGGCTAAGAACATTCCAAATCAAAATAAATTACAAAAATTCTGGTCTGGAATCAATTGGGTAGAAGATTGTCTGTAGTTCTTGAATGAGACTCTGTGCTTAACATATATATTCCTCATCGGTCAGCACGCAATTTCCCACAGAGGTAAGTGCTGGAAGCCAGTTCCAGCATGTCATGATTTACAAGAGTTTCATCGAAAGGTTGATGAGACTTGGGGGCTCAACAAGGGGGCTCACATATGTAATCACCTGTTGGAACTTCCCCCAAACCTGAACAGGATGACTGTCTGCTGCCAGACAGCTCAGAGCTTCTCCGTCTGCATGTTATTGCCTCCTGTTGGCCAAACACCTGAACAGCCATAGGCTATTCCCCAATCTGACAATGCTTCTGTACCCTACCCTTTGAAATGTATTATCTCCACCTTGCCTAGGACAGATTGTGTTAATAAAAAGCCAGGGGTCTTGAGACAAGGAAGAACTTTAGCTCCTTTAGCTGAAGCTCCTCTGATTCCCCAATGTCTTTCAAAATTATCTTTTGTCTTTGGACTTTTATTTAATCTACGCAAAGTCTTTTTCCAGATGGCTGAGCCCTTTCCCTTTGTAATGCTGGAACAAGAACGCTGGCAGGTAAGGATAGTTCTTTCAAAATCGAAATGATTTTCCTTGGTTTCAAAAGATACATAAACGAGTTTTTTGGAGCTTTGTGCTGCCCATGACCCCTGAACTACTGCCTACAGGAATTGTCCTGGTGCTGCTCTCTTCTCACCCCCATGCCAGCAGCCCCTCCTCCACAAGAATCCACGCCGATCTTGCCTGAGCCCTGAAGGTCTGGGCCTTGGAAGTGATGGACTGACATTGTGCTTACCATGTTAACTTAAACTTATGAACTGAGAATAGAGAGATGCTCATAAAATGCCGGGAAGTTGAGAGAAAACTGAAGGGTTCCATGTTTGTTACACTTCGTGGAGAGGAAACGTGGCACAGCATCCATCTGCAGGAAGGAAGGAAGCGCATTGAGACTAAGTGACCGAAGCTCACGGGAGCAGAAACCGCATTCTTTCTTTCTGACCCACCAGACCATGGGAATGGAAGCTGTCTTCCTCAAATGGTTCCAATGATTCAATTAGGATCTATTATCCAGGAAAAAATGGCTCTACTCCTTTCAATGCCATGTCCTCCGGCCGCTGGCACTGGGCACTCAGTGACTGCTTACCAAATGCGCAAAGGAAGGAGGGAAGCCAAATCTGAGCTCACTCCAGACTCTTGCTGTGAAAACTGTGGTTCCCGCACCGTGATGTTATCATATTTGTGTGTCTTAAACAGAGTGACAGTAAGTGTCGTTTCTTCCAGCTACCAGACTAACCTTTGGGAAGCCATGCAAAACTGTTGGAGGTTTTTACTAAAATGTTTAATATTTTCTTACACCCATGAATACTTTTGTAAGATTATGGTAATTCTGACTTAAGTTAAATATATTTAAATGTATTGCAATGATTTAAAGATACCCTATTCTACTTCTCAAAGTGAAAGTCCAGGAAATGCTGTTGGTGTTATCTACACCTTTTACATGAAGGCAAGTTCCTATAGGGGTGTATGTTTTGATTAATATACCCTGAATATCTTGTAATCCATGTGGCTCCTCCTTCCTGCCAGTGCTCACTGACTGCACCCCCATCCTTCAATCCAAGACGACTGACTGCCTTCGGGTCTCTGCTTAGATGTTATTTGCCCCAACAACCCCACTGGGCGCCCCACTCCCACCCTCCTCTCAGCCGGCTTCCCTTGTTGAATCCTGTGGTAATTCCCTAACCTGCCTCTAGGATACAGGTTCCTGAGAGCAAGGGCCCTGCTGACTCTTCCATTCCCAGCAGCTAGGGGAATGCCCAGCACATGGTAGGTGCTCAGCCAGTATCTGCAAAGTGAATGAATGCCCTCAGAAGTACGGTAGGCACCGCTCACGTTGGTGCGGTCAGTAGGAGTCCTCACATCAGAGGAAATCATTAATTCCTAAGGGTCCTGGGAGAATGACTGCAGGAATGATGGAACGACTTCTGCGGGGGAAGGGATGGAAACTGGGCCAACAAACAAAAGCAGGCCTGGGGCTGACTTAGCAGAATACAAGCCTTGGGGTTTGTGTGCAGGCCCTCTGGTTCCTCTGGTCCCTAGAGTAGAGATGGGCCAACAGCACTAGGGAGTGAAGCATGAGTGGAGGGTGTCTGTGTGCGTCAGCTCCAGGTGAGAGCCAGGCTGTGCCGTGCGGCGAGGTGGCGGCCGGCCTCAGGGGAACGCCCTGCCAGGCCTCGGAGGGTCCTTCCGTCTGTGTCATGAGCGGGGCGATTCCACCAGATCATCTTAAAATCCTCAAGGATCCCAAGAAGCTTTGTTTATGTGGGTTACTTCTATCAGCTTTCATTCTACTGGAAATTAACACAGAAATTTTTTTAAAAAAATTCATTCAGTTACAAAACAACTAGGGCATACCTACTACATTTTACCATAAATAACAAAATTTTATTTTTCTGAAAATAACACTATTTTCCAAAGGAAACAGTTCTGTGAGAAGAGGGCCCTTGTTTTACCTTTTGGGAGGTGGATCCCTCGGTGTCTGGCTCCGTGGAGTTCCACTCGTGTTTGCAATCTGTTGTGATGTTGTTTTGCTTGAAGTCAGCAAGGAATGTCTCCCTCACACAGATCAGCAGCTGGAAAACGAAGCAGCATCCTAATAACCTCTTCAGATAACTCAGCGAGTCCTCTTAGGCTACACCAATACTCAACCAATGCTAGTTTCCTAAACTTTATCGCTGCCCCGTGGAATAAGAAACCGCGTCAGTTAACTCTCATGGTCTGTTATGTGAAAACCCACCCGTCTAACTTCTGTTTGGAATGGGCCTCGAACTCCGGCGTGATGTTATCATGTCCTACTTCCCTGTCCTGTGGAAAGCACAACACCGGTTCACGGGGTCACACGGAGCCCCCAGATGACAGAATTCACTGCCGGCGTCAAAGCCCACCTGATGAAAGAGACGGCACCGACCTTGGAACGACCCCAGTGCTGGAGGCTGTCAAGCTCACCGTGGTGGATACCAGTTCCTGAAACACCACGTTTTCTACTTGCGAGCTCACTTTGCAACTGACTATAACGACTTCCAATCGCTTACCTCGGGGTGGCAGGCTCGGTTCGTTTGCTTTGGAAAGCAGTGCCTGTCCCAGAGCCGGCTTTCTGGGCCGCTGTTCCTCCCAGGGAACCACGTTCCATGGGGCAAGCAGCCAGCTCAGCTCGTGGCTCAGCCCCATGCGCTCGGCTCGATGGAGTTCAGGTCAAACACTGGACTGGGGACCCAGCAGGAGAGGTGATGGGGTGCCGCCCCCTGTGCCACACAGACGGTCCACAGGGCAGCATGGAGGGCTGAACAGTAAGATGGTAAACAGCTTTTGCCACTTCATCACAGACCATCGTAAGCGACCCTGGCGTTGGTGGCAGTGGTGGTGTCATTAGCCACCCTGATAGTCCGGGGCCACTGCCTGAATCTGTACGAAGGAGGCAGCATTTCACCCACAGTTGCTTTTTTTTCTCTTAAACATTGTATTTTACATATATATATATATATATATATATATATATATATATATATATATGTGTGTGTGTGTGTGTGTGTGTGTGTGTGTGTGTGTGTTTGATTTATTGATTTATTACAGAGAGGAAGAGAGAGGGATAGAGAGCTAGAAACATTGATGAGTGAGAAACATCGACCAGCTGCCTCTTACACATCCCCTAGCCGTGATGTGCCCACAACCAAGGTACATGCCTTTGACCAGAATTTTGCACCAACAGTGCACATGCCAATACTTCTAAAAAGGCCAGTGACACTAGCTTTGGCCTCGCAGATGTCCCCGGTAAAGAGGTCCAGTGACCCCCTCACCCCACCCGCCTCGGGACCTGGGGCTTGAAGGACGCAGGCTTCTCTTAAAGAGACTGAAATTACACTCTTAATTGTATAATAGGTCTTCGCTTTTCTTCCCCCCGCAGTGGACTGTTTACGCATTTCATGGTTTAAAAGTAAATTCAGATGTAAATAGTCAGATCCCTGCCAAGCACTCGAAGCTGACATACTGCCTAATCCTCACAGAACATCTGTAAGCCGGCTTCCTCCGCTCCGCTTTTATCCTCGGAAAGAACAAAACGCTGGAGCTCGGGGAGGTTAATTTGTCTCACAGCAAGCAATTACCAGTCTGGGATGAGACGCAGGTCTGTCTGACAAGAGGATGCATGTTCCTGCCGATGCGGCATGCTGCCCGCGTCTCTCAAACACGGAAGACACTGATGTATATAAATGTATGTACACACAACCACTGGGCTTCCCAACCATCTATTTTTTCTGCGAAAACGGGTAAGGAATATTGATACACACAAATCTTGATGTTCAGGCTCTTTTTAGGAACTTTCATAAAAACACCCTTCCCAGAGTTCTTAGGGAACTTCCCCATCGATTTGGTCTGTCTATCACTGTTTGGCTCAATGAACAAGTCACTTTAATGTCATTTGGGCTCACCCAGCCAGTGTGGCTCAGTAGTTGAGTGTCAACCTATGAACCAGGAGGTTGTGGTTTGACTCCCGGTCAGGGCATCTGCCCAGGTTGTGGGCTCGAACCCCAGCATGGAGTGTGCAGGAGGCAGCTGATCCATGGTTCTTTTTTATTATTATTAAAATATATTTTATTGATTTTTTTACAGAGAGGAAGAGAGAGGAATAGAGAGTTAGAAACATTGATGAGAGAGGAGCATCGATCAGTTGCCTCTTGCACATCCCCTGCTGCAACCAATGTACATGCTCTTGACTGGAATCGAACCTGGGACCTTCCAGTCCGCAGGCCAACGCTCTATCTATTGAGCCAAACCGGTTTTGGCAGATCCATGATTCTTATTGTTGATGTTTCTCTCTCCCTCCCTCTCTGAAATCAATAAAAATATATTTTAAAAATAAAAATTTGACACATGAATTAACATGTTAGTGTTTAGTGTGTTAAACATATATTAATTGTTTCTTGCCAGCATCAATGTGCGGTCTCAGCCTTGGTTTATTGAAACTCCTCCCAGCCTCTCCTTCTCCCCCAGGGCCACTTTCGAGGTCAGTGAGCTCCTGGTCCGTGTCCCCACCACGCTGCCTTCTGTGCCTGCCGTTGTCTGGGTCCTTCAGGGGCACAGGCCGAGAGCCACAGCTGCTGAGGTCGAGGTCACGGACACACCGTGCAGAGCCACAGTGGCTTTGCCTCGGGATGGATCTCTCTGTCACCTTTGACCCTGGCTGCCGGTCCCTGCCTGTGGTGGGTCGTCACCCTGCTCTCTCTGAGTCCCCTCGCTGACTGTCTCTACATCTCTTCCACGGGCTGCTCTTCCTCCACCCACCCAGCGCGTTGGTCTGGGCCACGCCCCATACTATGTCTTCTTGGTGCCCCCTCCACAGGCTTCCAGGGTGCTGGTGATCCTGACGGATGCCTCTGGCTGGGATCTCATGTACCCCAGGTTTAGAGCAGACCTCATTGCCTCCTCCCTGAAAGGCTCCTGTGGTGTTTCTCTCGGCAAAGGGCATGGCACCTACCTTCCTGCCCTGCAGAAACCTGGGAGTCAGTGCAGACTCCTCCTCCCGTCCGTCCACCATATCCCATCAATCACGAGTGCTGCCCTTTGTACTTCCTCACCCTCGGCACGCCTGGGCTGCTGCGTGCAGACCTGACCTTCTCCTCTGGAAGTGACTACCCACGGCCATCTCTCGCCCTTCTCCACAGCAGTCCCAGATACAATTTTCGAAAACTCCTATCGGATGGTATTTTAAAAACCTTAAAATCTGTCCTTGTGTAAGATCCTTACCAGTTTCCCAACCACAGACCACTGTCAAGAAAGTTCTGGTTCTCTGGGCCCATGGAGCCTGGTGCTGTCTGGCCTTGGGGATGCAGCCCCAGTTGACGCCCCAGCTCCCAGGACACGCCGTGCACTTGGACACCGTCCTAACCTTTCCCTCGCTTCCCTCTGTGCGTGGAATGCCCTTCCCTCCCGTGTCCGTGTCCGTGTTTGCCTGGGCTTCTCTTCCTCCTTCAGAACGAGGCACTCCAAACCCTACCCTCAATCTGCCCACAGAGCCTTCCAGAGCGGCGCGCTGCTTCCTCTCCCACGCGACATGCCCTGCAGAGCAGGCAAAGACATCCGTCACAGCTTCAGCAACTTTCATTCACCCCCCCCCCCCCAGGCTGTGAGTGCCTTGAGGGCCAGCACCTGTCTCACCTTGAACTCTCAGCACCGAGACAGGCCGGACACAGCAGGTACTGGAGGAGCCTGAATGGAGGCTGGAGTGACCTGCTCTGGGTCCTGTGTCCTAAGTGCAGGGTCACTTTCCGCGTTTTCCCGTGCCATCATCTCCTCTACACGGGCATCTCAGAGTCCCTCTTCGTGGCGTGCCCACGGCTTCATCAATCCAGAGGAGCCAGAAGCTTTGGGCGCCCCCTGGGACTGCCCTCTGCGGCCAGGCGTCTCACAGAAAGGCCCTGATTTTCCTGTGGCTTTGGGAAGGTTGATGTTCTTCTTATTTATTGTCTCTTCGCCATGGTATCCGGAGAGAACCGGTTGGTGTCATGGCCTCAGTGCTGACTCTGCATCTTCATAAACTGGGTGTCCTGAGAACCTAAAACTCCCGAGTCTAACTAAACAGCAGATTTGCTGGAAACTTGGCTTGTTGTTGTGAAGATTCGATCCTGAGTCACTGGTACTTTCCCCTTCAGGGGTCCTAGGCTCAGGCTGCTAATGAGGTCACCCCCACCCACCCCACCCCCCTCGGCCTGAATGGCTGCTCTGGGTCTGCAGGGCCCTTTTCAATGGTTAAAACGGCTGCCAGGTTCCAGCCCTGGAGGCTGGGTGCCTGCAGGGCCTTGAGGTGGGCAGGGCGGCCTGGGGGCCAGGGACAGACTTGCAGGCACAGTGTGCGCACCCTGGGCCTCTTTCACCTCCTCCTGCCCTGGCCCTCCACCGCGCCCCCAAGTCCATCCTGCTGTGCACCCTCCTTGTGCACAGGGGTCTTCCTGACCCATTGCCCTGGGTTTTGTGGATGGAGAGGGTCCCGAGGGGCCCCCTCTCCTTCCCCTGGCCCTCCCTGGGGAGGCAGGACCACACTGGGCTAAGCGAAGCCGCCCACCGGGGTTGGGGTTTGGGGAGTTCGGGGTCTCCGGCGTGAGTGTGTGTGATTGTGTGATTGTGTGTGTGTGTGACTGTGTGTGTGAGTGTGTGTGAGTGTGTGTGTCAGGGTGTGAGTGCGCAAATGTGTGTCCGTGAGCACATGGTGGCGCGCAGCGGGAGGGTGGGGAGGAGGAGGAACGCGGCGGGGGAGTGGGGGGGCGGCGGAGGGAGGGGGCGGGGAGGGCTCGGGTTAGGGGTGACACTCAGGAGCCAACTCTCACTCCCGCTCAGAGCCGCCAGAGAGCAGAGGAGCCAGCCACCGCCGCCTGCGCGCCCGGTTCCCTGCGCTGCCCTCCGCCTCGCAGCCACTTGGGCGGCCTCGCCGCAGCCTTTGAAGTTCGCGGCGCCGCCCGCCAAGTTGGGAGCCGGGGCTAGGCTCTCCCGGCCTCCCGCAGCCTCCCGGCCCCGCGGAGCCGAGTGCGGGCGCGTCTGGCCGCCGCGGGACGGGGCGCTCGGCGCCGAGCCGCGGGACGGAGCCTCCTCTCCGGGAAGAGCCGCGGGTTTCCAGGTGAGCGGGCGGGAGCCACCCGACCTGCCGTCCCGGGAAGGAAGGGACGCGGGTCCCCCTTCGGTCCCGCCGGACAGGGCGCCGGCTGCCGGGAGCTCGGGCCGGAGGGCGCGGGCGGGTGTCCTCGGAGTCCCGCGGCCCCGAGAGCGGGTGGACCGGGCCCCGGGCTCCGAGAAGCCCGGCTCGGCCCGAACACACTCGGCTGCCCCGCAGGGCTGCGGCTCCCGGCTCCCGCCCTCCGAGCCGTCTGCGGTTCGCCCGCTCGGCGGGGCGGGCGTGGGTGCCGGACCGGCAGCCGGGCGTGGGGATCCAGGCGACTTGGCCGCAGGCGCTCCTCCCGGCGCCCCATCGGCCCCGCTGGGCAGGCGGGCGTCCCGGGAGCTCCCGAGCGGAGCCGGCCGGCCCCTCCCTCTGCCTCCGCCGGGGACCGTCCCTCTCCCTCCGCCGGGGACCGTCCCTCTCCCTCCGCCGGGGACCGTCCCTCTCCCTCCGCCGGGGACCGTCCCTCTCCCTCCGCCGGGAGCCTGCAGCCTCGGGACGGACCGGGACACCGGCGGAGGCGGGCTCCCTGCAGCCGGTGAGCCCGCGGGATCGAGCGAGCGGAGCAGCCTGGGCGCTGGGAGCCCAGATAGGGGTTCGGTCCCGGCTGTGCCCGGCCCGTCGCAGGCTGCTGTGCTCGGCGACCCTCCTCCCTGCAGCCGGCAGCCAGCTCAGCTGCGCCCGCGCCCACGTCCCCCAGGCTGGGTCTGGTCCCCCTCCACATCCCTTTCGGGCGCTGTCAGGCTCCTGCTTTGGGTGCGAGGAGCACCCAAAGCCCTCGAGTGGGAAATGGACCTGTCTCTGGGTTTGCTTTACTTATTTATTTTTACTGAGGTTTGGAGCAACTTGGGCTGGTAACGTTTGTTTACTGGTGTTTCCATCCAGCCAAGTCACAAAGGAGAATTTATTTCTTCATGCAGCTGGGTTCTCTCTAAACACCCTGCCCCCCCCTCACTTCTGGACTCTTTCTCTTCCCAAGGGGAGGGGTCTCCCACCCTCTCCCCCACCCGCCCCCTGGGGACCCGGGTGTCCCCAGTGGAAATCAATAGGCCCACTAGCTTCTCCGCCCCCTGCCCCTGCCCCGGAGCTGGAGGCTGAGGCTGCAGGCAGGAGAGCAGGCCTCCCTGAGGGGAGTGAGGGTGGATGGCATTGGGTGTCAGAGGGGAGTGAGGGTGGATGGCATTGGGTGTCAGAGGGGAGTGAGGGTGGATGGCATTGGTGTCCTTGTCCCCAGAGGTGGGAGGCCAGATGCCAAGGCAGTTCCTCTGGCTGAGCCCAGGGCACTGGAGGCGATCGGCATTCGCTGTGAGTCATTGCTGCTGATTAAGAGTGATAACAAGGCCCTGACCCTGGCTGGCGGCTGTGCTTCTATTTGGTTTGGTTTTATGTCCGCCTCCTATGACCGCGGTTTCAGAAAATGGAACCGCCAAAAGCGAATGGATTCCTCATGCCCGTTCTGCAGGGGGGGTGTCTCACGGTCAGAGAGCGGTCACCTGGCGGAGCTTGACCCGTGAGCTGGGGAGGTGCAGGCTGGGAATGCCCCCCTGGCCTCCCTCTGGCTTCTCAGAGTTTGGGAAATTTGGGGACGTAATTAGTGATGGTCCCAATTCCCACTTTCAATCTAAACCTATCTGCAGGATTATATTAAAACATCTCATCATTTATCCTTTAAAGGTGATTCCAGTGAGCTCACATTCTCGGGGCTGGGTCAGCTGGGAATGGGAGGCTCAGAAGTGAGAGAAAGGAGCACTCTTCCAGGTTCCTCTAAAACAAAACAACAAAACAAAACCTGCGCGTCTTCCTCTAAGGGAAGGAAGGGCTGCTGACTGGGCAGTTCTGACCGAGGGGACGCCCAGGCTGCCCGCACGCTGGGCCGGGCAGCTGGCCGCCGGCTCTCGTGCTGTTTTCGTTTTCGTGTCCGGACGTTTCAGCCAGTGAACCTGTGTGCTGCTCTCCTTCTGAGGCTCCTCGGGCGGGAACACTCTGTTTTAATTAGCAACTACCATAAAGAAGAAGCTAGAACTCTGTAATGGGCCTAAATTGCTGTGAATTATGTGTGGTTTAAATTACGCCTTTATTTCAGCAGGAATGGAACCATGACTATAAAACGTCTTTTAATCGCTTGCAGATCCAGCGTTTTATCGGAGATGTAACCAAATCTGTGTAATTGAAAAGCATCCTTCTAAGCCTGAGGGCAGCCCTGGGGCCGGGTGTTTGTCCTGGGTCTGCGAACCCCAAGTGGCAAAGCGGACATGAGGCTGCGAGGAGGGTGGAGGCGCCCTCGGCCATGGAGAGCTGGGGAAGGCTCCGGCCCAGGAGCCGGGCAGGCCTGCAGAAAACTCACTGGAGCCGCTTTTCCAAGGGGCTTTGCCAACCCGGAGACCCACATTTCCGTTTTCTCACTCAGATTCACTGACAGGACTCTGATGTGGTGGGTGGGCGTGGGGCAGTGGGGATATATGTTTTAGTAAAACTAACAAATCGTTTGAAAGAGAGGGGAGGCAGTAGAAATACAATGTCTGTCTGTGACATTCCTGTGTTCATCTCTAGAGTAGTTTTCCTCCGTCTTCCCAGAGGTCAGGATTTTCCTTTAAAACGCGGCTGCTTTGGGTGTCGTGGCGTGAGGACAGAGCTTAGTTTTCCGTTTTGCGGGGTGGGTGAGGGGGGAGTGGGAACGCAGTGCCTGTGCCTGGATGTTGTTCTCAGCTAACAGTTGCCGTAGCTACACCTTGACCTCTGAGGCCCTGTCCCGCTGCACACAGACTGAGAGAGAAGGTCTGTGCAGACAGAAATCATTGTAGCCTTTCTTCCTTCCTTTTCCCGGCGATAAGGCGGTTGCTTCCGGTGGCTAAGAGGTGCTCTCACACTTTTTTGCTCCCTGTCTTCTTGTCAGGTCTTGCTCTGGGGGCCCATGGCCCACTTCCTGTCAGGTCTTGCTCTGGGGAGCCCTGCACTCGTGGCGGCACGCATGTCATGAGTGACCTTGCCGGTATCTGCTGCCATCAGCCGCCGCGTCCCGGGAAGCCTATCCCGTAGCCGTCTGCATTGGGTCAATGGCAAGCGTCACCTACGAAAACGTTCAGATCGTTCACTTGACCTTGAAGCGACATCTAGACCCTCTACCTATTGACTCTGGAGCGGTGGCTCCGAAGGCTGTGACTTACTCTTTCCCGCTGGCTATTACTGCTTCGCGGAAGCAGCTGCTAAGCAAGTGATCACTGACGAGTGAATCCAGATCTTTGCTCTGAGAGCTGACTTAGAAACTGAAGTCCTCCGATACTTACTCCGTTTAAAAACACTCTGCCATTCAGAGCCCGGCGAGGCCACATCTGCTCTCTGTCCCCTGCACTGTGAACGCGGTTTTGCTTCCACGCGGCGATGTTTGCCGGTGCTCTTGCTGTGGTCGTTAGAAAGAAGTCACGCCACATGGGTGGAGACAGAGAACCATCATGTTTTACTGCCTCACGGAGCGGCAGGTTGACTGTAAACTCAGGTTTCTGGGGGAAGAGACCCCCACTGCATGAGTCTGTGTGTGTGTGTGTGTGTGTGTGTGTGTGTGTGTGTGTGTGTAGCGTCAGTCACTCACCACTTCTGAGCTGACACCTGCCCTTGCCGACCGGCAGCCCGTGGTGTGCAGGCCGGTGCCGAGGCAGGCATGAGCCTGGCTGCCTCCTCCCTGAACACACCTCTTAAGACGCTCGGCCCACACCTTCCCCTGCGTGCTGGGATTTTACTAGCAACTGCAAGCCAACAGACTGGCGCTTCCTCCTCTTCTGAAATACTTTGAGAACACGAACGGTGTAACACTCACTCACCCGAAGGAAAGAGGCTATGCTCTGCGTTGTAGGAAGGGATAGCGAGTGCTGGACTGGCATGGAATAGGGCCCGAGAGGGAGCCAGCCATACGCTTCTGCTGGTTCCTGCAGGCTTCCCGGTGGAGAGGAACAGACAGACCTCAGAGCAGCGGGACTCTGGCTCCCGCCACAGTGAGGGTTTTCCTCGAGAACTCACTGAGCTGGATTTGATGTGCACTCCACTCTAAGTCCGCAGACCTCACGTCTGTCAGTCTAGAACCCCCCCAGGCTGCACGCCCTAATCCCTCCAGGGACCTCCGCGTCCTTTGGACGTGGATTTATGTTAGCACGTTGGTGAATTGTCTTTGGTTTCCATTGGTTACTTTCTTCCAGCAGCAAACTTGAATGTGACACATATCCATTGTTTCAGCCGTTTCTCCGAGGCATTTATTTTCGGTTTCACTTGTGAACAAGCTGGCTCTGGTCTCATGAGAAGATGTCTCCTTCAGTTATTCTTTCGGTAGCGTTAGTTCCCTCTCACATGGTTATGGGGAAAGAAAGCCGTTTTCTAGAAGTGAGGAGGTTGTGTGGCGTTTGGAAGGACCCAGGGAAAACGTGCTTAGGCACGATGGGAAATGGGGTCACGTGAGCGGAACTCTCGGCCCCTGCCCTGCAGCGTGGTGTGTAATGTAGCCGCCAAATAAAGGGAAGCGAGCGAGCATCGTCCGTCTTCTCCTTGGAGTGACGTCAGCCACATCACAGGCCACGGCCCGCGTTTCTGCCCGTGTTCTTCCTTCTCCACGTGGAATCCCGGTCCACACCCTCGGCCGCCGGCTGTGTGCTCAGGACCCTCTGGTCCACAACCTGCAGGCAGAGCCACCAAACAGGTGCTCAGTTCAGTTAGACATGGGGTTTCATGCCCGCCAGAAGCTGTCGTAACTACACCTCACTCCTGCGGCCGTGTCCCAGGATACACAGATCGAGATGGAATATGAGATTGGAATTGATCAAATAAGTAGGGTAAACTAAACTCAGAGAGATTTATCAAGGAGGGGGGGTAATTTTTTGTTTTTTAATCACCGGGGCTATTTTCTAAGTTATAATCTAGAAACTATAGAACACATGTCAAAACATAGCATGCCACATCTGGATAGTTCATCCACAGAAGGAGGGGCGACATCATGGTACTTACTTGAAAATATGTCTAAAGGGGGAGAAAATGAGTGCAAAAGCCATGGTATCTTTGGGGCTAGTTTTTCTTTTCTTTTTTCTTTAAAAAAATATATATTTTATTGATTTTTTTTTACAGAGAGGAAGGGAGAGGGATAGAGAGCCAGAAACATCAATGAGAGAGAAACATCGATCAGCTGTCTCCTGCACACTCACTACTGGGGATGTGCCCGCAACCAAGGTACATGCCCTTGACTGGAATCGAACCCGGGACCTTTGAGTCCGCAGGCCGACGCTCTATCCACTGAGCCACACCGGTCAGGGCTGGGGCTAGTTTTTCCATCGTAGGTTCTGCCAGCAGGTATGCGAGGCCCTGCAGGGCGATGGTTACAACTCGTAGCACACATAGTGAGAAGTAAACTAAACAGCCCTCGCCGGTTGGGCACAGGGGATAGAGCCCTTGGACTGAAGGGTCCCAGGTTCAATTCTGGTCAAGGGCACATGCCCAGGTTGAGGGCTTGACCCACAGTGTGGAACGTGCAGGAGGCAGATGATCCATGATCTCTCTCATCGTTGATGTTTCTCTCTCTTCCTCTCAGAAATCAGTAAAAACATATATATTTTTTAAAAGTAAGCCAAAGCAGCCAGGCCGCTCCCAGGAACCGCCCTCTGTTGCTCAGGTCATATGCTCTCTGAGCCACAGGCACTGCCAAGTGCAACGCGATGATTTATCTCTGTAACACAATATGTTTCTGATTATACTATCAGTGCTTTTGAAAGACAGGCACAAACATAAATGTACTTAACCCATCTCGGTTCTATTGTCTAAAATACACTTAAAGACAAAAAAACAAATGCACTTGACTCATAAGGATACACTAGACCTAAATCTAAACATCATGCAGATGTTGACAGCGGTCAGTAAGGGGTGTAGTTTCATAGGAATTACATCAGTCGCTAGCGCTCACTGATGTCATCGAGAGCATCACGGTGGGGAGGGTTCAGAGGTCTCAGGGCCCTGTCATTGAAGAGGGGTTTGTGGTCCTCAGTGGTGGCGGAGGCCAGACAGCAGCACCTGCCAAGTAGGACAACGGGGTGTTTCTGTCCCGGCCCCGAGTCCCGGCCGCTATGTTCCTGGGACCTTGGAGTTGGAGGCCTGAGGGTCTGGGACGCCACCCTGCTCCCCACCCGGTCCCCACCCTGTTCCCTAGGCTCTCCTGGTATGAAAGCAGCAGCGGCCCAAAGATGAGGTCGTTTTTGAAGTCCATTTTTGTCTCACTGCAACCCCGGAGCGTGGATACCCTGGGTAGGAAGCGGGAGGGATGCCAGCTGACTTCCCCGGAGGTGTGAGCAGCTGGAGGCGCCAGGGGCCCCGAGCTCAGCAGAGGCGGAGGCTGCGAGGGGCCTGGGCCTGGGCCTCTCCTCGCACCGCCTTCTCCGCCCTCAGGTCACGGGTGCTGCTTCTGCACGCGAGTGCCCATGGCACCCGGGGGCACGCAGACCGCCCGCACCCCTGTCACCTCTGTGACGTCCTCATCTCCAGCAGGAGGTCCTGTGTACCCCCAAAATTGTGTACTTCCCCAGGTTCCCCGTGCACCCCACAAATTGTGTGCCTCCGTGTTCCCCAGTCTGTGTGCACTCCACAAATTTGTGTTCCCCAGTCTGCATGCACCCCACAAATTGTGAGCCTCCCCCATGTTCCCTTGTCCTGTGCGCACCCCACAAATTGTGTGCCTGCCCCATGTTCCTCGTGGTGTGAATGTAAGACTAAAAGTCTGGGCATCAAGCTGAGGCACAGTGGACATTTGTCTTTAAGCCTTGTCTCTTGCTCTGGCAGGTGTTGCTCAGTGGATAGAGCATTGGCCTGCAGACTGAAGGGCCTCGGGTTGGATTCAGGTCAAGACATGTGCCTCGGTTGCAGGCTCGATCCCGGCACTGATCAGGGCTTCCTCGGAAGCTACCAATGATGTCTCTTTCCCATTGATGTTTCTCTCTGTGTGTCTCTCCCCTTTCCTTCACTCTCAGAAAATCAACTGCAAAATGCTGTCAGCTGAGAATTAACAAAGAACAAAACAAAACTTGTCTTTTAAGGAAAGCCAGAGACGCAGGGTGGTCCTTTTAAGGAGTTGAAGGGAAGGGTTCCCCTAAAACCACAGGGAACAGGCAGGTCCCAGCTTCTGAGAGTCGGCCTGGTGGAGCAGAGGGTGCAGGGACAGTCCTCCGGCCCCAATGGAGGCAGCAGGCACTGGGAGGTCACCCGACAGGTGCCCTTTGTATGGAGGAGGAAATACTTAATGTGGCTACTGACAAGGCATCTTACCCACACAGTGGAGCTCACTGAACAGTAAAAACGGCCGAGGTGGCGGCTCATATAGAGTAAAACTCATCCAAGGGGAGAAGCATGACACGCTGATCAGCTCTGCCCAAAATTAACAGAAAAGGGTTGAAATATAGAGTTTCACCTCCTGTCATAAACTGATGTAAGTTATTTTATGTATACGGCATATGCACTGAGCGGCCAGGTTACTATGATCTCTGAACGCATAATAATCTGGCCACTCAGTGTGTGTGTGTGTGTGTGTGTGTGTGTGTGTGTGTGTGTGTATTAGAGGCCTCGTGCATGAATTCGTGCATGGGTGGGGTCAGGCCAGCTTGGCCAGGGGGAGAGGGCTTGCCTGCTGGTCAAACTCCTGGTCGAGGGGACCATTTGCATATTAGCTTCTTATTATATAGGACATATACTGAGTAGCCAGATTATTATGATTTCAGAAATCATAATAACCTGGCCACTCAGTGTGTGTGTGTGTGTGTGTGTGTGTGTGTGTGAGTGTGTACATATATACATATATACATATATACATATATACATATATACATATGTACATCTCACAATTCTGAGGGGTTTAGAGACAACATGTAAGGGTCAGGGGTCCTGAAAGGAGGTGGACAGGAAGCCGGGAGGGTCCCAGGATAAATGAGTCATCATCGTCTTCTAGAGCATTCTTCCTTATTTGTATAAGGACCTTGTAATTACCCAGTTACCATACATAGAAAATATAGCCCATTATGTCCTGAGAACTTCAGCGCTCAGAGGTCACAGCCTGACGCCTTCATAAACACACATACGTGTTACATTGAATTTGTTATTGAAGTTCTGCTGATTTCCAGTGATGATCCCAGTTACTAACCTCCACTTCAGACGAGCTTGTGCTTGGACTGCATGCTGCGAGTGAAAACCATTCCCCTCATTTCTATTGTCACTGTGATCCCACCCATCACAGGCCTTGCCCCATCGGCCACGGGGGACCAGGAGGAAGAGGGGTCACCCTCCCACGCCTGAGAGAGGCCAGGCCCAGGTTACCAGACTTACCTGAACTTGCAAACATAAAACAAAGGGGTGAGTCTTTAATGGATGGGAACATCTAAACATTCTAAATTGAGATTAATTGCCAATGAATTTGCACAGACGCCACCATTAGCTTAGATTTTTTAAATAATTTAATGACTCAAAAATATTAATTTAGCCCTAGCTGGTTTGGTGCAATGCATAGAGCACTGGCCTGCAGACTGAAGGGTGCCAGGTTCAATTCCTGTCAAGGGCACATTTCCAGCAGGGGGCGTGCCAGAGACAGCCCATCAGTGATTCTTTCTCATCGTTGATGTTTGTATCTCTCTCTCCCTCTCCCTTTCTCTCTGAAATCAGTAAAAAATATATATTTTAAAAATATTAATTTAGCCGAGTTCGGTTTGGCTCAGTGGTAGAGCGTCGGTCTGCTGACTGAAAGGTCCCGGGTTCGATTCTGGCCAAGGGCATGTACATTGGTTGCGGGCACATCCCCAGTAGGGGGTGTGCAAGAGGCAGCTGGTCGATGTTTCTCTCTCATCGACATTTCTGGCTCTCTATCTCTCTCCCTTCCTCTCTGTAAAATATCAATAAAATATATATTTTTAAAAAATATTAATTTAGTCCAATTCCCCAAGACCTTAACCATACACTGCTCATATGTTGTGTTGTTTGTTAGTTTTGCTAGTAGTTAACTTAGGGAATTTAATATTTGAGGTCATGCTGAAGAAACCTTTTTGAGAGTGAAAATACTCTGAGGAAAACACAGGGGGCCACGCAATGCCCCCACCTGCCCTGCTCCCAACTTAAAGACGCTTTAAATAGGGGACATTGTTGACTGTGAAAGGGTGTCCGTTTCTGAGGATCTGGAAGTTCCACTGTGAACCTCCCCTCTCCCCAGCCACCCTTCACAGATTCAGCCCCAGTCCCAGAAGGTAGACCAGTTCATCACGTGGCTTTACTGAGTCACCGTAGACAGGGAACCACTCCTAGAGGCAAACCTCCTTTCCTTTCTTGAGCCCTCCTCTTCCTCAGTGCCACTGGCCCGCCACTCAAATCTGGGTGCTCACATGCCCTAGACACACCTTTGGTTGAGTGGTGTGTGTGTGTGTGTGTGTGTGTGTGTGTGTGTGAAAGAGAGAGAGAGAGGAGAGGAGAGAACAGGAGAGGAGAGGAGAGGAGAGGAGAGGAGAGGAGAGGAGAGGAGAGGAGAGGAGAGGAGAAGAGAGAGAAGAGAGGAGAAGAGAGGAGAAGAGAGGAGATGAGAGGAGAGAGAGCCACTAATGCACTTTGGAGACCTGTCACTGGAAAAAAAAAGTACAAAAAGCACTTTTTTTTTTTTTTTTTGGAAAAATGGGTTGTAAGTTTGTTAGAGCCATATAACCCATTATTTTTAAAAATTATTTTTATATTGATTTCAGAAAGGAAGGGAGAAGGAGAGAGATAGAAACATCAATGATGAGAGAGATGCCTCCTACCAGGGATCGAGCCCACAACCCTGGCATGTACCCTGACCAGGGATCAAACTGAGACCTCCTGGACGCTCAGCTGAGGAGCCACACTGGCCGGGCCATATCACCCCTTATGATTTTGAAACATGTTCCAAGTATGTATGGTAGGTACAAACCCCCCAAATCAAGCAAATACAAATTCCCTTTTCAAATTAGTAGTCACTGATAGAAATTCAGCCCTACCGTCATTCCTTCATCCCATTAATAATGTGGCATTTTGGTGAGGTAAGGCTTGACATTGGGTCCGTTCTAAGGGTTTTTAAGTAAGTGATGTCGTATTTACCCACCGGACATTTCAGTGGGAGAGAGGTTACAGACACCTGGGGTGTGATATTCCGAATATTCTGACTGTTTAAAGCCCTCTACACTGACTGAGGAGTAAGTACGTTCAGTGAGTGGACATGCCTACAGACACCACTGATGTGTGCACCCAGCCGCCCCGTTCAGCTGTCACTGAAGAGATCTCGGCATTCCCGGATTACTCCCTCGAGGCAGCAGCACGGAGGCCGTCTCCAGCCTCCTCCCGGCAGCCTCAACCCACGCAGGGACCCTGCTCAGCTCCCCTCCACGCCCAGCTGCAGCGGCTCCCGAGGCTTCCCCGGTTAAAGGGAAAGCACGGCCACAGCCACGGCGAGTCGTGCTCGTGGGGGAAGGCAGGAAATAACTGTGTCTGAGTCCCCACGTGGGGCAGTGCCTCCTGGTGTGTGGCCTCCCTTCATAGGTCTGCACTCTCCTTTTATTCCGTCGCCATCTTCTGTGGATGTTCCACTGGAAGTGACTGCGGGGTCTGTCTGTACCGCTGGCATTCCGAGTGTCCAGTTCTTTAATCATCTTTTAATCCAGAAATAATCATGCGGAGCGTCCCAGGAACGGAGCCTGATCCCAGGCTCGCTAATCCCCACACGGGCCTCTCAGATCCTCTGCTGGAGGGGCCAGCGGACCTGAGCTCACTCACCTCTGAACCCGTCAATCCGCTGTGTGTAGTCAGTAGTGGTGAGGTCTTTAGATGTGGCATCAAGGGGAGCAGAGAGGGATGTCAGAGTTTTAGGAGATTATTTCTGAAAGCCCATCAGCTGGCCTTGCTCTGAGCTTCCTGCCTTCTCTGATTGAACAGGGGCTTTTTCGGATGGATTGGGTGAATAAAGGTGGGATAGTCTGTGCTGAAAGTCCTTCTCTTCTGTCTTAATAATTTAAAATGTGTGTCTTTTGCTACTAAACAGAATTTTGCAACTACTTTGAGCTGATTTTTACTATTTGTAAATAAATAGAACCTTTATTTTTAAAATATGTTTTTGCTATTGAAAGAGAGAGAGACAGACAGACAGACATTGGTTGCATCAGGCATGTGCCCTGACCGGGAGTCAAACCAGCGACCTTTTGGTGCCCAGATAACACCAGCCAGAGCAAACCTTTTCTTGCTTCAAAGGAGCATTCACATCCACTATTTTTAATCTCACGACAATCCTGGGGATAATCGTCTCTATTTCTGAGCTGAGGAAACTTGGACTCAAAGAGATTAAGAGACTATTCTCAGTATAAAAGCCCACGACAGTCTCCTGAGAACTTCAGTTCAAATCTTCTTCTTCCTTCAGGTCTGAGGTCACTTCCTCTGTCACTTGGGCAGCCCATTAACTGTCCCCAAACGCGAATGAATGACAACACACACACACACACACACACACACACACACACACACGACAGTGGAGGACAGAAAAGAATAAAGAACAGGCTAAAAATTAAATTAAAACCTTTGTGAGGAAGTCCAGTTCTGAGTTGATAGGAACCCATCACGTGGGAAGCGCTCACCTGGGGAGGTCAGGGGTCAGGAAGGAAAAAGGAGGTGACAGACGTACAGTCTCCCCTCAGTGCCCTCCACTGGCCAGCTGTCAGCACCATGTCCCTGGGGAACACGCCCTCACCTCCCCAGGGCTCGGCTCCTCGGTGTGAAGCTGGGTTTGGCCTTGGCTTTATAAGGGGGATGGTGGAAGACACGCATATTAAAAAACTGTCCCTTTAACTTCTTTTTACAACAGATAGCTTCCCGGGTGCCCCTCCCCTTTTCCTTCTTTCTGGAAGTAAGAATAATTTAGGGTTTGAGCATTTTAACTACTTAAGGTCCCTGATATATCTGTCCCACAATCCATGTTTAGACTGCATTACCTTGAGGAGGGTTATTTTTATTTATTTATTTATTTAAAATATATTTTATTGATTTTTTTACAGAGAGAAAGAGAGAGGGATAGAGAATTAGAAACATCGATGAGATAGAACCATCGATCAGCTGTCTCCTACATACCTCCTACTGGGGATGTGCCTGAAACCAAGGTACATGCCCTTGACCGGAATGGAACCTGGGACCTTTCAGTCCGCAGGCCGATGCTCTATCCACTGAGCCAAATTGGTTTCAGCAAGGAGGGTTATTTTTAATAACTGTTTTAATTTTGCCCTGTGTTTGGCATGGAGGCCCCCCAGGTGCCCAAGAGCAGGCAGGCTGCAGGGCTGCCATACAAAGTGTGGGGGAGGTCGGGTGAGGTGGGGGGAGACACCTTCAGGGCCAGCAGGTGTTTGGGACAATACGGGGTCGTGTCCATCCACGGAACCAAACTTCGCTTCCTCAGCCTATCGAGGTTACTCCTCTGCAGTAATAACAACTGACTTCCTCTGGACAGCACCTTACCTGTTAGCATCGGATTTGCAAATGCCATGAAGTGTCTACGTAAACTAGGAACCCTGGCGCCACTTTGAATCCTGTCACATCTCCTGAAGTCTGCTGCTCTGTCACGGGTGTTAAGACAGTCAGAGACCTGTGCCTGGGAGTGAGCCTGCAGGCTACTCTGTTGTGTGTAAAGAAGGTGGAGAAAGAGAAAGCTGGGCAATCCCGTGGATATAATACTAGTCTCAACTGTTAGAAATAGCGGAGCCCCCCAAGTAGAACACAAAACATCCTCACATACTCGGGAGCCAGGCAGCAGGCAAACGTCTTTACTTCTCGGTAGAAGGGTACACACACACGTGGTCTGGAAACACTTGCACCCGGAGCAGGTGGGCTGCTCGACTTTATAACCCCTGATGCACATCACCTGTCCCTCGCTCTTGATTGGAGCTCAGATGCATAGTCTTTCACGATTGGCTAATTCAAAGGGAGGGGTGGGACTTTGCTGTTTCAAGATGGCGGCCCCCAGGAGAACTGCAAGCCATGCGGCCAACATAGTGGCCGCCAAGTCATGTAGTCCAAAATGACGGCTGTCTGAACTGCTCTTTGACAGGAAAGGTGACTTGTTTATTCTCACACAAAGGAAAAGGAAGAGAGGATGTGGACAGCCCCTAGTCCATTCATGCTCCTCCCTACAGAAACATTTAATGGATGACAATGAGAAATCCAAGGTCATACAATGGAAGCCCTAGAGATGGAAGTCTTAGTGCTGCTGTTACCCGTGATGGTCACAGGAGGGAAGACACAGCTCCTCTGAGCACAGCCTGAACCAGCAGCACCTGCTCCGGGATCCGCCACTGGGGTCCCGGGAACTGATGGGTGGACCACCCACCAGTTCACTGTGAGCTGAGCAGACCACCCACTGACAGCAAGCAGTCCCCCAGAATGTGGGCACATCCTGTAGCCCTCAGCCCCATGGCCCAGCCCCCTGGCCCAGCCCCATAGCCCATCCCCATGGCCCAGCCCCCTGGCCCAGCCCCATGGCCCAGCCCCATGGCCCAGGCAGGTCACAGCACTCCTGGGGGTGGTATCTCACTCCATAGTCCTCCATGAGCACCTCCTGCTCTTTAACCTGCTGCTGTCAGGGGAAGGTCCTGGTTGGGAGACCTCCCCTCTGCCCCGGGGCCCCTTGCTTTTGTCTCAAGGGCCTCGGGTCCCCCTTCCTCTGCTCCAGCCTGAGGCACCTTTTTGCAGGAAGTTCCCTGTAGAACACTGGCCACCTGGTCCTCACCGGCAGGGCCTCGTGCGTGCGTGGGGTGCAGTGCCTGCTGGCGTGCCCCTTGGAGGCTGCGGGTTGCAGTGCACAGGCAGGCAGAGTGTGGTGTGAGGCCAGCAAACCTTTGTCCGGCCCTTGACCTTGCTCCCTCCCTCGTTCCCTGTGCAGGTCCAAGCACTGACTGCCAGGGCTCCGCCTCTCCATCCCAGCCTTGCTGAGATACAGGTCTCCTCAGAGGGGCCTTCCTGACCGATCAGCCCAGGGGGACCCTTCCCCCTCCCCCAGGGCTCCCCTCCAGCCTCCTACTTCCATCCTCTCCCTGGGCTGCTGCCCCCATTCCTCAGGGGCAGGGTCCTGAGAGCTCCCTCTCCCCCACCCATTAGTGCTGCCCACACACAGCACCCTCATTCCTGGGGAGACCCAGAGCCGGGGCAGCGCCTGCAGAGCGACTGCCAGGACTTGGCTGCTGACTGGCCTAGGAGCCCTCACCCCTGCCCGCTCCCCGTGCTGCTCTCCGAGGAGGGCTCTTGCCTCCGCCTGCCGGTGAGGAGCAGCTTGCTGAGGCTCCAGGCACAGTCTTCCTCTTGGGGGACATGGGGGAGGCCGCCCCGTGAGCACTAGACCTAGCTGCCCAATGACGGAGCCTTAAAGCGCTGGGGTCACAGGCCAAGTCCTGAATGGCCTCTCGTGTTGGCATGGTTTCGACACCGGGCTTGGTTCCCACGGCGAGGACTCCATCGCCTTCAGAATGTCCACGTTCCTTTGGGAAGGCGGTGGGCGCCCCCTGAGGTAGGTGGGAGTCGGGGACTGTGAGGCTGTGACTGGGACCAGCGGACCGGGCCACAGGAAGTCTCTGTGCTCTTCCTATGTCTGTGGCGTCGCACAGGCAGGATCCCGGGACCTGCTGACCATGATGGTCGGAGAAGCGCTGCAAGTCCTTCTGAGCGGGATTCAGGGGGTGGGGTGAGCAGCGCCTGAACAATTTGGGGACCCTGTACAGGAAGTGATTGCCACTTTGCTGCAGATCAGCAGGAAATAAGGCGGAGTTGCCAAACCAGAGTAGGAAAAGCAGCCCAGCCTGCTACCCCTCAGGGCGCCAGTCCCTGCAGGGCTCCCTGGCGGCTCCGGGGACACAGAGAGCTGCGGGCAGGGGAAGTCTGGGAGGAGGGAGACCCTGCGGTTCTGGTCTAGTCCCGTGTGCATCTTCTCTTGAGTTGCCTTTGAACTTAGTGTGTCTTCTAATCACGCGTGGGGACCTGCCCCCTTCCCGCAGGGGCCTGGGTTCGCTGCCTAAGCCAGAGGCTGCTCCTGTGGTTAGTGACTTCACTTGGCCCTTGGTCCTCCTATGGGTCTATTCCATTTGTCCTATTGGTCCTCCTCCTTCTTACCGACATTAATGATGGTGGGAATGTACGTGGTGACTTACTGGGTCATCGTTTAGCCGCTCTTATTCCACCGGCTGGAGCACCTTTTCCCTTCGGGGGGCCTGGCGTGGCCCTGGCGTGGCCCCCCGAACTGCAGGGCGGTGAGGCCGGGCGGGGAGGACTCCCTGTGCAGGTCCCGGAGGTTTCGGGCGTCGTTGTGTCCTCACACCACAGTGTCCTTCTGGAGGGAGCACTGGCGTTGCCCAGGCAGCAATGAAGTGCACAGGAAGGTCTGGGTGCAGAGATGGTGCAGGAATGTACTCTAACCCCAGTCATCACCCCAGGAAGTCCCAGCCCCTGACCCTCGGAGTGCTTTGCCCCGGTTCTGAGCCGGATGCTGGTTGACATGTGGCAGCCACAGCCCACAGCAAAGCTGCACACCCTGCAGTGAGGCAGGATACCCCACAGGGAGGCAGGGCACCCCGCAGGGAGGCATCCACACCCCACAGTGAATGCGGACTGGGCTCACCGGGCACAGGGAGGGGACCCCTCCTCCGGGCACACCTGTGGGAAGCCCTCCCTGCCCCCAGCTTAGTCAACCCTTTCAATGTGGGGCCTGAGCAGACCCATGGCGCTGGTTCCCTCCGTGCCGCCCAAGGGGCTCTGTGTGTCTGAGAATGATGGCTCGTCCAGGGACCTTCTGTTTGCAAAGGACACACAGCGCTTCCAGGAGCCCAGCTTCCTCACACCTGTCTGCCAGAGGGACTCTGTGCCAGCAGCACCAGCGTGGGACAAAGCCCAGAGCCCCTGAGCAGGTCGCGGCCCCGTGGGGGGTTGGGGGGCAGGACCCCCAAAGCCACCTTTTCCTTTACTGTGAGGCCACATGGTCACAGGTTCAGACTCATCAGAGGAAGGTGGATGAGTCATAGGAAAGCAAAAGCCCGGGTTAGAAATAGCCTGGAAAGACTAAACATTTGCCCTTAAAAAGGAGAAGGAAATAGCAGAAGCTCTGAGGCCACGCTGCCTGCAGGATCCCTCCGGGTTAGCCGGTGTCCTCTCTGCACTGAGCGGACGGCGGCCCCGTGTCCCAGCGGCCTCGCCTCCGGCTCGGAACCCTTCCCTGCGGTCAGTTTACTTCCTGGTCCAGCCTGCACGTGGCTGGAGCACGGACAGCTTTTGAGGGAATCTCGGTGACACTGACATTTTTTATTTTTATTATTTTCCAAATGTACAAAGCTGTTTATTTTTCTTGGCAAGTTAAAAATACATAGCCATTTAAACTGAATACACAGTGAGTTAGTGTTATTTCCTTACTATACAACTGGTATTATAAGGAAGAAGCTCCATATAGTCAAAACCAAATGAATACCACCATCTCTTCCGGGCTTGTTTTTCTGAACAGAATTAGTACATAAACATATAACGTTAGTACCCTTTTTTAAATGCTAGAAAAATTATACTATAGTTCACCACTTAAAAATCTGATGTGACAGGTTGCAGACATTAAGAGTAAAGGTGACTTGATGGCAGTCTTCACAGGAAGATCCTCTTGGAAGAGGAATTCAATGCTAAGCAGGACATTTTTAAATTCATACGTGGTGTGGCGTGTGTACACAGACCACGCTGATCTCATGGCGTTATGAAACCTGAGCATCCACAAGCCCTCGATGGCACTTACAAATCTGTCCTGTGGATCTGCCAGGCCCGGGGCTGTGGTGGCTGCTGGGGTGAGGGGGGGAAGTTAGCTTTGATCCCGTGACACCCCGGTAGGCATGGCTGTGGCTGCTGTTTGGAGGGCGGGAGAATCTGCCAGCAGTCACCAGGCCTGGATCCAGGAGACCCTTCTGTTCAGAGAGCCGAGACAGTCACGGGAAAACCCTTACATCACATGGCCACATAACGGAACAGCAGGCTCTCTGTGTATTAAAGGCCAGCTTTCAGTGGTTGAAAACGTTGCCTACTCTGAAGTGTCTCAACCAGGATCGTAGTTACATCATTTAATATATGTTTAAAGAGGTGAGTTCGCCCGGCTGGTGCGGTTCAGTGGATGGAGCGTCGTCCCCTTAGACCACGAGGTCCGGGGTTTGGTGCCTGGTCTGGGCGCACGCTTGATCCCCAGCGGGCGGAGCGGGTGCAGGAGGCAACTGACCGATGATCATGTCATGACTCGGTCTCTCTGTCTCCCTCTCTTGTCTGAAAATCGATAACACCACGAAGACAGAGGTAGAGTAACCGGGTTCCCGTCCCTGTTATCTTTGTTTGCACAATTTCAAATAATAATTTCGTGTTTTCACTAAGGGAACCAGGTGAGCCGAGATGGTACGCTGAACCACGGCCTTGGTCATTAAAGGTGAACTTGGCAAAGCGACCGAGTGGTTTATGTGCTCTGAGGCATCTGTGTTTTCTGGGTTATTAGAGGTCCCCCCCACACACACACACACTGGGGCCGGGGATGGGGGTGACACCTGGTAAATTGTCCCAGCTTCCTTTAACTTTTCCTCGCCACTTCCCGTTCTCAGCATCCCCTTGGGTGTGGGGGCAGGACGGACCGCCCGGCCGGCAGCCTACTGCTGCTTTTGCTGCAGGGAGGCCACCCAGAAGCAGGCCGGTGAGGGCGGAGAGCTGTGTCTGCTCCGGTCCACAGCTCCCTGGGGGACAGGGAAGATGCTTCCGGAGTCGTCACTGCCTCCTCTGGGCTGCGGGTCTTCCCTCCGGTTCGCGGGCCACAGGGTCACTGTCGCCCTGGCGTGGGGCAAGAGGACGGCAGAGACGGTGACCAGTGACTCTTCCAGTGGGAGGCTCAGCCCGGTCCTCAGGGCCCCAAAACAGCCCTGACAAACCCCCTCCACACCTCTGAGCTGGTGCTGGCCGCTCGCCAGGAAGGCGGCAACATGCATACCCATCAGCTCGTTGGAGCAGTTTGACCTTTACTGTGCATATCAGAAATGAGTTTCATCGACTGCCCATTCAGCACCTGTCCTCTCTCACCGTCTGTAAGTGCAGGACACACGGTCCATCCAGGGACCGGGATTTCTCCCCACACCTGCCCTTTCGTCTGGGACACGTTGCGAATCCAACAGTAAAACCAGCTAGCGTTACCACGGCCCAGATTATGAACCTCGTCCATGGAAGGAGGGGGGTGTCAGGCCCGTCGTCTCGGCAGGACCGACAGTGTGTCCACGTGCGGCCTCTGACCACGGAGCAAGGTCAGTGTTAGACCCGTGGGCTCGGCCCTTCGGAGCTTCCCCACGGACTGTCCCGGGCCGTCTTCTCAGTGACTGGAGACCGCCACCCAGACTTCGCTCTCCGGGCTGGGAGGAACGGGGCGCCAAGGCGATCGGCCCACCCTGCACATGGAAACCTTTGGCGTCACACCTGTCTTATGGGAGCGGGACCCCCGGCTGGAGAAAGACGTCCAGGAGCGGGCCGAAGGAAGAGCTGTCGGCATAGATGTACTGAGAAACGTCTTTCCATTCAAACTTTAGCCGAGACGAGCTCTGGACCTTGTAAGTCACAACAGGAAATGAGAGGACACGTTAAGCCATTAGAGGGCACTTTTGCAATCTTAGAGCAAACGTCTATTCTCATGGAAGGACTGGCTTCCTTACCCAAGGCTTACTCCTGGGGTTTTTCATTACTTATTTGCAGTGACTCATTCGCAAGCTGAATTGAAGTATTTTATTGGTGGTGGTGGTGGTGGGGGGGGGATCTATAAAATCTTAAAACCATCCTGACCAGATAACTTATATGCACATACGCATAACCCATGGACCCACAATAGTGCAGTGAAGGCCTGGGGTGGGGGCAGGAGCAGGTGGGGGGGTCAGCGGGGGGAAGGGGAGAGAAGGGAGAGGGAAAGGGAGCACATCTGTATAACTTTCAACAATAAAGAGAAATTATAAAAAAGAATAAGTAAAGCTTTACATTTGAATCATTGAATGTAAGTTGTAAGAACATGTACAATATGTCTGTATAATAGCTTTTTGGTTAGCTATATCCAATGCTTTTATTTTAAAAAATGTGTTTTTTACTTATTTTTTTTCTTTTCTTTTTTTGTTAATCTTCACCCAAGGATATTTTTCTATTGATTTTTATAGAGAGAGTGGGAGGGAGGAGGAGAGACAGAGAGAAACATGGATGTGAGAGAGACATATCCATTGGCTGCCTCCCACATGTGCCCCAACCAGGCCTGGGCATTGAGCTTGTAACCAAGGTACATGCCCTGTTCAGCATCAAATCCAGGACCTTTCAGTCCACAAGCCAATGCTCTATCCTCTGAGCCAAACGGGCTAGGGCTATTCAGTGCTCCTTTTAAATACATTTTGCTAAAAATAATTTGCCCACAAACTGATCTAATTGAGTAAGTGATTAACTTCCTCTAATACCTGACTACATTTCCCCCAATAATCAATGAATGCTATTCCGTAACATTTTGGAAACTAGACTCCTATTGGGTAGAAAGTCTTGTGTATTGGGATTATGCTATTTATTTATGTTTTTAGTTTTATTGAGAAGTAATGGACTTACATCACTGTGAAGTTTAAGGAGTAGACATGACGGTTTGACTTCCATATACTGTGACATGGTTGCCACGGGAGGGTCAGCTAGCACCCCTCTTCTCACATGCACACAATAAAAGGAAAACAGAGGAGAGAGAAAGAAGGAGGTGTACTCTTCTCTGGAGAGCAGCCCTCTTGCCCATGATTGATGTGACAATTAAATTGGTTAAACTTGTTTCAGAAATAAAAAGTGCAAACTGATGGGATTTTAGCCAGTGAAAGCAAGTGTTTTACAGAGAGAAAGCCAAAGGTAAAGTCCGTCCCCCACGGGTGGTGACCTAAATAAAAATGTCCACAGGCCAGAACGTTGATCAGCTGGTAACCAAATACTGCGTGAGTGCTCAGAGTCCAGAGCTGGGGAGACCTGAGGTTCCCCCCGATGTGAGCTGCTGGGTCCGCCTGCTGGCGTTGTCTGGGTGCCGGGCCCAGGCTCTGGGTCGGAGATCTGGGACCTCGTGCTCAGACAGGCTCAGCATTGTCTCCCCCTGGCGCCCCGACCCCCACTTTTCAGGGGATGGCACCAGCCCGTGGGGTGGGTTTATTACAAGAGAGGCACACCCTGCCGAAACCGGTTTGGCTCAGTGGTAGAGCGTCGGTCTGAGGACTGAAAGGTCCTGGGTTCGATTCCGGTCAAGGACATGTACATTGGTTGTGGGCACATCCCCGGTAGGGGGTGTGCAAGAGGCAGCTGGTCGATGTTTCTCTCTCATCAATGTTTCTAGCTCTCTATCTCTCTCCCTTCCTCTCCGTAAAATATCAATAAAATATATATATATATATATATATATATATATATATATATATATATATATATATTTTTTTTTTTTAAAGAGAGGCACGCCCTGAACCCAGGGAACCAACACATTTTATTTATTTGTTATTTAAAAAACTTCTTTATTGTTTAGATTATGACATATGTCTCCTTTGCCCCCACGGACCTCTCCCCGGCCACTCCCACCCCATAACACATGCCCTCACCCCCTACTTTCTGTGTCCATTGATCATGCTCACAGGCATGCATACAAGTCCTTTGGTTGATTTCTTACCCCCATCTCCCCCCTGCCTCCCACCTTCCCTCTGAGGTTGGTCGGTCTAGTCAATGCTTCTCTGTCTCTGGATCTGTTTTTTGTGCATTGGTTTATGTTGTTCTTTATATTCCACAAATGGGTGAGATCATGTGATATTTATCTTGGTCTGCCTGGCGTATTTCACTTAGCATGATGCTCTCCAGGACCATCCATGCTGTTACAAATGGTAGGAGTTCCTTTTTATAGCAGCATAGTATTCCATTGTGTGGATGTATCACAGTTTCCTGATCCACTCATCTGCTGATGGGCACTTGGGCTATTTCCAGATCTTAGCGATGGTGAATTGTGCTGCTATGAACATAGGGGTGCATATATCCTTTCTGATTGGTGTTTCTAGTTTTTTTGGATATAGCCCTAGAAGTGGGATTACTGGACCAAATGGGAGTTCCATTTTCAGTTTTTTTGAGGAAATCCATACTGTTCTCCACGGCGGCTGCACTAGCCTGCATCCCCACCAGCAGTGCGGGAGGAGGGACCCACACCTTCCGTAGTGGCAGTGACCTCTTTGCTCTGAGGCTCTTCACACACGTCCTGGAGAAGGGTATCTCGCATCACCGCCGCCTGTTCTGCTCCAGGCAGACACAAACACCAGCCCACAGGCCCTAAGGGAACTGTCTCAACACGTACCTGCATACTCTGACCACCGGCAGTGGCCCACCTCACTAAGCTTAAACTACTGAATAGCTGGGGAGGAAATACATGACAGTATTTACCACGTTTCTAAAGTCACTCATGATAAACAATGCGTAGTCTCGCTCTGGGGTCTTGGCTGTCCATGCCTTAGTTTGAGTGTTCTGGAAAGAAAGGAGAAAAGTGACAGTGCCCACATGGCAGGGTGGTTGCTGGCATTGCTGGAGATCATGTAGGTAAAGCATGTAGAAGGGTGCGTGGCATGCAGCGTGGACACAATAAGACTTATTAATGTTATTAACTCAAAATCCGTCTCTTACAGTGAGCTGATTGGATAAAGAGGAAGTATTGCCCAGGGCAGCAAAGATGCTGGGGGATCCCCCCCATCCGCACGAGCTGGCTCTCTAACTCCGGGGCTGACCTGCATGTCCCAGGCGCCCGGGGCCTGGCGGCTGCCCTGCTCCGCTGTCCTGGGTGCTGGGGCTGGCAGCTCCGTGGGTCCTCGTGGGGCTTCTCCTTTGCCGTGAGCGGTTCTGGGGCAAATCCGCTGTGCTGGCACTCTCAGGTGGCACAAAGGGGCGTGTTGGCTCCAAGTGCCCAGTCAGTGTGGACAGTGAGTCCCCCCCATTTAGAGAGGCCGGCTTCGCGCTCAGGAGGCAGAGTGTCGGGGTGCCACTGCTGAGGGTGCAGAGTGCCTCCTCGAGCTGAAATAAGCATTTCTTAACAGAGGCAGCGCGTCCATTTCTGCTCAGATTGAGGGACTGGGGGCTGTGAGTAACTGGGAGGCCCACCCGTCCAGTTCCTGTTCGGCTCCTGTAGGTCCCCTGAGCTTTAACTTTGATGCATCCAGCTGTCTTTGTCCACACACCCATGTCTGCAGGTGCGACTCACCAGGGCGCCCTCCCTCAGCTCGCCCTTCCGGGCTGCGCCGTGGCAGCGTCTGGTGGCAGAGGGACAGGATGTGTGGCCTGTTGAAGGCCTGGTCTTATTCCTAAACCGCTAACGAGTTGGGAAGGAGATCAGTGCCAGTCAAATCATCATTTGTTTTCAGAGTTCAGAGGTCATCGGCCCAAATCTTTCTGAAAACCGAGGTCCCATAGCTGCCTGGGACGCCATGTCCGGAGGAACTTGGACAGGAGGGGAGTGTGTTAGCTGCCATTCACGTTTTCACCCCGTCCCAGTGCCCCCGAGAGTGAAGGGGGACAGAGGGGCCTTCGGTGAGAAGTTCTCTGCTTCCTGCGGGATGGCAGTGGCCGGACGCTGGCCTCTTTGGGCAGGTCCTCCTGGCCACCCTGTCCTCTCTGACGGGACAGAGCTTGGTTTGGGGTGAGAGCAGCACCCGCTCCACCAGTGATGGTGAGGACAGGTGCAGTGGCCAGTGGCCTGCGGAAACCGCTGTCCGGGAAAAAGAAGCTAAAGTGTGTGGTGAGTGAGCTCCATGCCCAGCTCCTCCTCACGCCTCATCAGGAGGAGAGTGCATTCCCGTCGGGAGTTTCACCCCCGGGGCCCTCTGCCCGTGCTCAGCGCTCAGGGAAATAGCCCGGAGGAGGGGCTGGTCCAGCGCTGCCCTCACTTCCCTGTAGGTGACCGCCGGGGTCTGCCTGGCCTCTCACTGTGTACAGTGCTAACGTGTGACCATGCGTGTCCCTTGCTGACGCCTGTGCTGGCTGCAGGGGGGTGAAGGAACCCTCCCCGGCGTTCGGAGTGAGAGTGTGGAGTCTCCCCACCCCCACAGGGAGCGGCCTCACCTGCGTGCAGCTCTACGTCGTGGACACAGCGCCGTGGCATCCACGGCAGTGTCCCCGTAGCCGTGGCTGTGGATCCATAATGACTTGCAGGGTCTCTGCGGAAAGCCGTGCCACAGGCCACGGAGTAACTCGCTGACAGGAAATGGCCCAGCCATGGCACCCGGGCGGCGGCTCCCTCCCCCCGAGGGGCATCGGAGCCGCCTTCTGGTGCAGGAAAGGCTGCCGTGCAGACTCTGGTCGTCAACAGCCATCAGGCGACAAAGCACTTGCCTTGGGATGGACAAACTACTTTACCTGAGAGAACGCTCAGCCTGACCCTCTGCAGAAAGCTTGGGTTTGTGCAATCCTGGGTGTGGGAGTAAACACACTGCTGTCCGTGGACAACGCTGCGTCAGGTGACGTGGAAGAACGCTTACGACTGTGCAGGGTGCTGCCACATGGCCCACTGGTTGGAGCGCTGTCCTGTGCACTGAGAGGGAGGCAGGCCCGATCCCAGTCCTGCCGCTGCCCAGGTCTCAGGTTCAGTCCCTGTCGGAATGCTTTCGGAGGCAACTGGTCAATCTCTCTATCTCTCTCTTTCTCTCTCTCTCTCTTTCTCCCTCTCTCCCCCCTTCTCCTTCCCTCCTTTCCACTCTCTCTAAAATCAGTAAATGAACAAGAAATTGTGTGCTGGTCCTTTCCTGGCCCTCAGCAGCGCATAGTAGGTGTGGAACTCGGAGACACTGTCTACAGGTGCCTACAGGGACCCCACGGGCTCCTGCCGTTGTGAAGTGGGGTTTCCTCTCTGAACAGCAGGGAGGTCACGGCACCAAGCGCCCTTTCCTCTCACCGTCCTTCCACTGCCTGAAGTTCTCATGTGCTCATCACCGACTCTGGGGTATGCAGGTGTGCCAAGAGTGTACTTTGAATAACCGTTAAGGCAGGGTGTGTTAAAATACATCTCATTTTCACATGGAGCCACCCTCTGGTACTCAGTGGGACATCCCGTAGTTATTTTGGGGAAACCCCACAAAGCGATTGTCAGGATCGGGTGGGTGACCCACAGTGCATGAGGCAGCCCTGACCTTCAGAGCTGAGGGTGGGAGCCCGCTGACCCGTGTCTGCCGGCAGCACTGACGCGCCCTTTCCTGTCCCCTAGGATGGCGCCCCTGCCCCTGTGGCTGCTGTGGCTGCTGCTGCCCCTCAGCCCGAGGGCCCAGAAGCTGCCCACCCGTGACGAGGAGCGCTTCCAGAGGCAGGTCCGGGACCAGGCCCTCTTCCACGACTCCACGGTGCTCCCGGACGGAGCGGAGATCCGCGGCTACCTCTTCCGGGACACGCCTAAGAGGTACCCCGACACTCCCTCCCCGGGGCTCCTCGGGGGTGTCGGCCAGCATGCTGCGCCTGGACGCTGTGGGGTTGACCTTGGGCGGCCTGGCTGTGCTCTTTCGGTGGGAAAGATGTGGAGCCACTGCCAGCCCTCGGCCGGGGCTCCCATTCCGGCCCACGGTGACCTTTTGGTGGGGGGCTCCCGTTCCGGCCCACAGTGACCTTTTGGTGGGGGGCTCCTGTTCCGGCCCACGGTGACCTTTTGGTGGGGGGCTCCCGTTCCGGCCCACGGTGACCTTTTGGTGGGGGGCTCCCATTCCGGCCCACGGTGACCTTTTGGTGGGGGGCTGCCGTTCCGGCCCACGGTGACCTTTTGGTGGGGGGCTCCCATTCCGGCCCACGGTGACCTTTTGGTGGGGGGTGATTTTTCCATCTCTTATCTTTGGGATGGTTGCTTTCTTTTCTTCAGGACAGAGGGAAATTTCTAAGGTAGGCTCTCAGATTAAAATGAGATTAATGGAGCTGAAACCGGTTTGGCTCAGTGGTAGAGCATCGGTCTGCAGACTGGAAGGCCCGGGGTTCGATTCCGGTCAAGGGCATGTACATTGGTTGCGGGCACATCCCCAGTGGGGGGTGTGCAGGAGGCGGCTGGTCAATGTTTCTCTCTCATCGACTTTTCTAGCTCTCTATCTCTCTCCCTTCCTCTCTGTAAAAAATCAATAAAATATATTTAAAAAATAAAATGAGATTCATGGAAACACGATTCTTCAGAGGTATGCGTTTTGTCTTAGAAGGATAACATGACTTTGACCAATAGCATCGGATCCTGAAAGAATCAACCCCAATAGTGATAAAAACGGACCCTGTTCATTTACCTTCCTGCCAGCCTCGTCAAACAGGGTTCACATAGTTCTTCTAAACATTCTGACCTTTAAAAATGACATATCTATGTATATAAAAGCCTAAGGACCAGTCGACCAGTGGCTATGATGCTCACTGATCACCAGGGGGCAGATGCCCAATACAGGTGGTGGTCACTGTGCTCCCACAACCAACCTCCCGCAGCCGCTCCCCCCAGCCAACCAGCCTCCTGATAGACCTTGATCGCCCACCAGGCCGAGGGACCCCACCCATGCACGAGTTCGTGCACCCGGCCTCTAATCCTATCTAATAATAGAGTGATTACTCCTCGACAAAAATAGCAGCCCCCATAGCCACAAGATGGTGATGCCCAGTCCCCTCAGCTCTGCTGCTGGAGTGTCCTGCCTGTCTGCAGAAGCAGCAAGGCTGATTCTGCCTCCAGAGGGGTTTTTGATCCGCCCCAGACACTGCAGTCAGAGCCCAGACAGCAGGACATGGGGGCTTCGCTCCCAGGGTGATGGTGGGGAAGCCCCAGGCCTGGCAGACAGAGCACTCTGCAGGGCAGTGGGGCTTCCTTCGCATGTCGCATGGCGGAGGCAGGCAGAGAGCGGACAGCAGGGCATGGGAGCTTCATCTCCATGGCTGCAGAGAAACCCCCAGAGCAGAGAACCACGGGGAGTGGGCCTAAGCCATCAGTAGGACATCCCTGAGAGCTCCTGGATTGTAGAGGGTGCAGGCTGGGCTGAGGGACCCCGTGCACGAATTTCCTGCACCAGGCTTCTAGTGTGTTGCATAATTAAGTACATATGTCTATACCCTTCATTACGCTGGTTATATGTACAGTTAGTTACTTTGCGGCACCCCAAGTCCCACTCAGCCACGTTTCAGAAATAGTTTCCCCCTTTAGCTGGGGCACCGAGGCGTTCTGAAGGGAAAGACTGTGTCACACCACCCGTGGCCCTTTGTCCAGTGACCAAGGTGCATCTGACCATTGGGTCACTTTTCTCTTCTCACTTCGCTTTGGATTGACAGTGACGAGAGGATGTAGCTCCCTCCCACCAGGGCCCATGCAGCATGTCACCCTCCGGTCCGCGATGGTGGCAGAGGTCAGCGTCTGTGTGTTTGGGCGTGGCCTACGGTTTGGGCATCATTTCAGCGCTGCCTGAAGGACACGGTTTGTTTGAGTGAATGTAACAGATGAGGAGATGACTGGCCAGTAAAATAAAAATAACCTTTAATAACATCCTCAAGAGCAAAGGCCCAAAGCACGGACGCCGGCAGTGCGGGGCGCGGTGTCCTCCTGCTCCCGAGCAGGGTGTGGAGCGGGAGAGGGCATGAGAAACAGCGAGTCACTCGGCGAATTATCTTCCGCTGGGGTCTGGCCGGACATGTTTGCTTTTCAAATTATTTTCTCTCTTAAAACCGTGGAGTGAGTCAGAATCCTTCTTTAAAAATGATTCTGATCTCCCAGGTGCACCAGTGCCCTGCTCTGTGGTGCTCTTTATGGTTTTTAATATATTTTTATGGATTTCACAGAGGGAGAGCAAGAGAGATAGAAACATCAATGATGATGAGAGAGAACCATGGATTGGCTGCCTTCTGCACGCCCCACACTGGGGATCGAGCCTGCATCCCAGGCTTGTGCCCTGGCCGGGATTTACCTGTTGGTTCATAGGTTGACACTCAACCACTGAGCCACACTGGCTGGGCTGTGGCTTTTACTCTAGATGAAAGGAGACACTGTTGGGGGTTAGAGGAGGGGGAGTGGCGTGTGCTGACGGTGTTCAGGGGTCACTGCCTGGAAGGGGGTCCCTGGAGCAGCAGGGACCAGTGGAAGGCCATCACAGTGCTCAGGCGAGGAGTGGCATGGTGGGAGGTCCAGGAAAGGAGCCGCAGAGGGAAGGCTTGGCTCAGGGATGTTCTGGGTCAGTGACAGGGAGGGGAGAGGCAGAAGGACAAGGAGGACCCTGTACTGCCCTGAGTGACTGACGAGGAGGTCGGGGGTCACTCATGTGCAGGGACAGACCGCAGGAGGAGCTGACTGGGGTGAGAATCAGAAGTTTGGGTTCAATACCTTACGTTTGAACTCCCAGTGGAATCTAAGTGAAGATGGCAGGAGATAGTTGTGCCCAAATTGAGGTCAGAGTTCAGGCTGACAGTTGAGATTTGGGAATGGTTCACATAGAAAAGGAGAACCCACGAGCCCAGTGTGGCCACACAGGAGTGCCCACAGGTGCAGGGGTGAGCACAGGCAGAGGAGGTGAGCACAGGTGGAGGGGTGAGCACAGTTGGAGGGTGAGCACAGGTGGAGGGGTGAGCACAGTTGGAGAGTGTGCACAGGCGGAGGGGTGTGCACAGGCGGAGGGGTGAGCACAGGCAGAGGGGTGAGCACAGGCAGAGGAGGTGAGCACAGGCAGAGGGTGTGAGCACAGGCAGAGGGGGTGTGCACAGGCGGAGGGGGTGAGCACAGGCAGAGGGGGTGAGCACAGGCGGAGGGGTGAGCACAGGCGGAGGGGGTGAGCACAGGCGTGGGTGAGCACAGGCAGAGGAGTGAGCACAGTTGGAGGGTGTGCACAGGCGGAGGGTGAGCACAGGCAGAGGGGTGAGCACAGGCGGAGGGGTGAGCACAGGCAGAGGGGGTGAGCACAGGCGGAGGGGTGAGCACAGGCGGAGGGGTGAGCACAGACGGAGGGGTGAGCACAGGCGGAGGGTGTGAGCACAGGCGGAGGGGTGAGCACAGGCGGAGGGGTGAGCACAGACGGAGGGGTGAGCACAGGCGGAGGGGTGAGCACAGGCGGAGGGTGAGCACAGGCGGAGGGCAGGGGTGCAGGCACAGGCCCTGTCTCTCCCTGGGTGACCAAGGGCTCGGAAGGTGAGAGGGACCATGGAGGAGACGGACGGAGGAGAAGACCATGGGTTCCTTTGGAGGGCAGGGGTGATGGGAGACACAGGGAGGAGGCCCAGGAGGTGCGGGCGCAGGAGGGAACCACTGGGCAGGCTTTGCGAGGGCACGAGCAGCCCTGGGCCTGCTGAGCTGGGGGACCGGCTCCCACAGGTTCCTCCTCGCAAAGCTGCGCGAGGCTTCGTGAGAAATGGGGGGAAGCGGAGAGCAGGAGGTTCTGACTTTTAAAAATTTGTTTAACATCATGAGATTATTTAATTCCCGCAGAAAGTCTTAGGGACAGAGAAGGAGTCTTTCCCCAGAAACGCTGATCTTCACATTTTAAAGCTTCTCACGTGGGGTCGGGCCCTCGGTCCACGGGCCGTGGGCAGAGGGCACTGTGGAAGCCGAGGGGCGACCCCACAGAGACACCCGCAGGCTCTCCAGGGTGCTGCCGGGCGACAAGGAGCGTCTGGAACAGTGGGTGACTGTCAGGTGCCCCGGGCCCCTTACCCACCTGCTGCCCACATTCTGGAACATTCCGCACCGGCCGGTCAGCGTGCCTGCGGACTTCCCCTGGCCGTGCCTTATTGGAATGGTGGGGTCCAGGCCACACAGCACCCCAAAGAGCTGGGTGTTGCTTCCTCACCCAGGCAGTGCCCCCGTTCCGCGTTCAGCTCAGCGTCTGTATTCCCCACCCCGGGCTGCTGTGACCCCGGCTACGGGCTTGGCTGGTGGAGCCCCAGTTCGTGCTGAGAACCGAGGTCATGTTGGATGGCCAGGGCTGGTCCCTGTGAAACGGGAGTCAGCCTGGGGGTGTCCCCGGGCCGGCGGGGCTCAGAGCGGATCCCACTGACGGACTCCCCGCTCCTGCAGGTACTTCTTTATGGTGGAAGAGGACAACACCCCACTGTCTGTGACCGTGACCCCCTGTGACACCCCCCTGGAGTGGCGGTTGAGTCTGCAGGAGCTGCCGGAGGAGGCCAGCGGGCAGGGCTCCGGTGAGCGACCAGCCGGGGAAGGGGAGGGGGGTGCTCAGGGGAGCACAGGCGGAGGAGGTGAGCACAGGGGAGCAGGGGGCACAGGCGGAGGAGGTGAGCACAGGCGAGGAGGTGAGCACAGGGGAGCAGGGGGGCACAGGCGAGGAGGTGAGCACAGGCGGAGGAGGTGAGCACAGGGGAGCAGGGGGCACAGGCGAGGAGGTGAGCACAGGGGAGCAGGGGGGCACAGTCGAGGAGGTGAGCACAGGGGAGCAGGGGGGCACAGGGGAGGAGGTGAGCACAGGGGAGCAGGGGGGCACAGGCGAGGAGGTGAGCACAGGGGAGCAGGAGCAGGGCCCACATGTTGGTGATGTAGAAAGTCAATGGGACGTGCAGGTGGCGCTAGTGATTCTCCACAGAAATGAGGGAAGCAGGGGAGGTACCGGACAGGGTGACACCGGAGGACAGGGAGGCACCCGAGGTCGAGGTCGATGGCCTTGGGGGAGGAAAGGTCAGGGAGCAGGTGGGGGTGGGGAGATCCAAGATGCCTTCACCGCCTCTGGCTGGGGGTTCAGTCCCTCCTGAGCGTGGCGCCCCATGGAGGGGAGAGATGCTCTGGGCTCTGAGTGGGTCCGAGATCACCCTGGGGCTGGGCTCGGGACTCAGCTCCCGCAGTGACTGACCAATGGCAGCCGCCGTCACAAACCTCTGTCTCCGGGCAGAAGGGCGGCGACGCGGAGAGTACAGGGTGTGTGTCTGGACCCCGAGTCTGGGGAGAAGCAGTCGCAGGAGGTTTGGGGTCAGCAGTGGGAGGGGAGGAGGTGTGATGACGTGACAGGAAGCGGCTCAGACTGAGGGCAGGGGAAGAGCCTGCAGGGCGGGGCGGTGCTGTGGCAGGGGCGAGGCCTCGGGCAGGAGGGCCGTGCTGGGCCAGGGGCTGTGGGACCTGAGATGTGACAGCTCCTGAGGGGGAGGAGGCTGGGAGAGGAAGCAAGCAGTCCTGTGAAGGCTGCTGATCTCGGTTTCAGTACAGGATCCCCCCCCCCTGCTTGTCCCCAGCAGGGAGAGCTGGGAAAGGCGGGTTCCCTGGGGCGGCTCTCGTCCTCACACCATCTCTGTGGCAGCGGATTTGCTTTCAGTCCCTTCCCCGAATCACTCTCGAACCCGTGTTCCTGACATGGACACGGGTGCTCTCACTGAGCTCCCCGACATGGGACACGGGACACTGTACACGGGTGCTCTCACTGAGCTCCCCGACATGGGACACGGGACACGTGTGCTCTTACTGAGCTCCCCGACACGGGACACAGGACACGAGTGCTCTCACTGAGCTCCCGGACACGTGACACGGCTGCTCTCACTGAGCACCCCACTCTGTACTTAGGGAGACCGCCCGGCGCCCACAAAGGAAGGTCAGCGAGGGGAGGCGGTCGGATGGGGCTGAGGGGATGGTCCCGTCCGTGGACAGATGGCAGGAGGGGCTCTCGCTCAGAGGGCTGCCATCCGTGACCTAGAAATTCCACCATCGGAGTCTCTCCTGGGAAAGAACGTAAAACCACCACAGACTCACCCATGTCTCAGTACTGCCCGTGACGGTCAGAAGTCACGCACCGTCTTATCCTCAGGCCGCAGTCTCACACGAGGAAAACAGGTCCAGCAATGGAGGTCTGTCTAGAGGCAGAGGCACGCTTGAAGAAGAACGTGATTCGGTGACAAGGAAAAACGAGGCTGGAAAAATACGTTAAAAAAATTAAGACTATGGGAATAGCCCAAAACCTTCCTCGGGCAGTTCGGGGGCCCTGACTAGAAGGACTTTTTATTTTAAAAAATTATGTTTGTACTGATTTTAGAGAGGAAGGAAGAGGGGGAGAGAGAGGAACTTCAATGATAAGAATCATCCATCGGCTGCCTCCTGCACGCCCCCCACTGGGGATCGAGGCCACAACCGGGCAACGTGGCCTGGCAGGGAATCGAACCCTGACCTCCTGGCTCATAGGCCATCGCTCTATCCATGGAACCTAAAAGATGAAACAGTGGGGGCCGGAGACTGGGATGCCAGGGCACAGGCTTTATTGAAGAGAAGAGTGCCACTGCCGGCTGCTTCCAGAGAGAGAGCGGAGAGAGCGAGGGCCCGGGTACCAGCACCTTTTAAGGGAGGAAAGAGAGGGGACGGGCTGAGGGCACTCAGCACACGCTGATTGGTGGTTTCAGGTAAGGCCTATAATTAGGGACCTAAGGACTTAGGAATCGGGGGCTTAGAGTGTTTGGCAGGTGCTGATTGGTGGTTCAGTGCTCAGGAATGTCCATCTGTTGGAGGAAGGGAGGGTCTATCAGAACCAAGCCAGCCAGGGCTTCTGGGAGGGCTTTTTCCGTCTTGTCCTGTGTTGCCCAGGTCTCTGCTGGCAGCAGGCATGGCTGTGAGGGTGGAGGACACGGGGTGTGGTGCCCGGGGTTTGCCAGCGGCCATGCAGCCTGGCCCTGACGGTCCCCTCTGCTCTGTCCTGCAGGTGAGCAGGAGCCGGAGCCGCTGGAGCAGCAGAGGCCACGGGCCACGCACAGGGCAGCAGGTGCCACGCTGCTCTCCTACCGCGGCAATGACGTGGAGGCCTTCGCGTCGGCCGGCACACCCGCGGGGCTGTACCAGCTGGAGCTGCTGTCCACGGAGAGGGACGCGCACTTCCGCGTCTACGCCACCACCACGCCCGCGTCCGACCAGCCCTACCCGGAGCTGCCCCGCGACCCCCGCGTGGACGTCACCGCGCTGGGCCGCACCACGGCCACGCTGGCTTGGAAGCCCAGCCCCACGGCATCCCGGCTACGGCAGCCCGTGGCCTACTGCGTGGTCATCGGCCGCGAGCACAACTTCAAGAGCCTGTGCGCCGTGGAGGCCCGGCTGAGCCCCGACGACGCCTTCATGGCCGCCCCAAGGCCCGGCCGGGACTTCAGCCCCTTCGACTTCGCCCACTTCGGGTTCCCCCCGGGGAGTCCAGGCAGCGGGGAGCGCGGCCCCCTGTCCCGGCCGCCCCCCAGGCCGGCCACGTGGCCCCAGCCCGACCTCCGGAAGGTCTGCGTCGGCAACAAGACCACCTTCACGGCCTCGGGCCTGAGGCCCGGCACGCAGTACTACTTCGATGTGTTTGTGGCCAACGCCCGCAGCAACGCCAGCACGGCCTACGTGGGCACCTTCGCCCGGACCCGGGAGGAGCCCGCCCCCGGGGCCGTGGAGCTGAAGGACGGGAGGGTGACCGAGGTGTTCGTGAAACGGCGGGGCGCCGCCCTGCTGCGCTTCGCCCCCGCGGCCTCCCACCAGAAGGTGGCCTTCCTGGTGCACGCCTGCCTGGATGCCGTGCGGGTGCAGGTGCGCCGGGACGGCAAGCTGGTGCTGTCCCAGCGCGTGGAGGGCGCGAGGCAGTTCCTGCTCCGCGGCCGGCCCAAGGCCACGTACCTCCTGCGGCTGGCGGGGGGCCGGAAGGGGGCGTCCGTGCTGAAGGTGCTGGCCACCACGAGGCCCGACAAGCACGCCTTCCCACCCCTCCCCGAGGACACGCGCGTCAAGGCCTTCGACAGGCTGCGCACCTGCTCCTCGGCCACCGTGGCCTGGCTGGGCACCCAGGAGCGGAGCAAGTTCTGCCTCTACAAGAGGGAGGTGGGCAACGCCGACGCCGAGGGCCAGAGGAGGAGGGCGCGGAACCAGTGCCTGGGGCCGGACGCGAGGGACAAGTCGGAGAAGGTGCTCTGCAAGTACTTCCACAGCCGAAACCCGCAGCGGGCCGTGACCACGGAGACGGTCCGTGGCCTCCAGCCGGGCAGGGCCTACCTGCTGGACGTGTACCTCGTGGGGCACGGCGGGCACTCCATCAGGTACCAGAGCAAAGTCGTCAAAACCCGCAGGGTCTGCTCATGACCTGGAGGCAGGAGCGTCGTCACATGGACCTGTTCCGTGGACCTGTCCTGAGGCCTCCGGGAGAGACGCGAGCCCACTGCTGAGCGCGAGGGAGGGGGCCCGCGGGCGTCGGTGGGTGCTGGTGTCCCCTTGAGAGGGGAGACGGGTCCTCGAGTGCCCAGGGTGCCTGGTGTGTGACATCACAGACGGACCCCTACCCCCCTCTGAGGAGCCGCCATCCCCACCCTGACCACTGCATGAACTGCTTCTAAATTATTTTATTACCTGAACGTTTAAGAGATGCCACTCATTGCACACACACCCCCCCAACATGCAAGCCAGTCCTCCTGATAGGTGCTAGGATATATATCGATATAAATTATTTTATAAAGTCGTTTTAAATGTCGGTGTGTCTATGGTCGTAAGCTATTCAGGTCTCCCATTGAAGTGCAGATCGGATCCACGCTCCAGTCTGCTGTATGGTGCACGCTTCTCTGTGGAGTGGATTGTTGAAGTGCTGGTGTGTGTCTCCTGTGCAGACTTGACACGTTATACTCATGTACATAAAATTAAAGCTATTAGAGTATATTCTGCTCATTTTCCCAAGCAGCTACGCTGGTGTGTTCAGTTAATGTCTGTCCCCCGAACTGCGCCCATATGCACTTTGCACCCAGCCTGACCCTTTAAAAAAAAAAAAAAATATATATATATATATATATATATATATATATATATATATATATTATTGATTTTTCACAGAGAGGAAGAGAGAGGAATAGAAAGTTGGAAACATCGATGAGAAAGGAACATCGATCAGCTGCCTCTTGCACACCCCTCACTGGAGATGTACCTGCAACCAAGGTGCATGCCCTTGACCAGAATCAAACCCTGGACCCTTCAGTCCGCAGGCTGACACTCTATCCACTGAGCCAAACCGGTTTCGGTCTGACCCTTTTTTGATAAAGGCATGGCTGTCTCCCTGAAGCCGCCGTGGTATTGGAGACAGGTGTTTAGGTTCGGGAGTGGACAGTGAACAGCGCACAGTCGTGAGCCCTGGGAGTCCAAAGGGCCGGTTTTCTCGGAGCGGGACGAGCCAGGCATGGCGTCTCTGAGTGCCCAGCAGTTCGTCCTGAACAGCCCAGGGCGTCTCTGTTGAAAACAAGCTCCTCCTTTAAGTACAAGCCTGGGGTCCTTCCACGTGTGTCCTATGGGCGTGCAGCTAGTAAAGAGAGGACGCCAGAGGCGGCTGCTGTGTAACAGGAACAGTCCAATGCTTCTCCCTTCTGCTTTTCCTGAATCTTTAAAAAGTAACTTAGGCGTCAGACAGAGCTGAGGCTGAGGGGCAGCATCTGTGTGTCCGAGGCCCTGGGAGGCCAGCCCCCGGCGGTCTCGCTCTCTGCACGTGCTGTATGCGAGGCCGAGAGAACCTGGACTCGGTCGGGCAGGGACCGGCAGACGCCCGAGTTTTGTGGCTTCAGGAACACCTGCTCCTGCCCACGTACGTACACAGCTAAGTGGGGCGGACTCGTTCAGATGATAGCACAGGCTCCCATCAGTAAACACTGTCCTTGGGGGGGTCTCTGGAGCTGCAGGTGGAGACAGGCATAACCTTCCCGGCTCCCTTGTCCCCGATGTGCCGGCTGCACCTTCCCCAGGGGTGAGCACAGGTGCGTTCCGTGCGGGGCAGATGGCTCTGGCCTCGGGGGTGTGAGTGCTGGTCCTCACGCCCCCTATCCCCGTCCCTTCCCCCCCCCCCCGCCATGGGCTCCGTTAGTGCAGACCTACAACTCATCCATGTTGGGACCAAATCAAAATGTGTCCCGTGTGCCTGTGCAGCACAGCAGTGACCCCTGGAATCACCTTCTATAAGGACGTGTGTGACCCACCTAGAAACACGTTGTTGGTTGAAAGTAAATCTTCAGTTTGACCCATGGCTCCTTATCTCTGGGTCTGTTTTTGTTCATCAGTCTATGTTGTTCACCATTTCCCCTAGATGAGTGAGTTCATGTCCTACTGGAAATATACTTATAAGAATTGAAAATGAGACAAGCAATAATCGTTATGCTGAAAGGGAGGGTGGGGATAAAAGGGAGAGATCAAAGGACTTGTGTGCACACATATGAGCCTAACCAGTGGTCAAGGACAATAGGGGGTGGGGACATGAGTGGGGGGGGGCAGGGGATTGGAATGGGGGGTTGAGGACAAATATGTGATACCTTAATCAATAAAGAAATTAATTTTTAAAAAATGAAAGTAAACCTTCAAAACTGATCATGTCCCCACGAGGTTCTCGCCTAAACTGAGCCTTTGTAAGGGGAATCCACAGTCTCTCACGACTCACACATATGTTCTTTTTTAAATATATTTTATATTTTACAGAGAGGAAGAGGGAGGGATAGAGAGCTAGAAACATCAATGAGAGAGAAAAACATCGATCAGCTGCCTCCTGCACACCCCCTACTGGGGATGATTCCCGCAACCAAGATACATGCCCTTGATCAGAATGGAACCTGGGGCCCTTCATTCCACAGGCCAACACTCTATCCACTGAGCCAAACCGGTTTCGGCCAGATGATTTTTTAAACATGTATTGAAGGGTTTGTTCTGGGAAGGACACAAGTGTGCCTTATTTCCGCTGTTCAGAAGGCATTTGAAAAGTTATGATTTTTGGAACCCTGAGAAGCCAAATGAAGTGACTGCAATAAAATCATCACTTAGATGAATTCCAGAGTATGAATTCGGCTTAATGGCTTTTAATAGTTTGGGAGGTTCAGACACGTCAATAAAAACAGAGTTTCTCACATGCACAGCTCGTGGGATTTAATGGACCTGTAGCCAACCCGAATCTCTCTTTTTTAAAATTAATTAATTTATTTTATTGATTATAGTATCACATAATTGTCCTCCTAATTCCCATCCCAAACCCCTCCCTACATATGCCCCCACCCCTGGCTCGGCCCATATGCATGCACATAAGTCCTTTGATTGATCTCTTCAAAGAGATCAATCCCTACCCTCCCTTACTTTCCCTCTGAGGTTTGAGAGTCTGATCGCTGCTTCTCTTTCTCTGGGTCCGTTTTTGTTCATCCATTTATGTTGTTCATTATTTCCTCTAGGTGTATGAGATCATGTGAATCTCTTTCATACCAACCAGCCCCTCACAGAGACCACCGTGTCCACAGCCTCGTTTTTGTTTTTTAATGTGTTTTTATTGATTTTAGAGAGGAAGGGAGGGAGAAAGCTAGAAAAATCAATGAGACACAGCCTCTGCTGACTGCCCCCTGCATGCCCCCCACTGAGGATCAAGCCCAGCAGCACCTGGGCATATGCCCTGACGGGGACTGCTTGGCGCCTGGGGTGACACTCAGTTCACGGAGCCACACCGGCAGGCACAGCCACCTTTTCTACGTGAAGAAACAGGCCCAGTGTGAGCAGAACCCCGATTCCTGTGCCCCAGGTTAATGTTCCCTCCAAAAGCCCATGGCAGCTCACCTGGGCGCACCTGTCTCTGCTCACGGGCTGGCGTCAAAGCAGAACCAACCCTAACGGGCGGGCATCGGCCTTGAAGAGCCAGATTCGTGGCACTTCCAAAGCCACGCCCTCCTCACTTGACATGGTGGGACGCCGAGAAGTCCGGCTGGGAGCTGTCCCCTGTTACAGAGAACGGGAACAATTAAACAATGCCGGAGAGTTTGGAGTCACACTTTATTCACCAATGGGCTTAGAGAAAATGGATTCAAATTCTAAGCAGAGCTACAAGCAGAGCTTCCCTTTTTATTAAAGAGCTAGCCCCTTGTGCACTAAGTGGCTATCTTGCTGCTGGCCTTAAAAGCAGCACAGTTCTGTCCAATTAAAAAACACATCTGGCATGGCATGAGTGTATGGGCGTATCTAGTCTCTGGCCTACAAGGTCAGAGAGCTAAGTTTATCTTCCTCATTATTCAAGCAGGCTAACGCAGGCTAGAAAGCAGTTATTTTTTAGAATAAGAGGCCATATAAAACAACAGCAGAGGATTCCAAACAGCAGTTTTACAAAATAGGGGTTAGCCTTCTCACCCCTGGGAGGGCCTGGGGAAGGGGCGCTGGTGGGCTCAGCCATCCTGTGGGCTGGTCCATGGGGCCTGGGCTCTGCACACTCACGCCCTGTTCTCCCCAGAGCTCAGGCCAGAAAAGCAAACAGGTCACCGGGCTTCCCTGCTCTGTTGGAGGTGGGCAGTGGGAGGGGGCAGAGAGGAGGTGAGGAGGGTATGGTCCTCCCTATTTCTCTCTCAGAGGGCCCGTGAGGGCGAACATAGCTCCACTGCGTTAGGTTTGGGATTCTGCCCGACACCCAGCCTTCCCCTGGGGAATCCACCTTCATCATCTTCTGCTCCTTGCCGGGGGGCGGGGGGGGGGGGTGAAGGGGCTCTGTTGGTTGGAGCAGAGTCCCCTACTCCTGAAGGTTTGGGATTCGGTCCCGGGTCAGTCTGGGCACATAGGGGAGGCATCTGATGGATGCCTCTCTCTCCCCCTTCTCTCTCCCTCCCTCCCTCCCTCTCTCTAAAGTAAATAAGCACGTCCTAGTCCTCTGGCCGAGGAGTTCTAGAGAGGAGTAATTAACACCGTCTCCCATGGTAGACATTCTTGTTTCCTGGGAACAGTGGCCATGAGTCTGGGGAAGATTCCCTTCATTTCTGTTTGTTTATTTTTCTCCTCAATTTTGAGAAACAAACTTCATCATCAGCGTTCAGAGAGGGAGTTAATCAGAACGGCTTTTCATATTCACCCCCAGAGCTCCTTCAAAGATATGTTTAAATATCTAAAGTGTAAACAAAACAGCAGGCCTCCAGGGATAAACAGCGGCTCCAAGACCGAAGCGTTGGGCGCAGGCAGGTCTGTGGCACGGGCTGGACACCGGTGAGATGGGGTGGCCTCACCTGTCCCACGGGGGGAGAGGGGAGGACTCGGAGCCCAGGGGCCGTTGGTGCTAGAAAAGACCCATTGGGAACAGAAATAAGAGTGAATGTTCTCATCACCCCTCCTGCCACAGGGATGCACACCAGGAGAGCCGAGGGTGTGCGGGAATGCATTGGGAAGGTGGAGTCCAGAGGTTTTGAGGGAGGGAAGCCGAGCCTCCTCGGACAGAGGTGCCCCAGCCTGCAGACTGCGGAGCAAGGGCCTGAGGGGAGACTCGGGGTGAAGCAGAGACAGGGCAGGCGGTTGTGGCTATGGGCGGTGAGACCCAGTCAGCACCGCCTACAAAACAGAGCCATCTTACAACTAAGAGGCAAGATGCTTTGAGTCCAGAATTATTGTCAGAACCTGATGTATTTTAAGCAGAAATTTAAAAACATCTGCCTTCTCTCTTCTTGGTAAGCAACCTGCCAAGATGAATATCCAAATAAGCAAATACAGCTGAAACCAGTGTGGCTCAGTGGAACGGCCTGCAGACTGAAGGGTCCCAGGTTCACTTCCGGTCAAGGGCATGTACCTTGGTTGCGGGCACATCCCCAGTGGGGTGTGTGCAAGAGGCAGCTGATCAATGTTTCTCTATCGTCGATGTTTCTAACTCTCTATCCCTCTCTCTTCCTCTCTGAAAAAATCAATAAAATATATATTAAAAAACACACACAAATAAGCAAATGCCAGTTCCTTGTCCGCAGTCAATTCTTCACATCGTCCTTCCAGCCTCTATAAATAGGGAGGCACAGGGCGACAGACATATGATATGGGTACTGACAAGACCCCAAAACGTCCATAGTGAGTGATAGCTCGGACAGGGTTCTGCTCTGAGACAAATGGTTTGTAATCAACAGAACCCTGTTAATGCCCAGTTCTGGGGAGGGCCTGTCAGTCCCACCCTCCCTGTGGGATGACTGGGACCCGCAGGAGGAGGGGGTCTGTGGGCGTCTCTCCCACAGCCTGGGGAGCTGTGCACGCCCTTCAGGGAGCGGCTTGCAGAGGCCGAGGGGCCCCTGCCCACCGTGGCCGTGGCCTGTGCGGTGCCGAGCTGGCTCTCCGCCGATCCCGGGGCTAACGGGAGTGGCTGTGGCTCAGCCCCTGGGACCTACAAGCAGCCCTGGCAACATGGAACTCCTCTGGTTTTTTCCAGACTGGGCGAAACTGTATGGAGGCGGGTGAGGAGGCAAGTGAGACAAACGAGCACACGTCCATTTATTTTTTTAAAACTTATTTTATTGATTTTTTTACAGGGAGGAAGAGAGAGGAATCGAGACTTAGAAACATCGATGAGAGAGAATCATCATCAATCAGTTGCCTCCTGCACACCTCTTACTGGGGATGTGCCCGCAAACAAGGTACATGCCCTTGACCGGAATCGAACCCGGGACCTTTCAGTCCGCAGGTCGACGCTCTATCAATTGAGCCACACAGGTTTCGGCATTTGACCGCTTCTTAACTGACCGAATGCAGCTCTGCCGGTTTTGTTACAGTAAAACTTTAGTTTAAAAACATGTTTTTAAAGAAATCCCAGGCTCCCTTAGCCGGATTTTTAAGTGGTGGGATTGCACACCCCCTCCCTGTTTAATAGAGCTTAACGTTTTTCCTCAACATCCGAATCAGAGGTGGCTGAGTTTTGCCTTTTTCCATCACGCACACCGCCCCGGTTCCTGCGGGTGGTCCACGCGTAGTCTCCGGGTCTGGAAAAGGTGGCAAAGGTACGAGCCAGGGTGAGACTGCCGCATCAGCATTCAAATTACTCCTGTTTGGCCAAAGCCAGTTTTGCTCAGTGGATAGAGTGTTGGCCTGTGGACTGAGGGATCCCGGGTTCAATTCCGGTCAAGGGCATGCACCTTGGTTGCGGGCACATCCCCAATAGGGAGCATGCAGGAGACAGCTGATCGATGATTATCTCTCATCTATGTTTCTAGCTCTCTATCCCTCTCCCTTCCTCTCTGTAAAAAATCAATAAAATATGTTTTAATAAATAAATAAATAAATAAATAAATAAATAAATAATTTCTCCTGTTTGTCACGTTCCCGTGACCCGTGCGGGAGCCGTGTGCTGAGCAGACGTGGCCGCCCAGACCCCATGCCCAGGGCCCGGGCACGTGTGGCAGGGGCGGGGCTGACGCTGCAGTAGATGCTCCGGCCGGAGGTCCCCGTCGAGGCACTCGGGGTGCTGATGCTCGGCTGTGGGGACACCAGCAGGACCGCGCTTCCGGTTCACTATCTCCGAGGACCCGCTGGTCCGTTCCTGCCTCGAAGCCAGGCTGCCTCCCACGGCAGAAAGAGGAGGAAGCTTCCAGACCCGCTGCCCCTTCCCCTCGCCACAGCAAGGAGCTAGTGGAGCCGGACAGCCAGCGAGCGGAGCGCAGACTGGGGCGCGAGTGCTTTTAACTCCCGCGCCTCGAGCCATCTTCTTGTGAATGAGAGGGGAGGATGGCTGAGAAGCCTTTTGGAAAAGCGGGGAAACCGAGGACTTGAAGCCGACGCCAGCCCGGCCTGTGGAGCACGGCTCCGGCTCCGGAGCCCTAATGCCTCCGAGAGGAATTCATGGGAGTTGTTCTCGGTGAACAGCCACGGAACCAGACCACCGAGGAGTCTGTCCTGGGCACAAGGTCCCTAGCAGGTGCCAGTGGGTGCCTCTGGCTTGGGGGTGTCTCTCCACCCCACCTGCCTGGCCCTGGGCTCCAGTGAGTATTAGTGAATCGGAGTCCCCACAAGGGAACGGGGGTGGTGGGGTGGTGGGTAGACACAAGGAGGAGGGGGATTGAACATGGTCAAAGCTGGGTCTAGACACACCGGTAATGGTCATTGGCCGGGCCAGCGTGGGGGGCCGGAGACAGAGGAGAGATCATTCCAGAAGCGTGGCCAAGGTCCTCCGACCACGCCGAGGTTCCACTGTCACGGTGTCTGTGCTCCACTGTGACTGTGCTTGGCATTTGCTCATGATAGAGAATTTGCTGTGTTGCCTACATATAATATAATGTGTCTGTAATAGGCTGCCAATAAACCTTTATTCAATGCTTTTGTGTTTTCTGGTTTGGGTTGTGCTTTGCCACCGTTTTGCCTTCTTTTGTCATGTTTTTTTTTTCCTTTTAATCTTTATTGTGGAAGTATTCCATAGCCCTCCCCACCCACAAAGCCCTGCATTAATCTCGTTGTCATGGTTTTTAGTCAGGTAGTTACTGAGCCTCACGGCATCTGGCCCTGCGCTGCAGCTACACCCTAAGCAGAGACAACTCTGAGAGGCAGATGCTGTTACTGCCCACGCGTCACCGACGAGGAAACCAAATGTCAGAGAGGTCAAGCCATCCTCCCAAGGTCACACAGCGGATGAGGGTGCAGCTCAGGCTCCAGGGAGAGCCAGGGAGTGCGGGGGAGGAGTCTCAGTCCCTGCCTAGGGGCGGGCTCAGGCTGAGCTCCCAGAACCTGTGGGTGCAAGTTCCCCTAAAGTCCGCCTCGGACTTGTGCTCACTGTCTTAAGCCCCTGCTTCCGGCACGGGAAGTGCTTGCTGTCCATGGCTTCCCGGTTCCCTTCCCTTCGGGACACCTCTGTTCCCTGCAAATGCTTCCTGCGTCTTTGGCCCGAGGAAGCCCGCCCAGCCCTGCCCAGGCCCGGCTGCAGGCTGGTGAGCCCGCCTTGCCCGGGCAGCTGCTCTGGTGGTGGGGCCCAGGCCTCCCCTCAAAGGCCAGCACCAGTGGCCATGGCATCATGGCTGACCCTCTCCTGCTCTTCCTGGGACAGGGAGAAGGGGAAGTAGGGGCCTGGAGCTCCCTTTCCACTTTAAAAATAGATTTTCCTAATTCCTGCAGCAAGCACGTCCAACCCGAAGGCTGCCCGGGCCCAGTACACAAGGTGTGAGTGTGTGCGGCCGCAAAAAACAAGTGCTTCCATGTCCATAGAAATGGAGGTTTATTCCGATAGAGACGTGCTGAGCACAAAGGGCTGGAATAAATGAGTCACTGTTAACATAAATAATAGAACGTTTTAATAACATTTTATATTTTTTCTTGAACACTCACTCACCAGACACTGAATAACTGCACACATTGATAAGCGTCAGACAAATAAACCTGTTTCTCTTGTTCTCCGAAAGTGAAATAGTTCCTGGTGCGCACACCAGACTTGTCAGTCCAAGGCCAATGGTGTGGCCACCAGCTGCTAAAACATCCGCATCCGCTGCTGGAGTTAGTGCGGAGAGATGGTACGCCTGCGTGTAAGGTGCGTAAGGGACATGAATGCAGCATGGGTATAGGAATGCGTCATTAGGGAACACGGTAGCTCCTTCTTAATAATTATGTAAAGCAGGCTATTGTAAAAATTAAGTTACAAAATTTTTATTAAAACGTTTCTTGCATCCTGTTACGCTGACTGCGCCACAAAGATATTCATTGTGGGTCGCACATGGCCTGGAGTTTGACATGCAGTACTGCTGTCCTCAGTGATGTTGTATAGAAATGGCATCAGCAAGCACACAATACGAAATGTGCACTTCCTCTGGGTCCATCCCCAAAGAAAACGCAGCTCTCGGCGCGCACTCCCTGCACACAGACCAACACTCACCCCGTTCGCTGGGATCACACGGGAATGGCACACAGTCCGCCTCTGGCTTTCTCCTTGAACTTGCTGTTTCGCCCGCGTTCCATGACGCCGGATCTCATTTTTTTTCTTTCTTTTTTTTAAATATTGGCTCTTCCCGGACATCCTTTCCGACGTGCCACGTGCATGTCAGTGGGAGCACGCGGTGAGAGCACACGTCAGTTACACAGGACACCGTCCTCAGTCCCAGCAGACCGTCCCCTGTGCCCACGTGGTCCCTGCTGCCTCTGAGCTTCCTCTCCGTGAAGGACACTCGCCAGGCCCTGGGCACCACCTTAGGCCGATCCCTGGTGCCCTCCCGGCAGGGCCACAGTCCAGCGTAGGCAGGAATTCTGGAAGTCCGTTTATCGCACCCGCCTTGGGAGCTGGTCACCCTCCTTATCTGACTGGACCCCGCATCCCTCCCCGCCAGGCACTCTGCTCGCCCTCCTGCCTCCAGCAAGGAGCCCGTGAGGTCAGTAAGGATGGCTGGACTCTCAGTCAGCTTCTGTCTGCGGACCCATCCCACCTGCTCGTGCCCGGAGGTCCCGTGTCTTGTCAGGATGGCCCGTCTCCCCTCCCACAGAGCCCCAGCAGCACCCCAGCCTCCAGCATCCCAGCCCCCAGCACCCCAGCCTCCTGCACCCCAGCCCCCTGCACCCCAGCCCCCAGCACCCCAGCCTCCAGCACCCCAGCCTCCAGCACCCCAGCCCCCAGCACCCCAGCCTCCAGCACCCCAGCCTCCAGCACCCCAGCCTCCAGCGCCCAGCCTCCAGCACCCCAGCCTCCAGCACCCCAGCCTCAGCACCCCAGCCTCCAGAGCCCCTGCCTCCAGCACCCCAGCCTCCCCAGCCTCCAGCACCCCAGCCTCCAGCACCCCAGCCTCCAGCACCTCAGCCTCCAGCACCCCAGCCTCAGCACCCCAGCCTCCAGCATCCCAGCCTCCAGCGCCCCAGCCTCCTGCACCCCAGCCCCCTGCACCCCAGCCCCCAGCACCCCAGCCTCCAGCACCCCAGCCTCCAGCACCCCAGCCTCAGCACCCCAGCCTCCAGAGCCCCTGCCTCAGCACCGTGATCCTGACCGTGGCCTCCCCGTGGAACAGGGGCAGCACCGCCTCTCTGTCACCTAATGAAACACATCCAGACTTTGCTGCTCCCCCAGCACCCCTGGGAGGGGTCCCCCGAAATAGGGACTGTTGCTAAGGAGCGATGGACACGGGTTCTAGGAACCAGATAACGAGGTCCAGGTGAGCTCAGAGAACGTGACAGGGCCGTGTGCGGTCATCAGCGCTGCGTGGGGTGTGAGCGCCGCTGTTCCACGCCAGTCAGCTCACCTTCGGCACGTGCAGCCGGCCCTCCGGCGGACACTGTCCCCGAGTCCATGACACAGGTCATCCGGCTCCTCTCTTCCTCTCCTCTCAACCCCGCCCCCCCCCCCCCCCCCGAATCCAAGGAGCCGGGACCAAGGCTCTCAGTGAGTGCTTCTCCTCCTGTGTGAGGGACGTGAGGAAGCAAAGCCCATTCCCACCCAGGACCCTCCAGGGATCCTGTCCCATCACGGGGAAGGGACAGGTCACCCCTGCAGCCGAGCTGCCTCCAGAGAGCTCAGGGGGCTGAGGTGGCGGCCACAGAGTGCAGGCCCTCGGAGTGTCTGAAGTGTCCCCTGAGGGCACTGGAGCACACACCTTTAAAACCACCATTTTGGCCCTAACCGTTGTGGCTCAGTGTTAGAGCGTCGGCCTGCGGACTGAAGGGTCCCAGGTTCAATTCCGGTCAGGGGCATGTATCGTGGTTGCGGGCACATCCCCAGCAGGAGGCAGCTGATCAATGTTTCTCTCTCATCGATGTTTCTGACTCTATCCCTCTCTGTAAAAAAATCAATAAAACCAACAACTACCATTTCGTGCTTGTTCCAAGTTCTGGTTAAGTGAAGTTAAAGGTGAAAAAGAAGGAGAAGACCCCCAGGGGGTCTGTGGAGGACTGGAGTATGTGATAAAATGGTTACCGCATCCGCGCTTTGGCTGCGTTCCCCCTCGGGTGGGCTGTTGATTGCGTGGAAAGCCGGTATTTCCAGGCAGTGAGCTCCACCTCCCTCCTCTCGGGGGTGAGTGTGACAGCCATCTCTTCTCTGTTGTTAAAATCCGGGGGGGGGGGGAGGGGGGGGATAAATAATAAATAAAATGGGGGGCGGAGAAGGGGGAGCAGAGGGGGTGAGGGGGAGCAGGAGAGCCCTCAGTGCCCCTTCCCCCAGCGCCCCAGGCCCCAGTGCCCCAGCGCCCCGTCCCCTACACCCCAAACCTCCCGCACCCCTTCTCCCAGTTCGCTCTCATTCCTGTGGGGTCACAGTTGGGGTCTGTCTCAGGAGAATTTCATTGGGGCCCTTTCACAAAGCGAACGGGATTCAGAGCCCAAACCAGCAGCTCCTCCTCTGTGCTGACTGACAGTATGGCCAGGGCACCCGCACCCTTCCCAAGGGTGCTCCCTCAGCGAGATTGAGGGTTCGGTCTTTGCGTTTCCGTCCAGGTGATTGCTTAAGAACATTTTAATAATGTGAAGTCAACCCTTCAGGGGAATCCATTGGGTGTTCTGCTGGGTTTAGAACGGAAGTGACAGGAACTGCAGGGCCGGGAATGCCTGGCGCTGCCAGTTTCCCTCCCGTGGGTGTGACAGCAGCCTGGACTCAGACCCAGAGGGGCCCCTGGAAATGGCTGTTTGGGGCCAATGCAATCTTGTTTTTTTGTTTGTTTGTTTTTAAAAATGTTATTGATTACAGAGAGGAAGGGAGAGAGAGAGAGAGAGAGAGAGAGAGAGAGAGAGAGAGATAAACATCAATGATGAGAGAGAAAATCATTGATCGGCTGCCTCTTGCACACCCCCAAATGGCAATCGAGACTGCAACCCGGTCTTGTGCCCTGACCAAGATAGAACCCAGGACCCTTCAGTTCGCAGGCCAGAGCTCTGTCCATTGAGCCAAGCCAGCTAGGGCTGCAGTCCTTTGGATTTATACTCTGTCTGACCCCAGTCACCTCTTCTCAGCTGCAGCTCCCCAGGCTGCATCAGGACGCCTTCTGAGGTCTCCTTGTTCAGAGCTATGACATGCAGGTCCTTACAGCCGCCGTCACCTCTTCCTGTGGGGAAGCCCAGCCGGGTCTTGGGCTGCACGTGTGGTTGCCAGGGGTTGATGGGCCATAGAGCAGGGGAGAGATCACGCGTGTAGTTGCCAGGGGTTGATGGGCCATAGAGCAGGGGAGAGATCACGCATGTAGTTGCCAGGGGTTGCTGGGTCACAGAGCAGGGGAGAGATCACGCATGTAGTTGCCAGGGGTCGCTGGGTCACAGAGCAGGGGAGAGACGGCCGCCTCCCTGGACGGCTGCTCTGGACCGACCTCTATCACCCGGCGGTGAGGGAAGCCTGGTGCCACGTCACAGGCCCAGATGACACCGGGAGCCACGGTAAGCCCGAGGCTGCCGACACCAGTGCAAGTGCCAGATCCGAAGAGGAAATGGCATGGAGACAGGCCTGACCTCAGAGGAGAAAACCTTCGCTGTCAAATCGTCTCCTTTTTGTCGATGCCAGCTCACTGCCATCTCCTCTTCGCCCGCGTGTGCACCAGAACGGAGCTCCCCAGAGCGTGGCTGAGACGGGCTTTTAGAAACTGTAAAGACTCCGTGGCTTCCCCTGGCCGGTATCAGGAAGTGACCGGGAGGACCTGTCACCCGGTAAAGGAGGATCGTGTGTGCATGATGGCCTGCGCATGGAGCGGACACACCCGCCGGGTGTTTGAACATTTCGTTCGCTCTGCCGACGAGCAGCAACTTTGCGGGAGAGGGTCAGCCTGGCCTGGGGGCCACTTCACGCCAGGCCTTGGGCTCCGGTGGCCAGTGTCTGTGGTACAGCCTGTGCGGGGACACGTACACAGTAGTCTGCCGGCTCCGGTGGCCAGGGTCTGTGCGGGGAAGCGTATGTGGTGGTCCTCCGCCTGGGCCTGGGGGCAGTGTGGGTGCGGCTCGGAGGCCGGCGGCACGTGAGGAATCTGGTGGGCTCAGCCATGGGGAATGGACACTGAGCGTGTCAGCCCCCCCCCCCCCACACACACACACACACGGAGCTGATCCTAGTTGTCACAGAGCTGCGTGGAGGTGATTGTCAGAGGCCATGTAGATGACTAACCTAAGCAGCCACACTCCACCTAAGGCAGCAGTCGGCAAACTCATCCGTCCACAGAGCCAAATACCAACAGCACAACGATTGACATCTTTGGAGAGTCTAATTTTTTAAACTTAAACTTTTTCTAACACCACTTCTTCAATATAGACTCGCCCAGGCTGTGGTATTTTGTGGAAGAGCCACACTCAAGGGCCAAAGAGCCGCATGTGGCTCACGAGCCGCAGTTTGCCGACCACGGCCCTAAAGGCTACGGACCGTGCCAGGATGCCACAGGCTGCCCCGGTGAGACCATCTCCAGCGATGCCCTGGGGTGCCCAGGCTGAGCCCCAATGGGAGCCATGCCCGGGGTGCCCTGAGTGACCCAGCACGTGGCACAGGCTGTTCCTTGGTTTCTGCCCAAAAGCTCTTTCTCTGCAGTATTTTCCTTCAGAAACAGACTTTCACCTGATAGTCACCAGGACGTTTCTGAGGTGTTTTCAAGAATCAGAACCCTGTTCCAAACAGACTTCAGGTTTACCTAGTAGAAGGGACACCAGCGGCACATCTCCGCCTCCCAGTAACCTGGTCAGGAAACCTCTCACGGAGCTTTGCCTTGAAAACACGTTCACCGAGGCCCGGGCCTGGGAGCCGGCTCCGGCTGAGCTGCCACGAGGGGGCTGTTTCCTTTCGGTGAACAAGGCTGAGTGCTTGTGTGTCCTGGGCCTCCTTAAAGACACTGCCTGGGACTGGCGAGGGGCCTGCCCTTTCGAAGGAGGCTGGGGGGGGGGGGTGTTGAGTGGAGGGGGAGCGGGCAGGAACCACCGCCTGTGGAGCTGGAGGCAGGGAGCGCAGGACACCGAGCTGTGTGCCGCCGGAACCCCTCGGCCTGCAGCCTGCATGCCGCACAGAAAGAACACGCACACGGAGCAGGCGAGGGCTGGCCCCGTGGACCGGGTGGGGTGCTGGGCCCATCGCTGGGGAGAGCGCAGCAGCCCTCCAGGGAGCCAGCCCTCAGGGAGCCAGAGAAGGTGATGCCAGCCGCCCCTTTGATGGTCAGAGGGGGCTGGGGTGGAGTGACACGGGGTCGGGAACACAGGCAGCACTACTGGGTACGCTTCCTCCGTCTGTTTCAGAAGCTAGTGGACCCGGTCCATGGCCACAGTGCACAGAAAATGCATCGTTTACATTTATGTCCAGTCAGTGTGAGGAAACCTGTGGTGTTCTCGGCTGGCGCAGTCTCTCTGGGCTTCATACGCATTGGTGAGTCCTCAGAGTGCCTTCTCAGCGATGTATCCACCTTCACCTACAAGGGTGACTGCACCCGTGCCACTCACCTAGGGGAACAACTACTCCCTCCCCACCCCCCGGAGACAATCACCAAAGCGAAGCCCTGGATTCAGAGAGCAAGGGCGGGAGAGGGCATGCTGCTGGCAGACATTGGCAGGCCCACAGAGGGTAGCCAGGCCAGACAGACAGCCCTGTGGCTTCAGGAACAGCGCCTAGTTACTCTGCCTCGCCAGCATGCCTCCTGCTGGATCGCCCTCGGCTGGCGTTGTAGGAAGATGCTTCCAGGACCTGCCTCAGTTGCCAGCGGCACAGCCACTGAGACAGTTCCCCGAGGGACGGGGCAGGGGCCAAAGCCTCCAGCTCCTGTGACTGCCCCCGACCCCAGCTGCCCCACGTGGGCAGCACGGTCTCCTGGGCACGGCTTGTTATTCCCAGGATGCGCTTTCTAAGGCGTCTGTCTTGGTTTGGGGAGAAGGACTCTGGCGGACCTGAAGATGTGCCGGCATTTCCGTGTCTGCTGTGGGAAGCTGACCCTGCCTCTCTAGTGACCGGCGCACACTCACCAGGATCCTGGAAAGCGAACTCATCGAAGCCTTGGCGTTTACTAACAAAATCATCCACCCCCCCACTTCTCCCTCATCCTAAGGAAATTGGAGCAAATAAAGGGGGTCTGGCACTGTGACCAGCAGGGCTTTCAGAGACGCTCAGCTTGGCTTGGTTCACGGTAATGACAATGAACTCAGCCACCTGGGGACTCCTCAGTGCTCACCTTCTGCTTGTTTTATGGAGAAGAGGCCACCCAGGGACTGGGTTTCCCCTTCGTCCCCGCTGTAATCGCATGTGGTCAGGGAGCTTACACCAGCCTTCCCATCAGCAAGCAGCCCCCACCCCAGGCGTCCTGCCAAGAGACTGACAGTGCAAGATGGAGAGACTGGTCTTCTGGAACAGATTGCCCTCAAACTTTGATTTAAAAATTTAAAAGACTCTGTCAGCCTGGCCTGCGAGGCCCAAAGAACTGAGCATCATTCTATGCACCAAAAGGTCATTGGTTCGATTCCCGGGTTGATCCAATCGATTGGAGGCTGGATCCCCAGGAGGGGGCAGGCGGGAGGCAGCCGATAAATGTTTCTCTCTCTCTCCCTCTCCCTTCCTCTCTCTCTCAAATCAATAAAAAATATTAATCAAAGAGCCCTATGAGATAGTGGTAACAAGGGCGCCATAGCAAGCACCTAGGCACTCATCCTTGAATTCATATTTCCTAATTTAAAAACACAGGTCACTTTCCTGGGACCATGGGACATCTATTCCAGCAGGAGACATCAAGCCAAGGACTGAGAGATCCCCCAGAGCCAGACGGTATTCAGAGCATGGCTGTTCCCCAAGATCTCCAGGTCAAGCTGCTGATGATGCAAGCGGACCGGACTGTCTTTGAGGAGGCAACCAGAAGTCCTGTTTTGTTTTGTTTTCTTTTTTTAAAATATTTTTTTAATTAAGGTATTATATGTGTACATAGCTTACCACTGCCCCCCCTCCCCCATTCCTGCCCTCCCTCCCCAGAATTCTGTGTTCGTTGGTTGTACTTATATTCATGCATACCAGTCCTTCGATTGTTCTCTTATCTCCCCCCAGGTCTCCTTCCCCTCCCCGCTGTCATTTGACAATCTGCTTGTTTTATGTGACTATTTCAGGATCACATGAATAGAATCCGCTCCTCATTTGGCAGTCTGCTTGTTTTATGGTGACTGTCTCAGGACCACAGGAATGGAGTCCGCTCCTCCTCTGGTTCTCACTGCCCCTCCCCCTGGGTCCCACTGCTTCCCCTGGGACACACGGCTTGCCCGGAGCACACGGCTCCTCTGGGGCGCTGGGGTCACGAATTGGAGGCTCCTCGCTAGCTCCTCGCTAGCAAGGCGGGCGGACTGGGATGGCTGCAAGCAGGCTGAGATGGCTGCAGGTGGGGAGACTGCCCTCAAAGGTGTCTCGTTCAGTGCGGGCATGGAGGCTAAGTTCTGAGGCCACCTACTCCCCGAGCCCGGGGCATAGTGAGCTCTGTTCTCAGTGGATTTCCTTTATTCGTGGCGGCAGTGTTGGGTGGCAGTGGCAGGTGCGGCAGAGACTTTCGCTCCTGTGGTTCAATTTCCACTGTAGTTTTAAAGTTCACATGGCAGCAGTGGCGTGAGCTTCCATGAGGTGGTAGAGGAAGGACTCGCCGGGGCCGCTAACTGAAGGCGCTGTGCCAGCTCCTCACCAGCACGGCAGGTGTGCTAGGAAGGTTGTGGGCGGGCTGAGATGGCTGTGGGTGGAGAGACCGCCCTCAATGTTGTCTTCTTTGATGCAGAAGCGGAGCTGCTGTGGACGCAGAGGCTAAGTTCTGAAGCCACACTCTCCTTGAGCCCGCAGTGGAGTGAGCTCTGTTTTCGGTGGATTCCCATTTGAGGGGGCGGTGGTGGGTGTGGCAGCGACAATAGCTCCTGTGGCTCAATTTCCCCTGTAGTTTTAAAATCCACATGGAGGTAGTGACGGAAGCTTCGGCGGAGGAAGGACTCGCCTGGGCCATGCCAGCCCCTCACCAGCACGGCATGCGCGGAGGCCAGGCCAAGCCGGCTGTGGGTGGCGGCTGAGGAAGGACTTGCCAGGGCCGAAAATGGGAGGCTCCGCGCCAGCTCTCCACCAGCATGGCAGGCGGGCTGGGATAGCTTCAGGCCGGGATGGTTGCCCGCAGGGAGCTCCTGTTTTGTTTTCTATCATTGCTGTTTGGTGTACTCTTTCTTTATTAGTAATCTTAGCTGTTGTTGTGCTTTGGTAACCCCTAAAATTGCCCCCCCAAAAAAGGTTAGCAATATCTGGTTACATATGTACATCAGTTCTAGAAGTCTGACCAGTCCTGACCCGTCTCCATTGCCGGAGAAGAGAGGATGCAATGGGTCACGGGATTTGTTCCTCTTTCCCCCACCCGACTCTGCGAACAAGGATTTAATAGCTCCTCAGTTGGACATAGGAAGGCAGATGCCTCTCACTGCTCCCATCCGGCACTGGACTTCACGTCACAGCATGGAGCCAGCCTTCAGCATCGGGGAATTCTTCTGAATCCATGCAGCCATGTCTTGGCATTGGCCGCCTCGGAGGAGAGAAAGATGCTGGGGCTGTCAATCTGGCTGTAGTAGTTTGTTACTTGGGACCCAGGTTCTTTTCTGGTCAAGGGCATACGCTCAGGTGGCGAGCTCCATCCCCTGATTCTCTCTCATCATTGATGTTTCTATCTCTCCTTTCCTCTCTGAAAGCAATAAAACATATAAAAGTAAATAAATAAAATAATTTTTAAAATTGGCTCATTCCTACTAAGATATGCCACCAGACTTGTCATTCCTTAACACACACAAAACTCTCAGTGTTTACAGCATGCTAGCTAGAGGCTCTCAGAGCTGCCTCTGAAATGGGCAATACAAGGACTCAGGCCTGCAGGAGGGTGGGTGAGGGGGTTAGTGCCAGCACTGTCCCTACGGCAGTGGGCATAATTGAATTGGGGGAGAAATGAATGAAATGTGTTTCTAACTCAGGAAGAAGTTGTTAGCAGCGGGGCAAGGTCTCTTGAAGTCCCCCCAAAACTCATTGGAATTCATTAGCAAGAACAGCCGTGGGCAATCTTGCGGCCTTGGTTTTTCTTGGCGCGGCTGGGGTGGAATGCGTCATAACTAACACTCTGGCTGCACCTGTGCAAATACCCCTGGCCAGGTCGGAGAGTCCATGGCCGGAGTCCAAGCACATTCCACCTGCTTTTCCAGAACAGACCCAGCTGTGTTCGGAGCTCTCCGCCTGTGGCCTGGGCAGGGCACTCTAGCTTCCTGGCTTCCCAGGTGTTTACAACGCACAGGGGTCACTTTGGTCTGGGGATCGTCTGTATTTCAGTTGGTGGATGCACCCTGTCCTGAGTCACATCTGGGGCACCATCTGGGCAACCTGCAGCATCGGATGATGGAACACACCACCAAAGGAAAATGCGAAGGGGGGCCTTAGTCTGTCAGGAAGGGGAAGTGCATACAAAGGATGCTTCCTCGCCCTTTTCTGATGAATAGTTACCTCCTGTTCCTTTAAGAGGAGTAACTCGGGTTGCATTTTGGAATAAACTATCTATCCTTCAATATAAGGATGCTCACACATTGAAAGCTCCGGTCACCATAAGCAACACATGTGGATGGCAGCCCAGGATGCATACACATGTGTGCAACACTGAAAAGGAATTCTGTGAAATAGTACCCACCCCTACCCTTCAGGTAACGCAGAGAGCTGGTTGCTATTTTATTTTTGAACTATATTTTATTTGTTTTGAAAAGGCTCAATGCAACATGCTGAATCCATGGCTCATTCGTGGCTTGCAACCCAACGTCTGAACTAGTATGTTACCCCATGTGACACTTTGGTCATATGTTCAGTTGTACACACATTTGCTTTTTAAACATTTTTCTACAAGTTCTCTGCCTCCTTCTGCCATTCATCCTAATGGTAGAGTGTAGAGTCATGGAACCCCACTTCTCAGGCATTCAGGGTTCAGACAGGTTCTCTCTTCCTGGAAAAAGCCCTGAGTTAGGAGTAATTTTGTAAAAGATCTTGGCGTTGGAAGAGTCACTGGTCTCCCATGATGAGTTCACCTCTCCCGGACCATGACTGGCCTGTAGTGTGGGCGGGTGTGGCCTCTCTTCATGAAACGGGGACCTGAGATACTGGTGACTCCGATCCCTGCTTTTGTTTCACTTTTAGTCACAAAATGATCTCATGTCATGAGATAGTCTTTTCTATGATATTGGGATATTGTTGACCTTTAAAATACAACTTCGGATTAGGAGTAGGAGTGAAAGGTGATTACAGCAACAGAGAGAGGAGCGAGTATATGAAATGCATGATGTTAAAGAATTGTGTGCCGCTGAAGGATGCCCGGGACCAAACCAGAGACCTGCATCAACACCATTTGTCCACCAACCAGATCTGAAATACCATGGCTGACATGTACAATAAGGAACTGTTTGACATTGAAATTGGGACTCAAAAGAACTGTTGGCCCAGAAAGGAACTCACTACAGACTGATTCATTTGCCTCTCAGCATAACCATTATGGCCTGTCTCAGTTTCAGTCCTTATAAAGGGAATTCCTTGTATCACATGATCTAACACATCTAGGGGAAATAATGAACAACATAAACTGATGAACAGAAAGAGACCCAGAGACAGAGAAGCAGCAATCAGACTGTCAGGCCTCAGAGGGAAGGTAGGGGAGGGTGGGAGGAGGGGAAAAGATCAACCAAAGGACTTGTGTGAATGCATATGAACCTAACCAGTGGTCATGGACAACAGGGAGTGGGCATACATGGGGAGGAGTGTGGGATGGGGACAATTATGTGACACTATAATCAATAAAGAAATTAAAAAAAAAGGGAAACAGGGAGTGGGATGAGGGAGTCTAAGGATTAGCAAAAACAAGCTTTTTCTGGTTTGCTTGTTTTACAGTACATGGTAGACAGAGATAGGTTGTTGTTGGAAGAAATAGAACCCGTAGAGAGGATATCATTGAAGAGACAAGCCAGATAGGAGGTCACAGATGGATGAAGGGCTCGGAGAACTCAGAGGGGACAGGGTAATGAAGGAACGAGGTAGGATTAGCTGTTTCCACGAAGTGCGCTGTTTTCCCGGTGAGTAGGGTAAAGAAACATGTGTGTATAAGGAACAGAGGCGGGAGGAGCAGTGAATTGTAGTTTTCTCTGTGTAGAGTATTGTCACAGTGATCATCACCAGTAGACCTTGATTTGCAGTGACCTTAGGTGAGGCTGAAGTTCACACATGAGCAGTGACCTGTGCTGCATGCGTTTCCACTCCCCACGGCGATGTGGGGGTCTGCAGGCCGTGAGCCGCCTCCGTATCAGGAAATGTAGAATGTTAGTCATCTTTACGACGGAGAGGAGGAAGGAGAAGGCGTATTCCGAAAAATGAAGTTTTCATTGCGTTTGTCAAGAACACTAAAACTTTCCTTCGACGTGAGACCCAGTGATAATAATTTCAACAAATGTAGAGAACATCAACAGCCAACTTGGAGACGTGTGGACAGGAGTGTGCAGGCTGCATTGCTGCTGTTTCTAAATCCCCTTCCCGGTTTCCTCCTTTTGCTTTGTGGTCTTGAGAAATCCCCTTGGACCCTGCGATCATAAGGTTATTCTTCTCTTCCTGTGAGATTTTTAAAATTTTGCCTTTTATATTGTGATGTATAATAACAAAAGCGTAATATGCAAACTAGACCAGACATCCTTCTTGATGTCCTTCCGGACCAAGCTGCGGCTGCATTGGGCCTCTAATAGCAATATAAAACTGAATAAATTAATATAAAGCTGGATAAAACCAGCAACCAAATATTATTTTGTTTTTTTTTAAATTAACTTCATTAAGGGATAATTAACATGTAATAAAATGCACCCACTTATCAAGGGCACGTACCTGGGTTGCAGGTTCGATCCCCAGGCCTCACTGAGGCACATGCAGGAGCCAGACAATCCATGTGTCTCTCTCACATCCATGTTGCTTGTTCTCTCTCTCCCCCTTCCTACTTCCTTACCTCCCTTCCTCTCTCTCTAAAAAAATCAACGGAAAAATATCCTCAGTGTGAAGACTAACAACAACAAAAACGCACCCATTTAAAGCACTCACTCCTATGAGTTTAGGCAAAACTGTACAATCTACACGCATGTGACCAGCACCACAATGAAGTTATAGAACATCCCACCAGCCCAGACGTTCCCTCTCCCCTCCCCCAGGCCCGGCAGCCATGGCCGCTTTCTTCCCCTCCAGACTAGACTTCCCATTTCTCTGATTTTATGCAAATGCAGCCAGAGGGGCTGTGCGCTCCGGGCCAGCTTTCTGTGCTCAGGATGGCGGTTTGGAGACCCACCCACATCATCACCCCTCTCAGCACCACTACTCCTGTTCCCGTGGTTTCGGGGGACGGGCAGTAGGTGACCTACTGGTGGAGGTCGGGCCGTCTCTAGCTCAAGGCTCCTGTGGGTGATGCTGCCGCTCATTTCTGTCTCAGATGTTTCGTGGACACAAGCGTTTATTCTTCTTGGCAAAGACCTAACAGGGGTCTGCAAGGTCGTGGACGAGTGTGTGTTTAAATTTAGAAGGAACTTCCGAGAAGTTTTCCAAAGTTGTTATTTTATACAAACATCAGCCATAGATGAGAGGGCCTCTGCTCACTCTCATGCGAACTCACTAACCTTAGCATTGAGATCACTGAAATGTGGCAGGGTGTGTGTGTGTGTGTGTGTGTGTGTGTGTGTGTGCATACAAACTGTATGTTTCTCTCCACCAGATAATCCAGAAAGCTCCTGGCTCTGATAGGTCTCGGCACTCGGGAGGTCTTTGCAGCTGGTTTAATATAAGCGTTTCACCCGTCAGGGGTTAGGGGTCAGGGGTCAGGGGTCAGGGTGCAGACCTCACTCTGGGAGCAATACATAAACAGAGAGCATGAGGACCGGCCATACTAGTTGAACGGAGGTACAGAAACAGCCTTATGAGTACAGAAACCCCTTTTCCTCCCCCAAGGCTAAGGTGACCAGATCTTAACATGGTAAAGTGGGATACCATTGACAGGGGGGGGGGAGGGGAGGTTCTTGAATAAAAATTTGGTCTATATGGAGCAACAAAAATTTTCATAGAACACAAAAATAGTATTGTAATATATATATATATATATATATATATATATTAATTTCAACACAAGTACAATTTACAAATATAATAAATAAAAAAGTATGTATAGTATTATTTTATTCTTTGGCATATTTCTCATTTGAGTGAATTCTAACAACTGATCAACAATGCAAACTTTGATAAGCAGTTCTTGATAATCATTTCTCAACAACTATTTGTTATTATTAAAGTTTAACATTATAAAATTAACAAAAATAATATAAAACTCATATCCTGGCTAAATAGCCACATGGCTGCTGAAAACCATACATTCCCTTCCCGTTCTCCCGCCATTCTCTAGCTTGTCGTACATTCTTTCCAAAAATTGGGACTTTTTAAAAACGTCTCAGGATGTGGGACAAATTGTTAAAAATCGGGACTGTCCCGCCGAAAGAAGAACGTCTGGTCACCTTACCCAAGACCAAAAGCCGGGTTGCAAGAGCACAGGAGGGAAGCCCCACGTCTACGCATTTGGAGGGCCAGGGATGGCACTGCTGTCTATGAATCCAGGATCGCTTTGGGGAAGCCTTGGGATGGGGAAAGGTGGCCACACACCTTCCTCGGGCACCTCACTCACGGTCTGCGTCTCCGGGCAGTGGGCCGGAGTCTGAGCTGCTATTCAGTGGGTAAGAGTCAGGGATGCAGATGAGACCGTCCCCGAGACGGGGCCTTCCCCACCAACGTGAACGTGCTAAGCACCCCTGAGCTGCAAGCTCCAGAACAGGCAGGATGCTAACCTTTATGTTGTGCGTGTTACCACCATCACAGAACAAGAAAGCTCATTGCCTTAGCTGAGGCCTGGGGTGGGGCTGTGACGCCTGACCCCATCCCGGAATCCTGCCGGCAAAGGAGGCAGGACGCGGGGCTCCAGGGGAGACGGGTCTGGCTCAGGCTGTGCCTGCTGAGGAGAAGCTGAGCCTCAAGAGAAGCTGACCCGCAGGTGAAGGCCTCCCCGTCTCCCTCCCAAGCCCACGTGGCTGCAGAGCAGAATGAAGCAGAGCACTGTAGCCTGCAGAGGCTTCGAAGTGCTTTCCTTGCAGGTGCCCGCAGCTTTGGCTGGACTCTGGCGAGGCCACACTTTGGACACGATCGGCTGTGACTGGGTCCTCGGAGTGCAGCCTCCAGCACCAGCAGTCAGGCCGAGGGCCGTTCTCTCTGAGACCGGCCACCTCTGTTCAAACCCCCGTCTCTCAGAGCTGCCTCTGTGGCAGGACCCTGGGCCAGTGCTCAGAGGGAGTGCCAGGGGAACCTGCACCACGAGGGCCACCGGCTGCCTGTGCTGCCCACTGGGCAACCCGGAGAAGCTAAGAATGTTCTTTGTTGGGGGCTTGCAGGAGTCAAATCACGGGGTTTAATACTGGCCTGGAATTCGGGTCCCTGAAAATGTGTCTGAATGTCAAAAATAAAAGTTCTGTGAATAATTTTCTGGAGAAGTTCTAAGCATCTCTGGCTGTGGAATAGGGTTGCTCGTGACTGATGAGGTGTCTGTGGTGAACTTGGACCAGGTGGGCCCCACGGGCGCCTTCGTGCATGGGGTGGGAAGGAAGCCACATCCTCTGTGGCCTCAGACTTGGGACCCGAAATGGATTGCTCTCTGGGAGCGGATTTGTCTGTCATTTATGACTAAATAAGCTCAAAGGTCCGATTCTCCTCCTTTTGGTAAAGCTAATGTAAGAGGCAGGAGAAAGTGAACAATTTTTTTTTTTTTACTGAATTCAGAAAGTTCTAGGAATAATCCAGATACCCCAATGATGTCTTTGATGTGCGGCATGCATGTTGGTTCTCTTCACCAGTAAACTCGTTGTCTTAGGGTCCAAAGCCTCCTCGTTGTCCTCCGGCCACTCAAGCCAACACGGGGTCCCTCCTCACGCGGGCCTGGGGGCCAGGGCAGCAGAGCCTGCTCTGTGAGGCAGAGGCATTCATGTTGCTTCATCCCCATCTTAAAGGTCATGAGCAAGAGTGTCAATAAAAAGCATTTGCCATCACCTAGCTCATATTTAAAGTCTTCATGAAAACGTTGAAAGTATTATCTATACTAATAAAAGGGCAATATGCTAATTTGACCAGACATTTTCTGGATGAGCTTCCAGACAAAGCCACAGTGGCGGGGCTGAGGCAGAGGCAGTTAGGAGTGATCAGGCCAGCAAGGGGGATCAGGCCAGCAGAGAGAGCAGTAAGGGTGATCAGGCTGGCAGGGGAGAGCAGTTAGGGTGATCAGGCAGGCAGGGGAGCAGTAAGAGGCATCAGGCAGGCAAGCAGAGTGGTTAAGGGCTAACAGGTAGGTGAGCAGTTAGGAGCCAGCAATCCTGGACTTCGGGAGGGATGTCCACTAGGCGGCAGTCAGACATCCCCCAAGGGGTCCCGGATTGGAGAGGGTACAGGCGGGGCTGAGGGACAACACTCCCCATGCATGAATTTTGTGCATGAAATAAATGAAATTATTCAAAACAATGGGTTTCAATTTCATGAGTTTCTTTAAGAGTAAGAGAAAGTGTTGGAATTGGATTTTACGTTTAAGGGGAAATGCTCCAAAAGAAACTTTCCTTTCTTCAGCAGTGCCTGCAACGTAAAGAATCAGCACCCTTGCCCAGCCGGGTGTGGCTCAGCAGTTGAGCATCGACCCAGGAACCAGGAGGTCACTGGTTCGATTCCTGGTCAGGGCATATGGCCAGGTTTGGGGCTCAGTCCCCAGTGGGAGCATGCAGGAGGCAGCCAATCAATGATTCTCTCTCATCGTTGATGTTTCTGTCTCTCTCTCCCTCTCCCTTCCTCTATGAAATCAATAGAAATATATATATATATTTTTTTTAATTAGCGCCCAGATCCAAACCCAGGCACATAACAAGATAAAGTTCTGAGGTGGCCAGGGCTCCTTCCATCTTCTGCACCCGGTACACCACGAGTGACTATAGAGAGATGCTATACTACCCGTGTTTCCCCCAAAATAAGACATTCTCCAAAAATAAGATCTACTTCATGGAAACATAATACATCCCCTGAAAATAAGACCTAGCGCATCTTTGGTAGCAAAAAATTAATATAAGACACTGTTTTATTTTCTGGGAAACAGGGTGTGTTGTTTTATTGACATGTGGGAATTCACTGCTTTCAGGGATTGGAGAATTACTACCCTGTTTCCCCGAAAATAAGACAGTGTCTTATATTGACTTTTGCTCCCAAAGACGCACTAGGTCTTATTTTCAGGGGATGTCTTATTTTTCCATGAAGAAGAATACGGGACACATTTATTGTTAAATGGAAATAAAGGAAATTATTACCTATATACAGTACTGTAGTATGGTAGTTGTCAATACAAACCAGACAAACTGTGAATCCTACAGTATCAAGAATTTACTCATTTATTCAATAACAATCATGTCCTCATCTTCTGGAACATCATTATAACCATCCAGTTCCTGAATTTCCTGGTGAATTTCTTGTGACTCCATTTCTTTCAGAATCAGTGGACCAAATCTCTCATGTTTAGTAATAGCACTGTCTTTAAATGAGTACTTCTTGTCAAGGTAGCCTGCTCACAGTGCATTTATAATGCAACTGTCAGTGATTTTCTCCCATGAATTCTTCACCCAAGTCACAACTTCTTGCAGTTTAGGTTTCACAAAGTTTCCACGCTGATTTCTCTCCATTCACACAGCAGTGATGTCCCATGCACCAGGAGGTTGCTGGTGTGATTCCTAGTCATGGCACTGGCCCATGTTTCAGGCTCTATCCCCAGTAAGGGGCACACAAGAGACAGCCAGTCAATGATTCTATCTCATCATTTATGTTTCTATCTCTCTCTCCCTCTCCCTTCTTCTCTCTGAAATCAATAAAAACATATTAAAAATAATAAAGTGGTTTAAAAAAGAAGGGTACAAGGAAAGCCAAACTGGGGTGACTCAGAGGAGGCCCCTCCATGTTCAGGACAATGGCTCTCAGTCAGATCCCAACACAAGAGCTGGAAAGTAAGAATGATCGCCATCCCACCGAGTTAACCCCCCGCCCTGTCCTGAGACTGTCCAGCATTCTTGGGAGTTAAAACTGGTCCCCTGGAAAGAGAAAGAAACAGGGACATCAAGAAAATAGAGGCAACATGAGCTATGTCCCTCGCCTCCGGTCATCTTGGCAAGCAAAACTGGAAGCAGCCTAAGTGCCCTTCAGCAGAGGAGTGGGTTAGAAAACTGTGGTGCATCTACACCATGGAATACTCCGATGCTGTAAGAAAGAAGGAACTCCTACCATTTGCAACAGCATGGATGGAGCTGGAGAGCATTATGATAAGTGAAATATGCCAGTCAGAGAAAGATAAATATCTCGTGTTCTCACTCATTTGTGGAATATAATGAACAACATAAACTGATGAACAAAAACAAATCCAGAGACAGAGAAGCATCAATCAGACTGTCAAACCGCAGAGGGAAGGCAGGGGAGGGAGGGGCTAAGGGGAAGAGATCAACCAAAGGACTTGTATGCATGCATATAAGCATAACCAATGGATACAGACACTGGAGGGTGAGGGCTTGAGTGGGGGGATAGGGAGATAATGAGAGGATAGACACATTTGTAATACCTTAATCAATAAAGAAAAGAATGGAGCAGAAATATGCCTGCTCTCCATCCCTCCCCTCTTCGCACCCCTCCTCCAATGACTGAGAGCTCTGAGGTCCACCTCCAAACACCTTAACTGACATCTCTGCCAGAGGACCCACTGAAAGAGTTCTGCTTCTTCAGTGCAATGCCACCTGTCGCTGTGGTTTGTTCTGTCGTCTCTATAGCTTGAACTTGATTAGTATTAGAGAAAATGGTGCCAGAAAGCTTAGTGGCAAATAGTAGAACAGATACATGTCGTCAAAGATTCAAAACCACACCATCCCACCCAGCTGAAGACAGATATAACTTCTTCCGAAATTCCCCATGGACCCAGAGCAACGGAAAGCTGTCCTGAACACAACACAGCCAATCAGGCTGCTTCCCATGCTTGTACCATATTTCCCTTGTGTTTCTTTCTGTCCATCATCAGTGACCCTGCATATCATCCATCATCTGATGAACTCCAGCTTGGGGTCAGTGTTGCGTGGTATTCTTAATTGTGAATGGAAGGGATGTTCAGGTTTGAGGAAAAATTTTCTTTAAACTTCAAGTACAAACTTTATTTCTATTACAAGGATGTTCATAATTATAATCATAATAAAATGAAAAGAGAGATGAGGAAATTTTACAGAAAATAAATCCTTGAAATATTTTTCCCAATTTCCTATGAGGTATAGAAACCCTCAGGCTGTGCTCGTCCTTGTGCCAATAAGAATAGTGTCTCTGGCAGTTACTGAACAAGCCTCTTGAGAATTGTGCCTGTCCTCTGAAGCTATCTATCAACTTCCAAATATAATTTAGTAAGTGGTGGGGCGATCCAAATACATACACTTCTCACTGAGCCTCGGTCCACCGGCATTTCTCTGTCAGAAAGACTCGGGGCTGCAATAGATCCACTCCCCTGGGGAACTCCCAGCATGGAATGTGAGTGTCCACGGGCTGCTCAATAGCCCTAGAAAACACTTACAACCATTAAAGTTCTTTCATGGGTTCATAATGAATTTATAGTCCAGTTGTACTGCCAAATGCAACTGGAGACCAAATAGTCCCCAGATCTGATTTATAGAATTTTCCAGAAGGACAGTCCCTGCACCGGGGAATGTAGCCAAGGCAGCTCCTCAATCCCCTGGTTCACTCCAGGTAGTGAGCTTCAGGGTCACATGCGCTTTTTGTGCCTTCTGTCCCGTGCCTGCACTTGTGCTTGGCTGACAGAGCAGACGGCTCAATTCCAATCATTAAGGGCTCCGTGCAATTTGGGGTTCTCTTGCTTTCTTTTCTACTCAGTTTTGTTTGGCCTCAGTGACCCAGATCCTGCATCATACCGATCCTATGTGCTTTAACCATCCTCAATATAGCTAAACAAATAACCAGTCTCTGTTTGCCACTCACAAACTAAGAATTTGGATAATCTCTGATCATTGCTCATCATCCTCTAAGTCATTGAGCAGGGACTATTACACCTCTGGTAGAGCACTAGCTTTCAAATCTAGTTTTAAAATGCTATCCATCTATCCTTTTTTCCTTTCACCCATTCACCTCCCCATCCATCCATTCACCCTTCCTTCCTTCCTTCCTTCCTTCCTTCTTTCCTTCCTTCCTTCCTTCCTTCCTTCCTTCCTTCCTTCCTTCCTTCTTTCCTTCCTTCCTTCTTTCCTTCCTTCCTTCCTTCTTTCCTTCCTTCTTTCCTTCCTTCCATTCATCTTCCATCCATCCATCCATCCATCCATCCATTCATCCTTCCTTCCTTCCTTCTTTCCATTGATCCATTCATTTCTCCTTCCTTCCATCCATCCATTCACCTCTCCTTCCTTCCTTCCTTCCTTCCTTCCTTCCTTCCTTCCTTCCTTCCTTCCATTCATCTATCCATCCATGCATTCTTTTTTCCATCCATCCATTAATCCTTTATTCCATCTACCCATTCATCTTTCCATCCATCCTTCCTTCCATCTATCCATTCACCTATCCAACCATCCATCCACACATCCATCCTTTCTTTCATCCCCCTCCCTCCTTCTTTCCCTCCATCCATCCTTCCTTCCTTCCATCCATCCACCCATTCATCTTTCCATCCATCTTTCCTTTCATTTACCCATTCATATTTCCATCCATCCATCCATCCATCCATCCATCCATCCATCCATTCTACATTAGTTTGGCACCTCTCAGTGTAAGGCACTGCGTGTTAGGTGTTATGGGTTTTACCATAATATAGAAAATAGCTGAAGAGAGCATGATTCTTAGTTTATAAACTCAAGTAATCAAAATTAAAAATCACATTCTTTATTTTCTTTACAGCCCCCATCCCATCAAGGTGAAAGATAGTTCAAGTTCAGGCATTACTGGCTACTACATAGAGGAGAAGTTGGGGAGGGGGGTCTTAATGAATTTCATTACGTGGTTTAAGTCTTTGCATACCCAGACCTCATATCATTGTCTGGTACTCTGTGTGGAGGATGATTAAATACCAATTTCAGCTGAAACCGGTTTTGCTCAGTGGATAGAGCGCTGGCCTGTGGACTGAAAGGTCCTGGGTTCAATTCCGGTCAAGGGCATGTACCTTGGTTGTGGGCACATCCCCAGTAGGGGGTGTGCAGGAGGAAGCTGATCGATGATTCTTTCTCATTGATGTTTCTAACTCTCTATCCCTCTCTCTTCCTCTCTGTAAAAAATCAATAAGATATATTTCTAAAATAAATAAATAAATAAATACCAATTTCAACTTTGGTGGCTGTCCTGAGGAGCTTAATGGAATGCAGGAAACAGTAAATGCAGGAATCAAAGATTTGACGACAACCCACCCCATGACTGAACAGACACATTGCATTTGTTTGCTGTTTGCTGGGAAACCCAATATGTATCCAGTTCTGTGCTGGGCACAGAAAATACAACAGTAAAAGACACATCCCTTTCCTCCAAGAACCCAAGGCTGCATTCTTCTCATTGACAGCCTCATATTTAGCATTGCTATTAAAGTATAGCCTGTGTAAGTCTGTGTGCCTCTCGCAATTGACACAATAAAGACGTTTATAAAGGGTAAAAAATTAAAGAGTAGGGAGATATGTAGAAGCTCGCATGGGCATTCCTACTGTAAGCAAGTCAATTCTCTCATCCCTTTATTCTCCACTCTAAAACTCGATGTGCTTACAACAGCTCTGACCACTTGAAGCTATGTAAGATAAATGTGAATTTATGCAACTACATACAGTTGCACTGGTGGCTGTCTCTTTGCGGTGTGTGGTATTTCATTCTATATTTCTGAATAAGTGTTCTACAATAAACACATATTCAGCAAAAACTACTTAGAAAATTAAAATTGATCAGATATACTATGGAGTTCTTTTTAAGAAGGAGAAAGCACCTGGACTGAAAGGAGCTCACGCAGACTGCTCAGTGGCTATTCACAGGGAGAGGCATTCATTGGAGCCTAAAGGCAGGCAACCCTGAGACTCGCTCCCTGGAGTGGTGTTAACCAAGTCAGCAGCCCTAACCTCCTCACTTAAGCTTTCCACTCGCTCGCCTTTGCGAAGAGAGGACAATAGCCATTCTTGGGGAATTAGATGACAAATTAGCTTAGGTTTCTCAAGTGTTGTAGAGATGAATTCTCACAGTAAGTTGCTTTGTACTTTTTGGTATGACTTAAGGACATAAGGAGGGAAGTAATTAATTATCTTAAGTGTTGCATTCCCCTGGTAAAAGAAAGCAAAACTGAATGTGTTGAGTAGAAGCTTGGCTAAGGCAGAATGGCCCAGTGACTGAGCAGGCATGTTTGGAAGGAAAATATTAGAGCACATAGCCTGTATCCACACAGTGGGTTCCTTTTTAAAATTTTACTTTTCATGTGTTTTTGAGCAGGAGTAGGGGAATCTTGGATGAAAGACAATATTCTATGCAATAGAAATTAAAACATGAATGCAATGGAGGAAAAGTCCTAGAAAATTGAGAAACAATTTTAGCAAAGCCTCTTCCATCTGAGATAGAAAGCAGACAGCAGGCTGTCTGTTAAGTAAACATCTCTCTGCAGATCAAGAATGAAATTCCCTGAAACTGATTCAACTGAAATTTAACTTAGTGTATGTGAGTGGGGGTGGGAGGTGGGGGGTGGGGGTGGGGTGGCAATGGTACCCTGGTAATTTCTTAGGCTTAAAAAAATTAATGGACTAGATTGAAATATTGATTTAAGTCAAACAGTTTTGAAATAACTTCTAGAAGCAAATGTTGCCACTTTTTATCTTTAAAAGTCATTTGCTTGTAGCAAATCAAAGTGTATGAGACGGTAAAACGTGCAAAGAAAACATCATAGCGTGGGGGAAGGGGAGCCTTCCCCTGAGGAGGAGGGACAAAGGCCTGCTTAATTGTCTCCGAGAGTAGATTATGTCTTTGATTTTTTTAAAAAAAATTTTTTTTGAAGGAACCCAAGTCTGAAATCAGAAGTGAACATGTGGTTCGTGTTGCGTTCCCGTCAGTGCCATTTGTTCATTTGTTTTCAGGTTCTGCATCTCCAGCTGCCCCGGTGCTGTCTGCCCTGGATCAGATGGAGAGAAGACTCCCAGCTCCATCCCTCAGGGCAGAAGGAGGTGCTGGGACCTCTGTGGCCTTGCCGTCCATGCCGCATGGTGGTACCGTATCCCCACTCCATCCTCAGGGCTCTGAGGTCCAGGGCTGTGGCCCTGTCTGTGCGGAACATCTGCGGTGGATGCAGCACTGTGCGGGCAGCTCTTGTGACAAAGGCTCACCTTCCAGACCAAGCCCGAGGCTTAGCAAAGCCCCGGGATTTTCACTCTCACCCGTGCCCGCCCAAGGGCACTGGCCACCCTCCAGGGTTAGTGCGGGTCTGTCTCTCAATGACCTTCTGGCCCCGATTTTGTTCTTTTGAACATTAGCTTCAGCCTCCCAGGTGCCTCTCAGGTCTCCAGCGTTCTTGGCCTTGCTCTGCCCTTCTAATGAAGGAGAGCGGAAACATGGCCAGGGTTTGGGAGTGTGGCTCACAGGTCCTCTGGAGGGATGCTTACATGGGAGAAAAGGTTGAGTCCAGTGTGTGGCAGAATGCTCGGGAGAACGCTCAGCCGGCACTCCGAGGGAGGGACGTGTAACCTTTATTTCGCAGATCTGCTAGTCCAGGGGACTCGGGATCCAAAAGCTGAACTGAACTCATGAGGAGGCCCCGACCTCTACATCTCCTCCTGGGGCGGCCCCTGGGGGTCCCCCCAGCTCAGCCCAAGTCAGCTGTGACAGGGCCCTGGGGTTAGGCTCTGCAGCTCCGCCCACATCAGTCAGAGTGGGGAAGTGAGAGGACAGTTTTAACCAGACAATGAACTAGGTTGTAAGCCCCTCTCCCCATTTTTCTTTTCACCAGTTCTTATGGATCTTGTTACTGAACGCCTTGTCTCTGGGGTATAGCCTTTTGGCCAGTTGGTCAATAAAGAGAGAGTCATCTTACCTAATAATAGAGAAACATATAAATTGGCCGTACCTCTGCTATGCCCACAGTCAATCAGAGTGAGTATGAAAATTAACTCAACAAAGATGGCTGTTAATTTGCATACATACCTGGGTCCCAGGAACCTCTTCAGCACCCAGGTCACTCCCAACTGGCCACCAGAGGGGGTGGAGGCTTTATGCTTGGGGAGGGGCCGAGCCTGCCATCAGAGGGAAGGGAAAAATAATCAATAGAAACATGTCCTCAGGTGATGATAAAAGAAAAATAAAGAAAGAAAGGTCGTATCCTATGAAAGACACATCTTGAAAATGCCTAAAGAAAGTTGTCAGTTTTTTATGGTGAAGGGACCGGAGTCCATGTTGATGAAAACACTTTGGTGGCTGCAGTGACTGGCAGTGGCTGCAGCAGCGGGATGATGAGACCGGTGCCTTCCCCTGATCAGCCCAGTGATTTCAGCTTAGGTCTGCTCCCATCAGTAGGACATCCCCTGAGGGCTCCCAGTATGTGAGAGGGGGCAGGCTGGGCTGAGTGCACTGCAGCCCATAGTTAATATATAATGAATATGAATAATGGCAAACGTTTAAGTATTGAGATAATATTAGGGTACAGTATGAGGTGTCTTTTAACAATCTAACATCTTTCACAGTTTTGCTTTTATACTCTTTAGAGCTTGGCCCTCTGAGACTTCTGTCTTTCTCAGAATATTTTTTATGCGTTTTACATAGTCTGAGTAGCAAATTAAAACTGAATTCAACTCTGGGCATTTTTCACACCTTTTTTTATCACTAATTCTGGGTCAGAAGTAGACTCGCTGAGAAGTCTGTTGGGAAGCTAAGGAGGTTATGGCCTCTCTGCATGAATGAGGTGCAGAGAGCGAGGGCAGGAGGGGCCCGCACTATCCACATTAGCTCGCTTTTGTTGGCTCCCTGCTCAAAGATGCAGCCTTAGAGTATTTTCCATGTCTTATTGATTTCTTTAATGTCATTATCACATAGTCTTGTAAACGTAGTCATTGGCTGTTGATAGCAAAAGAGTTGTGTAAGGTTTGAGGCATAGGAAACTGACCACCAAGACATATTAAAGAAAAGTTTAGTCCCCAGGAATGAGAGGTAGAGAAATCAGTATTGAAGGAGTGGGGAGAGGTGAAAGGACCCAGCTGGACTGCCTCCATAGATGGCAATGGAGAGAAGCAACACGTGGTGCGGGGGGGGGGGAGATCTTTTTTGAGGGGAGGAACAGGAAGGGGTGGGCTCCAGGGCACTTCAGCACATACTGATTGGTGGTTCAATGTCTTGGGGATGTCTCTGTGGCAGATGCCAGTAATATCATAACTCCGCCCACCAGCTGGGGGGTGGGAGGATCTCACAAGTTGAAACTTTGGGGCTCCCACTTAATTCAGCTTTAAGAAACATCATTTATTTGTTTATTTATTTGCTTTTTAATCCTCAGCCGAGGATATGTTTTTATATTGATTTGAGAGAGAGAGAGAGAGAGGAAGGGAGATAGAGAGAGAAAAAAATATCAATGTGAGAGAGAAACATTGATCAGTTGTCTCTCATACGTGCCCAGATGGGGGAATCAAACCCAAAATCTAAGTATGTGCCCTAAAGAAATAGCTTTTAATGCCAAACTTTAGGCACTGAGCCTTGCCTGTCCCTGCACACGTGTCTCAGTGCTGCCCCCCAGTGTGGAGGTCACAAGAGTTAGGGATTAGCTTAGAGCATTAGTTAAGTAAAATTTTACTTATATGTTTCAAAAAATTCTAGTTTAGCACTTCTTAGTTGGGATTCAGGAATCTGTATTTTAACAACTCCACCAGGTGATTCTCATTATGAGAGAAGTTTAGGAAACACTGGCCTAGAGGGAGCAGGAGGGAGAATTCAACATTAGTGATAAAACCTTGCCTGAGCCTGGTTTAATGACCTACTCTAATGAGTGATTTACTCTGAAAGAAGACCATTCACACACACATAACAAAAAAGTAATCACTGCTTTAAAAAAAAATCCTGCATTAAAAAAATGGACAGGGACACCAAACTCTAGAGAGAGTGGAAGGGAGGGAGAAGAGGGGAGAGAGAGAAACTTGGATCTATCGGTTGCCTCCAGCAGGAGCCTCTATCTGGCTGGGGAACTTGTAATCGAGGGGCATGTCCTCGACTGGGAGTCGAGCCAAGATCCTTTGGTCCACATGCCTACACTCTAACCACTGAGCAAATGGCCAGGGCGAGTCACTGCTTCTTTACATGACCAACCAATATTTATTTTATTAAAGTAAGTATAGAACAACACACAGATTTAAAAAATCTTCTACGATATATTACTTCTAAACATGAGCAATTTCTTGCCTAGCCCGCGTGGCTCAGTGGTTGAGCATCAACTTCACACCAGAAGGTTGCTGGTTTGATTCCCGGTCAGGCACATGCCCCGGTTTCAGGCTCAGTCCCTAACAGGGGGCATGCAGGAGGCAGCTGATCCATGCTGATGTTTCTCTCTCATCTATGTGTCTATTTCTCCTTTAAAAAAAGCAATAAAAATATATTTTTTAAAAAGAACAATTTCTCTAGTTGAATAATTAAGTAATAATAAGTAAGAAACAGTTGACTATTGTGTTTTCCCAAAAGGGGTTGCAATTTTGTATTTTAACGCTTTCAGGAGCAAAAATTATCTGAAGATGAGGAGGGAAAGCAAGGACAATTGTAATAGCTTCCCTGTGCTGGGAGGACCAGATGCCATTTCTCCGTTTTCCTAGGAAGTAAGGGGCAGGCATGGGGAGAGAGCCGGGCTGTGTGACCGGGACAGGACTCCAGGGAGGAGCAGCCTGGGACACACGTGAGCCCACAGGGTCTGGAACCCACCTCCTAACCAGGGGCTTCCCACCTGCCGCATCTCATCCACCTGGCACCTGCGAACGCTGGGGAAATTAATGTTCAGAATCTGACCCAGAATGCAGGGTTGTTTCCCTTAAGAAAATACTGAGCCGAAACCGGTTTGGCTCAGTGGTAGAGCGTCAGTCTGCGGACTGAAAGGTCCCGGGTTCGATTCCAGTCAAGGGCATGTGCATTGGTTGCGGGCACATCCCCGGTAGGGGGTGTGCAAGAGGCAGCTGATCGATGTTACTCTCTCATCGACGTTTCTAGCTCTCTATCTCTCTCCCTTCCTCTCTGTGAAATATCAATAAAATATATATTAAGAAAAATAAAAGAAAATACTGAGGCTCTGTCTGGGCTTCAGTAAGCGTTGCACACACAGGACTTGGCGGAAGTGTGCCAACCTGTGCACGGAGGTGGGGCTGTGGGGACGCCAGCAGGTCCCATCGTGTAGACGAGGGCTCCGGTGAGTGAGGACAGAGATGAAAGACAGAAAGTTCATCTTCTGACGATAACTTTATTAAACATCCATCAGTGTTTCATTTATTACACAAGAAATATACTTGATACAGGGCATCTGGTTTAAATCCTTCCTCAAATCTTCATCAGCAGATTAGTGCCGCTAAGATATTGCATTTTACAAATTCCAGGAGATTAAGAGGAGGCGTGGGGCTGAGAAGGAAATGCGATAGGACTTGCTTTTCCGAGAGGATCCGATGTTTCAAGGGGGTCTTTTTTGTTAAGCGTCATTGGGTCAGGCTTAATATCGGGATCCATATTAGAGCAGTATTCCTGTGGCCTGAGAGCGTTCATATCTCTTGGAAATGCAAATGCTTAGTGTTTGCTTATTGGCGGGTCCTGGTAAAAGGCCCTCAATGTGCTTTAGAGTCTTTTTGTGACATTGTTCTCTCGCCGCATTCCTTTGAGACAGGTGCTTGTGGCTGAGTGTCCGTTACACTTCAGTGACGGAAGGAAGGAGGCCGGAGAGCATGGCATTTGGGATGCAGCAAGCCCTAGCGAATCAATGTGATGAGTAAATAAGAAATAAAAAATGATTCCAGGAAAGGGGTAGAGTGGTTGATTTCGGGAATTCAGAGGCGTCTTAACGATGGACGGTCCAGTCCCCCATCTGCAGTCGAGGAGGCTGATACCAGAGGGAACTTGACAGCAGGTCCGAGGCAGGCGTGCAGGGTCAGGCAGGCCCTGCCACCCCTCAGACTCCCCTTCCTCGGCCTCTTCTCGCAGCCTCTGACCACGCTCGGAGAGAAAGCCCCTCTGTAATCCAGGCCCAGAAAAGCTCTAGATACAGTAGACGACACAGATGCATGTACCTGATATTCAGATGAGACAAGGATTATTTCTCCTGGGAGATCAGGAGGGCATCAGAGGTGACCAATGTCCCGCTTTTGGTGAAACAGTCCCAATTTTTAACAATTTGTCCCGCGTCCCGCCCATGGCGTTTTTTAAAAAGTCCTGATTTTTGGAAAGATTCTTTTAAATCTTTTGAAATACTGGGGGATGCAGGACAAATTGTTAAAATCGGGACTGTCCTGCCAAAAGCGGGACGTCTGGTCACCTTACGATGGAAGTGAGATGTGGGGTGTCTGGGGGGGGGAGGGTTCTTGTCTGTGTTTTGCATCAACTTCTAGGTGTGAGGCATAAGCATAAGCAACCTGGGAAGGCAGGCAGGCGAGTGGGCAGTGAGGTGAAGGGGGCAGGTTTCAGAGGAAGGCAGCAGGAGCCCCCCAGGGCAGACCTGAAAGCAGAGAGGAAATCTGAAAAGGGGCGGGGGGATCTATCTGATGGACGGAGAGGGCTCCTCTGGGGGCTTCCTCGTGGGTAAAACTGAAAGGGCAGAGGCCATGCTGCGGAGACGGGGCGCAGGGAGGGAGGGTCGTGTGAGTGAACAGTGACACCAGGCCTCGCGGGGGCGGGAGGATTGCCTCCGATGCTGCCCCCAGGGTCCCTCCTGTCAGGGTCCATCCCCTCTCTCCCTGGCAGGAGCTACTTGCTGATGGGAGATTCACATTTGATTGTAATGGCATCTGGGAACGACGCTAGTTGTCTGCCTGATTTGATTTCTCAAACCCGGCTGTGCCAGCGAATGCCTGTGTGCTCACCCGTGCATGTGCACAAGAGGGACCTCGGAGCGAAGCCCCAACAAGGACACGCTTGTTCGAAAAGGGTCAATCTGGCCCTGGCCATGTGGGTCAGTTAGTTGACCGTCATCCCTTTCACTAAAGAGGTCATGGGTTGGTTCCCCGTCGGAGCAGGAGCCTGGGGTTTGGGGCTTGATCCCCAGCTGGGGCATGCAGCAGGCAGTCTAGAGAGGTCTCATGGAGGTTTCTCTCTCCCTCTCCCTCTCCCTCTCCCTCTCCCTCTCCCTCTCCCTCTCCCTCTCCCTCTCCCTCTCCCTCTCCCTCTCCCTCTCCCTCTCCCTCTCCCTCTCCCTCTCTCTCTCTCTCTCTCAAATCAATAATAATAATGATGAAAACAGCCACAAAACATGTTTTTTAAAAAGTGTTAATCCATTCTAGCTGATCTCATGCCCCTCTGGGCATTGGAATGTTGTAAAAACACCATGGAAAAGTGAACCAAGGTTCTTAGGGGGGTTGTGTCTATTCACCCCCCCCCCCCCCCCCGCACGTCTCCAAGGGGAAAGTGTTTTTAAAGTCAACCCTGTGCAAATGCTCGGCAGCCGCCATTTTCAATGCTGCACTCAGAGCTCTCGCGAGGTCGATGCACAGATGCGATGTTTGCTGAGCTGCCTTGGAGAGCATGCCTCATGGCGCGGACCGTGGCCCGCATTTCGCACAGTCACCACGAGGTCGTCAACGGGTGAGGTATTAGTGGCTCCTCGTTCGCTAAGTGGTTGTGTGAGGAAAAGGACTGATTTTGGAATCGAGGCCTAATAGAACTCACGGGAAAGCAATGATACTCACACTTTATCAATAACCACTTGTCCTGACTCCTACCTCCCCCCATATTGTCAAAGATTTCACAAATACTAATTCTTCCTCATTTTTAAAAGACTATTACCTTTGTTTTGTTTTTTAAATCTATGGGTCAAAACAAACCAAAAATGTTAACCTGGCATCAATATTGCATGTAGGCATGTAGTTCAGGCCCAACGGCCTGCTGGACTTCACATGTCCACGGTGCCTTGAATACATATGTGTGTGGTGTTTTCAGGAAGATACTATTGCTCTGTGGAATAATGTACCCCAAAAACTTGCATTAAGTCAAATTTAAAATGTCCACAAATAGCCCTAACCGGTGTGGCTCAGTGGATAGAGTGTCGGCCTGTGGACTGGAGGGTCCCAGGTTCAATTCCGGTCAAGGGCATGTACCTTGGTTGTGGCCACATTCCCAGTAGGGGGTGTGCAAGAGGCAGCTATCGGATCGATGTTTCTCTCTCATCGATTTTTCTAAATTTCTATCCTTCTCCCTTCCTCTCTGTGAAAAATCAATAAAATACGTTTCTAAAAAATGCCCACAAATAACCAAGAATCGACTTAGTGCCCAGTGTTTATCTCTGAGTTACAGACGTTTTCTTTCTTCCTCTTGCTGCCTTAGAATACAGGCAGTCGGAGTTAAATAAATCAGGGTTTCCTTAGGGGAGAGTGTGGACTCCCCCAGCTGCCAGCTTCCTGCCTCTGTAAACCCATGTTCATTCTGGAGTGAGACAAGAATCGGGGCCCTGGCCCCAACTCTCGGGTGAAAGGTGACCTGTGTGATCGGGCAAGGTCTGCCCGAGGCCTGTCCTTCATAACACCGCACCCCGCTTTGCGATCCCAGCCACCTCCCAGAGCGAGGGGCGTCGGTGTGCACACTGGGAACGGCCACAGGATTGCTCAGAAACTGACCCCCGACCGCTTTGCCCTTTACAATGGCGGAGTTCATTGTAGGGAGGGAGAGATATTTGTCAAAGAGGAAAAGGTGTTTTTTCAAAGACCTTTGCTCCCCTTTTCCCAGTTCATTAGTGTAATAATGTTTCAGTTCCTTTGGCTGGAAAACAAGTGTTTTAAAACCGTCAGAGGTGGTGTACAGAGGCCTCAGCTCTGTTCAGGTGAGGGAAAGTGTTTGGATGGAGGTGGCTCTCTCCCGTCCTCCTGGTCCAGTGCTCCTCAGGTACCGTGGACATGGGTGGGAAACACACCCTCTGGCACAGGCTGAGCAAGGATTGTGCTGGTCGTGTTCTCATTAAATGGAAAGAGAAGGAAACTGGCATTTTTTGGAGCATCAACTAAAAATAGACACAGTACTTTGTGTTACAATATTAACGGACTCAGTACTCTATATCTCTGCATATGACGTATCTCTACGACGTTATAGATCTTCTAGAGATGCAGTGCACAAAATTCAGGCACTTGGAAGGTGGGGGTGTCCCTCAGCCCAGCCTGCAACCTCTCCTCTCCAATCTGAGACCCCTCAGGAAATGTCTGACTGATCCCACAGGGCCTAAACTGGCAGTAGGACATCCCTCTACAATCTGGGACTGCTGGCTCCCACTGCTTGCCTGCTTGCCTGCCTGCCTGATTGCCCCTAACCATTTCTGCCTGCCAGCCTGATAACCCTCTAATCACTCCCCTGCTAGCCTGATCAATGCATAACTGCTTCCCTGCTGGCCTGATTGCTCCCAACTGCCCTCCCCTGCTGGCCTAGTCCCTCCTAACTGCCCTCCCCTGCTGGCCTAGTCCCCCCTAACTGCCCTCCCCTGCTGGCCTGGCCCCCACAACTGCCCTCCTCTGCAGGCCTGGTCACCTCAACTGCCCTTCTATCCTGGCCATCTTGTGGCAGCCATCTTTGACCCCATAGGGGTGGCCATCTTGTCTGAGGGCATGAGGATCAATTTGCATATTACCTCTTTATTATATAGGATTACATATAATCTGACATATGATTATATTACATAAAATATGATATGTAATAATAGATATATAATTATATTTTATTATAATGTATTATATTATACTATATACTGAATTATATTATCATACTGTATAATGCTCTATGTTACTCACTACATATTAAATGTAGTTATATTTTAGATTAAAGTATATATATTAGTACCCTACTTAGTAAACTGATATCAAACATCAAATAATTTTTCCATATGAAACTGGAATTTTCCAATGATCTCTGTGGCTCCTTCATTTTCACTTTTGAAATTATACATGTAATGAAAAATCTGTTATTCTTAGGAAAATCTAGAATATTTTGGCTAAAGTTCCCTTTAAAACCAGTTCTATTCCTGGTCTCCTGCTTCCCTAAGCAGAGGTATTAATAAACAATTTTGTATACTTAACTAGAGGCCCAGTGCATGAAATTCATGCCTGGGATGGGGGTCCCCTCAGTCCAGCCTGCACCCTCTCCAATCTGGGACCCCTTGGAGGACATCCCTCTCACAATCTGGGACCACTGGCTCCTAACTGCTTACCTACCTTCCTGCCTGCCTGATCTCCCCTAACTGCACCCTGCTGACCTGGTTTCCTCCAACTCCCCCCCCCCCCAAGCCTGGTCACCTCTTACTGTCCCCGCCAACCTGGTCACCCCCAACTACCCCTCCCTGCTGGCCTGGTCACCCCAGGCAGCCTGCTGTTTGGTCATTACTGTGACAGTGTCCTGGACAATTTGCATATTCCTCTATTAGTGTAGATGTGTATTTTTCAGACCTTTACTTACATATATGTACCTGAAAAAATGTATCATATGGTTTGGTGTGTTCTGTTATTTTTCAGTTAAGTAATGCTCTGCCCACATACTTGTTCAGGTCGCTTTTCTCACTCAGCATTGTGCCTGGGAGACAGTGGTGCTTTCCTGATCCATCCCCCCTCCTTCATCCCTCTGCATTTCTTCCTGTTTGAAGGTGTAGCTGCAGCACATTCTCCCCAAGCAGAGGTGCTGGCGTGTCTGCGGGGGTGGGAAACGTATCAGCAGAACTGCTGTGTGAAAGAGTATGTGCACCTTTAGGGTTACTAGATATTGTTCTGTTTCTCCCCAAAGGACATTTCCCAGTTCATCCTTGCAAAACAGTGGGTAAGAGCACCCATCATCTCAACATCATCAACATTGGGGCCTGTCCTCAGCTGGTACATTTTTGACAAACTGCTTGAATTAAAGTGTGATGTCACATTGCTGTGACTTGTCTTTTTCTGGTTACCATAGAGTTAATCATCTTTTCCATGGCCATTTATATTTCCACTCCCAGTAATTACTTTTTCCTTCTTGTCCATTTTTCTATCAGGTATTTGTCATTTTCTTACCGATATATTGTCTATTACTTATATTTCAAATAATTTTCTTAGTTCACAGTTTGTCTTTTAATATTGTAGTGATTGCTTAACTTATTCAGAAGTATTAAAATTTTATGCACTTCATTGTATGTTATTTTACATTAATTTTTTAATTTTAATTTTTTAAAATATATTTTATTGATTTTTACAGAGAGGAAGGGAGAGGGATAGAGAGTAAGAAACATTGATCAGCTGCCTCCTGCACATCCCATACTGGGATTGTGCTCACAACCAAGGGATATGCCCTTGACAAGAATTGAAGCTGGGACCCCTCAGTCCATAGGCCAATGCTCTATCCACTAAGCCAAACCAGTTAGGGCAAGTATTTGTTTTTGTTTTGTTTTGTGTGTTTTGTTTTTTTTAATTCTTAAGAAGGGGTTCTCCATTCCAAACTCATATATCTTCTATATTTTTTCTGTAGTAATTTTAAAGTTTTCCATTTTATACATGGCAATGTTAGATGATGTTGTGATACAACAATTGAAATCTTTCAAGTCTCTTGAGGCTCCAGTGGAGACAGATCCCTGTTGAGGACAGAATTACTAATTTCTCTAAGATTGAGTTCAAAGAGGGCCTGGTCTTTGGCATAAGATTCCTAGTCTGGTCCCAGGTGCCAGTAAAACAAAGTGTTCTGTTTCCTAGAAGTACAGCATTTTGTTCTTTTCCCTGTAGGTTGGGGCACTGAAAGCAGCATATGTCAATTGAAATTTGAAGCTGTGCTTAAGCATAAAGATGCCAGCCAGTTTCTTACACACACACACACACACACACACACACACACACACACAACTTACCATTTGCCATGCTTATAATGTCTAGAATTATAGGTCTAGATTGATATTTTAAATAATTTTTCAAGTTTTACTATCATAATGATATAAATTCACTTATTTTTTTCTTCATTTATTATATCTTGCCTCAACTGAATTTTAGTTTTTCAGAATCTTTTAGCTTTTCAGGATAATAAATGTTGAGATTCCATGTATATTTCATTATTTGCTTTTAGATTTGGATGATAGTTTGGCTGGATATAAAGTTCTAGGTTCAGATATTTTTTCCTTTACCAGTTATCAGTTTTAAGATTTTGCTTCATTGCCTTTCTGTGTCCAGTATTACTAATGAGGACTCATGGGAATCCAATTCTCATTGCCTTTGAGCTCTGTGTCCTATTCCTCTCTTAGTATCATTTCTTTGCTCATTTTCCCCCCCAACTTTAACTCTGATGTGTGTAGATACTCAGTGGTCCTTTCTTTTTTTTCCTTCTCTTTCCCCCCTCATTTACCCCTTATTTATTTATTTATTTATTTATTTATTTATTTATTTATTTATTTATTTTTATTAAGGTATTATATGTGTACATAGCTTACTATTGCCCCCCCCCCTCTTATTCCTGCCCTCCCTCCCCAGAGTTCTGTGTTCGGTTGGTTGTACTTATATTCATGCATACCAGTCCTTCGGTTGTTCTCTTATCTCCCCCCAGGTCTCCTACCCCTCCCGCTGTCATTTGACAATCTGCTTGTTTTATGGTGACTATCTCAGGATCACATGAATAGAATCCGCTCCTCATTTGGCAGTCTGCTTGTTTTATGGTGACTATCTCAGGACCACAGGAATGGAGTCCGCTCCTCCTCTGGTTCTCACCGCCCCTCCCCCCGGGTCCCACTGCTTCCCCTGGGACACACGGCTCTCCCAGGGCACACGGCCCCCTGGGACACATGGCTTGCCCGGGGCACACGGCCCCTCTGGGGCGCTGGGGTCACGAATTGGAGGCGCCGCACTAGCGGAAGTCTCAGTGGAATGGCTGCTGACGCAGAGCCAAGCTCCGAAGCTGCCCACTCCCTGGACCCGGGGTGTAGTGAGCTCTGTTCTCAGTGCATTTCCCTTAATCGCGGTTGCGGTAGCGGGTGCGGCAGTGGTGGAAGCTTCGGCCCGGCCATGCGGCGGAGGAAGGACTTGCTGGGCCGGGAATGGAAGGCACCTCGCCATCTCCACACCAGGACGGAGGGTGTGCTGGGAAGGTTGTGGGCAGGCTGAGATGGCTGAGGCTGAGAGGCCGCCCTCAATGGTGTCTCATTTGGTGCGGAAGCGGAGCTGCTGTGGACGCAGAGGCTAAGTTCTGAAGCTGCACACTCCCTGAGCCCGGGGCGGAGTGAGCTCTGTTTTCGGTGGATTTCCATTATTCACAGCAGCAGCGGGTGTGGCGGCAACAGTAGCTCTAGTTCCTGTGGCTCAATTTCCCCTGTAGTTTAAAATCCACATCGCGGTAGTGGCAGAAGCTTCGACCTGGCCATGCGGCGGTGGAGGAAGGACTCGCCTGGGCCGCGAACAGAAGGCACTGCGCCGTCTCCTCACCAGCAAGGCATGCACAGAGGCCGGGCTGAGCTGGCTTCTGGCGGGGAGACGCCGCACCAGCTCCTCACAGCAGGCAGGCGGGCTGGGACAGCTGCGGGCTGGGATGTTGCGGGCAGGGAGACCGCTCTCAAAGGCTTCTTGTTCGGGCAGGAGCCAAAGGCGCAGCGGTGCCCCGACATCAGCTCCCTGGCTCCCATGGCGGCCGGCCGGGCTGGCCCACTCCCTGGGCCCCGGGGCGGAGCGAGGTCTGGCTTCCCTCATTCCCGGTGGCAGCTGTTCCGGCAGGTCCAATTTCGCCATAGTTTTAAACTCCACATGGCAGCAGTGGCACCCTGCTTTGTGTCTAGTTGTAGTCTTTCCATTCCGCCAGCTTTCCTGTGGGTCTGGTGCGATCCCTTTCAATTTTAGCTGTTGTTTTTTTCTAAATTGTTGATGAGGTGGCAGCTTAGGAGACTACCTAGGCCGCCATCTTGTTTAGGTCCCAGTGGGCCTTTCTGGTCTGAGATTTTATAGCATTCACATGATCATCTTGTTAGCTACTGACAAAATCAGCCCTCTTGACTCAGCCTCCATCTTTTTATATTGGTAATAGAGGTAAGGAGATCTTATAAGTTTCATTTAAACATTTTAGTCTTGAGACAAGTACAATAAAAAAAACTCACTAGTTTATAAATAAAAAATAACTTATTCCAAATTGTGTTTCTGGCATATGAAGTACATTACAATTACCTGCATAGAAGGCGTGAGCTTTTTAGTAATATTTGTGTGGAAATTTTACTTTACTTTCTTTCTTTTTTAAAAATATATTTTATTGATTTTTCACAGAGAGGAAGGGAGAGGGATAGAGAGTTAGAAACACTGATGAAAGAGAAACATTGACCAGCTGCCTTATGCACACTCCCCAAAGGGGATGAGCCCACAACCAATGCACATGCCTTTGACCAGAATCGAACTTGAGACCTTTCAGTCTGCAGGCCGATACTCTATCCACTGAGCCAAACCGGTTTTGGCAACATTTTTACTTTTCAAACAGCTCCCTTTTCCCTCTCTTCTGATGAGAATCATCTCCCTAAAGTCTGCATTTCCAAGAGCCATTTCTCAGATCCTACAAAAGAAGTGGTAAAAAATGTATCTCAAAGGCACAGAGAAAGAGTACATTTTTTCCATGAAGAATTTTGGGGCACAGTTTCCTATCATCAGATGTCTAGGATAATTACTATGTACATTTTCCTTCTCTTTCTTAAATTCATGACAGCTGTTTTCAATGTCTTGATATTTTACAATATATGAAGTTTGAATGCCACAGAGGGACTGACTTGTATACCCCCTACATTTGCTTCCATTTGCTTCATCATATCACGGAGAAGATTCTCAACGAGAATGGCAATCAAAAGGTCCCTTCGTCCTAGACTTAGAGCTGTGTGTCTTTGGAATGTTTGAAGGAATCACTCCACAAAGGATTCAGAATGTTTTCTCTCCTTCTGGGTACATGGCTCCACTGTAGCTCGGGAGAGAAGTTCCTCCCTTCCCATGCTTCTGTAAGGTTCTAAATATCAACATCTGAACAAGCCCATTCCTTATTTAAAAAATCCTTTTAGCTATCTATTACCAGGTTTCAGCCAGGACAAACTGTAAATATTCCTGGCAGTTCTGAACATTTAAAAAATTAAATGGCCTTTTCCCTTTTTCTTTTGAACCAAAGATATACTTATCAAGTGACCTGAAGCCAAACCTGTGGTGGGGTGCTTCTCCTTTTTCCGCATCCAACACAGAAAGGGAAAAAGGACAATTTCCTGAGTGGAGGACCTGGGGATTAAGAATTAAAAAAATGAAAGAGATCAGAGGCAGAAATAGATCCAAAAGCTGGGTGCCGGGTGGAGGCTATCACTCTGATGGAGGAACAGTCAACACCCACCACAGACAACACAGCACATTTATTGAGGCTGTTTCAGGGGGACGGCCATGCCAGTCACCTTGGACTTAGCTGACATTCCATGTGCATTCCCAAGGGGCCCTCTACACAAACCAACAATCCTTTGATGATAACCATGGATGCAAGAGGTGTCCCCAAAGAAGGCATAAGAATGCAGTCCTCCCAGAACCCATCTGTCTATTCTCAAGGCTACAAAGGAGTCAAACAATTCCATGGGGAGCTGTAACAGCCAGTGAGATGCTGCCTCAAATAGGGTGCATTCCATATTTCTGTCCAGCCATATTTTTGGGCCCCCAACTGGCAAAAACCGACAACCTCCATGCCCTGGGCAGGCAGAAAGCCAAGCCAAGTGCCCAGGGTGTAATCTAGACAAACAGGAGGCAAAGACTGTCCTGGAAGGGAAAGGATCAATAACAAATGCCCCCCCCCCCCATCCAAACTCACAGGAGTCACAAGTCAATGAACGGATTCTTACATTTTCCAGCTCACCTGAACGTGGTAAGGTCGAAGTGTGACCTTTTTTCCTGTCCCAGCTGGGCACCAGACTGAGCCAGAAGAGCTGGCTTTGGAAAGAGCTCTTACCTCCACTGGCTTCTGCTGGTGTCCTGGGGTCTCAAGGTTCAATTAATTAAACAAGGAACCATTAGACTGAGCTGGCTCCGGTGCTGGCAGCTCGTTGGCAGACCCCAGTCTAAGCCTGTAAGTGCCTCCAGGTTATGAAACCAAAACGCCAAGGACAAGTAGCTCACAAAAGCCCGGTAGCTCTAACAGAAGCCCTCGCTGATGCCCTTACTCTGCTGCTGCTGCAGGTTCCATCCTGTCCCCCTGGGCTCCTGTCAGGGGCATATGCTCCTAACCACTGCCCAAGGGGGATCCATGTTTGGTCAAACTATTTTAAGAAAAGCTTAACATGTCCCACTTTATCTTCTAGCACAGGCGTGGGCAAACTATGGCCCGCAGGCCGGATTAGGCCCGTTCGGCTGTTCTATCCGGCCCGCGGTCTTGCTCTCCCCTCTGCTCCTTCACCAGCAGTCCAAGATGAGAGTGCCAGCATGGTCAGGTTGCTTTTGTTCTGGCCCTCCGGTCCAGTTTAAGAACACATTGTGGCCCTCGAGTCAAGAAGTTTGCCCACCTCTGTCTAGCACCACCTGCAGGCTCCAGGGGAAGAAAAGATGACTTCCTTGTCCCCCAAACTAGAAGGAAGGAAAAATAATGTCCTCTCTCCCGCCTGAGTACTTGACTAGTGGAGGGAATGGGCCTATGGGATCCGTCCCCAGCATGGTCAGCTTCTGAGGAATGTGCTGAATTTCCCTGGGTGAACAGAACGTGGGGAGGAGAGAAGAGGAGAGAGGAGCAAGGAGCTGTGCTCGAGGGCCAGCATCCTGGTGGAAAAGCCTGAGTTGCCGGCCTGAACTAGACAGGGGAGGTGGAGGCATCTGGAAAGGTGTCAGTCCAGTTGTCTAAATGGACCAATGGGAGACAGCAATACCTAGGCAATGTATGAGGACACAGGTGACTCCATGTGCTCAGCCAATGAGGAACTGGGGGAGGGGCTGGTAAATAGGCTGTGTTCACTGTCCCAGTGTGCCTGTTCCATGGGATGGGTGCCCTCTCTCAAGGGCATATTAAAAGTCTCCTTTTCACCAAGCTTCTGTCTCCGAGTCCTTTATTTGAATTCGGGTGGGTGAGCATTTTCTCACAACTTGGGGGTGTGTCCGGGACTTTGTTGTGTATGTGGAGAGGGAGGGGCCGGTTCAACGGGAGATGCATCCTATCTGATTTGGCGGGGCCTCTGCCTGAGCCCCATCTCTTCTTCGCAGATGCCACAGAATAGGCCCCAGACACTGCTTCTGTGGAAGACAACAAACATGACACACAAGGAGTGCATGTGTTGCAACCAGGCCAGCCTCATGCGTGGGCCAAGGGGGAAGCTGGGCATCAGCACCAGCGTGGTGGCTGGGTCTCCCAAGAGGTCAGATGTATGCGGCTGGGATGTGTCTGGGACAAAACGTGAGTGTGAGGTTCCGATCTGTGGTTCCGTTCTCCTGCGAGGAAAATGGCAGAGAGGGAGGAAGCAGGTCCTGGGGGGAGGGAGAAGCCTCCAGCCTGGGGGACTGAGCACATAGTCACAAAGGACTTTCTGAGGATGGGAAGTAAAAGTTCCGGGTCTGGGGAATACACTCCCCTGAAGCGTCCGTTGGGGAGAATGTTGAGGTTCTGGGTGGGGACAGCCCCCAAACCAGGGACAGGAGACACTGCTCTGCTTTGGTGTTTTTGTTTTGTTTTTGTTTTTTGTTTTTTATGCCGGGCATTCTGTGGTGTCTGTGCAGGACAGACAAGGAGCATTGCCTGACGCCTTTATCTGTGGGTTGTGTGCGCCTGTGAACATTGTCTGTAAGAGTGTTCCTGTTGGTATTTTGTGTGTCTTTGTTGTTTCGTCTACTTTGTTTAAAGATGGGGAGCATCCCACTTTGGGGTCCCTGCTCTTTGTGGCAAGGTGGAGCACAGGGCAGAGACTACAGAAGCTTCCCAGCAGCTGCCGAGGATCCAGGATCTTGGGGACTCTTCCTGCTCTCCCTCTCAGGGCATCAGCCACCAGACACTCTCAGCCAGTGAGAGCTGTCTGTGTGTCTCTGTGTGGCTCTGATTACTCCGGTACTTTGCTTGCTTCCTATCTGGGAATTAGTTTGCTCTTAGCTGGTTTATGGACATGGAGAATCCTGCTATTAGGGCTTCGCACCACTCAGAACCAAAGGCCATTTGCTTTGCTGGGTTTGTGTGAGACAAGATCCTAGTGTAACAGGACAAGTAAGCAGTGGGTTCAGGTTGCCTGTCACTCCTTGAGCCAGTTCAGCAGAGACAGGCTGAACCACATATGAACATTTATTCCAGTACTGCGGCATTCTGGGGGAGCAGCAGGTCACCCACAGAAATCTGCTCTGCAGCCTCCCCTCCACGCTCCCCCGCCCAAACCAGCTGCTTATATTGGGTAGAAGGACAAAGATTAGTTGGGAAAGTAAGAATAAGTAAGAATCACAGGCATGGGCAAGTAGGCAATGCGTGCTGCAGTGGAACTCCATTGTTTGGGGGCAAGGTTAATGTTTCCATGACACCACGCAGATCTTGAATGAGAATGTACCACATTCCAAGACTGATGCCCAGATTCTGGGGGCTACAACTCCCAGCCAAGTTAGTACGTCTTTTCTCTAACCAAGAAGACAAGCGTGGCTAACAGAGCATCGTTAATGTATCCCATAACCATAGCTGGTCCCCAGAATTCCATGTTTGTTCCTAACACCAGAAGGAGCAGATCTGCAGAAGTGCCCTCCAGCAACTTGCAGAAAATAGCAGTGGGGGCCGCTCCCGTTTTTATAAAGAAAAATAAAACAAAATAGTACTTTCACATTAAAGCCACTGAAGGCTGGTGAGTTATCTCCATGACAAAATTTGCCAAGAAAATGTCATGGGTAATAACAATAATTAACTTTAAAAATACCAAAGATGTTATAAATATAACAAAAATAAAGGGTATATGATAAAGTGTTTTTGTGATTGTTATATATGCCTAAACATAGTTTTCCAAAGTCTTTGGTGACTTAAAACTTTGGAGTTTGCTGGGTTAAATAGTAAAAACTATTAAATATTTAGGTATTTATATATATAAAAGGCTAATATGCAAAGTGTCCCCATGGGAGTTTGACCAGGAGACAGAGTTCTATTGCTTGCTATGATGTGTGCTGACCATCAGGGGGCGGCATGAAAAAAGGGAGGTCCCTAATAGTAGCCAGAAGGCCCTGATCGGCCCTGATGGTCAGCCAGGCCTAGGGACCCCTCCCATGCACAAATTTCATGCACTGGGCCTCTAGATTTGAAATAACAGGATACTGCAATATTAATCTGAGTTTGCATTGTGGAGAATCTAGAGGAGAGATTTGAATCTGTTAATAAATAAGGCTTGTATTTTATTTGAAATATCTTTTAAAAATGCAAATATATTGCTAATCTGAGAAATGTTACTGAGAAGTCACCTAAAATCTAAGGTTTCTAAAGATTAAAAATTCTAACTAATTGGAAAGAAATCATGGTTTTGGTGTAATAGAAGTCAGGAGGCATAGAAAGGTTTGTGAAAGTTATAAAATCTTTGTAAAGAAAGAATGTTAAAAGGAAGTTATAGGGCAGTAAACCAGGAGTAAGGAAACTAAGATGGGTAAACAGCAATTTGGAGCCATCTAGTAAATCCTATCTTCCTTACACTTTAAGAATCATTTGCATTTTCTCAGAAGGAAATGGCTAGGGAGGCCTACTCAGGGAGAAGTACTGGCAGGGAAAATCAGGAGAAGCATAAATAAATCTTAAAGCAATTTATTTTTCTCCCCACTTTATCCCTCCAGAATTTGGCAATTCTTAATGTGTGAGTCATGGCAATACATTTCTTTGCATAAATTCAATAAGACCAGTTTCCAATGGTGGTTTTATTCGTTGAAGATCTCAACTAGAATGTCATGGTTAACAGAGTCACGTCTGACTCTGGTGACTTGAAACCAATAAGAGTGCCTTGGAGAAAACCTGGTATCTTGCTTGATCATGTGATAGCCCTAAACATGGATGGTGCTGGAGCATTGCTGGCAGTTGGTTAATCAGAGTTGGAGGGGAGCAGCAGGGGCACCTCTGTGTCTCCTCTCAAACTCCCCCACACCCCACACGTGACACTATGATGAGTAGGAGGCCTGCTGTGGGGGCCTGGAAGCCTGGAGCACAGCCTCAGTGGAGTTGTGGCAGGTACAGATCTTGGTCAGGAATTCACCTAACCCCACAGATATTGCTGGCAGGCCTGAGGGCAGCTGGATGGCTTGGCTTCTCTGCCCTGAGGGCCACATTGAGATTCAATCATGAAATTCCAGCAAAGGCTGTCCATTGCTATTCTTATTGTGTTTATGCAAATGATCAGGCCAAATTGAAGCTAGACTAAATGCAATAGATAAATTGGCCTTAATTTGGCTCTCTAATAAAAATAAGGGTGATTTTATAGAAAAAAAATTACATTTCAATAGGGTATTATTAGAATTGAAATGTGTTGTCTTTTTTTCCCCTTCCACTGGACCATTTGCCATATTCTTTGCTGTTCTAACTTTTGAAATTTTAACAGGATTTGTCCCCATCAGGTTACAACTCACACTCAGGGAACACCACCTCTGAACATCTCGTCCCATGCCCAGGCTTCGTCCCACTGAGAGAGAGCGAGGATCTCTTGGCTCTGAAAGAGAACTCCTCCCCCCTCAGCATGGACGTAGCTTCAGAAGTGATGTCACAGCCCTTTTCCCTGAAAGAATTCAGAGTCAAGATCCCTGAGGGAATGTGGCAGGCAGGTAGACAGATGTGAGCAGAGCGAGGACAATGGGACAATTGGAGGAGACATGGAAGAGACCCTGAGACATGCTTCCCACCACTCCAACTGCCCTGAAGCTGGCAGTGGAGGAACCTGTGTAGACTCCCTCTCCCTTCCTCTAAGAAAGCCAACAGGTTTGAAACAGCTAACGGGGATGGGATCAATTAGTATAAGAAGAAGAGGGGGGATTGGTAGGGGATGGACCTCTGTGGCCAGTTTCTGATAGAATTTGCTGAATTTCCCCAGAGCAAACAGATGCAGGGAGGAGGGGGGAGGATAGACATAGATCATCCCTTCCCCCAATTGATGGACAGAGAATGATGTCAACTCCATCTGCAGCCAGAACATTCCTGAGCACCTAACCAGGCACCTTATATGGACTGTACATTGAACCACCAATCAGCACCTGCCATATAGCCTAAGCCCCCATTCCTAAGTCCCTAGGTGTCTAATCATGTGCCTTACATGAAACCACCAATCAGCTGAGTGCCCTAAGTCCCACCCCTTCCCTTTCCTCCCTCAAAAGGCATGTTCACCCCTGCACCTGTGTGCTCTTCCTTTGTGAGGCAGCCCGGCAGGGTCCTTCTCCTCTAATAAAGCCCGTGCCCTGGTCTCTGGCCCCCTGTCTCTTCTTTCAGATAGAGGAACAAAGAACTGTGCAGGGGTGGGCGGAGGGGGCAGGGGACATCCTGGTGAAAATCCCTGAGGTGCCTGCCTCAGTCAGACACGGGGAGGGAGAGGCATCTGGAAAGGTGTCAGCCCCTTGTTTAAATGGACCAATTGGAGACAGCAAGACCTAGGCCATGTGTGAGGACACAGGTGACCCCATGATGCTCAGCCAATGAGGAACCGGGGAAGAGACTAAATAAATGGACTGTGTTTGCTACCCCAGTGCACCTGTTCAATGGAATGGCACCCACTCTGGAGAGCATATTTATTAAAAGTTTCCTTTTGCCACACTTCTGTCTCCGAGTCCATTACTTGAATCTGGGTGGGTGAGTATTCCTCACAACTGAGACATTAACAAGAGAAAAGCAAACAGAAGTTCATGAATGTGTCTGCCTCATGCACGCATGGGAGATGCCCAGGAAGACTGAGTAACTCTCCCCATGGCCCATGCCTCCACCTGAAGCACCATCTTCAGTTGAAGACAAAAGCGGGGAGGGCAGCAGTCAGTTATGGGAGGTGACCTGGAACAGCAAGGTGAAGAGTAGGCTTGTTATGCAGATTTGAGTTTCTGCCTTCTCCTGAAGAAGTGTCTTGGGATTCAGAGTCCCCCTTCTCTTCCTGGCACCAAGAGGGAGGCCCCTTCCAGAAGGAGATCTCCTTTGTAAATGTAAATTTCCCCACAGAGGGTCACTTCCGCTACATCTTCAGAGCTTCTCCTGTGCTATGGTTTTTCAGAATAATCAGCTCCAAATCATCCTGCATGCTGAGGAGGCATAGTTTGGGGTGGCATATTCTGCTACCCTTCACTGGTCAAAAGCCAGAGGTGGCTGTGAACTGGTGAGCCATTGTTGCTATAAAACATTAGAGAAATGGCACCCGAAAGCTAGAAATCATGCCTGAGTAGCAAATCCATGCTGTGTGCAGGCAGGTGGCCATCAGAGCCATGCTCACAGGCACTGCACAGCTCCATGGGGGGCCATTCAGCTGCAGTGACCGGGACAGGACTGGGGTCCCCAGCGCTGAGCAGGGCAAGACTCGTCTCACTCTGAACTGTGCCGCTCTCTTTAAAGGAGGTTCTACATAAATAAGGAAATGAAATCAAGACATAGCATCTGCCTTCAAAGACCTTAGAACAAGAAAGAATCCCCTCTCCCTCCCCCCACCCCGACACACACCCCTAGCCAGGTAAGCTAGGGATTCACTGCTAACTGAACAAAAACAGAATCGATAGCATCGAGGGAACACACATGTACAGCATTGGTCCAGGTGTGATAAAGTGTGGGGAAGAGAGAATAAGTAAATTTGATCGAATGGGGCATGGATTCTAAGAGAATGGTGGAAGGTAAGGTTGAAGGGTAGGATTGAACCAGATCCAGACAGCCTTTGACCTTAGGATAAGAATTTTGGAAAATCCACTTGGTCTGTGGATTTGTTCATGTTCTTGGAGAAAGGATGTGTCAGATGATAGTTAAGGATTGTTATCTACCTGTGTTGCCTGCAATGAATTCTAGTTGAGAGAAACCAGAGTAAGGACAGTGTATACATATTAGAGGCCGGGTGCATGAAATTCATGCATGGGTGGGGTCCTTGGGCCTGGCCGGTGATCAGGGCTGATCAGGTTCCCCTCTTCCTGCCTCCTTGCCTCTCCACCTCCCACCCTTCTCCTTCCCTTGCCGCCCACATCCGCCGCCATCCACCCACCCCTGGTTCCCTGACCCAGCCAGAGGCCTGGCCCCAATTGGGTGATCAAGACTTGCTGGCTGGGGGGATGCACTGGCCAGGAGGAGAGGTCAACTGCCACTGCGGCAGGTGGGTGGCAAGCTGATTGGGGCCTGCTGGGTGGGAGGAAGGATGGGGGGGGCCCAGGAGGTTGGCCACCAGCCCAAGGAGGGAGTCGGCAGTAGCCCCCCTGGGAAAGGGGCTGCGTCTGCCACCACCCACCCCCAGTTCCCCATCCTAGCCTGGGGGCCTGGCCATGATCAGGCAATGGGGGAATTCTGTGTTGAGCATCTGGCCCCCTGGTGGTCAGTGCATCATAGCCACTGGTTGTCTGGTTGTTCTGGTCATTCCATTGTAATGGCCGCTTAGGCTTCCTGTATAAAGAAAGGCTAATATGCAAATTGTCCTCTCAGGAGTTCGACCAACTGGGAGTTCAACCACTTGCTATGACGTGCTCTGAGCACCAGTGGGTGGTGCAAAAGTAAGGAAGGTCCTGGCCAGCCGCCAGAGGCCCTGATTGGCCTTGATCGCTGGCCAGGCCTAGGGACCCTACCCATCATGAATTTTGTGCACTGGGCCTCTAATTTATATATATAGATTGTAATAGTCCATGGGGTTTTGAGGCTCTAAACCACGGCCGGACAAACTAAAGCCCATGGGCCAGATCCAGTGAATAAAACTATTGAATTAAAAAAAAAAACGAAAAAGACCGTACCCTTTTATGTAATGATATTTACTTTGAATTTATATTAGTTCACACAAACACTCCATCCGTGCTTTTATTCCGGCCCTCTGGTCCAGTTTAAGAACCCATTGTGGCCCTCGAGTCAAAAAGTTTGCCCACCCCTGGTCTAAACTCTGGGTAGTGCCAGGACATGGGACAAAGCAAGACCAGATTGAAAGAAATCTCAATCTAAGTTGTCTGAGAGGGAGGGAGGCGAGAGCTGGCAGAAGTGCTTCTAGCGTTGGAAAACCAAAGTGATTGAGCTGAGTGGGGTTGTGTGACTAAAGGCCTAAAGCAAACATTGGGCTCGTGAATTCAGGGAAAGAAATAATGAAACTTAGTTTTCTTTTACTTGTTCCATTAAGTTATTTGCTATTTGTCTCTACCTATTTTTCTTAGAACCAGTCACAGAAATCATCTGATGGCAACGAAAATATCAGGCAGATCAAAATGTTTCTTACTACGGGCACTGTCGCTTTTCAGATTCCACATATGGCTGGGTGTCAGAGGCCGCATGACAGGGCGAGGAAACATTTGTCCTTTGAAAAAAGCAATGCTGGTATGAATAAATATTTTTGAATGAATAGAGCACTCTTTATTAGATGTGTTCTTTAAAAACAAGTTAAAACCCTTCAAAGGCAGTTAAATTAGTGACTTCTTTTTCATCGAATTTTGCTATGTTACAGGGTTTTAATGTCTTCCTTTTGAACGTTCTACAGCTGCTATATAGTCAGACGTGAAAGAAATATTTTACTTACCCTGCAGTGATTTTAAATTTCACAGGCTAAATTTTCTCCCTCAAATGTACTTTGCATAACTCCCACTGAAAAGAGTGGAGATGTGGTTAAACTATCCCAGGGCGAAAACTGGAATTGCATTTGCAAAGAGATTGGCTTTTCCTGATTGATGTTTTTTTTTTTGAGAAATTGGACCTTTAAATTGGCCGGGATCATCTGTAATAAAGCATTTGAACATGACGCAGTGGAGGCATGCTGGGAAAAGAAGAAAAATAAGGTTGTACTGCAAGTTGCTACTTTTCAGATTTTGACTTTTCTTTCCCATGGAAAAAAAAAAATGTAAGACCGGAGAATTAAACACCTCCATGATTCTCCCCACTGAGCTGGAAAGTTAAAAGCATTGCCCTAGCACGGGTAAAGTATTTTTTACGGTATATAATAACATGGAGCGGCAGGGGACTGGCAGTAGAAGGGGAAGGAACCCGAGGCGAACGTGTGTGAAACAGGGGGCCAGGGAATCCAAAATAAATGAACCAAATAGTTTTGAGATTAACTCAGAGTTTTCATTTCTACGTTCTCGTTGTGCAAACACTGCTGTGAAGATTTCAAGCACGTCCCTTTGTTGGCGCTGACTCTATCTTTTCTAAATATTAAGGCAGTGAGGGGTTGGAGAGGGCAGGCCAGATGCCGCCCGGGCAGACAGAGCTGGGCCAGGGGGACGCTGGCGAGCGCTGTCCCCTCCGGGCACCGGGCTTTGGGTGGCCAAGAGCAGGTGGGGTCACCGGCTCTGCGGCTGGCACTGAATTAGTTTTGGAGGAATTTTTGTACCTAATGAAGGATTTTCAAGACGATGGTGCCCATCCCCTCATAAGAAAGCCTTCAGTTTACTCCTCATACCAGCCGGCCACGTGTCCGGTGGCTGCTTGTCCTCTCCGTGTTGGGTCCCCTGCTTGTCCTGTCTCTCATGCGGACTGATAGGTCGTCCCTTCCTCCAAACGATGGGATGGATGGTCGTAAACTCCACCTGCAGCCGGACATTATGAGCGCTGAACCACCAATCAGCACCTGCCAAACACCCTAAGGCCCCGATTCCTAAGTCCCTAGGTCCCTCATCATAGGCCTTACATGAAACCACCAATCAGCGTCTGCTGAGTGCCCTAAGTCCGCCCTCTTTCTTTCCTCCCCTTAAAGGTGCCTGCACCCTGGCCCTCGCTCTCTCCCGCTCTCTCTCTGGAAGCAGCCGGCAGTGGTACTCTTCTCTTCAATAAAGCCTGTGCCCTGGCCTCCTGCTCTCTCTGTTTCATCTTTCACTGACCTCCTGTGCAGGGAACATGTGCATCCTCCCGTGTCCATCAGGTCTCCTAGTCTCAGATGAGACTTCCGGACCTTCTGGAATGAAGATGCCCTAGCGAGCTCGGGGTCACAGCTGCTCCCGCCTGCGTGGTGCCTCTGGCCTCTTGGTTCAGGACAGGACACCAGACGCTCGGACGCAGAACCAGATGAGAGGCATGGCTTCCTTTCACTAGAGGAAACGCAGACGTTGCTGGGACCAGAGTGGGGGGGTGTTATAAAAAACATAAAAAGCGTAAGTCAGGGGTCATCCTACCCCAGATACCAGCGCTGATCCTGGAAAGAGTGGAGGTCAGCACTTCTTTTTTCTTTTGTCCCCCACCCCCATTTAGACAGAGGGCCAGAGACCAGGACACGGGCTTTATTAGAGGAGAAGGAACCCTGCCGGGCTGCCTCCCAAAGGAAGAGAGCACAGGTGCAGGGATGAACACGCCTTTTGAGGGGAGGAAAGGGAAGGAGCTAGGCTTAGGGCACTCAGGAGGACCTATCACGTCGGGACTCCTTACTTTTGCACCATCCTTTAGAACACGCTACATCCTCCCGTATACGGCTGTGTCCTCACGGCTGGCCTTCCCGCACCTCTCCGCCCAGGCTCACCTTCCCCGTGCCCTGGCCCGCACAGTGTTCTTGCAGGTGTTGGAGTTGATGCGTAGCAGAGGCTCCGGGGCTTCCCAGGAGCCAGCCAGCCGTCTCTGTGTCTGCGAGGCCGCCATGCGGTCGCTGATGTGCCCGCTGTGTCTGTGTCCCTTCCTACTCCTGAACCAGGCTCCAGGGACAGAGGCTGGGAGAGCTTCCGCCAGGAGGAAGGCCTTTCCCCACAAGCCCACGCTGCCTCCCAGCTGACTCCCCACGCTGGACATATCATTGCGAGTTCTCTGCGTTCTGCTGCAGGAATAGACGGTATATTTTTAAATACATATATATTTTTCATGTCAGAGAGGAAGGGAGAGGGCGAGATAGAAATGATGAGAGAGAATCATGGATCAAATGCCTCCTGCACACCCCACATGGGTGATGGAGCCCACAACCCAGGCATGTGCCCTGACCAGGTATCGAACCTTGACCTCCTGGTTCCTAGGTCAATGCTCAACCACTGAGCTACGCTGGCCGGGCAGGTATATAAGGCCTTAAAGACTGATGGCCTTAAAGGTTATTTAAAGAATTTTTTTTAAAATATATTTTATTGATTTTTTTACACAGAGGAAGGGAGAGGGATAGAGAGCTAGAAACATAGATGCGAGAGAAACATCCATCAACTGCCTCTTGCACACCTCCTACTGGGGATGTGCCCACAACCAAGGTACAAGCCCTTGACTGGAATCGAACCGGGGACCTTTCAGTCTGCAGACTGACGCTCTATCCACTGAGCCAAACCGTTTTAGGCTAAAGGTTATTTTTTAAGTGGACACCACATACTTATTTGGGTTGAAAATTGAAGAACTCCCTACAAAGCCTTAAATAAATTACAAGTATCGGCACGGACTGCCCTGGGACAAAGCATTTTAGTGCCATGTCAGGGCTGCCCGCATGCTCCCTCCCGTGGGAGACACAGGTGACGGGAGGTGGAGGTGGGGGCACACCAGCGCCTCAGCTCTCTGGGTGCTGTCAGGACCCACGTCTCTGGGGCAGCACCCCTTTCTCACGTCTGCACGGGCAGAAGTTCAGATGCGTGCTCGGCAGGGAGGACAGCGGGGGCCTCAGCCACAGCGCAAGTTCACAGACTCACTCCTGCACGGTGACCGATGGCAGAGCCAGGTGGCCCGGCGGGCCCGGAAGTGTAGCCATGAACCAGTCCGGCCCTGGTCTCAGCAACAACACCTGCGTTTCCCGGAAACTGTCTGCCTGGCTCTGCCACGTGGGCGTTACCATCCCCAGCACACAGACACGGAGCGCCACCGTCCTAAGCTCTCACTCCAATACCTCCCGATCTGTGGCTCCAGCGCCAGGCTCCTGGCCTCCCAGATCTGCGTCCAGGGAGCACGAAGGGATAGTGCTCCCCTGGCAGGAACGGGGAGGGGCCTGGAGGAAGAGGTTTCCAGAAGTTTTTTGTGGGTAGCTTGTATAATTTAGCACAGGCTCTGGCATGGTCTGTGTGCTTTTCATAAAAGTCTTTTGCTTCCTTCTGGTCTAAGGTCCTTTTTTTTTCTTTATCCTCACCCAAGGATATTTTTTCTATTGATTTTTAGAGAGAGTGGGAGGGAGACAGAGAGAAACACAGATGGAAGAGGCACATCAATTGGTTGCCTCCTGTATGCCCTCAACCAGGGCCAGGAGCCTGTGCTTGAGATTAAAAACTCTTGACCAGAATCGAACCTAGGACCCTTCAGTCTGAAGGCTGATGCTCTATCCACTGAACAACACTGGCCAGGGCTGGACTAAGGTTCTTTATGGTAAACTTCCGCAGAAAGTTCAGAACTGATGATGCCTGCGTTTTCCTCATAGCTGCCCAGAAGAGACTCACAGGAACCGACCTCCTAGAAGGGACAGCGAGCCAAGGCCAGCAGGCGGGACTGCAATCCTCGAGGGACCCTCTGGCCCACGCCAGGACAGAGGCTGCTACTTCTGCTGTATTTGATCAGTTAAATTTTTTTGGTGCCTTTTCTCCAGACAATCCACCGACCACACAACCAGAGCCTCCCACTTCGGTTTTCCGTGACTGAGCTGACTAGTCTCTTGTAAAGAAGGACTGAAGTCACCTGCAGGGAACACAGTTCAGTCCTTGGCAGCGTAATTCACTCCTTCTTATTTGGGTCACGTATGTGATTTAAATGCTATGGTTCACAGGGTAGGTTTGGGTGTAAACGCTTGAGGTCTACAGGCCTATTTCAGGGACAGGACATTCTGCTGGTGTGTTAGAAACAAGTGGCTCGCATATACCGCCACCTGGTCACAAAGACTGTAAAACAGAGCAAACCGCTGTTCCTGCACAAAATGTTCTTGGCCTCACCTAAGTGGCCAAGTAGAGAGGACTATTCTTCATTCTCATGTAAAAATATGTTGAGATAGTACCTGCTCACCATGGGAAAACCTGAGACAAATTTTAAAATTAACGATCATCCGACAAGGTTCCTTTGCTGATTGCGCACTCAGCAGAACAGGACTGAGTCAGAAATGTCTCTGTCTGAAGAGGAAATGCTACGTGAAACTCCGAGCTCCCAGTCGTAAGAGGAGAGCAATGGCCGAGAGAGAGGAAGCCTTGGGGAGACCCCAGTGCAATGGGGAATGACGTCATTGGTTGTACACGTGCCCTTTTTACTGGGAGGTCATAACGACATCAGCACTCCACGTCATATTTACTCAAAATAACGTCTTCTATGGAGAAAACTGGTCTTTGTTTCTGTGCTAAATAATTTGTAAGACATTGCTATAATAATAATAATAATAATAATAATAATAATAATAATTTTTCCTCTCTACATAGCTTCAGAATTTATAGGAAATGTTCAATAAAATAAACTTTTTCCTTACTCATTTGAGCTCTGCAGTCACCATTTTATTTTAATAAGGGAAAAGAGAAACTAACAAAATAAATTGTGAGGTTGTGGCAGTGTCAGTATTGCTTTTTTTGATTAATTACTGATTCTTTAAATATTATTTCTGTAGATTAAAGTGTGTGAGCGAGCTAGGCTGTGGTTATACATAGGCCAAGCCACAGAATATCGGCCAGATTCAGAGAAACCTCTGCAAAGACAGGGTCCCCTCTCCGCAGAGGAGCTGGATGAGGTGGAAGAAGTGGAGGGGGCAGCCTCGAAGGATCACATGACTCAGTTCTCTCTTAGACACTGCCGATTGGACCAAACTAGAGCCTGTGACCATGACCTTGGCCAATCATATTGTCTTCTCTGTTTTAAGGAGGAGTTGTAGGAAAGTTTGTTGATGAAAAAAATGGGGGTGGGAAGTGGGGGGAAGGAGAGAGAGAAAGAGAGAGAAAGCACTGGAGAATTCCATCTGCCTGGAGCCTCTGCTAAGCCTGGAGGGTCATTGAAGCATAGTAACCTCTGTCCTGGGTAAAAACTGCTGTTTTAAAATGTAGCCCTGCTATTCTGGCCTCTGTGAACCCGTGCTTGCTTAAATAATAGGGAAAATAAGACTACTCCCATTCCAAAGAGGCCATAAACTATGCCCCGGACAGAGTTGTCAGTACTGACACCAGGCCAAGCCTTGAGATATGGTCTCACGGCCTGTCCCAGCACACAGGACTTTCTCAGAAGGTCTGGAAGTCTCATTCCAAATTTGGAAAACAAAGAGCTGAAAAACATGTACCGTATTTGCTGGCGTATAAGACGACTGGGCGTATAAGACGACCCCCTAACATTTCCACTAAAAATACAGAGTTTGTTATATACTCGCCGTATAAGACTACCCCCCACTTGGAGGCATATTTTTCAGGGCCAAAGGGTCGTCTTATACGCCGGCAAATACGGTAAGTAGGAAAGATTGCCACCATGTTGGGCCCCAGAATTTGAGAAGCGAGATTTCCTCTGGGCCCGCCATCGATAGCCAAGTGGAAAGGACTCCAAATAAAGTTGGCTTATGGATCACGGCTTCTTCCGATTTACAACGTGACACTATCTCTGGGCTGGATCTGGAGTCAGGGACACTGGAATCAGCTAGTCCTCAGTCCGAGGTACCCCACCACCTCATGGATGCATGAAACCACCCAAGAACAATCGCTTCTCTGAGGCTGTTTCCTCATGTATGAAAGGGACTGGGAAGATCTCCTTCGTGGGGCTGTTATGGGAGGGTCATCAAATCAGTCTTTATTCTTTTCTGCTCAGGGAAGTTGGTTTCATATTCTTTCACTGCAAAACCCTTCTGACTCTCAGGACTCTGAAGAAAGCAAGTTTCTTTCTCCCAGGCTTTTCTCCTACCAGGGCGTCGGAAAGAGTCATTAATAACTGAGACATAATTAGAACAATAGGATAATCTGTATGTGGGGTGAAATAATTAATTAATATAGAATTTTAATTCAAATCTTTCCTGCAAAGACAAGGCTGAATTCATCAAGCAGCACAAGCTTGAATTCATCACTAGAGCTTGCGTTAGGCAGATCCATAAAAACATTTCTGCCACAAGCAAACTTAAAAGTAAGGAGAAATGTGTTGGGGGTCATTTCTCAAGTGTCTGGGTAGTGCAGTAGTTTCTAGAATAAATAAATCAGGAGCACGGTAGAAATTTAATATCAATATTTTGATTTCCTTCTTTTTTTAAGTCTGGATTAAAATGCTTTCTCTAAAGCAGACTTTTAATTTCCCATTTTTCAAAGACAATATTGAAAGGTCACTTTTGAGCTTTTAAAATTCTAAGAGATGACTCATCGTACCACCACTGTCTCCCAGACTTCAAAATCAAATTTCCGGCCACGATTGTGCCTTTTGGCGTGGCACGCATGTACCCTTTGTGTGCTGGGAGACAGGTTACTCTTTTTGCTGGTTCCCATGTTTGAGGTAGGAAATCTTCAGAAGACTCCACCAAATACAGAAAAAGAGCATGGCATGCTTTAATGAAATACACTGTTTTGTAACAAAATGCCTGATGCAGATTCATAAAAGATCTGGAAGGTTCTAAGCTTCTGTACGCTCAGATTTACCTTTACCAAGGTGTTTCGTTTTGTTTTGTTTTTGTTTTTTTTAATCTTTTTACCGTTTCCTTCTTAGTAAACATGAACTCGAGCTGGTAATTTTGTTCCAGGGCCACCGATGGCGGAAGACTGTCAGACTGGACCTTGCTCTCTCTCTCACGATCGAAAAATGTGTCCAAGGACGTGGCTGAGCACTGGGCAGCGGAGTCGGGGCGGGAGGACGGCCCCTGACAGAGGATGCTTCCCCGGGAAACACCACGGCCGCCCTCCGTCTGGTCCCAGCTGGCCCAGTGGACCTGGCCTGGCTTGGGTGTAGCGCTGGGCTAAAGGCTCTGGGATGAGCTACTTAGTCCAGAATCTTTGAGGTATGACAGTGTCTGAAAATCTCAGCTTAGTCTTAGAATTCACTTTTAACTAATAAATATTTAGTGAAACTCAAGTGTTTCGAGGCCATCTAATTTCAAATTTACCCCCAACGAACACTGTGCTTACACTCGCCCTCATTTTCTCCAGCAGAACGGTAATGTCTCCAACGGTGGGCCAGAACGTCCAAACTCAGAAGGAGGATGAAGGCGTTGCTCCTCACACCCTGAAGCCTCCTGAACACCCCTCCCTGCACCCCAAGGGTCACTAGTTCTATTCTTTAAAATCTCCAAATATTGCTATTACTGGTTTTCCTCATAATGCTTCCAAAAAACCTACTTTCCCTAAACTTTAATAAAATTCTTCTACTTAGGAAATCAGGGACTATTTGTGCCCTGAGGAAAGGGATAATGCCCGGGCTGTGTGCTGTGAACACAGGAGGACAGGCCCGCAGTGGGGTCACTGAGGCCAAGCCCTGCACCCAGGCTGAGACCACAGTGCAGGGTCTCCTAGAACTGGATTTTCACCAGAGAATCCGACTCCTCTGGCTGGCGCTAATGAGGTTCTCGGCCTGCCAGAGCTCTGCCCTTCCCTGGAGGAGAGCGACCTTGCAAGGGCCAGCCTGCCGTGCTGCCAATCCGTCCTGGCCCCGCTCTCTTCTGCCTAGGAAAGCCTTTGGTTTTGTAAAGATCCCTGAGGTCCCTCTGCCCAGCGGATGCCACCCGATCCACGGGTTGTTCAATGAGGTCAGTAAGATCTTAAAGATATACTCAGTTGAATTTTCTTTTTAAGAGTGTGGCCATTAATTTTGCCCAAGTTATTATTTTATTGGTTTGTAAGGAACATCACTGTTCATGGGAACATCAGTGGTTTCCAAGAAGACCCCTGAAGGAAAGTTACCAAGAATATCAGGAGAAAAGAACAGGAAGGTCCTGGCTTGTCCTGGGACACCTACTGGCTTTTCCAAAAGCACCGAGGCCAGACTTGAGGCTGAGGGCAAAGCTGTGACTGTGGGTGGCAGTGCCTGGGCCTCCCCACCACCAGGGGGTCAGGTGATTTGGAAGCAAGAGACCCAGGAGCAGTGTATCCTGGGAAGTGCGAGAACTAGCCAGGCATCAGCACCATTAAAAAAAGTAGTTTCTACTCCATTTAAATATTACTTAAAAGATTTGCGATCCAGTTTGGAGGAACTTGGAATGGACTGGAGGCAGGGGTGCGCGCTCTTTTCCTCTTACATTGAACAGTCTACTCCCTGGACCAGGACTTCACCCCCAGACAAGCTCAGCCAACAAAGCTGCGCCCCTGGTGCTTCCCGCTCCAAGCCTGGAGCTGGGTGGAGCTGGCTGGGGATGCTGGGCCATGGCCCTCTCTGTGGCCATGGCCGTGGCCGGTCCCCTTCCTTCGGCTCCAGCAGAAAAATCCCGCTGGGCACTTGGTGTTCTGGGAGGGCAGACCCCGGGCTGGTCCCGGAGGCGGCCTGCACGGGGGAGAGGGAGGCCCAGGTCAGCCCCGCAGTGGGCAGCGCGCCTGGGCGCGGGTCCGAGCCACCACCTCGGGGCCAATCAGCGCGCGGCGCCCCCGCCCCGCCCCGCGCCCCCCGCCCCCCGGGCAGCGGAGTGGAGGCCGGGCCGCTGGCTGGAGGAGGGGCGCCGGGGGATCGGAGGCGCGGGGAGGCGCGGAGGCGGGGATCCGGGGAAGCTCCAGCTCCTCCTCCCGCCGCCCCCGGCCCAGTGCGTGACCCCGCTCCGTGCGCCCCGGGCCGGGAGCAGGATGCTGGGCATGTACGTGCCGGACCGGTTCTCGCTCCGGGCGTCCCGCGTGCAGGACGGGATGGGGCTCTTCACGGCCCGCAGGGTCGCCAAGGTGGGTGCCCGCCGCGCCCTGCCTCCCGCCTCCCGCCCTCCGCGGCCGAGCGCCGGCCTCTCGCCGGGCCGGGGCCGGGCCGGAGGCGGGTTCCGGGCTCCGGGGAGGCCTGGCCCGCCGGCCCGGGGGCAGCGCCACGTCACGCCAGCCGCGCCCGCTGCCCGGTCGGGGCGCACCGCCCGGCCCGGCGGGAAGTTAGGCTTCCCCGCAGGAAGTGCCCGGTGCCGCCTCCGCTCCGGCTCCGCCCACGGGCATGGGGGTCCCCATGCGCGCACGCGGCCCGCCCGCTCCTCTCTCGGACCCCGGCGCTCAGCCTCTGCGGGGGGACCCGGGTGCCCGCTGCGGGCGCCGCGCTCCCCGCCTCGGGGTCCCTCTGGCCGGGCCGGGTCTGTCCTTCCAGACGCGGAGGCCGGTGCGCAGCCAGCACGTTGCGCAGCGCCCAGGGGATCAGCCTGTGGTGCTGGGTGCTGAGAGCGAAGGCCCGGGAGGAGAGGGGACTGGAAAACTCCAAACCTCTGGGTCTGCCAGCTGTGTCCCAGCGGTTTCTGGGGATCCATAAGGTCTGGGCCCCCAGAGGCAGGGGGTGGTGCCCGGGCAGTGCGGGCACTCTGCAGGGTACCTGGCTCCCACCCACTCCCTGAGAGCAGGTTCACCCCAGAGTGAGATGTGCAGGAGCAGCTGAGTCCAGAGCTCTGTTCCTTCCAGATGGTTCCTTGCCAGCTTCCTGGCACCCCCACTCCGCCCTGGACCCCCGTCCCTCCCCCTGAACACATAGGTTTAAAAATGGTGGTGTGGCAGGAGCAGGCGTGTGGGGTAAGGGATGCTGGCAAGGGGGTCAGCACTGGGCAGACACCAGGAGGCATTCTCAGGCCATTGGAAGAGTAGGTGAAGGAGGGGGACCGCCCTCAGAAGGCGCCCCTGGCATCCCTGTGCTGCCCCCAGAGCACGGCTGGGTGGGGGGAGCCCGTTTCCACTCCAGGTGGGCTTTTGAGGACTGCCCAGAGGCCCCAGAGAGCTGACCCTGGGTGGGAGGGCGGCTGCATAGATGCTTTTGCCGAATGGATGAAGGTGAAACCAGCATTCTCTCAAAGCAGAGGTTGATATTCTGCCTTATTTCTTTTCTACAGACATAGAAATTCCCACATGGATTTTTCTTGAAGATCTCAGGCCCAAATTGAATATTCATACATTATTTTGTTTAATGTTACTAAATGTGATATACTAAAAAGTTGCACAAATATTAGAATTGTTACATAATCTCCCCCCCCACTTTTTTTTTTTTTTTTTGCCTTGTATTACTTAGGTTTTTAGAAAGAGCTGGTTGGTCCTGGCAGCTTTGGCTCAGTGGATAGAGCAGCGGCCTATGGACTGAAGGGTCCCTGGTCAAGGGCGTGTACCTTCCTTGCAAGCTCCATTCACAGGGAGTGTGAGAGGCAACGTAATCATTACTGTTTCTTCCTCTCTGTGCATCTTCTCCCTTCTACTCTCTGAAAAATCAGTGGAAAATGTCCTGGGAGAAGGTTAACAACAAAGGAAATAGTTGGTAAAAAAGAAAATAAAAGAAAGGGGAGGGGAGGGGAGGGAAGGGAAGGAAGAAATAGCTGGTCCATGTATATTATTTTGATATATTTGATAATTCCAACTTATTTCTCCACGTAGCTGATTATTGGGATGTTTTTATTGTTTGGGGTCACAGCATGAAAAGCTTCCAGAGTCATCAGGTCACTGCATTGACTCGTGCGGTACTAAGGACACACTTGTGTTTTCCTGGTCCCTGTGACTTCAGCATGTAAAACAGACCTCCACCCATCACACCTAGAATGCTCACCTGTCCTTCAGGTGAGTGTGCAGGTGTTTTCAGTAAATCCAAATGACGTCCTGTGAGTGGCACAGATTCGTAACGATCACGAGGCCCACGAGGCCGCTGGGCACAGACAGGGCCATGATGCCAGGGAGGACCCAGGAGTGGGCCGGCTCCCGTGCCTTCCACAGGCTGAGGCGGGACTGGAGCTGGCGTCAGATTTGAGGTGCGCGGTAAGGCCCACGCTGAGTGTCCACGCATCTTCTCCCTGTTTGCATGTAGGTCCTGGGTTCCCTGATGGTTCCCAAGAACAGGCCTGACTCTGGCTATGAAACCAGGGGTCTGAGAAGAGAGGGTCCAGCAGTTAAATGAAGGGTCTTCATTGAAAGTTCTGTTCTCTAACCAGGCTTTTTAAAAAATTAGTTTCTTTATTGATTAAGGTATCACATATTTGTCCTCAACCTCCCATTTCAATCCCCCACCCCCACTCATGCCCCAACTCCCTATTGTCCTTGACCACTGGCTAGGCTCATATGTGTGCACACAAGTCCTTTGGTTGATCTCTCCCTTTTCTCTCCACCCTCCCTCTGAGGCCCAACAATCTGACCCATGGCTCCATATCTCTGGGTCTGTTCTTGTTCATCAGTCTATGTTGTTCACCATTTCCCCTAGATGAGTGAGATCATGTCCTACTGGAAATACAAGAATCGAAAATGAGACAAGCACTAATGGTTATGCTGAAAGGCATATGAATCAGTCTGTAGTGAGTTTCTTTCTGGGCCAATAGTTCTTTTGAGACCCAATTTCAATGTGTACATGTCAGCCATGATATTTCAGTTCTGGATGATAGGCAAATGGTGGTAATGCAGGTCCGACCCTCTCTGGTTTGGTCCTGGGCAACCTGCAGTGACACACAGCTGCTGACTGCTAGTATGGCGAGGCGTCATCAGCGTCTTCCATCTCTGGACTGCTTCTCTTCCATCTTTGGAATAGCTCACTTGGATACATATGTTTCCTAGAATACCTCTGTGGTAGGAAATGATTGCAGTCAGACCGTGTGTTGATTTCACACTCAGAGAATCTAACTCAATCCTGTTCTGAGATTCTGAGGATCGAGGATCTTGCTGGAGACTTGGGATTCCCTTACCAAAGGGACCCCTGAATCCTCTACACCCACCTTTCTGTGCAGTGTGTCCTAGAGTGGGGTCCCTGCAGAAATTCCGAATGCAAGGCTCACCCTCAGCCCTAGCTGTCTCCTTGGTGAGGATATATCTAACAGGCCTGCCGCCTCTCCTTGGGGTGAGGAGGGACGGAACCTACACAGTGAAGAGGAGGGCTCCCATCCCTTTTGATGCCTTAATGGGGATTGCATGGAGGGTCCTCTGGTAGCCATTTCCTTAAGCCATGATTGCTCTTGGAGAAGGAACAGGCATGAGAGTCTGTGGGAAGCCCTTGGCTGGAGCTAGGCGGCGGAGCCTGCGCACTGCAGTCTGTGGGGCGAACAGGGACAGAAGGGCGCTCTCCACGCCCTGTGCCATGTGCTGAGTGTCATCTCGGGAGCACCGTCCAGGGCTTCGATGAAGTTTTCTAGGTCACAAAGTGCTATGACGCAGATGGGAACGAATGTGAGTTATGCAAAGCTGATGCATGAAGTGTACATTGTTTTGTATCATGACCATTTTTCCCCTTGCTGGCTTATGTGATAGTCCCTCCTTATCTTTGGGGGACTCGGTCCCGAGTGGAACCGGGGCTAGTACGGGGCCATATATATACTACGTCTTTTCCTACACATCCACCCCTGTGATAAAGTGCAGTGGTCAATTGGGCACAGGGAGAAATGGACAAGGACTACTCCCTCAATACTGCACCCTGACCTTCAAACCAAGGCCATGCCTCCCACAATGCATCCTGTCCTTCAAACCAAGGCCATGCCTCCCACAATGCATCTGGTCCTTCAAACGAAGGCCATGCCTCCCACAATACCTGCGCTCTGACTTTCAAACTTCATATTTGATTATTTGTGATAAATAACAGCTACAGTTAATTTTATCAACCAATATTTTTGCAGACACTGGACCTGCTATGCCCTGGGCTAGTTGCTAGTGGCTGGGCTCCCACAGTACCTGCGCCCTGTCCTTCAAACCAAGGCCACGCCTCCTGCAACACTGCACTCTGTCCTTCAAGCTTGATAAGGCCTTTGTGGTAGGGACATATGGTGGGGTAACATCTCAAGGAACAATACCTGACATAAAGGTTTACATTTGCATCTTGGAAGAGACAGTAAGCTAAAAAACAAAAAAAAGGCAAGTTGGATAGGGTTTGAAAGAGGAAACTTGAAGGAACAGTGAGTGGAAGCACAGAGGGAAAGCACACGATATGCATAAACATTAGCACTGGAAGAGGAGGTGAGCTTTGAAGGGGATTGCAGAGACAGTGGTTTGCAGGCGTACCTCCCACCTCCCTGCCCCCAAAGTGTCTCTTGTACTAACTGGGGCTGATGGCCCGCGTGGACACAGCGGGAGCGTGGGCACCGCCCACGCCTGCACACATGTGTCTCTTCTGTGCTCACAGGTGGCGACTCCATCCAGCTTTGCATGTCCTGGGCTATTATAGCTTGAAAAGAAGTGCAGCTAACCCACTTACACGAATGTTCCCTGAGGAACGTCATGTTTTATGGTAACAGATACGGTTAACTCAACAAGTTCTTATGGAGCCCGTGGACTTGCTAGGCGCGGGGCTGGCAGCTAGTGACGGCAGTGAGTGACAGGTGACATCACTGGCACCCAGGTGTGTCCACCCGGCAGCTGGCCTGCAAGGGGTTGGCCTTCCCCTGGTTTTATGGAGCGGATCCTGAGAAAGGTGATGTCGGTAACCAGTGAGTGAGTCAGACCTGGAACTCAAATCATCCCATGTAGCCTCCTCATTAAAACAAAACCAACACTTCTCCCCTACACTGATGTGCTGTTACTGTGCTCATAGCCCAAACACCTGCTCCGACACCGAGAACATGGCTTTCCCCGAATGTGACCAGAGTAAGCCCATTTCATCGTCCGGCATTTCTCTCTTCACAGTGCCTGGTGGCAGTCCCTCAAGTACTCTTCTCTGCCTGAATGTGTTGCTGTGGCTGTGGCTGTGGCTGTGCTGCACTTTGCATTTGCTCAGGCCTGGTATACCTTCTCCCCTAGGACCTGCACCGCCCACTGGGGACACGCTGGTGAACAGACAGCAATGGGCTGCGTGGGGCCTGTGTTCCCGGGAGGCAGGCAGAGGCATTGTCAGGGGGATCTGTCATGGGTATGATCACATGCTGCGATCTGTGCCATGGGGGAGAGGCGGGGCGGAGCTGGGTGTGGGTGACGTGGCAGAGAGTGTGGGTGTCCAGGGTGGGCGTCCTATAAACAGGGTCCAGCCAGCACCCCCCAAGGAGGTGGTGAGACCTGAGCGGTGACTCCCAGGACTGAGCAGCCAGACCTGTTTCTAGGGGCAGCGCCTGCTGGGCAGCAGCCAGAGCGAGGGCCCTGGGATGGATGGGGTTTGCCTGTTGTGTCCAGATGAGGAGGCCGTGAGGCCGTGACAGGTGAGCCAGGAGCTGCATCCGGGGCAGGAGGCTGAGGGTCGGTGAAGGGAAGCATGTGAGCCCGGGAGCCACGTCTCAGACCTTCCAGCCACGGCATAGACACTGGCTTTACGGGAGGGACATGGGAGCAGCTGCAGGCTCTGAGTGAGGAGTGAAGGGCTCTGAGCTTATCAAGGGTTACTCATCTGCTGCTGGGGATCCTGGGGCCGGGCAGGCGTGTCACCCGGGAGACTGGCCAGGGTCCCTGCAGCCGTGCCCATGGGAGGAGGCGGCTGAGACGTGGCCGTGCTGGAGACGCCGGCGACGGAACATGCTGCTGGGATACGGGTGAGGGAAGGGAAGGTCACGGGCATCCCAGGACTTTCGCTGGAGAAATGGGAAGGGGTGGCCTTTCCAGTGCTGTCCTTGCTCGGGCTCCTGGAGAGAGACCCCCGCACCAGTTCTGGGCCAGAGCTGAGGCTTCCCCTCTCCTAGCTGCCCGTCCGTCGGTCCGTCCGTGGCAGGAGCGGCTGTAGCTCGGGAGAAGCAGGTGGTCTCGGGTGGGCCAGGGAAATGGAGCTGCACGCAGGTTCCCATATTCGCCGAATCTGTGTCATACTCGTTCCAGACGTGATGCATTTTTTCTTTTATTAAAATGTTTTATTGATTTTTTACAGAGAGGAAGGGAGAGGAATAGAGAGTTAGAAACATCGATGAGAGAGAATCATTGACCAGCTGCCTCCTGCACACCCCCCATCAGGGATGTGCCCGCAACTAAGGTACCGGGACCTTTCAGTCTGTGGGCCGACGCTCTATCCACTGAGCCAAACCGGTTTCAGCCGGACATGTTTCTTATCTGCGGAGCCACTTCAGAGCACATCACACACGTAGGGGGGTCAGCTTCCTCCTCAGTATTCCAGCACCAGCGCATCCTCCTGAATGGCCCGGAGGCCGTTTTCACGCCCACAAAAGGAACAGCAGTTTCCTGGTGCCCTCTCACGCCGGCCCCCACGCAGAGGACTCCAGTTACGTCCTGAATGTGCACACCAGGACCTCCCAGCTGTGCCTGTCACTCTCTTCACAGACTCACCGTCTCCCCTCTGTGCTCAGTCGCAGGGGCTTTGCCAGGAGACAGGCTTGTTCCTCAGGCTCAGGGTCTGCTTGCTTGCCCCCGGCTTCCCTTACAAACTTGCTTGCCATCTCCTGCATTTCTCCTTCCCCTTTCTGCTGAACAGAGCAAATCACTGACGTTGTGTGTCCAATGCCTCTCCCAGCCCGAGGTCGCTTTGTTCTTTTTTTATTAAGCCTCTCCTGATGGTATTTCCCCAGTGATTTTTTGAGAAAGTGGAAGAGAGAGGGAAAGGTGGAGAGAAACAACTGGTCGCCTCCTCCAGGAGCCCCAACGAGGGCCAGAGCCAGGGAGAAGCCCGCCACCCAGGGACGTGTCCTTGACCTGACTAGAACCTGAGACCCTTCTGTCCGCAGGCCGAGGCTCTATCCACTGAGCCAAATGGACCAGAGCCAGAGGTGGCTTCCTTCGTTGCAATCAATGGTGCAGTGTTAGCAGTGGGAAGGGAGAGACGCAGGAAGCAAACGCCTCCCTCTAGCGTGTTTTATCCACGCATGTTATTGGCGTGCTCATTCTAGGCAGTGTGATCCCCGGGTGCAGGGTGAGAGACAGGTACGGGATGGGGGCTGAGCTTGCTCGATTGCCCTTCACCCTTGGAGGAGCCTGGAGAGTCAGCCAGCACCCATCACGGGTGTGGCAGACGGTGGGTGTGGAGGGCAGGGAGGGCTGGTGTCCCACTCCCCTGCAGCAGGGGTGCGTCCTCTCACATGGCCTGTCCTGCAGCACAGCGTCACGTGACTTTCCTGTTCTAAAGGCAGCTGTCTGTGAGCGGACACTGCGGATGGGTATCTGTTCCACGGTCCACCTTTGCCAAGTGGTTATAGCATCCATTGATAATCCTCCCTCAGTTGTGTGATTAGGAATTTCAAAATGGAGATTTCGCCCCAGTGCCCCCCGTCCCTCCTGTAAGCTGGCATCCTCCTTGGTGAAGAGCTGCCCTTTGTTGTTGCTGCCAGCTGGTCCCCTGCTCTGGGGGGTTGTTACGGAGAAACTAGGACAAACCCCTCGTTCTCTCATCACATTCCTAAGTTGCTGTCCTCTACTGATGCCAAAGGAGGTTCTTTTAAAAACAGAATTTCCTTCTTTCTCTGACGGTCATTATGGGCGTAAGAGGTTGTGCTGATGTGATTCAGCCCATCGCCCTCTCGGTCCCTGATCCTCACACTGCCGTCCTTCTGGCCTGCGGGAGTGCATGCTCGTCGGGTTTAAGAGCTGGAAGAGGTCTGAGATCCCCCGTGTGACGGCTGAGGAGGCGGGAGCTCAGGCGTTTGTGATGCTGTGATGTGTCACAGCTGGCTAACGCCGAAGGGAAGGGTTGGGGTTCGGCCTCCTGGAGCCTCGGCTGGTACCCCCCGCCCCAGGCTAAGAGGGTGAATCTGCAGGAAGGCTTGCTTTCAACTTCTTACTAATTATATGAAGCTAATTAACAGGCGGTGTCCCACATGTTTGCAATCACACATTTCTGGTCTGTTACAAGTTATTGTCCAGCCCGGTGGGTGGCGAATCGAATGGGCTCATGATTTGCTTTGTTCAGCAACCGCAGAGCAGCCCCGTGGAGCGGGGCCCGGGGCGGGGCCGAGGCCACTTTGACCCGACAGTGTGGTGTCGGCAGGTGGGGTTGTCCTGCAGTCACCTTGTGCTGCACCTGCAAACACTTCCGAGAAGCTGAAATTCACTTCCAAGGTAGAGAAGTAGGGCGTCCCATGCACATGAGAGCCGTTAGCTTCCCGGAGATGTTTGGGCTCTCGGCAGCAGCAGTGGGCCCCACGGGGACGCGGCCGCACTGGACCAGAGTGGAAACACCTTGCCCGCGCCCCCTGCCCACTCCCCACCTGGCCCTGCTGTTTGTTGTTGGATGTCTGAAGTCAAGTCCTGCCCAGCCTTGTAAGCCTTTGAGGTCGTGGCCCTAGAAATAGAAGCTGAGAATTCTGGGAGGGCCGAAGGCCGCGTCAGTGATGCAGGCTACGGAAGGGGGAGGGCTGGCGTCCTCCTGGGACATCTTCCCCACTTAGTCAAGGACGGTGGACTGACCATGACCAGTCAGTTTGAAATTTTCAAACAACTAGTTTGAGACATTGGTTTCCTGCCTGTCATTAGCTATGGACCTTACGTTAGGTGCTTAATGTGCTAAGGCATATATATATATACAGTGTTTAATGTGCTAAGGCATATATATACACACACACACACCCTTGGTAGAACAGACTAATTTAGGTGAGGGATGTCTGATAAAGCCGAAAATCCATTCTATAATAAAGTAGGTTTTCGCCGAAACCGGTTTGGCTCAGTGGATAGAGCGTCAGCCTGCAGACTGAAAGGTCCCAGGTTCGATTCTGGTCAAGGGCATGTACCTTGGTTGCAGGCTCATCCCCAGTAGGGGGTGTGCAGGAGGCAGCTGATCGATGATGATTCCCACTCATCGATGTTTCTAACTCTCTATCCCTCTCTCTTCCTCTCTGTAAAAAATCAATAAAATATATTTAAAAAAATAAAAATAAAAAAATAAAGTAGGTTTTCCGAATATGTATGTAAAAAAATGGACAAATTCGTCATTTATCTGTTTTTATGTATGTAGGCATGTTTGTGTAATTAAAATTAAGTGTGTGTGAAAAGTTTAATTTCATAGAAAATTTGGCAATCCCATGTTTCAACTAAAAGAAAAGTAATGGCACATAACATATGTATCGTATGTGGCCCAAATCGTCCTCTCACGGGTGTGCCGCCCGCGTTGGCGTGAAGCCACGGGATGGAGGTAGCGTGTCCACAGGGATCGGCAGTGACTAGGGCAGCGTGTGCGCTGACACTGTGACAGCACACAGTGCTGGCTGTGCAGCGGGGGCCGCAGTGAACGGGGTCGGGCTGGTTAGGGGAAGCATCAGCGGGAGCGTGGGTCTGGTGAGGATCAACCTCCACCTGCATCCAGCCATCTGCTGTCCTTTTATTTATGTACTTATTTAAATATGTTTTGTTGATTTTCACAGAGAGGAAGGGAGAGGGATAGAGAGTTAGAAACATCGAGGAGAGAGAATCATCGATCAGCTGCCTCTTTCACACCTCCTGCTGGGGATGTGCCCACAACCAAGGTACATGCCCTTGACCAGAATCGAACCTGGGACCCTTCAGTCCGCAGGCCGGCGCTTTATCTGCTGAGCCACACCGACTTCGGCCCATCTGCTGTCCTTCTATCTGCCGTGTTTCTCACCCGGAGCCACGGAGGGTTACTGGTTGGCTCATCGCAGGTTGAAACCTCGCAGACACAGAAATGCCAGTGCCTCTGACCAATTATCCCCACGCTCTCTCTCACGTGCGTGCTTCGAAGGCCCTCGCGTCCCACCCAGAGAGCTCAGGTTCCCACACGTTGGCTTCCTCCATGTATGTTTTTATGTCGGTGCCCTTTCAAACTGGTGGCGGCCTGCTAGTGAGTTGTGACGTTAAGTTATTGGGTCAAAACTACTGTAGTATTTTAACACAAGTTAAACAGAGGAGGCAGCATGAGCACGCTCTGTGCCCAGCAAGGGTCGTGGTGAGTCACGAAATTCCCATTTTAGCTTTACATGTGTGTGTTTCCGTGTGTATATGCGCATTTGGTTGGCCGACATGCAGAGTGTGTTTCTTACGTGGGTGTGAGGAAAACAGTGGCGAGCTGCGTGTCTGGTGCTCGGGGTAAGTGGAGTGACTGCTCGCTTTGAACAGCGAGGCCTCCCATTCGAGTTCTGCTTCCTGTCTGCAGTATTCAGAGCGGTCAGTCCTTTCAGATAGCGGAGCCCTGCCCGGCTCTGGCGCTCTGGCTGTGAGCTCATGTGTTCTTTGAAACCCTCCCATCCGACCATGCCAAGCCCAGGCAAGTTCCTTCTCGAACAGGTTCCTACAGCAAACTCCATCCAGGCAGGCAGCCAGGCACAGCTGGTGAGTTCATAGCTTTCTCACAGGTGGCATCAGCCTCTGTACCCACAGCCTTTATCAGGGCGGCCACTCGCCGCCCCCGAGACAGACCGCCTCACGCACACGGCAGCGGTGCATGAGCTCCACAGTCAGCAGCGCCTCCCATCTCCCTGTCCAGCACTCTGGCTGGGCAACATGGCAGCCGCACCTGAGCTGCCTATGAGCTCTGAGCCGCCCATCGGGCCGTCCCAGCTCTCAGCTCCGTCTCAGCTCTCCTGTCCCCTGTGCACACGGCGCTACGTTCTCTGTGCCGCCGCCTCTCCCTCTCTGAGCTTCTGCCAGCTCTGCCCAGCTGCTCGCTCTAGCAGACACCCTCTCACCCACCGGTCAGGATCCTGAATGCTCTCTCAGAGTTCGAGAAGGCTGGCTGCCAAGAGCGCCATCAAGCGTTTGGGCTGCAGAGGGCTCGGGGCACCGTGTGTCCTGGTGCCCGCTCCCGTGGTCGTGGCCTGACCAGGATTCCCAGGCTCACAGGCTGGTAAGGATCCTGGCTCCAGGTGGCCTTGGCCAGCCGGTGCATCCAGCCAGTGTCCCCACAGCACGCATCTGGGTTTCCTTTCTCCTCGGTCTTTCGCGGAACTGAAGAATCCCTTGTTTGTCCTCCAGATCCGCACTGACTGTCCTGGTTAGACAGTCGCCTTGGAGAGTGTGTACACCTGTGGCTGCCCGCCGTGGTGGTTACAGGCTGACACATGACCGGGAGCGGGCACAGTTGCACCACTCAGGTCAATACGGAATCCTCACGCTCACTACCAACACGCGCCTGTGTGCCAGGCTGTGGTCCTGAGTGCTTCATCCTCAGTGTCGCTGTCCTGTGCCACAGTCACCGCCGGGTGGTGAGGACCCTCTCCTGGGTCTGCGGTTACCCGCCGCGTCTGAGGCTGGGGAAGGCCCAGCGCCCGAGCCCCTTGGAACAGGCCACTGCCCTGACCGCGGCCAGGAGACTGACCGTCAGAAGCAAGTGATGGAAGCCCGGAGTCCGGTTTCCTTCACGTTGCCCGGGGCGCTGTCAGAGGACGGGCTGTTCCGTGAACGCTAACTTCCCTCCTGTCCTTGCATTTCTTGGACAGCTTCTGCTAACCGCCACTCCGGCCCGGTGTGCCCGGCCGGCAGGAATGACTCCCTTTTACCAAAGTGTCTGTGGCAGTGCCTGCCCGAGGGGGGATCTGCATGTCCAGCATCCGGCGGGGTGGCCCGAGGCCAATGGAGGCTCCCAGCCTCTCTGTGCTGCTCCTCGCACCCTGGACCAGGCCCGCAGCCAGTTACTTCAAGGAAGCTGTCATTCCTGTTCGGGAAGAGAAGTTTTTCTCTTCTCTTCGCACCCTGGACCAGGCCCGCGTGCCGCTCTGAGGAGCAGTGGCCCTGTCCTTGGTGCTCAGGCCCGTGGCTTCTTCTGTGGCACGAGAGCTGTCGGGCCCCTTTAAGCTGTAACAGTTCTCTCTTCCTGGGGCCGGCTACTCTGCTACTCACGAAGCCATTGGTCTTCCCGAAACATTGCTCTGGTGGCCACCCCCCCCACCCCCCCGCTGGCTGCTCCTCACAAATCTAACGCACACATCTCTAACACACCCATCTCTACCGAAGACATCTCTGCTGAGCACCTGGCAGGGGATTCCCTGCTCCTGCCCTGCCCCGCCTCTGTCCCCAGTCCCTGCTTCTTTCCATCGCGAGAAAAGGGCCGCTTTCTATTGGCCTGCCCCACCCCTCCCCACGGCCCTCTGCTGCCACTCCCGGTGCCCGGCTCTCACCCGGCGCTGGTCACAATGCAGCCCAGGCCCCCCTCCCAGAGCCTGTGATTAAGGAGCCCAGGGCCCTGATGCTGAGATCCTCATCCAGGGGGGCTCCACACAGGACCCTCACCCAGGGATGCTACAGGCGGGCATGGGGACCCTCACCCAGGGGGGCTGCTGGGGGCCACTGGGAACCCTCACCCTGGGGGCCTGCAGGATGGACCCTCACCCTGGGTGGCTGCACATAGGACCCTCACCCAGGGGGCTGCTGGGGGGCACTGGGGACCCTCACCCAGGGGGCTGAGAGCGGGCACTGGGGACCCTGGTTTCGCTGTGCCCTTGGCTGTTTGAATGTTGGCAGAAGAATTTAGACTTTATTTGTGAAGTCTTCCTCCGAGCGTGGGAAGCCTGCTGCTTCCTTCGTCCCCGCTGGCTGCTGTGTGATTTTTATGGGAACCAGGTGATTGCGGCCTGGTGGGCTTGTCTCTCAGCCGGTGGGAGGAACCCAGGGCTCCTCTCTCTGGGTCTCTCTGGGACCCCTCGCCAGAGGCAGGGCCCCCGCCTCCTGGGAAGTTGAATGTTACGCACTTTAACCCTTTGTGCTCGGCTCCTGTGTCTTGGATTCAGGATCCGAGGCTAGAAACAGAGCAAGTTGGATGGTTAATGTATTATGTTGGGTAAATCAGCTAATATCTTAAATGTGTCTCAATCTGGGGGCACGAAGATGCAGAGAAAAACTTCTCTTCCCGAACAGGAATGACAGCTTCCTCGAAGTAACTGGCTGCGACCTAACGCCTGTCCTTCACCCCTGCAGGGCGAGAAGTTCGGGCCGTTCGCCGGGGAGAAGAGGAGGCCGGAGGAGCTGGACGAGCGCATGGACTACCGGCTCATGTGGGAGGTGAGTGAGGATGCTGCTGTGAGCCGCTGAAGCGTGTGTCTCTGCACCCCGAGTGCACTGACTGTGTGGGTTAGCGAGTGCCGACTCCAGGTGGCTGACAGCATCACGATGAAGCCGTTTAAAGAAGCCGAGTGACTTGAAAGTTTAGCACTTAAAGAAGAGCATGGTTGACGTACCTTCCTTGATGATTCTAGAAATCTGAAGGTTATGGAGTTCCTCCCAGGAAGGGAATTCCCCGCCTGAGAGTGTTTGGGTGTCAAAACAAGCACGCGCTGGGGCTGAGTTTAGATTTTAGATTCACTTTCTTTCCGTGGAATTACATTCCTTTACCTTCACCTCCCAGCTGCAGACCTAGCAGCTTAGAGACCAGCTCTAAGCTCCATGTTGGGATGGAAATCCCACCTTAAAACCTACCGTCCTTTAGCCACATGATCCTTGCACCTGCCTCAACACGAGGGCGTCAGGAAAAGGCATCAGGATGACATGGCGCACTCACCAGGTCCCGCTCTGGCCCCCACTTCAGAGGCGGGGTCCCTCGAGGGCCCAGCAGGCACTCTGTGGGCATGCCAGAAGCTTGGTATCTGTTGATTTTTTCTAGATTTTTCATCTGCTGAGGGAAGCTGTTTGACACCTGGGGCCATGGAGTCAGCAGGGCGGTCGGTCATGACCGCCTACCATCAACAGCATGGTATGAAATGCAGAATTTCCAAGCATCAGGGCTTTACTTATGTTTGCCAGCAGAAAAGATTTTGTGTCTCTGGCTAAATAACGTATTTTCAAAAATATAGCTACCAAAATACATGATCACAAGCTTTGCAGGTGTTTTTGTAAGAACTGTTAACTTCCTTGCATTACAGTAAATTATTATCAACACTAATAAAAGAGACATATGCAAATTAACCATCACTTCGAAACAACCACCAGCCAATCAGGAGTGAGTATGCAAATTAATCAGACAAAGATGGTGGCAGTCCTACTCCCCCAGCCACTTTAGGCCTCTGGTCAGCACGCATGCAGGCATGGGAGCAGTGGGCGGGGTGGGATGCTGGCTATGGGGGGAAGGTGAAGGGCAGAGGGAGCTACAGGAGTGAGTGATGCTCCAGCCAGAGTGAAGATTGAAGGCTCTGGCCAGAACAAAGACTCCGGCTGGAGTGAAGACAGAAGGCAGCAGCCAGAGTGAAGGCCTGGGTCCTGGTGCCTGAGGAAAACCGGTGCCGGCAGCCAGGGAAAGGAAGGCCCATTGCAGGAATCTTTGTGCAACGGACCTCTGGTTTCAAAATAAATGGATACACCAAGCACACGGGGACCTCTTATGTAACTGGGCTTTCAAAACAATAAATACGGATTCGGGGGGAAATTTCTTCTCAGCCCCCGTCTCCCTGCTGCGAACCAGGGAAGACCAGGTGGATCGGGGGAGCCTGCAGTCTCTGCCTCATTAGCAGATGGGCGGAAACCTTCCTTCACGGCCCCAGAAAGCCTGGACACAGTGACGGGCTCCGAGGCCTGAGTGGACTTCATACTCCGTCTCCTAAAAGTATGAAGTCCACATCAGGCCTCAGATCCCATCCCTGTCTCCAGGCTTTCTGGGGCCATGAACAAAGGATTTGTCCCCAGTGTGGCAAGAGTTGGGCCTGGGAGGGAGGATCTGAATGTACTTGTCCATCAGCTGCCAGGACCCTGGTGGCCAGATGAACCTGGAGGCCCCAGCGAGCCTGGGCGGGGCAGGCAGGGCCCAGCCTGCAGAGCGCCTCGACTGAGAGGTGGCAGGCAGGCGGGCACAGGGCGTGCTTAACCGAAAATACAGGCCTGGAGAACCCGTTTCTCTGCCGCTGGGTGGGGTTCTCTCCGAAGCTGGACCGAGGCGGCTTTGACGGGGAAGATAGGATGGAGGGTGTATCCTCTCAGACGTCAGGGCTCCTTGTAAACAGATTCTCGCTTCTGTTTATTCTCGCAGACACCTAGATGCCAGGGCATCTAGGTGTCCCGCAGAGACCTAGAGGGGGGCAGCTCTGCCTTCGGCCACTGTGTCCTCAGCACTGGGGTGGGGAAGTGTCATTGACGGGGACGGCATTGGGTGAGGATGATCCCCGGGGACTGACAGGCATCCTGGCCCCTGACTCACAGCATGTGTGACAGACCCACGAGAGATCTGAGGGAAGCAGGTCAGGTAAAAACAGTACACCGCTAGAAGGAAGTCAGGACACCTTCATGATCTTGGAGCAGGCGGAGGTTCTTACATCGTCAGCGGTGGCCGTGCGAAGGGGAAAAGGTAACTCGGAGAACTGCTGATCAGGGGGCACAACGGAGAGGATGAGAAAGCAGGGAAACGGGGAGGAGGTCCTCTGAGGCATTTGTCTGCAGAAGTATCTGTGTCCAAAATGTATTAAGAAACTACAAACTGATTTCAAGATTAAAAAAAAGGGGCAAAACATTTGAACAGGCACATCACACAAGAAGATACCCGAATGGCCAGTGCACCCGAGAGATGGCCAAGTTCACTGCCGCCTGGGAAACCCAAACCAGCAGCAGGAGGGAGTCACTGAGTGTGTCTCACCTGGAACGTGCGTGCCTGGGGGAGAGCCCGGTGTCCCAATTTGTGGTGTGCGGTGCTGAGAGAGGCCGAGGAGGCGGGCGTCGGCGGGCGCCGGGCAGGGAGGGCTGTGCTCTGGTCCAGGAGCGACCGGCTGGTAGCTGATGCAGCCTTCGCAGGGGGTGGTGACAGGTGGCTGGCCTCCAGTCGGACGTTGGTGGAGGCAACTCACCCCCATGGGGCTTGCTGGTATGTGGTGTTTTGAAAGAGCTTAGTCTGGACTGACTTGGAAATATTTGGCCTGAGCCACCTGGGTGGCAGGCAGTGACATACCTGAGGTGGGCCATGAGGGGCAGAGAGGGATGGGGTGGATGCTGCCTGGGACATTTGTGAGAGAGGGCATCATGCTGACTTCACTGCCAGGTGCTACTGCATAAACGTAACTGGATACAAGTACGGTTTGTGTCATAGTCCTTAGTTAAAAACTCCGTATTCAAAAACATATTGGTGCTGAAACCGGTTTGGCTCAGTGGATAGAGCATCGGCCGCGGACTGAAAAGTCCTGGGTTCGATTCTGGTCAAGGGCATGTACCTTGGTTGCGGGCACATCCCCAGTAGGGGGTGTACAAGAGGCAGCTGATCAATGATTCTCTCTCATCGATGTTTCTAACTCTCTATCCCTCTCTTTTCCTCTCTGTAAAAAATCAGTAAAATATATGTTTTTAAAAAGAAACATATTGGTAACATGTATGTTATTGTCAACACTGGCGTGCTCAGAGCATGTCATATGCAAAGGGAAATGGTATGTGGGTCCCCGAGCGCCTCCCCTGTGCGCTCCTGGCCCTGCAGCCGGTGAGGGACTGAGCAGGTTTTTGGGAAGGCAGGGGGGATGGGGGTGGGGAGCTGGGGGTGGATGTTGAAGGGGACCTTTTGGTTGGCTGTTTTCTCTCTCTTTGCAGCGGCTCTGGGATTGCAGCTGGGCTGCTGCCTGGGAACCCGACTCAGCACCAGATTCCCAATGTGTTTTAGTTTTCTGGGGAAAATGTTTCCAATTGTTTAACATCTTTTATTTTCCCGGATTGTTTATGGAAGTCTTTTTAGGTGTTTGGAACAAAGAATCATCTTCACCAAATGCTTTCCTTGTGCAGACGATAGCGTTTTGTCTTAGGTGCCAGATGGAACCACTTAGACACCCGAGGGCCAATGCCACCCAGGAGCCCCCGAGGCATGCTGGGAACCCTCGAACCAGCGCCCGGCCGTTCCTCAGGCCCGGGCCGGCTCCTGGGGGCGAGGCAGAGGGTGGAGGGATCTGTCCTCCGGGAGTCCGGCCTGGGTTTGTGGCTGTCTTTCTGCTCTGCACAGGGAGGCCCCTCCCTGGGGACGCCAGCCCGCCTCCGGCCCTCCCCCACGCCCCCAGGAGAGGCCCGGCCATCCAGGCCACGAAGCCGGTTTAAAAAACAAGCAGCAGTGGTATCTGTGTTGCTGGGAAACTCTCCCTCATTGTGGTTCTGATCACAACCCAGAGTGCGATGGGGTTTTATCAATAGATGCATTTGGCTCAGAAAACAGCGGCATCTCTTTTCACACAGCTGGGCATGTGTCAGATGGAGGACTTCACCCCGGGGCAGGCCGGGCGGGTGACGCATGAGTGTGAGGCTGTCCACCCTTCGCTTGGCTGGCTCGGGGGTGGCCTCTTCCTCAGCCTGCGGCGGGCGGCGGGGTGCAGGTGAGGTCGTGTTCATCGAGGTGAGGACATGGCGTCCTCTCTCTCTCTCTCTCTCTCTTTCTCTCTCTCTCTCTCTCTCTCTCTCTCTCTCTCTCTCTCTCTCTCGCACATCTTCCCGGCTGTGGAGGCACAGGCAGGGTCACGGGTGTCTGTGCGGGAAGTCCTAGAGGAATGGGCGGAAGGAAGACGAGCAGAGACTGTCTCCTCTGTCACCGGAACCGGCAGCGGGGCTGCTCTCACCGCTGGGCACGGCCGGAGCCGGGGTCAGCTCTGAGGGAGCGTGGCCGGGGACACGTTTGTTCTCGGGGAAGGAGGAGGGGCATCCACTCCTGCCGTGTCCCCATGAGGATGACATACTTTCCTTGTTCTGTCAGCAAGCCCTGTCTGGGCTGCTCCCCGTCTTGATGCTGTGTTAGGTGCGGGTGCACCGGAGAGACACCGCCTGCAGGGAGCGGAGCTCGGGTCTGGGGCCAGCATTGGTGGCTCCGTGTTTTCATGTCCCCGGTGTTCCCCTCGGGAGCATGGGGAGCACATGGGGCCCAAGACTGTGTGCTGGTGGAACCTCCTGGAAGGGCGGCGCTGGGCGAGGGTCTCCGGGTGGAGGGCAGGCACTGCAGGGGGAGCAGCAGAGGGAGGGAGAGGGCGCAGGTGTGGGGGCCGCAGGCCTCCGCGCGCTGTTATGTCTGAGACCCTCATCTTTCATCACAAGCCATGCGTGATGACATGGGATGGGAGCAGTGGTAGCATCAGGCAGGGGGTGGCAGGCCCACATGCTCTGGATGCTGCCTGCAGGTCCCTGTGTGTCTCCCTGCTTCCTGAAGTCCACAGGAAGGACGTGCTTTATATTTATCTTATCTATGTTAATAAAATGGTAATACGCAAGTTGGTCACAATGCCCTCACAGTAACAGCCAAACAGCAGCCTGTGTAGGATGACCAGGCCAGCAGAGAGGGCAGTTAGGGCGACCAGGCAGGCAGGCAGGCAGGTGAGCAGTCAGGAGCCAGTGGTCCAGGAATGTGAGAGGGATGTCTGACTGCCGGTTTCGACCCTGCAATTGAGCTGAAACCAGCAGTCAGACATTCCCGGAGGGGTCCCAGATGGGAGAAGTTCCGGGCTGGGCTGAGGGGACCCTTCCCCCCTCACCCCATGCACAGTTTTCGTGCACTCAGCCTCTAGTTTTAGCATAAATGAGATGGACATTGCTTATCTGGTCGGGGTCATGGAGAGCTTTCGCTTGCTCTCTGAGTTTCCATGTCAGCGGCGCCTGTGTGAGCTGTTACAGCACCTTCCTGAGCTGCCACCCACGCCCCGTGCAGTGTGGGGAACATGTGTACGCCAGGGTGTTCAGCCTGCTCCCAGAATGCGAGGTCGTAGCCACTCGTTTTAGAGGCTTTAATCCCTCAAGATGAAAAGAAACCCTGTCCCTACTGGCACTTGCTTTTGAGTACCGTATTTGCCGGCATATAAGAGACTGGGCGTATAAGACGACCCCCTAACATTTCCACTAAAAATACAGAGTTTGTTATATACTCGCCATATAAGACTACCCCCCACTTGGAGGCATATTTTTCAGGGCCAAGAAATCGTCTTATACGCCGGCAAATACGGTATTTTATGTAAACATTACACTTCCATAAAACAGCTCAGGTGAGATTACGTTGTAAAGAGCCGAGTTTCTTGGAGTCACTGTGAACACCGCCTCCCCGTCTTATCCTCTGAGCCCAGCTCTGGCAGTCTTCCTCCCTGGCCGCTTCCTCGTGGAGCCTGGGGTGGGCCCGTGCTCCCCTGGCCTGGCCGGACCTCGCCACCCTCCCCGCTGCTCAGCCGGGCGCCCAGGCCTGCAGCTCACAATCTCCCGTCTTTGTTCCTTCTGCTTCCTGTGTCTGCGCAGTCTAGGCCTGGGCTACAGGGTGGCCCGAGCCAGGGCGCTGGGTGGGCTGGTGGAGAAGGCTGACCACATCCTTAGGTCCCAGGTTCGGCTAGCAGAGCACACCACATAGTCCTGACAGTTCACCAGGCGCCAGGCCCTCCCTGGTCAGTGTTTTCACCAAAGACTCAGACCCTCCGGACACCACTGCCCAGGAGACAGGGGAGCTCGTCCACAGCCCTGCCGTGGGGCCTCCACAGGCCATCAGCGCAGACGCCTCCGCTCCCTCCCTGCTCCTCCCCCCTCGCTTCTCCCTCCTTCTCCATCTTCCCTTCTCCCTCCTTCTCCTTCCTCTCTTCTCCCTCCTTCCTCCCTCCTCTCTCCTCCCTTCTCCCTTCTTCCTCCCTCCTCTCTCCTCCCATCTCCCTCTTCCTTCCTCCTTACTCCTCCCCCCTCCTTTCTCCCTCCCCCTCCTTTTTCTCTCCCTCCCTTCTCATAGGCCAGCAGGGGCATGGGGCTGCGTTATACACACCTGCAAAGACTACCTGTAACTTAGGAAGAAAACATGACATTTTACCTCCTAAGAATCCACACGTGGAAACACAGAGAAAACCTTGCTGTCGTCAGTGAGTCACACAGCACACGTCCTGTGGCTTCTTGTTGAGGGGTCATTGCGTGTTTTGGGGAACTGAGTGTCCCTGCCATTCGGTGTGACTGTTCGTGAAGTCAGGTCTCTCAGTTGCAGTCACCGTGTCGGGACAGATCTGTCCGGGGCTTTGCGCTGGGCACCCGGTGGTCTGTGTGCACGAGAGAACCGCAGGCCTTTGGAATGATGGACGGAAAACAATAAGGTAGGCGACATTGCAGACCCTCCTGCTGGGAAGACCCACCGTCCAAACAGTGAGCGTGCTTCCTCATCTGTGGTTGACCCAGTTTCACAGGCAAAGACTGACATTCACCAACATTCGTATTGATGACCCATTTCCACGTTTTTCCATTCCCTGGCCTGTCGGGGTGCCTGTCTTGTGCTGAGCTGAGTCTGTAGTGATTTCCACTGTCTTTGCTGGGCAGGAGGACAGAGCAGAGGTGACTGGTCAGCACTGGTCACTGCGGCCGGGAAGGGGCAGCCAGGAGCACTTCCTCGGACCCGGACCCGTGACCCTGGGCGGTGACAGAGGTCCCGCTGTGCGGTGCAGCCGCTGCGTTGGCTGTGAGCGGCTCCGTGTTAGTAATGTGTGCGCCGTGCTGAGCGGGGCTCTGTCTTCCCTGAGGTCCCGTCCGCTCTCCCGCCTCAGCCGACTCCTCGGCGCTGGCGGAGGAAGTCCGTGCCCGTCAGGCGGTCTGGCATTGGGTGGGCTGATGGCAGGAGGAGAAGGTGCCGCTTTGCAGGCTACAGCCTCAGCGGGATAGTCGCCAACATTTCGTTCCCATGGAACTTCAAATAAAAGAGGACGGTGCTGGGAGGTGGAATTGAACGGGCCGCACAGGTTGGTCCAAGGCTGGGATGGGTCCCGGGTCCCGAGAGGAGCTTGTCTGCTTTGTTTGTGAGGCTTTTTTTTTTTTTTTTTTGATTGATTATGGTGTCACATAATTGTCCTCATCTACCCATTCCCATCCCAAACCCCTCCCTATATATGCCCCCACTCCCCTGTTGTCCATGGCCTCTGGCTAGGCCCATATGCATGCACTCAAGTCCTTTGGTTGATCTCTCCCCCTTACCCCCACCCTTCCTACTTTCCCTCTGAGGTTTGAGAGTCTGATCGCTGCTTCTCTTTCTCTGGGTCTGTTTTTGCTCATCAGTTTATGTTGGAGACTTTAAAAGGCCCATGTGCTGCCTCGGGGTTCGGAATCAGAGGAAAATAGGTGGATGGGGACTGGAGCCACAGCTGTGTGTCTGGAGGGCGTGGGCTGGTCTGGCTGGAGGAGAATGGCTGGTACATGCTCTCTGGCATCTCCGTCTCCGTTAGACATTGCCAGGAGCAGGAAGCTGCCAGTCCTGGGAGCAGATCCCGAACGGCTGGCATGGCCCCGAGACGGCCCGTGGCCCCGCAGGGTCTGACCGTGGCTCTTACGTCTGGTCTCGGGGCCCGCCACCTTCTCCGCGCCCCTCCGTTCCTGCAGGGCCCCGATGCCCTTCCTGGGACCAGGCCTTTCCACCGGCCTGGCCCTCTGCTCCCTGCCCGGCTCCTGCGTGCCCTCCACAGCAGTGTCCTCCCTTCAGAGCTGCCTGGTCACGGTCATGGTCATGGTCACCCACTCGGACAGCCCTCCCTCACTCCGCCGGGCCTGCTCTGTGGGTGGTGGAGCGCGCTCCTCCCTGAGCTGTGGGCTGGGCCGTGCTTCCTCGGCCGTGTTCGAGGGGAGTCCCGGCCGTGAGCAAGTTCCCGGCTCCTGGCAGACACTCACGTTTCTGTGCAACGATGAATGACTGTCCGCACGTTATCTCGGAATGTGTTCATTGGCTGGTTTTGCTCCACCTGACACAGTCGGATCGGAGACTGCAGGACTTGTTCTTCCGGCCCAAGTCTGCGAAGACGAATTTATCCAGTTCTGCTCCCCAGCGCCGGGCCTGGAGGCCTCGCCACCGGCTCCGTGTCCTCCTTCCTGGATGCCGCTCCATGTCCACACGAAATGCCTGTTTTATGAGGCAGAGCACGTGCCCTGATCCTGCACGGCCTGGTTTGGGAGAAGCTAGACTTGAACAACCTGCATTCCAGAAGGTTCAGTGGCGTGCCTGCTCCTCTGGCTGGCACCCCGCCCACCAGTGGAAAGCTGAGGAGGCCAGATGGGGCGGGAGTGTGGCATGAAACCGGAAACCAGCCCAATGTCCTCAGCGAGCCACACACAAGGCAGGGGAGGACCGAGTGACCGGGTTGTCCCTTGCTGGTTCACGTGGGACATGATGGCTGGAGGGCGGGGTCTTTGGCGAGGCCAGCAGCCTCCTCAGGGGAAGGGATGCAGGAAGCAGGTGTGGAGAGGAATGGGAAGAGTGGTTCTAGCTCCCCACCTGCCAACCAGGGAGCCGAGTGGTACCCCTCTTCTGTGGAGCAGAGAGGTCAGCTGCCATTATGGTTCTCCCTCCGCAACTGCAGTTGTGACACCCCACTGAGATAAACCTACCGGCCCAGCCGGCGTGGCTCCGTGGTGGAGTGTCGACCTCTGACCCAGGAGGTCATGGTTCGATTCCCAGTCAGGGCACAGGCCTGGGTTGCAGGCTCCATCCCCAGTGGGGAGCGTGCAGGAGGCATTCCATCGATGAATCTTCCTCATCATTGATGTTTCTCTCTCTCTCTCTCTCTCTCTCTCGTTTCCTCCCTGACATCAATAAGATGTATTTTTTAAAAAGACAAATGGAGGAATAGATCACCTGGATGGGACGAGAGCTGCCGGCCCGGTGATCCTGAGAGGTGATGCTGCTGCGAGTCAGCTGGAAGCCGCCTGAGGGAGAAGTGGGCCAGTTGGCTCGTGTGTGTGTGTGTGTGTGTGTGTGTGTGTGTGTGTGAGAGTGGTGTGTGTATGTGTGTGTTTTTATGTGTGTGTTTGTGTGTGTTGTGTGTATGTGTGTATACATGTGCGTGTTTGCTGCATGTGTGTGTACGGGGAAGTGGATACTCACTGGCGTCTGCTCCACGCCTGCCGCAGGAGAGGTGCCCCCTTAGGATCACACGCCGCATTCCCCCCCCCTCCCCATGTGTTCAGAGGGCTGGCGCTGCCCCGTGACCTTGGCCTCTGTGTTCCAGGTTCGCGGGAGCCGGGGCGAGGTCCTGTACGTGCTGGACGCCACCAACCCACGCCACGCCAACTGGCTGCGCTTCGTGCATGAGGCCCCGTCGCAGGAGCAGAAGAACCTGGCCGCCATCCAGGTGAGCGCATTGCCTCCGCTGGTGCGAGGGCCCGGCTCCTTCCCGCCGGGCTGCGTGCACTCAGCTGTCCCGGGCCTGCCTCCAGCAGGGCCGGAAACTAACAGCAGAGTCTGGTGTGCAGGGCGGGCACGCTGTGGCCACCTGGCCCCCCACCACGGCGTTCTAGGACCTGGGGGGGTTACCTGCTCTGACGTTGTCTTGGCGGCTCCTGCTGTCAAGCACTGCTGATTCACCGGGATGTTTACTGGTCGGTTTTTAATTCGATGGTGCATTTGGCTTCGAGCACGATAGTCTGTTGTTTGGGAAAGGCTTTCTGGAGGAAGCGTACCTGGGCCAGCCCACAACTTTGAACTTCTTAGGCTAGTGTGTGAGTCAGGTGCTCCAGAGAAACAGCCAGAGGGTGTATAGCTGTGTGTCTGTCTGTCTGTCTGACTGCCTAACTTCCTACCTACCTGCCTAGAGACAGAGACAGGCACAGAGATTTGTTATAGGGAACTGCTCTGTGGGGGAAAGAGGCTGGCAAGACCCACCTCTGCAGAGCCCACGTCCGGAGGCCACAGGCTGCTCCGAAGGGCAAGGGGCCCAGTGGAAGGTCAGGGCGGGAGAATTCTCCTCACGGGGGAGGAGCACCCTCTGTTCCACTCAGGCCGTGAAAGGCACGGACGAGGCCCCCCACACTGCGGAGGGCAGTCTGCACGGTTCACTGTTACTCACCTCCATCTGCTGCCCCGTCAGGCTCATGCGCTACGCCCCAGGGGACGTGTGGGCAGCTGCCCGGCACACCGTGGCCTAGTCAGGGTGACACGTGAAAATAGCCATCCCGGGAGGGAGCCTGGCTTTCGCGTTCTGTATTCCCGTCTTCTGACTTCGCGCCGCGTACAAGGTTAGGCTCCAATGCAAGCTGTGAGGCAGGCTTGGGCGATAAAGAGAATAAGGACATATTCTGCTGAGAAAACAGACTGGTCACACGTGAAAACCCAGCCCCCGACTTCAAACTGCCGAGGAGAGAAGGGGAGAGAGTCAGGGAGCCAGCATTCCGTTGAGCGTTCACCATATGTGATGTTCTAGAAGCTTCACACACATCAGGTTGCTTATTTATACAATTTCCGAGACTTCAATACTTTCTGAGCATCATGCTGATGTCAGTCAGTTCTGAGTATAAAGCCAACAATGGCAACAGGCAGAAAGCACAGAATTAGATTGTAAATTTACTAGACACAGTCCCGGAGAAATTTCATTTCCTGATGTCATTGGCTGTCCACGTGTTTTCAGTACAAATGAGTGTCGGATAACCAATGTGATTACTGTCTCATTTTATATGGAAAAATGAGAGATGATTCTTCCTGGAGGGTTGGCTTGGGTGAAAAATTGGATCTTTTGGCAGCCAGATGTATTCAGACCACTTTTAAAATTATTTATGACACGCATTCATCGGATTGATTCCAGCAGCTGATGGAGATGGATCTATTTTTAATGTGGAGACATTCATTTTTTCCAAGGATCTTACCTGCTTTTGTAGTTCCCTGAGGCAAACTCATCTCACAAGGTCTCAGTCCTGTCATAATTTTAATTTATAGACTTGGCCTGGGTTTCTTTGTAAATGGCACTGATTTCGGGACTGCCAACAGAGCTATGACATTACTTGGCTCTCTTGTCTTGTAGGTTCTTTAGTATTGGGTTTCAGGTAATATTCTTCTTCTTGAATTAGATTATTTTTTTCTTATACTTAAGCAATGCTTTTACGCTTTCCCCAAGTTCCTTTAGGGGAGGAATTGTTTCATCTTTCCTTTCTAAAAAATATATTTTATTGATTTTTTTTTTTTTTTTACAGAGAGAGGAACAGAGAGTTAGAAACATCGATGAGAGAGAAACATTGACCAGCTGCCTCTTGCATACCCCCCACTGGGGATGTGCCCACAACCAAGGTACCTGTCTTTGACCAGAATTGAACCCGGGACCCCTCAGTCCACAGGCTGATGCTCTATCCACTGGGCCAAACCGGATTCAGCTTTCCTGTTTTTGTTATTTGTTTGTTTGCTTGTTGTTCCTTCAGCATTGGTAGCTCTCTCCATTGCCCCAGTCTTTCAGGGCGTCTCCTGCTGAGCTGTGAGCTCCGTGTGAGAACCCTGCTGGCCATCCTTGCTCCCCTCCTGCGTTTTCCTTAGAGCGAGTGGTCCCTTTAGCAAATGGGATGCTCTGTCAGTACGTGCTTGTCTCCATCTTTTATTTCCCACAGCTGCCCTGCTGTGCTCTTGTTATCCTACAAGTCTCTCTCTTAAAAAAAAAATAAAAAATATATATATATATATATATATATATATATATATATATATATATAATTTTTAAATCCTCACCCAAGAATTTACTCATTGATTTTAGAAAGAGAGGAAGGGAGAGAGATAAACATTGATGTGAGAGAGAAACATCCATAAGTTGCCTCCAGTATATGTGCCCCGATTGGGGAATCAAACCCCCAATCTAGTAGGTATGTGCCCTGAGTGGGAATCAAACCCAGAGCCTTTTGATGTACGGGATGATGCTCCAACCAACTGAGCCACTGAGACCAGGCCATGGCAGGTCTCTCTTTGAGAGTAACCACGGCTTTCCAGACCGACAGTGCCCTGGTTTGTTCAGTGCACCCGGCAGTACTTTTCTTCCTCTGTATCAGTGGTGTTTCTTTTCTTGGAGGAAACAGGATCTACAGAAGCTGACTCCTCCACCGTCTGTGCTCCAGGAGGGGACCGCTCAACCTAGCAAGGTGGGCGGGGTCAGAATGGGATGCAGACCAGCCAGCAGCTCTGGGACACTTCACACTTGAACCCAGTTAGACTCTGCGTCTGTGCATCTGGGTTCGATCCCCAGGGCGGCGTTTTCCCTCCCCGAACAGTAGCTGGAGCAGCAGATCCCTCTGGGCTCAAATCCGCATCCACCCTGGGGGCAGAGAGTGGAAAATTGGGGTCCCGTGGCTGACGGTGGCCAGCCTCCAGATGGGTGGGGGCGCCCTCCTGGGGATCGCATTCCAGAAACACGGAGTTGGCAAGAGGAGATTGTCCCGTGTCCTGCATACATAATATTACGAATCCTCGACACTCCAAATTGCATCTGAATCTTGAGGCACTCGGAAAATTTTTTATTTGAGCTGTGTGTCCCCGGAGTGGTGTAAAATGAGAACCGTTTGCGGCTCTATGGCTTTCTTGGTGGGAAACGTCAGAACTTGGTCCAGATTTTTTTTTGGACAGGGGATTACAAATGCGAGTCTGTTTACACAGAGGACTGGAACTTTTTTGTGGAGACTCAATTATATTTCTAGTTTTGTAATTTATTAGACTTTTGGAAAAATTGCTTTGGAAATGATGGTTTAAAGTATCTGAATTATTGAAGAAGGACCTTAGGCAAACAGTTCTTTCCACAGGCACACAGTTCAGAGTAACTAGGGGAACTGTTTGTTCAGGCTTCTGAAAACCATGTCCCAGTAAGCCACGGAATTCTGAATATGAAAGATGTGGCTTAAAATGAACCAAAGGAATCCTGAAGCTCTACAAGAAATGGGCGATTCTTAGCTGTTAATTTCTAGTGCCGAAGGGGAGAAATGTATAGATAATACTTGGAAAATCAGTGTTTTTGCAAGCTTTCAAAATGTTTGCGGTAGAAAACGCTTTGTTGAAGTAGAGAATGAAATCACTTCACATTGGAACTTGGAATTCCTTGGACATCGCAGAGAAAGTGTTACATCTCGCTCTCTCTGGAATGTGGTTTCCTTCATCCTCCGGGACTTGGTGCAAAGTGTTTCCGACATAAGTGAAAGGTGCTGCGTGTTCACGAAAGAGCCACCTTGGAGCCCCGGCCGAGGTCTGCTCTCCTCCCGGGGGGGCTGCCTGCAGGGATGGTCTGAGGGGGGCCAGAGGGCACCGGGCCTTGAGCTAGGCATGTGGTATCAACATGGCTCCGCCCAAATTCTGAAGTCAGGTTGGGTCCCCGCAAGCAGGAGACAGACTCGATTACTTAGCAGCTGCCCTCTGAGCCCTGCCTGTGGGAGAAGAGGCTTGGGCAGCCTTCACATGGCAGAGCCGGGGGAGACTGTCTCCAAACGGCAGTGGTGTGGGTGCGATGAGCACCGATAGGACCGCCTCCTTTGCCATCAGCCCCGGGGTTGGCCTGTCGCTGGTGCTGATGCAGAGTACAGGGGGCAGTGGTACCGACACGCATCCAAGCAACCAGCCAACAGAAAGGAATAGCAGAATAGCCCACATTGTAGTTCCTCCAATTGCTTTTCTCTATTTATTTCTTACCAGGTTCATACAAGTAAGTTTCTACAATATTTTCCACTCTGTCTGCTGTTATAAAATAGTAAGGGGCCAGAGCCTGGTGAATTACCTTCCATCACACCCTAAAACATCAGTCAGGAGCTTGCCCATCTGTGTTTTAAGGGGTTACCTTCCAGCAAGGGCCCGGCTTGTCTTTTGGAGGGCGAGCATTTGAACTAGAGTGAAATGACGCCCGGCAGCCCTGCTGTGGTCACGTGACCCCGTGGGGAGTCTGGGAACTTCATGACATCTCAGTTCATTATTTTCGTTCAGCTTCTCTGTGGCTGGTTGGCAGGGCAAATGCAGTCTCAGTGGTTTATTGCAAACACAGATTTGTTTCTTGTTTACATGGGTGTGGGCTGCTGGAGGCCGCCCCCTGCCCACGGCCTGCCAGCGAGGGTCCCCGTGGATTCAGACCTCCGATCTGGATGTGTCTTTCAGGCAGAGGCGAGGGCAGTGGCCTGGCCATGGGAAGACTCCTAAAGCTCTCGCTTTAGGAGTGGACATGCTTCCTTTCACTCGCAATTACGTTTTGTGGGTCAGTGTGAGTCACCCGATCTCTCCCCTCCAGCTCCTGGGAGGGTGAGCATCGAATGCCCCGGCCCTTACAGGCGGCACACGCTAAAGCCTTTGGCCTCACCATTAGGTTCCTGTTAATAATGGAATGGCTTTATGATCATTTCTCCTGACGGCTGCCAGGTTCCCACCGAGCGCTGTGCCGGTGATGCCGATGCCGGTGAGACAGGGAGAGTTCGGTGAAGAGGAGCTGAGTGGGAGTTGTTAATGGGAACTCCTTCCGTGCTATTCTGTACCCTTTCTTTTCTCCTTCATCCACTGTCTCCTCCTTGTGTTGATTGTTGATAGAAGTCTGAACTCCACCCCCGCCACCACACCCTGGCCAAATGGTTGGACTCCTGAGCCCAGCGGTGTGGGAGGTCGGTCTCCGGTTGGGAGGGCTGCTTGTTGGTGGGCTGGTTTCCCCGCCACTGCCTTTCCCGCCCTGTGTGTCCTGCTTTCTCCGGCGGCTCTCACGGCCTCCGTCCACGTCCACGTGTGCACGGCCACTGCCAGCGAGGCAACAGCCCACGCCGAGTCACAGACAGACGCCCCGGATCCCACGCCTCGGCCTCTCCCGGTTAAGTGCCTCTCACTCTGGGAGCCTTCCTGGCACACAGGAGGCGGTGCTGTGCGGGCATGGACCAACCGAATGGGCCTCCAGCGTGTGGGCTCGTGGGATCTGTTATCCTGAGGTGGGCGGTTTAGGGCAGCGGGCTGGCGGTCAGAAACACCGTGGCCAGTGAGTGATGCCTTGTGGACGGAATGGGGAGTGTGAAGAACAGGTACACAAGAGGTCACGGGTCAGCGTTCTGAGAGCGGGATCGAGCTAGAGAGATGAGTCCATTCACGACATGAGTCCATTCACAACATCCCAGGGAGCATGTATTTACACTGCCCAGTGAGGAGGGGCACTGCCCGGTGCTGGAGGGTCGAACAGTCCGGGCAGGAGAGGAGTTGCTGGTGCAGCGGCCCTGCTGCCCGGCGCCCCTGCATACAGTCCGTCAGGAAGGGGGGCGAATCAGTTACAGCTCAGCGCCCCCTCTGGCCCCTGCGACAGCCCTTCCCGGCAGCCGCTCTCTGACCGGACGATGGCCCAGGCTCCCAGCTGTAAGAGCGAAGGGGGATCTTACTGAGCGTGTCCTGACGGGCGCTGTTCTCGTGCAGACGCGGGCACTCCAGTTCCTCGTTCGAGGCTCATCTTCCCGACCCATCCGAGCTGCGGGCACGGGGGTGGCTTCTGCTGTGGGACGATGGCCATGCCTTTCCCTGTCCCGAGGACATCACCTTTTGCGGCGTGAGCGATGCCACTGGTCACATGAATGGCGTGACAGAAGCACAGGAATACATGATCGCTCCAGCTGGAGTGGAGGCCTAGTGAGCTCTCAGAAGCACCCATGTGGACTTAGGGGGTCAGAGGGCTGTCATGGAGCAGGGTCAGAGCAGAGGGCTTGCAGCGGCACCTCGGTGACCACGCTGAGACCGCATGGGCCCGGGTTGTTGAGGGGAGGGGAGCGGGCGGACAGCACAGGAGGCAGGTTCACCTGAAGGCCATTGGGACACCAGGACCAAGTGTCTTCAGGCTACAGGGTCCACTTGCTAAGCCACGGGAGCCCTCTCTGGGGACAGGGCGGCTCTGTGTGCTGAGAGCCCAGAGCCCGGGCTGCAGAGGGGCGTGGGCCCGCCAGCCCTATTGGCCGAGGCCGTGAGGGGGGCTGAGGGGCTGAGGGGCTCTGCAGAGCACGGGCCGGGTTAGCCTGGCCGGGGCTCTCTGACTTTAGCCCACATCCTGGACACCCCTCATTGCAGGCAAAACGGGAACCTGTCTCTTTAAGGACAGACCAGACAAGCAGGTGGTGCTGAGGACCAGACCAGGAGCAGGCGAGCAGGCAGAGGGCAGGGGCAGCCGGACCCATAGGGTGGGTGGCAGACAGGGAGCTGGCTCAGGGCTCGGCTGAGTGCAGTGTGGCCGGATGAAATCTGGTGAAAAGCCTGAGTCAGAGCAACTTTGCTCATGTGACAGTTCTGAAAACAAGTATTGCAACCAATGGTTTTCCAGAGTTACTGCACGCTAAGCGCTCCCTTCCATGCAGGCTTACCGTGTGCCGGGCTCCTTGCTGGGTTTTCCAGACGCTCTCCCCGTTCCTCCTCGTGACCCACCCAGAGCAGCTCTCCTGTGTCCCCGCCTCACAGGTGTAACGGGGCCTGAGAGAGGAAGCGGCTTGTGGGTCGCGTGGCTGATTCATGGCAGGGAGACTGGCCCTGGCGGCCCCCCAGGCATGCGGCCCACAGGCAGCAAGCAGCAGGCCCCATACTATTGTTCTCTTTCACTGCCAAGTACTGCCTGTCAGTTCCAGAACGATGATACCATATGGACTACCAGCTCCAAAACGATGACACCATATGGACTACCAGCTCCAAAATGATGATACCATATGGTGACTACCAGCTCCAGAACAATGATACCATATGGTGACTACCAGCTCCGGAACGATGATACCATATGGACTACCAGCTCCAGAACAATGATACCACACGGACTACCAAAGGAATATGCAGCATTCTCCAAAGCCCCTTTGCTTAGAGATGAGCTGTGTTAACACCATTGTTGATAGCTTTTTCTTTTGGAGATACACGTGTGTGCACATGCACACACACATACACAATACATATGTGTGTGTGTGTGTGTATATATAAACATATATAGTATACAGTTTTCCTGTAAATATTACATTTAATAAACATTCTAAAACCAATTATTAGACATTTTATCTTTCTAACTTACATCGTTGGACATTTAAGCTGTTTTAACTTTAAAATATATATACACTGAGTGGCCAGATTATGATGATCTCTGAACGCATAATCATCTGGCCACTCAGTGTATATCCTATAGAATAAAAGGTTAATATGCAAATTATGCCCTCGACCAGGAGTTGGACCAGCAGGCAGGCTGGCCAACCACCCATGTCTCCCCCCACTGGCCAGGCTGGGCGGATCCCACCCATGCACGAGTTCATTCATCGGGCCTTTAAAATACACACACACACACACACACACACACACACACACACACACACTGGCCAGATTCTTATGCGTTCAGAGATCATAATAATCTAGCCACTCAGTGTATGTATTTATATTGATTTCAGAGAGGAAGGGGGGGGGGTAGAGAGAGAAATGTCAGTGATGAGAGAATCATTGGCCTGCTGCCTCCTTCATGTCCCCCCATGGGGATCAGGCCTGCAACCTGTGATGTGCCCTTGACTGAGAATGGAACCGAGACCTCCTGGTTCCTAGGTTGACACTCAGCCATTGAGCCAAACTGTCCGGGCAAGCTCTTGTAAGTTTTTGATGTAACAAGCAACATAGCGTAGATGTAATTAGCTGACCATGATGTGCAAATAAAATTAAGTAAAAGAAGCCTGAAGACACAGGAATTCGGGGTGGTGGGAGGGATGCAGGAGACAATGAGGCTGTAAATCAGCCTCTGGGTGTGTCCCCGTCCCCACGCGGAGGTCAGCACAGGCTGAGAAGAGGCTGCTTTGGAACAGCTTCTCAGGGAAAGCATGTCAGAGGGATCACCCGGGCTGGTGACAGGAACCTGCAGTGCCGCAAGGTGGCCGGCCCGAGGGCGCCATGCCGGAGGGACTGTCCGGCGGGAGGGACCATGTGCAGGGCAGGGCCGCAACCCCAGCAACCCCAGTGGCCGGCCTTGGCAGCTGAGATCCAGTGAACATGGGGGTCGTCAGGGAGTAAGCGGCCAGGCGGATGCCGGCAGGGCGGTGCTGCTGAGGCGGAGGCGGGGCCGGCAGGCCTGGCTCCTTCTTGCCAAAGGGCGGGCGGTGGCCGGAGGAGGCAGTGGGTGCAGGAATCACGGGCATCCGGAGGCCAGGCCTCTGGCAGGTGCCGCAGGGAGGCCCTGGACAAGGAGGAGAAAGCCATGATGGTGGTGGAGGGGTCACACCCGTTCGCTGTAGGCAAGGAAGCCATCGAGGAGGTGCTTCTTCAAGCTGCTGGACAGCCAGTGAGAGGAAGAGCTCGTGGTGGCCGCGGTAGGAGAAGCTGCCACAGCTCCCTGAAGTAAGGTGACCAGACGTCCCGCTTTTGGCAGGGCAGTCCCAAGTTTTAACAATTTGTCCCGCATCCCACGGCTTTTTAAGAAATCTTGATTTTTGGAAAGAATGCACGACAAGCTGTTGTGGGAGAACAGGGAAGGAATGTATGGTTTTCGGCGGCCATGTGGCTATTTAGCCAGGATATGAGTTTTATATTATTTTTGTTAATTTTATAATGTTAAACTTTAATAAAAACAAATAATTGTTGAGAACTGACTATTGAGAACTGCTTATCAAAGTTCGCATTGTTGATCAGTTGTTAGAATTCACTCAAATGAGAAATATGCCAAAGAATAAAATACTATACATAATTTTTATTTATTTATTATAATTGTACTTATGTGAAATTTAAAAATACATATTACAATACTACTTTTGCATTCTATGAAAATTTTTGTTGCTCCATATAGACCAAATTTTTAATCAAGAATTCCCTCCCCCCCCCCCCCATCAATGGTGTCCTGCTTTACCACGTTAACATCTGGTCAACCTTAGCCTAAAGAGACTGGGTTGGAGTCACAGCGGAGGGACACTGCTGCCTCCCCGGCTGTGGCTCCTGGAAGACCCTCCCTGGTTCCTGGAGCTGCAGCGCTGCCGCGTCTGATCAAAGCGACCATTCGTATTTGCTCTCACAGCCCCGGGCAGGCAGGCTGTGTCTTGTGACTGTAGTTTCAGTCCGTGCCTCATCTTCAAAATTAAAAATTGCTATCTTTCCTGGCGCTGCCAGGCATTTAACTAATGGGCTTTCGTGGGTGCTGATGAGATAAGACTAAGATTCATGGCTGCTCTGGAGGCTGCACTGGGCGCGTCTCGCTTGCTCTGGGAACTCACCGCAAGCGGCTGGCGCATCCCAGAGGGAGGGCTGGGCTTCCACCCGTTAGGGGCTGAGAGTTCTCTTGCGGTGCTTAGCCATCCTTTCGGGCCCATTGACTTCTGCCTTCTGGAATTTTCTGGAAAGCTTTGGAGTGTGGGTGGGACTTGTTTTCCCCGCCCTCTGCCCCGAGGTGGTTTGGGAACCACGGGGCTCAGACGAAGCTCTTTTTTCTGTTTCTGCTCCAGCGCTAGGTTTCAAGGCTGGGTTTGTGCTGAAACCCGAGCGTTCATTTTTCTTCCACTTTTGCATTGAATGTGATTCAAAACGACTTCATGGGCAGGCCGTCGCTCCCTGCCCGGTGCAGGGGCCGCGTGTCACTCAGCAAGGTCCTTCCTGGTGCGGTCACGGCCTTGGGGCGGCGGGGCAGGCTGGTCACTGAGCTCCGTTCACTGTCAGAAGATTAAATAATTACCCGTTTTATTCCATGTCTATAAGCGTCACTGTCTGTAACAGATGTCTGTGTTTTATGTGAAGGTGGCTGGATATTGTCAGTTTCCCTTTTCCATGTCCAGATTAACTGGACGTATAAAGTCAGTAATAGCCGAAACCAGTGTGGCTCAGTGGATAGAGCGTCAGCCTGCGGACTGAAAGGTCCCAGGTTCGATTCTGGTCAAGGGCGTCTGCCTTGGTTGCGGGCACATCCCTGGTAGGGGCTGTGCAAGAGGCAGCTGATCGATGATGATTCTCTCTCATCGATGTTTCTAACTCTCTGTCCCTCCCTCTTCCTCTCTGTAAAAATCAATAAACTATATTAAAAGAAATAAAGTCAGTCACAGTGCCGTTGAGGGGTGCACGCTCCCCGGCCCCTGCAGTGATTTCTCAGTTCCCGGTGGAAGTCCCGGTTTCTCCATTGCGCTGTGTTGGTCCCACGGCAGGAGGGAGAGAACATCTTCTACTTGGCGGTTGACGACATCGAGTCGGACACAGAGCTGCTGATTGGCTACCTGGACAGCGACATGGAGGCGGACGAGGAGGAGCAGCGGAGCCCGCCGGCAGCCCCAGACGAGGGCAGCCCCCCGGCTCCAGGGGAGTCCACACCCGGCAGGACAGGTACGCCCTCTGCTCGGGACCTGGCGAGCCATACGGGGGGGAGAAGCAGGGATGGGTGAATGATGGCTGCAGACGGAGTTAGCTTTGCCAGCACTGTGCTCGGCAGTGCCCAGCCGTGCGGGAGGAGCGTGCTGGGCGTGGTGACCTGCGTCACCGCCAAGGTCACGGACGCCCTGCCCTCCCGGGTGCACAGAGGAGCAAGAGGGGACTTCAGCGCCAGCCCTGCACCTGCCTTGTGACCTGGCGAGTCCCCGTGTCTCTGAGCTTTACCTCCCTTGTCCTGGGACGGCTGTGATTGTGTCCATTGCTTAAATACACCTCCTACTTCCATATCATCACCCCTGTTGTTCTTTAGCTAACAAAATAGCAATTTCCATGGTTTTTGTGAAAAAAATCAAAATTAGTAGATTTTAAAACATAGGAATTAGGTACTTATATTGTTGCTATTTTTATTTAGAATAAAACTCCAAACCCAAACCAAAACAACCAACCAACCAAGAAATAACAGAAGCTGCCCTGACCGATGTGGCTTAGCCTTTGGTGCACTGGTCCATGCATCCAAGGGTAGAAGGTTCGATTCCCGGTCATGGGCACGTACCTGGGTGGCAGTTCGATCCTGGGCCACTCAGGGCACGTGTGGGAGACAGCCGGTCATTCTGTTTCTCTCACATGGAAGTTTCCCTCTCTCTTCCTTTCTCTCTCTCCCTCCTTCTCTCCCTCTATCCCTTTTGCTCTCTATAAAAACCAATGAAAAAATATCCTTGGGTGATATAAAAAAATCCTATATAATAAAAGCCCAATATGCAAATCGACCAAAGGACAGAATAACCGGTAGGATGACCGGTTGCTATGATGCGCACTGACCACCAGGGGCAGGGCAGATGATCAATGACCAGCCAAGGCGGGTACCAGCGGGGGCCCCTCCATTGCTCCTCCTGCCGTCCCAGAGACCAGCCCTGATTGCTGGCCCGGCCTAGGGACCCCACCCGTGCACGGATTCTGTGCACCGGGCCTCTGGTGAAAGATAAAGAGAGAAAAGGAAACTGCCCAGACGCCTAGCCATGGAGAGCTTTGCTAAACAAATCATGGAACCTTCACTTAAAACCACTCTTTTTTTTTTACTTTTCCATGTGAAATGGAAAAAAAGAGCAACATGTAACGTTGCATACACAGTGTGGTCATACATGTAGCTCTTCAGGCTGAGTGTGGAATACGAAAGCACAGACCGGTCAGAAATGGACCGAGTGCTCGTTGTCTCTTCCTGGTGGTTGGTGAATTTTATTTTCTTCAGACTTCCTGCATTTTCTATGTGTGAGCTCAGTTGGTCATCAGAGAAGACATGGAAGGTACATACATGCTTGGGCAGAGCTGTGGTGGCGGGCAGGCTGGCCGTCGGCGACGGGGCCTCCCTCGCCCACTCTCAGGGCCTGTCACATAGACGTGACATTTCCCTTGAGGAGGCAGCATCCTTTTCCTGGCTGGACGGTCTCTCCGTGAGCTCAAGATTACCCGTTTTGGGGGAACCTGCCCCCCTTTGTAATGGGACACTAGCTCCTTGCCGTGAACAGTTGGCATTGCAGGGAAAATGAAGCATGATTTTGTAGTAACTTGGTACAACACAAGTGAAATTATTCAGAAAACACAAAAGTATCTTTCTTTTCAGTCACACTTCCTATTATTTTTCACGGGAAGCACAGTTCCTGTTCACAGAGATGATATGAATGTTGAGATCTGGGACCAGGAAGCACAGCTGATGTGGTTTTAAAATGTGGGCTGAGCCAAAACCGGTGTGGCTTGGTGGATAGAGCGTCAGCCTGCGGACTGAAAGTTCCCAGGTTCCATTCTGGTCAAGGGCATGTACCTGGGTTGCGGGCACATCAAGACATGCAAGAGGCAGCTGATGGATGCTTCTCTCTCATCGATGTTTCTAACTCTCTCTCCCTCTCCCTTCCTCTCTGTGAAAAATCAATAGAACATATTTAATAAAAATAAATAAAATAAAATGCGGGTGGCCTGAGCGGCTCTTCTCCTTCTCGTGACCGTAGGCTGCCGTGGCCGCGGTGAGGACCACACGTGTCCCCAGTGCGAGTCCAGCTTCCCCAGCGAGGAGGTCCTGGCCGAGCACCTGCACGCGCTGCACCGGGCGCCCGACGGGGACAAGGAGTTCAAGTGCAAGCCCTGCGGGAAGACCTTCCCTGTGCGGCAGGCCCTGCAGAGACAGTGCGTACGCAGCCCAGCGCCACCCCGGGACCTGGCTCCCCGTGTGTGTGTGTGTGTGTGTGTGTGTGTGTGTGTGTGTGTTAGAGAGAGAGAGAGAGACAGACAGACAGACAGACAGACACGGCATGGGGAGGTCGGAGCCCTCCAGGGTCGTTGCCACTCGTCTCCCTGTAGGGTGTAGACTTTTGGAACATCCTGGCTGTGAGTTTAAGAAGTAAGCATTGCTTGTGCAAACCAGGCTTTGTTCGTTTGCTCACGTGGTTTAGACATGTACTCCCAGCTCATTGGTGTAGACATGCAAATCGTAGCTGGTGCGTGGCGTGGAGGTGACAGGTCGCGCCTCAGTGGTCTGTGATTGTGATGTTCCTGCTGACGCCAGAGCCAGCGAGTGTGAGGCACGCAGAGCTCGGGGCGCCACGCAGGCAGGGGCTGTGTGGAGGCTGTTCACGTCCCCGCCACCTTGAGGATCACTCCCGTGGATGTGCGAGGGCGTGTCACCGCGATGCTATAAATGGTCCACCCATCGCTCCGCACCCTGTCACTGGTTCATAGTTAACAGCACGCGACCTTGCTCTTCCACTTCAGCGTTTTCCGGGACTGGGGATCACCAGCAGGGAGAATGTGGGCGCATGCATTTGGGAACATTTATTTTGAACAGAATGGCATTTGCATGGGAGCAAGAACTCCTCAGCAGAGGTTTAGGGTTTTATCCGCTCGTTCACTGAAGAAATTCTGAAAGCGGCGGCCCTATTCCTCAGTCACCACCCGATGGTCACACATCCACTTCGGCTCCTGAAACTTGAGATGAGGATTTCTGCCCAAAACGTAATACTTAAATTTATGCTAAAATTTTACAATAACAAGAGACTAAGCATTTGGAAATGTTATAGGCTCTTAAACACACACACACACAGACACACACACTCGGGCTGTGCACCTTCAGCAGAGGTTAACGCTGCGTTCCCGTCAGCGTTTTTTGAATTCGGTGTGACTGACTCCACACCTGAGCCGGCTCTGACAGTTACACTCGGGACTCCTCCCGATCGCAAAGGGCACAGGCGAGTGGAGAGGGAGGGCACTCCGCTGGCTGTTCGGAGCAGAGGCGTTTTCATCATCGCTGTTCCTCGCCTTCCCTCCCCCTCAGTGCTCTGCAATGCCCGGCCAGAGGCAGCCCGAAGGACTCCTCCCATGGAAGCTTCCAGTGCTCCGTCTGCAGTGCGCCCTTCAGCTCAGCGCCCAGGTGCGTGGGGTGAGCGGAGGCCCTGGGTCGCTGGGTGCCTGCGGGTCCCTGTGGAGTGAGGCTTCGGGCCTCTCCGTGCTTTAGCCCACATGCTGTCCCTGTCCGCCCAGTAACGCAGGCGCTGACTGGAGTGGCGGGGGGGGGGGGGGGGCGGGGGGCACACTGACCCTGAGCAGCGGGGGAGGGGGAGGGACACACGCGCTCCAAAGCTCCCCCCCTCCCCCCGCAGCTGTGAGCAGCACCAGGCGGCCTGTGGGAGCAAAGCCCGCTTCGTGTGCAAGGCCGGCAGCTGCGGGAAGAGGCTCAAGAGCAGGGAGGCCCTGAGGAGGCACCAGGAGAATGTCCACGCAGGTGAGTCCTGCAGGGGCTGTGACAGGCACCCTCCCGGCCGAACTGTCTGTCTGTCCGTCCGCAGCCCTCTGTCTGTCTGTCTGTCCGTCTGCAGCCCTCTGTCTATTTGTCTGCCCACAGCCCTCTGTCTGTCTGTCTGCAGCCCTCTGTCGCTGTGGAGTGGACAGCTGGCCTCCCCTCCACGTGTGTGCAGACATGCGTCCACACCCCCACACCACCACCACCCCCCCTCCGCCCCCGACACTGTTTCTTTTCTGAGTCGATGTTGGCAGAACCGGCCGCCCTCCTGCCGGAGTCCCTCTGCCTTCCTGTCCTCACAGGAGAATCCGCTCCCGATGCGTCTCTTCTCCTGCATCGGAGAAGAGGACCGGCCAGCGTGTGCCGCGGGGTGGATGGACTGTAGGGTCAGGACAGCAGATGCCGTTTGATGCTTCCTGATGGCGGGGTAAACTCTACTCCCTACACCCCTCGTTTAGTTCTGGGTGTTCTGCTTCTGTTGTAGGAGATCCTAAGAAAAAGCTCATCTGTGTTGTGTGCAACAAGAAGTGTTCTTCAGCATCCAGCCTCCAGGAGCACAGGAAGGTCAGTGCGATGAAGACGATGCCCATCGGAGCGTGTGGGTTTTTTTTTTTTTTTTTTTGTCATATATGGTGTCTGCCATGTACATCTAAGTTGATTTTTTTTGTTGTCATTAATGTCAGTACAAACATTTAAAAGTGAAAGACGGAGATGTAGAGAGGAACCTTTCCCAAAGACTGTCCTGAGGGGTTGTTCAGAATCAGTGGGGCTATTTCCTCAATAGTTCCTTCCCGGCAAGCTTGGTCCTTGCTGTTGGTTCCAATCCTGGTAGATCTCGACCCTCGCTGCTGCTGGTGGCGGAGAACAGCGCCCACGCTGTCTCTACAGGAGCTAATGTCACTGATGAGCCCGGGCTGGCACTGCCTCCACTGCAGCTTTGTGCCTCTGACTTAGCCTTTTTGAAGCCATGGGCAGCTTTGACCACTCCACGTGGCTGGAGACCTCTGATGCCTCCCAGAGGTTGGTTTCAGTATGTGACATTGCTGGTAGGTGGTGCTTGAAGAAGAGGATGCCAGTTACATTTTCATATAGTGCAATAGCCTACATTACTATATATTATCCTATATTCCAGTAAGATATACTGTGATCCTCTTTTTAAAATATGTTTTATTAATTTCACAGAGGATGGGAGAGGAAGAGAGAGATAGAAACATCAATGATGAGAAAGAATCATTGATCAGCTGTCTCCTGCAGGCCCTACACTGGGGATGGAGCCCCCAAACTGGGCATGTGACCTGACCAGGAATCAAACTGTGTGACCTCCTGGTTTTTAGGTCAACACTCAACCACTGAGCCACGCCAGCCAGGCTGTGATCCTTCTTGAAAATTACTTAGTTTGGGATTGAAATTGGTGTTATTCCCCTCCATTTCACTGTACATTTATGTAGCATTAGGCATAAATAAATAGCATTACTTGTCATTTTCACTTTAAACCTGGTTGTCTTATTAAACCTTTTTAGGAGTTTTGAAAATAGCTTTAGCCTGAATTTTCCACTACACATAAGATATTTAATGCAAGATTGCTTTCATGCATAGTAAATGCTCTCTGTTTTATACTTTGGGTAATATCAGTTCAATTCAACCTTTAAAAGTGTTTCATGATTCAGAAGCCATGAGAGTTACAAGTATACAAGTATGATTATTCTGCAGTATTTTTAAGTTTCCATTTTATAAATGCATGAATCATCATTTTTATGCTGTATATCCTAGTAAAAGTTTAGCATTAAAAATGAAAATAAATGCGATTTCATGTATGTGTGGCTGAGAAGGCATCTCATCATTTTTAGAGCATTTTGTCATTATAAAGGGCATTACTCATGTGTCACAGGAACATGGCTTAGGAATATGAGCCTGTATTTACTATCTTGAATAGACAGTGCATGCCGCAGCCTTGCTCTGGGTGGGCTTCCAGTAGTGGAAGGACTGCCTTTCAGACGTCCCCGGCAGGGTCTCTCGGCACCACGTGGCCCTTGCCGTGGGCGTGCTGTTCTGAGGGACCTGCAGCTCTGACCCCACCCATCTCTTAAACAGATTAGGTGCCCTGCACCCAGGGAGGCAAGCCAGCCTAGTGGGACCGCATCTTCTGCTTCTACTTGTTTCTCTCCTCTTTCCCCTACTTCTCACAACTGCCTTTGCTGGCTCACCAGGAGTCAGCTCTGACCAAAGCGGAAGGCGGCGGTCAGCCTCTAACCTGCCGTTTGTTGGGCCAAGATTGCAGACCTGGGTTCTGTGTCTCCACTTGCTCCCTCTTTTTAGGGCCACTGAGCTCAAGGGAGCCATTCACCGGGAGACGGCGGCCTTGCCCTCGCTGCTCACTGCACACTGCCATCCGTGCCCGGCAGGACTTCCCGTGACCTTCCTCTTTGTCAGACCCAGCCGTGCTGCTGTTACAACACGCTCGTGTGATGCTTTACAGAAAGGCTAGCGTTAATTTGCGCTAGCTAGGTCAGCAGTGTTACCTAGTCAAACTGTGCAATCTTATTTTCTTTTAATGACATGTTTACTAGTTAACTTAGCCTTATTGCAATTTTAATACACATAGGATAGAATGAATAGATTAGGGCTGAACTATAATATACTAGAGGCCCTGTGCACAAAATTTGTGCATGCAGGGGAGGAGGTTATCCCTCAGACCACCTTCACTCTCTAATCCAGGAACCTTTGGGGGACATCCCTCTCACAATCTGGGACCACTGCTCACCTGCCTGCCTGCTGATCACCCTTAACAGCCTCCCCCTTCCAGCCTGGTCGCCCCCAATTGCCCCCGCCCCCTGCCAGCCCGATTGCCCCATGCAGCCTGTTTGGTCATCCATTTGGTTGCGATGGTCACTTAGGTTTTTATATATATATAGTTTGGTTATTGCCATAGCAACTTCTGCATGTTTTATTTAAGCTCTATAAAATGTATATGACTTTGATAGTTGACTTAACCATCAATTTAACCTTTTGCAGATCCATGAGATATTTAATTGTCAGGAATGTATGAAGAAATTCATTTCGGCGAACCAGCTAAAACGCCATATGATCACCCACTCAGGTAAAACACGTGCTTTTAGCTCTCTGTTGAAATCGCACGGATGTGGCCTCGTCACTCTCAGGAGTGCTGAGAGGGCGGCTGGAGACCTGGCTGTGGGTTGTGGCGTAGCCATCACTAGCCATGCGGTTCTGAACAGGTTACTTAACCTCGATGGGCTTCAGCCTGTCTGTGGAGCCGGGGTGGCTGGTCTGAATGGTTCTGAGGATCTCCCAAGCCCCCCTTTAGTTTGCTCCTCGGTCTGCTGGAGCTGTAGTCTCTGCATTTCATCTGTGATGCGGGACGCCGCTTCCGACGCTTCACAGCTGCCAGTAGGTCACGGAGCTGGTGTCTGTGCGGCGACCTGGAGGCCTGGCCCCGGGGACCTGGGGAACGGTTGCAGCCCCTGCTCTCGAGATGCTCTCTCGTCTCGCCGAAGACCCGGTAAACGTTAGCGAGGCGTTTCCACGTCCATTTTGAGATGGTTCCCATTTATTTATTTATTTATTTATTTATTTATTTATTTATTTGTAATATATTTTTTATTGGTTTTTCACAGAGAGGAAGAGAGAGGAATAGAGAGTTAGAAACATCGATGAGAGAGAAGCATCCATCAGCTGCCTCTTGCACACCCCCTACTGGGGACGTGCCCGCAACCAATGTACATGCCCTTGACGGGAATCGGACCTGGGGACCTTTCAGTCTGCAGGCCGACACTCTATCCATTGAGCCAAACCGGTTTCAGCAGACGGTTCGCTTTTAAAGCCATGGTTTCAGCAGACGGTTCACTTTTAAAGCCACGTCTGCATCAGGAGTAGGTCTGCACCGCAGATGTTTAAAAAAACCAGCTCTGAGGGTGGTTTGTATTCTGTGGAGTCTCGTTCTGGAGCTCAGGAAGTCTGTACCATGAAGCCGTCTCAGTGTCGCCGAATGTCTGCTTTGCCAGGAGGTAGAGACGGGTGTTCTGTCTCATGGAGCTGAGCGGCCCGGACGGTGCCCTCAGAGGGGCTTGGTGAGAAGTGACAGCACCCTCCCTCGGTGGGTGTCAGCGTGAGGAGGGTGAGCAGGGTGTTCACAGCCGCCCCGGGGCCTGGTATCCCGCCAGCAGGAGGCAGGTCTGGCCCTTTTACCTTCACATCCTTCCGTCACTGCCAGGCCACGCCCAGGCCGGAGGTGATGGGAGCTCACACCTACGAGCAGGTTTGCCCGTGGAAGTGAGATTCCTTCTCGGACTCTAATTATCGTTGTGTCTGAGCTGCTCCGCACGACCCGTGTACAGAGCGGGTCTGAGCACCGGCTCCGCTTCCTGGCGACAGGTCTGGCGCCGGCGGGCCCTTGGGCCTCGTTTCATGGTCGTTTCCACGAGGGTCCTGGGGGATGGGGGGCTGCACTCCCTCGATGACGTGGGTCTGAGGCGTCTGCACCCCTCCTTCCCACAGAGAAGCGGCCCTATCGCTGTGAGATCTGCAGCAAGTCCTTCAAGAGGCTGGACCAGGTGGGCGCCCACAGGGTCATCCACAGCGAGGACAAGCCCTACAAGTGCAGGCGCTGCGGCAAGGGCTTCGCGCACAGGAACGTCTACAAGAACCACAAGAAGGTACGCTGGGCCCCGTGTTCCCCACGCGCTGCCCGATTTCCTGTCCTTTCTGGTTTGAAGCCGTTTCTGTGTGTCGGGGCGACTGTCCCTGGAACAGCTGGAGGAGACGGTGCTGTGGCGGAGCCCTTTCTCGGGCCGAGGCCTGGGACCTGTCCCGCCCACCCAGAGGGGCCTCTGTCCTCTGTTTTGAGGGGCACAGTCACGCTGCCGGCTTCCTCCTCCCCTCCTCCTCCCTCCGAGGTGGGACAGGACAGGCTGCTCATGTTCCCTGGACATCCCCTCCCCTGTGGTGTGGGTGCCTTCCACATGCCCGTCTGCCTCCAGGCTCTCTGCAGGCCTGTCCCTCCCGGGGCCCGGCCGCAGCTCCAGCTGGTCCTCTCTTGGGTCAGCCCCACCCGTGACCTCTGCCACCAGCTCTCTCCTGACCAGTCCCGAGGGATTTGCTTTTTGAACCCAAGCTTCAGACCCGCACTTAGGGCCACTTACTTGACTCATACCTGAGCATCTTTCTTTCTTCCTTCCTTCCTTTCTTTCTTTCTTTTTAATTAATTTCTTTATTGATTAAGGTATCACATATTTGTCCTCAACCCCCACTCCAATCCCCCACTCCCTATTGTCCTTGACCACTGGTTAGGCTCATATGTGTGCACACAAGTCCTTTGGTTGATCTTTCCCCTTTATCCCCACCCTCCCTCTGAGGTCCAACAGTCTGACCCATGGCTCCTTGTCTCTGGGTCTGTTCTTGTTCATCAGTCTGTGTTGTTCGCCATTTCCCCCAGATGAGTGAGCTCATGTCCTACTGGAAATATACATATAAGAATCAAAAATGAGACAAGCAATAATCGTTATGAGAGAATCTTAAAGGCTGGGCGTCTTTCTGACCCCATGCATTTGGCATGCCCCAGAGAGACCTTTTCCTTCCTTTTGCCCCATAACCTCTCTCCTGGAGTTTCCTGGTTTTGTTCACAACAGAAACATAGACTGAGCCCTGCGCCTTCCTTCAGGTTTAGCCCCTTTTTGGGATGAGAAGGCCCTTTTTGGGATGAGAAGGCAGTTCCTAGAGTGTCTCCCCGCTGCCTGGTCCCACCCCGTGGCACTCATACTCGGTGTTACCGTCCTGATGATGCTCGGCAGAACAGTCATGGGCATTAAGGAGGCTTCCCGTCTCCCACCTCCCGCTCTGGGCTTTTGTGTTATTAGCAGATCCCAGTGCTGGGCACCTCAGAACACACCTCCCCCTCTCCCCCCAACCCCAACCCCAACCCCGCCCCGTCACTACGACCTCAGCCATTCCTTCCTCACTTTCTGCCCACCGCACCTGGAACACCTGACAGGGTCCTCATTGGTGTGACCTCTAACCCCTTCCTCCTCCCGGAAGGACGGTGCAGCAAGATATCATCCCTCAGTTTCCTCTGTTGATTTTCGTCTGGGTTTCCTTCCTACAAGTTCTTGTTTCGGAATGTTCAGTTTTATCCTACCTACTTTGTGTATGTTATAGGTAATGTTTGAATTGGGTTCAGAAAACTTGTCCAAAGAGACTGGACATCTTAGAAATGTATGTTAACATGTACTCGTGGTGTAACAAATATTTGCTTATTGATTTTGATTGATGGAAGCAAGCCCTTAAGTAACATGTATATAATACCTTTTAAAATAGCTGTTACTTCTTGTCCGCTTGCAGTATGCCATTGGGCTTACACAGCAGACCTCCGTAGCTGGGAATATTGTATAACTTTTGACTCCCACCCAGACCTCAATGCTGAGAGCCTGCTGCTGACAGGAAGCCTGACAGGTCACACAAACAGCCGGTTCACACAGCTTTTGTGTGTTACATGCCTTGCATACTGTATGATTTCCATACACAGAGACAATGAAATGCATAGGAATAAAAAGAAAAAGTCAAGAAAACCATTAGGAAACAAAAGTACATTTACAGTATTTACTGAAAAAACAACAACAACACAAAAAACAAACCCCGCTGCCTGTAAGTGCACCCACACTGTCCAAACTGTGCTGTTTGAGGGCCTGCTGTAGTTATCCGGCGTTTGCTAAGACTTTCCAAAGACATCTCTATTTACATAATTTAAAGAGTGAGGATTCAGCCAAAACCGGTTTGGCTCAGTGGATAGAGCGTCGGCTTGCGGACTGAGGGGTCCCAGGTTCGATTCCGGTCAAGGGCATGTACCTTGGTTGCGGGCACATCCCCAGTGGAGGGTGGGCAGGAGGCAGCTGATTGATGTTTCTCTCATCGATGTTTCTAGCTCTCTGTTCCTCTCCCTTCCTCTCTGTAAAAAATCAATGAAATATATTTTTTAAAAAAGAAAAGAAAGAAAGAAAGCCAGACTCACCGGAGTGCACAGGTTTGATGGATGGCATCTCGGGTGGCCTCCTGGGTTCTCGCCGTGTGCGGAGCGCGGGCCTCAGCTGTCCCGTGCGCCCACCTTCTGCCTCTGGAATCCCGTGACGGGAACAGCCCTGCCCGAGTCCCACTCAGCCGCTGGATCTCTCGTGTTCCCTCTCTGATGAAATCGACCTGCCCGCGTTTATGAACTTTTCACAGTTTGGCTGAGGTTACGCCCTGTGGGATCTGGTCTGTGCTCTCGGCACCTTCTCTGTACCGGAGCAGTACGCCGCATGGAAGCGATCATGAAGACAGGGAAGCACAGCAGCAGCGCGGCCTGCAGTGCCCAAAGTGCTCAGAAAGCCTTTTTCCACTCAAAATTTTCACTGAGTGGCCAGATTATTATGATCTCTCAACGCATAATTATCTGGCCACTCAGTGTATGTCCTATATAATAAAAGGCTAATATGCAAATTGTCCCCTTAACCAAGAGTTCAACCAGCAGGCAGGCTGGCCCATGTCCCCTCCCCATGGCCAGGCTGGCCGGACCCCACCCATGCATGAATTCATGCACCAGGCCATACACACACACACACACACACACACACACACACACACACACACTAGAGGCCCGGTGCATTGGGGTCCCTCAGCCCAGCCTGCACCCTCTCTAATCTGAGACAGTTGGACATCCCTCTCACAATCCAGGACTGCTGGCTCTCAGCTGCTCGCCTGCCTGCCTTCCTGATTGCCCCTAACTGCTTCTGCCTGCCAGCCTGATCACACCCTAACCACTCCCCTGCCAGCCTCATTGATGCCTAACTGCTCCCCTGCCAGCCTGTTTGCCCCTAACTGCCCTCCCCTGGTCCCTCTCAACTTCCCTCCCCTGCTGGCCATCTTGTGGTGGCCATCTTGTGTCCACATGGGGGCAGGATCTTGACCACATGGGGGCAGACATCTTGTGTGTTGGATTGATGGTCAATCTGCATATTACTCTTTTCTTAGATATGATAGAGGCCTGGTGCATGGGTGGGGGCCAGCTGGTTTGTCCTGAAGGGTGTCCCAGATCAGGGTGGGGGTTCCCTTGGGGCATGGGGTGGCCTGGGCGAGGGGCCTGTGGTGGTTTGCAGACTGGCTACACTCCCTGGCAACCCAAGTGGAAATCCTGGTATCTGGGATTTATTTACCTTCTACAATTGAAACTTTGTAGCCTGGAGTGGAGCCGAGCCTCCTGCTCACTGTGTGGCTGTGACATTTCCGTTGGAATTTATGTGTCTTCTATAATTGAAACTTTGTAACCTGGAGCAAAGGCCTGGGCAGGCCAGGGCTGCAGAAGGTTGGCTTCTTCCATCACCAGGGGCAACCCTAGCCTCCTGCTCTCTCTAGCTCCGTGGCTGCCACCATTTCTGTTGGAATTTATTTATCTTCTATAATTGAAACTTTGTAGCCTTGAGTGGAGGCCTGGGGGCTCGCCAGGGTGTGTGGAAAGCTTGGCTTCCTCCATCACTAGGGAAACCCAAGCCTCCCTCCTGCTTGCTCCATGGCCCCAGCCAACTTGGTTGGGGTTAATTTGCATACCTGCTCTGATTGGCTGGTGGGCATGGCTGGTGGGTGTAGTGGAGTGGTTTGTTAATTTGCATATTGCCCTTTTATTAGATAGTATACACACATGGATACACACAAACACACACACACTGAGTGGCCAGATTATTATGCATTCAGAGATCATAATAATCTGGCCACTCAGTGTATATGTACTTATGTAATGTGGAAGGCTTCACGAGTTTACATGTCATCCTTGCACATGCTAATCTCTCTTTTAAAAAAATATTTTTTTTATTGATTTCAGAGTGAGGAAGAGAGATAAAAACATCAGTGACGAGAGGGAATCATTGTTAAGCTGCCTTGTGCATGCCTCACACTGGGATCAAGCCCACAACCTGGGCCTGTGTCCACAGGTCGATGCTCAGCCACGGAGCCATGCCAGCTGGGCTAATTTTCTCTATACTGTTCCGATGTTCGTGTATGTGCTGCTGAAGTTAGTACCAAAATTATATTAAAATTCACTGTATTTTCTTCTAGTATGCTTAAGGTTTTATTCCAAATTGTAAAAACAAAACAAAACCTCTCAATTGAAATGAAATTTATCTTATTGTAAGGGGTGTGAAATAGACCAAACTTATTTTTTTCCTGAATGTCTATGGAATCTACTAAAAACCATTTGCTAAACATTTTACAGTCTTCCTATCAATTCAGAATGCCATATTTTCCTGTTACTAAATAATCAAATATTTTTTGTAATAAAAGAAACCTATTCTTTTTTCTATTTTATTAATCTACTTCTTATTTCCACATAAAATTTTAGATTTGTTTTGTGTTTGGTTAATCTTAAGTTATTGGGTTTTGTTTTGTTTTTTGAGGATATTTTTCCATTAATTTTTAGGGAGAGTGGGAGAGAGAGGGAAAGACAGAGTGAAATATCCATGTGAGAGAAACATGTCAATTGGTTGCCTCCTGGGCAAGCCCTGACCAGTTGGTAGAGGAGCCTGCAACTGAGGTACATCCCTTTGACCAGAATTGAACCCTGGGCCGCCTTCGGTCCACAGGCCAACGCTCTATCCACTCGCCAAACGGGCTGGGGCTTTTATAGTGACTTTTGACTGGGAATCAAACCCATGACCCTTCTGTGTGTGGGCTGACACACCAACCACTGAGCACACCGGCCAGGGCCATTTTAAATTTCTGTGGCTTAATATCTGTAGTTTATCCTGTCTTAATGAAGTATTGTTCTTCTCATCCTTTATATTTTTCACCACCGAAAACAGGCATGATCATACCCTTTCTCAGCAACACTATGTTTATCCTCTATAATAATAGTCCTATCCTATGTAATAGAAGGGTAATATGCAAATTGACCCTAATGGCAGGATGACCAGTGGATTAGTGACTCTGAGGCTCACTCACCACCCCTCGGTCCCTTCCCCCGCCGTCAGGCAGCAAATACCCGGTGGGGAACAGGGAACGGGGGTGGGTGGCATCGGGGCCAGGGCCGGCTGTGGGTGGCTGGGGAAGATGGCCCTGACCGTGGCCAGGCCCAGGGACCACACTGTACACGGATCTCGTGCGCCGGCCTCTAGTGGGTTATAATGTCCACCAGACTGAGGAGATGTGCAATCACCATGCTGTGAATGGTGACCTTCCTCTAAAGTATTCCCTTCATCTTTATAGCACGTGCACCATAAAAACCCACCCGTTATGTGATTTACTTATTGTAATAAGAGCTCAGTGCGGCTTGTGAGTGTTGGTGGGACTTTGCCCCCCATAGTGGAGCAGGGTGTTAGCCACTGGTGTGTGCCCAATGGACGCATGCCGGTGTGGGATGGAAGGTGCATGCCGGTGTGGGAAGGAAGGCTGGGGTTTTGGCTCTGGGTTTTAGATCTGGCAGGCGGTTTGCAGGTGTTTATCGTTATGTTTTGTTTTCTCTGTGTAACGATGCTTGTCGCATCTGAGCCATTTGGCATTTAGCAAATTACTGAGACTGCTGGAGCCTTAATCTTCTCATCTGTACAAGGGACAGTAAGAGCGGTCTTCATTAATTGCTGCTAGAATGAAGTGAACTAATTCATGGGAAGTGGTTCGCCTGGGATGCAAAATGAACATTGAATGCATCTGCCGAGCTGAATTGTAACGAGTGGCTGTCCTGGTTTAACGGGGAAGCATCACCCGACTGACCGTTCCCTGGAGGTGGTCACTGACATGGGGCAGGGCGTGGGGAGGGTGGAAACGGTCACCCGGTCCCTTTCTGATGAGGTGCCGGCCCTGAAGTTGAAGCCCGGGGTTGATCCAGGCACTTCAGTCTCGAGAGGTGACTCCTTTTGTCGGACGAGAGCCCAAGGAACCCCTGGAGCCAGCTTAGGAGTGTTTTGTGGTCATGGGCACCGTTTCCTGGACCACGTATGAACACATATGAAACATCTAACCAGTGTGAGGATGTGAAAGGACACTTGTTTGTCCCGTGCACACAGCGTGTTGGTGTGAGCGGTGTGGGTGGACGGAGGTCGCCGGGAGAAGCAGGTCTTGGCTGCATTCCCGTCTCTCCTCTTTCTCACCTGGACCCCGAGCCCCGTTTCCTGCGAGGGTGTGCGGGCTCTGCATCCTCCTGACTCAGTCTCTCCTCTGCAGACCCACTCCGAGGAGAGGCCGTTCCAGTGCGAGGAGTGCAAGGCCCTCTTCCGGACCCCGTTCTCCCTGCACAGGCACCTGCTCATACACAACAGTAAGTCCGTCAGGCGGCAGGGCTCCGGGATGACCTTGAACTTGTCTTATCCGGGCGGCCACAGGAGCACAACCCCAAGGAGCTGTCTGCTGTGCACACAGAACAGCAACCTGTCTCTCCTCTCCCCTCGTCCTTGCTTGTTTTCCCACGGTACGATCAGCCGTTTCATGAGACAGTCTATTTTCTATCGCTCGCACCATGGTCCAGTTTGTATGGAAAACATGTTCTATGTCCTATGAGGTCTCTTTGAAATTTGTTCTAAAACAAACATGTCGGTCCCTCTTAAATGTAATGATTTACACTCTTGGCGCCAAAATGTTTTACAGTTTGTTTTTTTAAAAAAATTGTATTGATTTTTTACAGAGAAGAAGAGAGAGGGATAGAGAGCTAGAAACATCGATGAGAGAGAAACATCAATCAGCTGCCTCTTGCACATCCCCTACTGGGGATGTGCCCGCAACCAAGGTACATGCCCTTGACCGGAATTGAATCCGGGACCTTTCAGTCCGCAGGCCAATGCTCTATCCACTGAGCCACACCAGTTTCGGTATACTGCAGTTTGATGGGAGAAGCGGTGGCAGGCATTCACATCTACTACGCCAATCTCATGGAGGCGCAGTCCCTCCCAGGAAAACATGCACGTGCAGGGAAGGACAAGGAAACAGGGCAGGCTGGGGGGGTGGGGTGTGATGTCAGGAGCTCACAGGCCTTTGCACTTGGGAAGGTCAGAGTTCACATCGAACATGACCCCTGGGTGGAAGAACTGAGAGGATCGGGGCGCAGAGAAGGCAGCACTGCAGGGGCTCGAAGTGCGGGGAGCAGCCCGCTCTGCATCAGCTCTTCCCCTCTCAGCACGCGGCTCCCATGTCTCTCTTCCTGGCGTGGGTTCCATTTCCTTTGTTTATTAGACACGCCACCCAGAGAAAGTCCGTCCAGCGTCACAGGAGAGCTGTGTGGGAGCACCACGGGACACACAGCCACGTCGCTGGGGCCACCTCTGTCCTGGAGAGGAGAAGGTGTTAACGCAGCCCAGGGGCGAAGTGGGGGCGCTGCCCGGGTGTTCGGGAACCAGAGGCTCCCGCCCCACTGCACCCGAATGGAAGGAAATGGTGTGACGAGTCCCAGAGACTTTCCGTGGAACATCCTCCACGGATGAAATTCCTCTGCAGATCACACTCTAATATTTCCGAGGGAAGCAGAGTCATTGCTCATTCCTGATAGCAGAAGGCACAGATAAGATCGAATCTTGGAAGACATTTTCTCTGGTCCGTAGGAGTATTGAAAACACCAGAATGATGAAGATATAAAAGCTTTTATGAAAACCGAGTGTGATGATGATAAAGATAGAACGTGTGGCTGTGGCTGTAGCCATGTGCCCTCCGGCCCCTCGCTGCGCTGGGGAGGCTCTCCTCAGACTCCCGGTCCTCCTCCTAGCACACACGGCTGTGCGTCCCACAGACAGCATGTGTCACGGGATCGCAGGCCCGTCCATCCCGTCTCCCTGTCGTTGGGCAGAACAGGGTCCCTGTTCTGAGAGGAGCTGTTTTAGAACAAGGGTTTAACCAGGGAGCCTCGTTCATACCCTGAAGACTTGCAACCATGGCCTCATACTCGGGAATTTTTTCTTTGGATGGCTGAAGTTTTATTTATTTTAGTATTTATAATTTTTATTGATTTTAGAGAGGAAGGAAGAGAGAGAGATAGACATCAATGATGAGAGAGAATCATGGGTCGGCTGCCTCCTGCATGCCCCAGGCATGGGGGTTTGAGGCCACAACCTAGGCGTGTGCCCTAATCGGAACTGAACTATGACCTCCTGGTTCACAGGTAGTCCCTCAAGCACTGAGCCACGCCGGCCAGCCAAGAATTCTCAGGAAAAGGAATTGAATATTTTTGACTTCTTCCTATTGGTTCTGATCCATTTGAGGCAGAGGATTGCGGTGACCAGTCTGGGCCGTGCCTGTGTGTTTAATATTACACTGATCGGCACGTTGATCAGGGGGTTAGGAAGCTGCATCAGGATGTCTGGTTAGAAAGATTGGCTCTGGGATTGAGCGAGGAAACGAGTGACTTAAGGAGGATGGAAGCTGGAAGCGGTGCACACAGGAGAAAACACTAGCCCGTGTCCCACACGCAGGAAACGGGAAACCTTCCATCTTCACCACGTGGAGGGGGGAGGTGACCCTACGTCCGATCAAGAGAGGAGGAGAACGTGCCGCCATTGTTCTGGAAATTACCGCCCTTTCCTAATATCCTGGAAGCCGAAAGGCAGGCTACCAGCCAGCTCCTTGGTTTTAAAAAGGGGGTGGACGTGGGAGGGACTGGATAAATTTACAGCAAAGAAATCTGGTAAAATCAAATAAAATCTCACACCAGGATTTTAAAACTCTGATACACTTTAAAGCCAGGAAATCTGGGGTTAAAATGTGAGGAGAAAGGTGCCGTGTGGTGAGGTTTTGCTCAGGATCTCACATTTTGATGCTTTTGACATGTTTAATGAAAATGCTTGGGTAGGGGCGATCTTGGAGGATTTGGTTTTTTAATTTGTTTCAGTGCCTGACTGAGATCTGGCATAATTAACATTTGTCACCTCATGTCAACTCATCCTTCATTCTGCTCTCACCGGTTTTCTACACCAAAAAAAATGTTCAGATAAACCTAAGGAGATACTGAGAGACACACTAGGTCCCCACAGCATCACCCACCACACAGATGCACAAAGCAACTGCACACAGAGCTCCCAGAATCCTCCCTGGCCCGCGACGCCTGCCACGCCTGTGTGACTTGGTCTCAAACACCACATTTCCCCAGGCCCCCGAGAGACTCAGCTGCCGGCACGATGATGGAAATACAGAGGGAGGCGGCTGCCTCTCCCCCTTCCCTCTCCCCCTCCTCTTAGTCCTCAAATGTGCTGTGAAGGCGTGCGGGCCTCCCCGGTCTGAGTGGATGCTGGCTGTGAAGGAGGTGCCAGGAGGCTGGGGCTGAGGCTGAAGTTTTAGTTAAAAATATATATATATTTGGTCTTGGGCCACCCTGCTAGCGGTTCTCAACCTGTGGGTCTTGGACTCACAGGCCGAGAACCGCTGCTGTGGAGCCTAAGACCGTCAGAAAACACAGGTATTGACGTTACCATTCATTAACAGTGGCAAAATGACAGTTGTGAAGTAGCAACGGAAATAATGTTATGGTTGGGGGTCACCACAACACGAGGAGCTGAGTTAAAGGGCCGAGGCATCGGGAGGGTTGAGAGCCGCTGGCTTAGAGTTGGGAATGGGCACGGAGAGCCCGGCACCCATGCCAGAAGAGCTGAGAGGCGGCGCTCCGTGAACTTTAAAAAGTGCCCAGAGCTCCCGAAGTGGCTTCCCCTGCAGCCGAGGCTACGAATGACGGAAGGCACCCGGGGCGCTGGGGGTAGAAGCGGGAGTCGCCCCTCTAGGCTCCCTATCTCCCCAAAGTGTCTGAGAGCCTGAGCAGAACCCCTCCCAGCAGCTTCACGCCCACTGAGAACCTCTGTGGGGCTCCCGTCCACATACCTGAGCCCGGGTCCCAGAGACCCTGTTGAGGCAGCCCGGGTTCGAGGCCCCTGTCCCGGGGTGGATGGGAAGGCGGCTCTTGCCACTCTGCCTCCCGCAGGCCTCACCCCCAGCTGGCTGCCGGTGAGCGGGCCTGCCTGTACTCCCCGCCCCCCGCCCCCGGAAGGCCGTGTGGGTGGCTGTGGGATTGACTGATGAAATGAGGGGTCTCCAACCCATCTCCTCTCCTTGAAAGAAGCCTTTTGTCCCCTCAAGATGCCACGTAGCTCAAACCCTGCCCTGGAAACTGACTTTTAAAAAAAAAAATTCTTTATTGATGAAGGTATCACATATTTGTCCTCAATCCCCCATTCCAATCCCCCACCCCACCCCCACTCATGCCCCACCCCCTATTGTCCTTGGCCACTGGCTAGGCTCATATGTGTGCACACAAGTCCTTTGGTTGATCTCTCTCCTTTTCCTCCCCCTCCCTCTGAGGCCCAGCAGTCTGACCATGAAACTGACTTTTATAACTAGCTGGTGGGACCCCAGGAGATGAACTGAATGCCACATTTCCCAGGCGCGGAGGCTGAGCGCACGGAAGCTAAAGGGCTTCCCTGGCCACGCAGTGACTCTGCAAACGTGGAGCCGGCTTGCTGTGGCCGCTCCCCTCTGTGGCTGGGATGCGTGGTCAGGGCCAAGGCCGGCAGCGTGTGAGGCCGCCGGCAGCACCCGCGTGGCATCTCATGTTCCTCTCCCATGACCCCCTGTTTCCAAGGCGAGAGGACCTTCAAGTGCCACCACTGCGACGCGACCTTTAAGAGGAAGGACACGCTGAACGTGCACGTGCAGGTGGTGCACGAGCGGCACAAGAAGTACCGCTGCGAGCTGTGCTCCAAGGCCTTCGTCACGCCCTCCGTGCTGCGCAGCCACCGCAAGGTGAGCGGGGCGCTGTCCCGGCCAGGGGTGCCTGCAGGGCCGGTGGGGCGCCGGGGCCTGGGCGGTCACCCGCCCGAGGGGTTGTTTTCAAATCCCTGCGACACGCTGATCGGAGGGGGTTTGAAGCCAGTGGGGAGGCGTGTGACTGTGGTTGGAAATCGCATGCGACAGTAAATCACGTCCAGGAGGAAAGGGTGTGCACTGGGCCATCGCTGCCCATCTCCCTGGATTAACTCGCCTCTTTCCCCCGCCCGTGCAGACGCACACGGGGGAGAAGGAGAAGACCTGCCCGTACTGCGGCCAGAAGTTCGCCAGCAGCGGGACGCTCCGCGTGCACATCCGCAGCCACACCGGTGAGGGCCCCGGGCCCCTGGAGGGCGGGGGAGGGGAGGTTGGTGCTTCGGGACCCTGCGTCCTGACACCCCAGACCCCTCCAGACAGAGCACCCACCGCCCCTGCTTTCTCTCCTGAAATGTCTACAAGATCAAGTTTCTTACTCTAGAATGTGTTTGAATGAGTGGCCTTCCGCAGACAAAATTGAGTATCTGGCGTGGACATAACCCCTCGCTGGTCAGTGTGATGACTGGCTCACTGTGCCCACTGTTCGAGGGGCAGAGGGGAGCGGAGTCCCTTTCTGTGGGGGCCGGGGCCTCCTCTCAACATCCTCCTGTCAGCCTCCGGCATTTCTTTCCCCAAAGGCCCTGCCCTGTGGGACCCCACACCGCCCCCCTGATGCTGCCCCTCTGCCACGCCCAAGCCCATCGGTGCCACGGCACATGGGTCTCTCCCCGTGTGGGGCTCTGACATGCCGCACAGGCCGCCGGGGAGATGCGGGCTCACTGAGCCAGCGGGTCTTCCGAGTTCACACCGTCCCTGGCCTCACCTGGCGAGTCTGCATCCAGCTCACGGCAGCAGACCCAGTTTCCTCCGTTCTGACTGCCTGAATGCCTCTGACTCCTGCGATTGGGAACACAACTCCCGCCCTCTCTCCCTCCTCTCTGTCCTTCTTTTCTCCCTTCCTTCCTCTTCAAATGGCAGGCTCATGGCTTCTATATTGAAACACAGACATCCACCAGATACGGCATCGGAACGGCCGTGGTGGTGGCCACTGTGTGTGGAGGACACACTACTCCGCGGATAGAGCTTCTGGTTCAGCCGTGGAGGCTGCGCCCTCTCGCTGGGCCTCCCGCGTGTGTCCCTGTGCATCCTGGGTCCCAGGGGTGCCCACTCCCCACTTTATCCAGAGGGTGGTAGAGGCACATCCATTCCATGTGGCGAGGTTGGCCCTGTGGCACTGGCACAGCCAGGAGCAGTGGGTAGCGAGCAGCTGGGTAGCGGTTCAGGCCCCCTGCTGGGGGGTCTCATGCAGCAGCGACCAGGAGGCCCCCACTGTCCCTCCCAGGAACCATGTGGTGCTTTGTTCCTCTGTTCACCTCGGCACTCAGGCTGCAAAGGCCTGCCGGGCGGGCGGGACAGGTGGATGGAGGGAGGCAGCTCCTCGGACATGACCCCGGGAGCCTTTCTCAGCCGGGAGGCAGGCCCCCAAGGCCACATTCATTTCCTGTCACTGAACCTGAGGCTCAGACAGCAAATGGCCCAGCCAGTCCAGGGAACAAGGTAATGACCTATCTAGTCAAGGAAATGGAATCCAGCTGTGTTCTCTTCTTTTTTGCTATGCAGCTGTTATAATTATCACAAGGAGCACGGCTGGGGTGGCTCAGTGGTTGAGTGTTGACCTATGAACCAGGAGGTCACGGTTCGATTCCTGGTTGGGGTAGAGAATGTGCAGGAGGCAGCTAATCAGTGATTCTCATCATTGATGTTTCTATCTTTTTCTCCCTCTTCCTTTCTCTCTGAAATGAGTAAATATTTTTTAAAAAATAACACACGAATTATACAATGCTGAAAGTTCTCCAGTATAAAAGATGAGGAATGAAATTCTAAAGGTCTTACCGTTATTTCAGTAATTTGAAAGCTTTATGCTTTAGAGCCAAATGGAAGGTGTTCTAAAAATTTTATTTCCACATTCCCAGGCTCATTTGTTCCTGAGCCACCTTTATGGTGGCAATAACACAGAGAGAACACGATGGCTAAATGTAGTTTCACCAGGTGGCTTTTATTTTTTAACAAAAAAAAGGGCAAGTTTGGGTTCACAGTAAAATACAGAGATTGGCTCATCTGCTAGTGCCTCCTCCCCCAACCCAGCCCCCACCATCCACGTCCCCAACCGGCGATGAGCCCGTGCCGTCCAGGAACCCGTGCTGACACATTACAACCCCCAGAGCCCGAGTCTACCTTAAAGCCCTCTTGCTGTTGGACATCCTGTGGGTTCGGGCAAATGACAACGTCATGTGCCCATGATTGGAGTATTGTGCCGAGTAGTTTCACTTCCCAGAAGCCCTCTGTGCCGTGCCTATTCACTCCCCCCCCCAGCAACCACCGAGCGCCCTCAGTCCCCTCGAACCTTACCCGGATGGATTGCTGCTTTATTTCGCCAAGGAAGGGGTTCCCCATGGAGGACCCTTCAGCGAGGTGATACACATTGAACACTGCCCTGTGCCGATGTGTCTCTGCCAGCCACTGTCTTCCCTCTGTCTCCTCGTGTGGTGGGAAGAGTCGGTCTCATTTGGTGTTTAGAGTATTCAGGCAATCCATCAGGATTTTGGGAAGTGGATTCTCTTTTGTAACCTCGGCCCTGTTTTGTGAAAGGGAGCTGTGGCTGCAGCCTCGGGCTCCTCCTCCCATTGGCTGGTGCCGGTCACTTCCTATAAATCCTGTCTCATGTGTGGGTGTGGTGTGGTCACTTCTTCAGAGCCGCTCTTTCTCTATTGGCTCAGACAGGCGGCCATTCTCCAAGACGGTGATGGCTCAGCTATCGAATTACTACCTGTCTGCTCCCTCTGCGGGGAATCTTAGTGTTTCTTCCTCTGTTTAAAGGAAGCCTTTTGAAAAATGCCTCTGGCCGAAACCGGTTTGGCTCAGTGGATAGAGCGTGGGCCTGCGGACTGAAAGGTCCCAGGTTCGATTCCGGTCAAGGGCATTGTACCTCGGTTGCGGGCACATCCCCAGTGGGGGGTGTGCAAGAGGCAGCTGGTCGATGATTCTCTGTCATCGATGTTTCTAACTCTCTATCCCTCTCTTCCTTGCTGTATAAAATCAATAAAAAATATATTTAAAAAATAAAATAAAAAATGCCTCTGGTTCCTCACATTCTGATTGACTTTATCCTTTACTGCCTCAGCTAACCAACCAGTTGTATCAGCTGTGCCCTTGACTCACCTGTCTTCTCTGTTCCTCCATCCCATTCCCATCAGTCGGTACTGCTGGGGCGAAATCTGACAAAACTTTGGTTTTTCCGTTAACATTGAAAATGTTGTTTTTCATAAACTTTGTATCTACCTTCTAAAGTCCCTCATTCTTCATAATTAGGTGAGATTTGAATAAGGACATGCACAGCAAGAGTGCACAAGGCGTTTGCTTTTATACTTCATTAAACTATAGTATTCTTTCATAAAAAATACTTTTATTGATTTTTAAAGGCAGAGGAAGGAAGAGGGAGAGAGAGAACAAAATGTTGATGCGAGAGCGCAACGTTGGTTGGCACCTCTACACACCCCCCACTGGGGATCGAGCCCGCAGCCCGGGCGTGTGTCCTCCCTGGGAGTTGACCTGGCGATCCTTTGGTGTACAGAATGATGCCCAACCCACTGAGCCACACCGGCCAGGGGAAAATATAACAAATCATTGACTTATAAAATAGAAAGGAATTTCAGAAAGTTTCTAGTTCAAGCCTCTTAGTTGAATTCAGGCCCATCAACTCATGCCATCTGAGTCCAGTGATTTGCTCGTTACAGAACTCGTGTGTGCTTCATCCAGAACTGAAGGAAGGCAGGTGATAATCCAGTTTTCCAGTGTCACGTGGCTGGTGTTTTATCCCTTGTTCTCTATCAATACCCCCTAGCCTCCCGCTCCCTGCTTCTGACGTACCATGGGTCACATATGTGCCTCCCACAGTGTGTGAGAGTATCACCTTGGTCATCAGCCAGTTGAGGGCACTCATCTGCCCTTGGACGCGTAGGGTGTGGGCGTGTGACTTATGGTCAACTGAGCACTCAGCTCCACCCTGGAGACGCTTTCCCACCATAAAACCGATGGTCCATAGACCCGGTGCTGGTTCATATGAGAGCATGCGTCTGTGCCCAGCAGGCAGCTGTCATTCCTCACCTGTCTCCCAGGCTGGCGTGCCGGAGGTGGCACTCCCACTCCGAGGGCAGCAGGAACAGCGGCTCTGCCTCTGGACGGTCCACAGCTTCTCAGGGCAGCTGGCGCGGGAGTAATCCCGCAAGGAATCTGTGGGCTGTGGCAGGGATTCTGCCAGTCGTCCATAAATTATGAGAGGAATTTCTAGGAACTGCTTTTGAGTTCTAAAGCGCCAGGCCAGAAGGTTAATTACCTGCCTGCAGCTCCCCGCTCTGCGTGTTAGGAGACGCTGCTGTGTGCCTTCTGCTCCAGGCTGGCTCCACGCTGCTGCTGGCACCGAGTCATAAATCACTGTCCCAGCAAACACTTAGCACTTCAGTAAGTACGTGGGATCTGCTTAGAAATGAAGGTCCAGTATAATTTGATTCTACTTGGATTCCAGCCACTATTTGTCTGTTTTCTCTAATGTTTTTACGAAAGGAATTCATTTTTAGAATATTTGTTCTCAGGTTTAAGAGCACTAGCAATAAATAATCCTATATAATAAAAGCCTACTACACAAATTGTCCCCGGAGCACAAACTGTGACCTGCTGATTCACTTAGCCACGCCGGCCAAATGAACATGCATCTGTGCCCAGCAGGCAGCTGTATATCTTTTAATATCTTTTAATATATTTAATATATCTTTGTGTATATCTTTGTGTATATCTTTTAATCTTCCAAGTTGCTCCTGGCCATTGCTGCTCAGTCTGTTGCATTCAATGTGTTTACTGGTATGATACAAAATTTGATCTTCTGAGCCATCTGACCAAGTGGTCAAGTTCATTTCTTAAATCCATGGCATAATTTAAGAATATCAAGATGTCTCATTTGAGACTACCATGACTTCCAAGGTTGTTTTTTTTATTATTATTAATTTTATGTTATCTAAACAATAATCTTTAGGAAAGATTTGTGTCCAGATGTCAGACAGTGAGGTGGTTCTGTAGCTGTCGATGGATAGTCAGTATTCAGGGGCTTTAGGGATCTTGTACCGTGAGCACACTTGCTAACCTCCACTCCCTCCACAAACTTCAGATGCTGTTTTATTATTAGTATATTGCTCCTTGATGAGAACAGAGTTCTTCTCATGTCTTTAGTAACACTACATTGCATAAAATAATGTAGCATTGATACATTATTATTTTAGTAGCATGCATTAAATTAGAATCGAGTTTCCCCCTATTGCCTTTAGCCATGGTTTTTCTCATAATGCATTTTCTTTTAAAAATATAGTTTATTGATTTTTTTTTTACAGAGAGGAAGAGAGAGGGATAGAGGGTTAGAAACATCCATGAGAGAGAAACATCGATCAGCTGCCTCCTGCACACTCCCTAGGGGATGTGCCTGTAACCAAGGTACATGTACTTGACTGGAATCTATCCTGGGACCCCTCACTGACCCAAACTGGTTAGGGCCATAATGCATTTTCTTTGCTAAAGACTCTCCGTGACTTGCTTGGGGACCAGGCTAGACTCTGGTAAGGGGTTCCAGGTGGCATTCACGGCCCCTGTTGGGGGCACTGCCCCTTTCCTGAACATTTCCCACCTTTCCTCTCCCTTTCACACCTGGAACATTTGTAAGCTCCTTCCACCTCAGGTGTGCCAACAATGAGAATCTGGCACTAGCCCAGCACGATAAAATAATTCAGAGATGGAGACAGACACAGAGTGTGCTCAAATCATCTTACACTGGCACCGGAACAGCATTCCTTCCATCTTTGTGCCTTTCCTGGAGACCTCAGCTAGGTCCTTCTCCCGCCCCCCTCAGAGGCTGTCCACACCTGTCTCCATCAGCATCTGAAATCATTGTGTGTGTTTTGTTTTCTTTAACTTTCCCATGCCTTTCTCATTGCACTAGTAAAATTGAAGAGACAGTGATTTTGTGAATGCACTTGTAACCCAGTTCCCAAGGCCCCGGACAAAGAAAGATACCTATTGAATGAATGAATGAGGTCACTTTATGGAGCCTCCATTTTGTGGCATCTTTTAAAACCAACCCTGTACAGCTGGCATCTTGTTTCTCTTTGTTCCTGGATGTGTTTGAATAAAACACAAGAGGATGTTAATATTATTGGGTGTCAGAGCATAATGTAAAGGAAGAGGCAGGAACAAAGAACTTGCCTGTTGTGGAGCGAACACGAATGAACGGCCACTGGAGTCCAGACCAAATTAAAATTTAGGGAGCCTTTATTAGCCGTCTGGGCAATTGGTCTGCTTTTCTCCACACAGGGAATCCAGAGAGCAGCCCCAACCCTTTGTGCACATTTACCACATTCTGTTTTTGCAGAACAAGTAACCCAAGACAAAACAGTTTTTCCCAAGCAACGTCAGAGTCATGCCATTGTTCACCATGTTGTTCCCAGGGCCATCCTGTTCTTCAGAAAGCTTGCAGTGTTCTGTGAAAGAAGGCCTGCGTGCTGGGAAGGGGCCATGAGACCGTAACTCAAGGCCTGGCCTGGTGTCAGCACTGACAACTCCATCTGGGGACAGTCCATGGCCTGTCTGGAATGGGCAAAAATTCCCACTCTCCAACACGCATATTTTTCTTAGCTGCATGAAACTATTTTGCTGTCATACACACGTCAGTGTCATGTGTGCAGCTGTGTCCATTAACTCCGACTGCTGGTAACTGCCCCTGGGTGAGCTGTGTGTGTGGTGTTTTCCAGGGCCACATTCCGCTCCGTGTGGAAGGTGATTACTTGTCTCCTGCGATGGCGGGCCTGCCACACACACACACACACACACACACACACACACACTGCTAGGAACTTTGAGGACCCAGTGCCTCTCTCAGGACAGAGAGATCTGGTTCATGTCAACTGTCATGTCAAGAAGCAGAGTTTCCACCAGTCACTTGAGAAAGTCCCACCTCGCTTACCCAGAATAGCAGCCATGTTATTCGGCAGTCCCCTGCTGAGTGGGTGGTGAAGATAGGGGTTAAATTCTGATTCCAGCACGCAGCAGCTCTGTCTGCTGAGGCAGTTGCCCCTCCTCCTGTGCCTCACGCTCTCCATTTGGGAACCGGGGATATGGAACCCAGATCCCAAGGTTGTTGTGGGGCAAAAGTTGCTTCGAGGCGCTGAGCTCCATCTCGGCATCGCAGAGGGCGCAGGACCCACAGGCATCGGGGGCTGTTATTGTTTCTGCTCCCATGAGCTTTTAGCTCCATTTTCCAAGCGAAGGTTTAGATGAACTAATTCCTGGGTTCGTCAGCGTTTGGACACTGTGGTTCGCCAGTCGAGTGAAGCTGTGCCTGTGTCTGCCTGCGATCCTGGAGGGAGGTGTTCGCACTGGCATCCGAGGGCACGCAGCGTCTGGCTGGCGGCGTCCATACCGGGAAGGCAGGCTGCTCTTCTCGAAGGTCAGCTCCTTCATGCCAGGAGGGCCTTCCGCGTAGGGTGCTCGTCCTCATGCCCAGAGTTCAGCTCCCAGGAGCCCCGGACACCCCTCCTCCCGCCGAAGCCGGAACGTGGGCTGTGCTGGGGCCTCCACGAGACGTCACTGCTTCAAACCTGGGTTCAGTGGAGCAGAGGCTGCCCAGGGGCCACAGGCCATGGAGGCCATGGGGCCCCGGAACCCACGGGGAGCTACCTGTCTCCAGGGCTGGAGGGGTCGGGCGGGGCCTGGTGGAAAGGCAACTCCTTACTGACCTGAGAGGCTCGGTCTCTGGAACGATGCCAGTGACCCGGCCGGAAGGGGAGTCCTGGTCAGCCCAGGAGGGAGGCATTGCTGGCCGGAGCCTGTCTAAGTGGAAGGAAAGACGGACGCATCCCGCACCTGCAAAGAGGAGAGACTACATCCTGGTGCCACGGGCTTCGGCGCACTGGGCACAGCATCCATGTGAGCGCCTGGTTAAGGGAAAGAAGAAGGAACAGTGGCTTTCCTACCAGTCGGCTTTGACGGGAGGGCAGCTGCACACTCCATGTTGTCACGTTTTTGTCATTCCCAGCAGGACTTCAACAGCGTGTGACAAGTGTCTGTACGCTTGGTTGTTTCACAAAAAGGCTTGGCAAGTCCTCAACGACCTCCGGGTGAGAGGAGCTTGGTTGCACCCGAGTGTGGACCCATCACTACCTCATGTGGCAGCCGGTGGTTCTGTTTAATGCACACCAGCTCTAGGAAGCTCTTTAGAAACTCTCCCCTAACTGAGATCGTGTTATAGAGAACCAGAATAGTCAGACAATGCTGGAGAGTTTGGAGTCACCCTTTATTCACCAATGGGCTTAGAGAAAATGGATTCAAATTCTAGGCAAGGCTGCACACAGAACTTCCGTTTTTATTGAAGAGCCAGCCCCCTGTGCCCTTAGAGGCTATCTTGCTGCTGGCCTTAAAACAACACGGTCCTATCCAATTAAAAAACGCATCTGGCATGGCCGTGAGCGTATGGGCGTCTCTAGTCTCTGGCCTACAAGGTCAGACAGCCAAGTTTATCTTCCTCGTTCTTCAAGCAGGCTAAGCAGGCTAGAAAGCAAAGTTATTATTATTATTATTATTATTATTATTATTATTATTATTTTTAGAATAAGAGGCCGTCTAAGAAAAACAGCAGAAAATTCCAAACAGCAGGTGTTTTTTGTTTGTTTGTTTTGTTTTTTACAAAATAGAGGTTTTCCTTCTCAATAGGACATGAAATCTTTTCTTTAGAAGCAAAGGAAGTGTCAGTGGAAAAATGAAAGACCCTGGCAGAGGGCAGCCCAGTGCTCTCGGGTTAGTTTTGCTCCTCAATAACCAGACTCGGAGAGCCTGGCCGGGGTGGTTGAGCGTCACGTCGTCCCGGCACCGCATGGAAGGCAACTGATAGATGTTCCTCTCTCACGTTGATGCTTCTCTTTCTCTCTCTCTTCTTCTCTCTAAGAATATCCTCAGGTGAGGATTTAAAAAGTGATTCATAAAATCTTTTCCACCAATTCTTAAAATCGGGAGATTTCGGGTGGGCTCACGCCGTCAAAGGGCTGAGGCCGGCCTGCTGCTTGGACTGCTGCTGGTCTCTGAGGCTAGCAAGGCCCGGGGCTGGGTCCCTGTCCACCGGAGGGAAGGCCCCCCTCGCCTGCCATGGTGGTGCGGGGCCCGGCGGGCAGGGGCCTGGCGGGGCCTGATGGGAGCGTGGAGGAGGAGGAGGAGGAGGAGGAGGACGGCACTGCTTGCTCTGCTCCTACGTGCTCTGACGGAACCTTCTCTCATCCGCAGGCGAGCGCCCCTACCAGTGCCCGTACTGCGAGAAGGGCTTCAGCAAGAATGACGGGCTGAAGATGCACATCCGCACGCACACCCGGGTAAGCCGCAGCCGCTGGCCCGCCCATGACCACGGGAGGGTTAGAGGGTTAGAGGGTTAGACCACGCTGACTTAGAGGGCGTGGAGCTTAACTCGAGAGGACCAAGGTCACGGGTCTGAAACCACCTGTTTACATGTATGATGGGAATCTGTATGTTTTTTAAAAGACAAAACAATGAGAGGGACACAAAGAAATACCCCAAAGGGTCCTCCTCCTTGGAACCGTGATGCACGTTCAGGAGCCATGGGAGTTGTTGGTGACACCCCTCCGAGCAGACGGGTTGTTAGCAGAGGAAGATGGGGTCTGGCTGCCTGTTTGCCGGGAGGGCTGGACTAGAGCGTCCCCAGCGTCCACGGTGCAGAGTAAGGGGCACGCTGGCGAGAGAGACGTGGAGACAGACAGCGTAGGCCACTGGGGGAAGTGGAAGGCAGGGACGGCTGGTGGCCGGCCAGGGTCTCCTCCCAGGTCCTGCCTTCCTGTGCCTGCACACCTCTGCCCCTGGCAGCTTTTCCAAACAATGGGGGGCTGTCTCCTGGGGCTCCTGGTGAGGGGGCTCCCCCGTGGCTCCCTGCAGCCTCTTTCTCGCGGTTCCTCAAAGTCCAGCCTCAGGGGTTTGTGGTCTGTGTAGACAGGAACACTTTTCCAAGTTTTAAGAGTCGTGCACAGGCCTCTGAGAGTGATTCGAACGCAAGCCTCTCTAACTTTGCGTCTGACCTTCACTGAAGGGAAACACTTTAGAGAAAACACGTCGTCATCACGCCCTCTCCGCTCGGCCCGGGGCCGTGAATGCCCTCAGAGGCCATGAGGACTGCCTCCTGGTTCTGTGACTGGAGAGGGGCGGCCCTCTGCCCTTTCAAACAGGCTCCTATCCCCCAGTCACAACGCCGTGCTTGTCTATAGGAACAGGAGTCACTGGGCCTTGTCCCTGGGTAAAACGGCTCCTTAAACAACATGGCGATTTTCACATGGCCCGACAGAGGGTGGTTAGTTGTAGCGTCTTCACTCATGTCTCACGTGTACCGTTGTCACAGACGTGCCAACACGTGTTTGGAAGATGCCGTCCTGCAGGCAAAGGAGCCTGGTGCCTCTTGCCAAACCTGGAGGTGCCCTGCGCCTGGGCATGTGGTGCCAGCCCTGCCTCCCTCCTGGGGACAGGCAGAGGGCTGGGCTGCAGGGGGCTGCGCACGCCACTGCCGGGAATAGCTCAGGTTTCCCCCAGAAAGGGGGCATTTCAAACTCAACTAATTTGGAGGTATCAGTGCTGGGGGCTGGGGGTACCTATGTGGGTGAGTGCTGGGATACCTGTGTGGGTGAATGCTGGGGGCTGGGGTACCTGTGTGGGTGAGTGCTGGGGTACCTGTGTGGGTGAGTGCTGGGAGCTGGGGTACCTGTGTGGGTGAGTGCTGGGATACCTGTGTGGGTGAGTGCTGGGGGCTGGGGTACCTGTGTGGGTGAATGCTGGGGGCTGGGATACCCGTGTGGGTGAGTGCTGGGAGCTGGGGTACCTGTGTGGGTGAGTGCTAGGGGCTGGGTACCTGTGTGGGTGAATGCTGGGGGCTGGGATACCTGTGTGGGTGAGTGCTGGGAGCTGGGGTACCTGTGTGGGTGAGTGCTAGGGGCTGGGGTACCTGTGTGGGTGAGTGTTGGGGTACCTGTGTGGGTGAGTTCTGGGGTATCTGTGGGTGAGTGTTGGGGGTACTGGTGTGGCTGAGTGCTGGGGTACCTGTGTGGGTGAGTGCTGGGGTACCTGTGTGGGTACTCCTCACTTTGGGCCTCTGTTCCTGGGAGCCAGCCGCTCTCCGAGGTCACAGCAAGCACGGCCCTGCCAGCAGCGCTCTGCCGCTGCGGACACCCTGGACCCCAGCAGACACCCAGCCTCTGAGGACACCCAGCTAGGTGCTCCTGGCCGGGACCCTGGCCCCGGCTTTCCAGGAGTGCTGAGTTCTCCGGCGCCTGGCTCTGAGAGGGAGAGGTGGAAACGTAAAGGAAGCTGGGTTTCAGAGTCCTGACAAATGTATCGGAGGCAGATGACCCCGCAGGAAGGCAGACAGTCTCCTGTGCAGTTAAATTGTGTCACTACGTAGGTTTACGAGGGTCCGGTTACACTGCCATGCAGGGTCCAGCGGGGCCCAGGCGTGAAATGTGGTTTTCCGCTACGTTCTCTGATACTTTAATTTTCATTCAGTAATTCAGGCCTAGTTTGATTTTTTTTTTTGGGGGGTGGGGGGTTGGGGGAGACAGTGGGGGGAGAAAGCTGGCCCTGTCCGTCTAAAACATAATATGCAGGGCAACAAAATGAAATTAAAAAAAAAAAAAGAACAACGAAAAGACAAATAAAAGAATAGAAATTAAAAATAAAATAAAGGCAAAACACCAAACCTTTCCCTGCCCTTCCCCCCAAACAAACAAAAAGCAACAACAAATAGAGCATCATATCCCCTCCGTGTGGGGTGAACTAGTGTGGCTTCCAGTCTCTCTTCTCCCTCCCCGCCCAGTCTCTCTTCTCCCTCCCCGCCCGCCTCCTCTTCCCCTCAGGCATCGCCTGCTTCGCTCTCCGTGTCAGAGGAGGACAGGACCTCTGCTGACTCAGAAATGCACTGCTGTTAGGTCTGCTCAGTTTTTCACTTTCGCGTCATTGTTTTGCTCTCCTTTCCCCTTTCCTTCACGCTGGCTCACGTGTTTGTTCATTCGGCACCTGAACGGTCCTCCTTTTTCCCTGGTCCTTGCTGGTGCTGCAGGCCCTTCTGTGCAATGTGCTCCGAATGGATCGGGGTGGAGTGGGAAGGACCCGCCCCTCCCTCCGAGCCGGTCCTCAGAGGGACCGGCATCGCGGCTTCGGCACGTTCAGAGGGACTGTGTGATGGGACCTCGGGGCGGTGGGAACAGCCGCCTGCGGTTATGACCGTGCCTGCGGTGAGGGCCGAGCTCATGTGGCCATCTCTCCAGAGGCTGTGGCCTGTGTGAGCGCTGGCTGAGCTCGGGCCCCGGGGTGTCAGGGGCAGCTTGGCCACTGGCTGGGAGCCGGTCTCTGTCCATCACGCAGGTGTTTGTGGGACCCCGGTGTCCAGGGACCCGCCATGAGCCTGGGATGGCCACAGGGAGCGGGAGCAGAGCCGCTGGCAGAGTTAGGCAGCAGGAAGCGCTGGGATATGGGCTCGCAGGCTCGCCACGCAGTTTATCTTTAGAGGCTAATAGCACGCTTCGGGCTCCAGGACGGCGCGTGCCGCCTGCAGGGCAGAGTCACTGTCTTTGTTCCTGAGACAGGCAGCATGCTACTAATTATCTAAAGCGGGGCCGCTATTCTTAGGAAAGCGACACGTTTTCTGCACTGTTTTCCCTCCGAAGCAGGATTTTATATTCCACTTGTCCTCCTCCAAGGGGGTTTAACGACTCAAGTGTCATAAAGAGACTCGAAACAAAAGACCATCTATTTACACGAATGGAAGGACCGTGCTAAATGGAGGGCTCATACATAATTCCATTTCTCCATAAAAATCACCGGTTATATTTTCATAGTGTGTGCCCTTTTCAACTTGGATTATAGGATTCACATGCGTATCTTGGTGATACATAGGAGGCAGCGGGGTCGGATAATACACAAAGCACCCTTATTGAGTTCCCATTGCGGGCCAGGCATTACGATGAGCAAACACTCTGACACGGACATAATCTCTCATGTTACCATGAGGGCAGGAGGCTGGGAGAGAGTAGGTGGCCTGTCCAAGGTTATGGGACCGGTCCCAGGCAGCGAGGACAGGGGAAATCAGATCTCTTCATTGCTCAAGGCTGTATTCTTTATTATTATTTTTAAATTCGTCATCAGAGGAGAGAGGAGGAAGGGAAAGAGAGAATCGTTGACGTGAGAGAGAAAGGTCAATTGGTTGTCTTCCATGCACATCCTGACCGGGCTTCAAACCTGCAACCTTTCAGTGCCCAGGTGACGCTCAGCCAGCTGAGCCACGCCTGCCAGGCCGGGCTGCACTCTATTCCTCTGTGCTCAGCCGTCAAGACGGTACAGAGGGCCCTGCGTCGTGCTGTGGGAGCCAATCTTGTGCAGAACGTCTAGGAACAGGGGTCTTGATTTCTCCTTCAGTTCAAGGGTCTCCTGCGTCCCCAGGACCCCTTCCTGTCCGTCCCCATCCCCTGCCCCTCACAGGGAGCCCAGGACTCGGGCCGCAGTGTGCCCTGCAGGAGGCGGCTCCCAGGGGCCGTCAGGAGCAGACCTTTCCTAGGACATCCTTCTGCAGTCCCCGGGAGCCCCCAGGCGCTTCCCTGTCAGGGCCCACCTTAAGCTGTTTTCAGGCAAAGATTGTTCATATTTTGCACGTCACCAGGGAAGGCTACCTCTCGCCGCTTGTAATCCGTTTGAGTACGTGAAATCTCACGGAGGGAGGTTTACTCCTCACATTTTGCCCGACTCTCATCTGGAAGTTTCTCCGACTCCGTGGAGATGAGAGCCCTCAGAGCTCTGCAGGTGCCAGTTTCCGGTGGCCTCCTTTCCTGAGATGATGCCCAGGCAGGAGTGACGCCCAGGAGGTTGCCCCCAAGTCTGGACCAGGGGCAGGGGTCCCGCCGAGGGACTGGGCTTTGACTAAGCTGTCAGCCACAGTCACACTGCCTTCCCCTGGGGACTAGAGGAAGGGACTAGTTCCTAAATAAGTTCATCTTTCCCTAACCGGTGTGGCTCAGTGGAGAGAGCATCGGCCTGCAGACTGAGAGGTCCCAGGTTCAATTCCAATACCTTGGTTGCAGGCACATCTCAAGTGGGGGGTGTGCAGGAGGCAGATGATTGATGTTTCTCTCTTACCCATGTTTCTGACTATTTCTCTCCCTTCCTATTTGTAAAAAAAAAAAATCAATAAAATATATTAAAATAATAAGTTCTTCGTACTTCTAGGGATTTTATTCTTAAATTTATCCTTAAATTCAAGACGCAGCGAAGGGCCGTTAGGATGGAGGTCATTTATTTTGGTGTCAGCTATGATGGTGGCAGTCCCCTTTTCCTCCAGACAAGAGAAAACCTTCCATTTATTTTTCTCGCTGAAAGAGGCCACTGGTGGTGCTAAGAACATGAGTGTCATCTGCACGTTGACTGGCCCAGCCCATGCGTACACTGAGGTGACACCTGCTCATCCAGGGAAACACGAGCCTCCTCCTTCCCAGGCCCGAGCTCTGGTCCAGCGAGGTCATGTGTGTCCGCATCGGTCTGGACCCCACGTCCCACGGCCCTGCCCCTGCAGCTGCAGCTCCTGTAACATCCCTCTCTCCCCCGAGGCTCTCAGCGCCACACTCAGGTCTCAGCTGTGAGTGACCTTTGTTTGTTTATTTTTTTGGTCACAGATCTGGGTATTTCCCAGTCAAATCCTATTTCTTGTGTGTGTTTTCAAATTAGTTTATCTTATGATGGGAAATGCGTGCCCTTTCCTGTGCCGCTCGTCTTCCTGGAAGGTATGGAAGTATGAAGATTACAGGGTGAACACCATGTGTCGTATGCAACTAGAGGCAGAGGAGTTTGGACACGGTGGATGCTGTGTGGGGGAAGGGAAAGGTGGAAGAACCAGCCACATGCTCTGTGGTGCCGTGCCCTGGCAAACAAAGCCGGCTTCCACCCACAGAAAGGCCAGTTGGTCTTTTTATTTTAATGTGTATTTGGATACTACACAGGAGTTCTCTGAAACCATTGTTGTATGGAGTCAAATCAGAAAGGATCCTATATAATAAAGAGCTAATATGCTAATTTGACTGGATGGCGGGATGACCTTCGGAATGACCTTCTGGAACGACTACTGGGCAGAGCCTTGTGGCCGCAGGGCCTCGAGGCAGCTGGGGATGCACGGGCCAAGCCCCCCTTGCATGAACTTTGTGCATCAGGCTCTCTCTCTCTTTCTCTCTCTCTCTCTCTCTCTCTTTCTCTCTCTCTCTCTCTCTCTCTCTCTCTCTCTCTCTATATATATATATATATATATATATATATATATATATACTAGAGGCCTGGTGCATGAAATTTGTGCATGGGAGTGGGGGTGTGTCCCTCAGTACAGCCTGCACTCTCTCCAATCTGGGACCCCTCAAGGGATGTCCAACTGCCCCTTTAGGCCCAATCCCGGTGGGCAGCCAGACATCCCTCTCACAATCCAGGACCGCTGGCTCCCAGCTGCTCGCCTGCCTGCCTTCCAGATTGCATCTAACCACTCCCCTGCCAGCCTGATTGATGCCTAACTTTTCCCCTGCCAGCCTGTTTGCCCCTACCTGCCCTCCTCTGAAGACCTTGCTCCCCCACAACTGCCCTTCCCTGCAGCCCTGGTTGCCCTCAACTTCACTTCTTTGCTGGCTTGGTCACCCATAACTGCCCTCCCCTGCAGACTTGATCGCCCCCAACTGCCCTGTCTTGCAGGCCTGTTCCCTCTCAACTGCCCTCCCCTACTGGCCATCTTGTGGTGGCCATCTTGTGTCCACATGGGGGCAGCCATATTGTGTGTTGGAGTGATGGTCAATCTGCATATTACTCTTTTATTAGATAGGATAGAGGACTGGTGCATGGGTGGGGGCCAGCTGATTTTCCCTAAAGGATGTCCAGGATCAGGGAGGGGGTTCCCTTGGGGCATGGGGCAGCATGGGAGAAGAACCTGTGGTAGTTTACAGGCTGGCCACGCCCCCCAGTGACCCAAGCGGAGGCCCTGGTATCTGAGGTTTATTTATCTTCTACAATTGAAACTTTGTAGCCTGGAGCAGAGCCAAGCCTTCTGCATGCTCCGTGGTCCCAGCCATTTCTGTTGGAATTTATTTAACTTATATAATTGAATCTTTGTAGCCTGGAGTGAAGGCGTGAGCTGGCCAGGGTGTGTGGAAAGTTTGCTTTCCTCCATTGCCGGGGGCAACCCTAGCCTAAACTAAACATCATCTCTTTCTAGCTCAGTGGCTGCTGCCATTTCTATTTGAATTTATGTATCTTCTATCATTGAAACTTTGAGCCATGAGTGGAGGCCTAGGCCCGCAAGGGCAGGTGGAAAGCTTGGCTTCCTCCATTGTGGGGGAAACCCAAGCCTCCCTTCTGCTCTCTGTGATTGTAGATATCTTGGTTATGTTTATTTGCATATACACTCCTGATTGGCTGGTGGGTATGGCCTGTGAGTGTAGCTGAGTGATGGTTAATTTGCATATTACTCTTTTATTAGGTAGTATATACATTAGACATATATTTATATACACACATCTAACCTAATAATAGAGTAATATGAAAATGAACCATCAATCTGCCACACAAGCCACGCCCATCAACCACATTCACTAGCCAATCAGAGCAAGTATGCAAAGTAACCCAACAAAGATGGCGGATAGTTTGCATACAACTCGGGAGGGAGGAGTGAAGGCTGAAGACAGGATAGAAGGAAGAGAGAAGGAAAGTGGAAAGCAAGGCAGCTGTGGCTCTGCTGGTGGGAGAGCACTGGCAGCCTGTGCGGGGCGGGGTGAGGTGCGCAGAGATGGTGTGTGGGGCTGTGGAGGCAACAGGGGTGGTGGGTATGGCGGGAATATTCCTGCAACAGGTGCCTAGTTCATAAATAATAATGTAGTATTGATACAGTGGAACCTCGCTTCTCAAAGTTAATTCATTCTGGAAGGCTGTTGGAAAACCAAGTCATTTTTCCCCATTGGAAGTCATGCAAATTTAATTATTCCGTTCCAGACCCCCCACGTGATCCCATTTTATCCTTTCTTACACATAGTACATGTCTTTTGTGTTGTTTACTCTATAAATAAACATTCTAAAAACAAAAAGGACATGAAACGTCAATGAAAACTTAACAAAAAGGAAAGGAAATATATAGTAAAAATGGAAACTTAACAATAGTAATAAGCAGCAACAAAAGCAAAAAAACAGGGAAGGATTCACAACGCAGTATCCTGAGATGGACACAGTGGAAACTGACTCAGATTCACTCATTCTCTCCTTTGTAGCCTGAGGGATGCGTGGTTTGTCATGCAGGTGTCAGCATGGAGGGCTGTCAGGCTGAGAAGGTCCCACTCAATATCTAATATACATAGATGGGAAATAGATGTCTAAAGCATACAATCTCATAGTTTCCTATATACATAAAATACATAATTTATACTTATATAAATATAGAATACAGGAATTGAATTGTGTAAGTATATGGCATTCACATATACTTACATGCATTTTTCCATGTGTTTCCTGTGTCACATGCTCGAGGTTATACATAGAAGCAATGGAACCAGGATGAAGAGCCACTTCCGTGGCCTCTGTCCCTCAGCATCACTGACTCTTATCGGGAAGACCCCGGTCAGGTGGTTGTTCCATTTCCTTTGTTAAGTTTATGGCCACTGGCTGTGCCCATGGCTCGTGGCCCTGATGTGGTGTGCCCAGTCCACCGGCCGGATGGCCCTCTGAGGGCTGGGGTTCTTGAGATATGAAGTAGGCGGAGTGGGCAAGGGCCTTGGGACTGGTCATCAGAGCCGAGCCTGGCCCCTGGGGGTCAGAGGTTCAGCGAGGGCAAGTTGTGAGTGACATAAAACACTGGTCCAGGGACCGGTCCTCATTGCGATGGAGAGTGTGGCCGAGCCCCGCCGTGGTGCACCCGGAGGGCAGAGCATGGCTGTGGCAAACCAGACATGCGAGAACCTGGTACCTGTCGGGACGACCTCGAGGTTCCCAAAGTGCAGCCCCTGGACCTCAAGCCCCAAACATCCCCAGTGTCCATGCCAGACACAGGCTAGGAGCCCCCTCCCTCCAGCTTGGCCCCTCGGAGGGCAGTTCAGAGGCTTTCCCCGGCCTGTCTCAATGAGCGTTCACTTAATTACTAACCCGAAGGAATGCCACTGAACTGGCATCAGCCTTCATCAGTCTCACATACATCACACGTGTGTGTGCAGCCCATTTCACGTATATTCTCTCCTTTGCATGTGGCTTGCTGATCTGTGTAGTGGGCAGACCTGCCTGGCTCACTTGGGCCCGAGTGAGTGAGTGAATGAGCATTTTGCTGGCGTGTGACCTGCCACTGGCTCTGGATCTATTGAGGATGTTGGTTTTGCAGAGGCACAGAAGTCAGGGCATGACATGAACATGTGTTTTAGCCATGTGAGTCATGTAAGCTGTGTACCACGTCTGGCCAAAGAGTGATGTCCCAGCGACAGAATAGTCAGGAGCCTGTGGGACAGTGTATCGCCCGGTACCATGGTGGGATGGCTGGTTTTGCACTTTCTGAATATTAAATCTTGTTTCTGTTTCTCGGTTGGCAGGATGTGAGTGAGTTCTCCAATGTCTGTCCTGGAGCGGGTGGTAGCTAGGGCCGTGCCCACCCAGGCACCTGCCTGTCCTTTCCAGGGATCCTGGGCTCGGACCCAGAGCCTGCCCCCGCCCATGCGTGTGATCTGAGATGCGTGTGGTCTCTCGTCCCGACTGTTCCTGCATATCACGTGACAGGAAGGGATGCTTGCACTCGTGGGCGCTGAGCCGAGATCCGGTGTGCAGGTGGGAATCACGTCAGTTGACTCCCACCACCGCGTGATGCTGATGTGGTTGGACTTGAAGGCTGGCTCTCTGGCCACTGGCACTGTCCCTGAGACCGAACGAGAGACATTTCCAAGAGACTGCCTTTAAGAGACTGCCTGCAGGCAGTGCCTCTTGATGTGAGCGCGGGTCTCAGCCTGGAACAAGTGCAGAGCATTAAGCAGCCTGTCTGGAGCATCTGGGGATGCCAGGGAGCGGCTCACACCAGGACTCACACCCCTGCGGGCCTCTGTCTCGGAATAGACCCCAAATAAGCAAACTGCGTGCATTCAGAGTCTTCTCTCGCCTTCCCTTTTCAGAGAGTCATAGTTGCTGAGGGATACGGGAGTCCCTAGGTCATAATGGTCTTCCTTTAGGCACAACAAGGAACAGAAGCTTGGCCTCCCCTGAACCCTGCTCTCCCCCTCCTGCGGGGTCCCTGTCTCAGTCCTCCCTCCTCGAGACCTCGGCTGCCCCTGGGAAGCCGGTGTTCTCCGCGGGGCGTCCGCACTGTTCCTGGTGGCTGAGCTCACCCCGCCCGGGACTGGACCCACTAGTGACATAGGACTGGAGAGCAGGAGGCGGGGCGGGGGAGCCGGCTGGCCTGGGACACAGGTGAAGGCGGTCAGGTGCAAAGGGCGCACCTGGTCCCCTGGTGTCTGAGGGGAGTCACAGCTGTCACTCCAAGTTCAGGTGCTGCTGTTCCTATAGGAACCGACCGCCCACCTTCCTCTCCCCATACGGATGGGTTTCCCGGGATGGGGACCCCTCAGGGCTGATGCAGGGCTGACCGGGTCAGTGGGTGCAGGTGGGCACACAGGGCACCCAACACTCAGAGCTCCTGGCACGGAGCCCCCGCCACTTTCTTTTTAAACTGGGAGCTCGGAGTTGGTACCCGTCCCTGCTGGTCACTGTAGATCCTCTTATGTCGGGGGTAAGGAGGGGGTTTTGCAGGAAGTGGCACCAGCAGAGATTACAGTTCTCATAAAGAGCTCACGGTTTGGGGAGGGAAGATTGAGCTCTGATTGACGTGTGGGACAAACTGAGCCAGAGGAGACGGTGGGGAGGGGGATGAAGAGGAGGGTGGGGCGGGAGGTAGGAAGAAAACATGTGTTCTGTGGTTCCCTCTGGGTTCCCTCTGGGGCTAAAAATGTAGACAACCGTCGTTTGGAAAACAAACATTGGCCACTTCCTGCAGCAATCCTTCCGTGTCCTCGTGGTCTTCTATCTCTGACCTTCTGGGGCAGAGGTCAGCAAACTCATTAGTCCACAGAGCCAACACAAGGACAGCACAACGATTATTAACCGACACTGCTTTATAAACTGACAGCACAATTGACATTTCTTTGGAGAGCCACATTTTTTAAGCTTAAACTTCTTACACCACTTCTTCAGCAAAGACTCGCCCAGGCCGTGGTATTTTGTCAAAGAGCCACACTCAAGAGGCCAAAGAGTCGCCTGTGGCTCGCGAGCCGCGGTTTGCCAACCACGGGTCTAGGGGGACTGATTTTTTGTCAAAACACTTGATACCCTGATGAGCATGTTCCCACGTAGCGGGCTCTCTGCCGGGTCTGCCCTGGCCCTCACCTGGGCAAATGGGGCATCCCCACGGGTTTTGAGGTTTGAAAGGAGCGGTTTGAGCTCCCAGCTCCCTGCCAGCTGCGCAGCCCGTGGACTTGGAGACCTGATTTGTGGATGATCTGACCGCCTCCGGCCCTGCCCCTTCCCCGTGACGGCTGTTTCCCCCCCTGACGTGAACTTGGCTGGAAGGAGTGTGGCTGCGGGTGGATTGGTTGCAGGTGGGAGGCACCTCTCTGCTGGGCGCCTGTTGTTTTCAGACTGTGCGGTGGGATAAGTGTGTTATTTCAGGAATCAGGTGTCCCCGTCCGAGGCTCCTCTGTCCCAAGGGCCTCGGCCTCGCCTGATGGTTTTGCTCAGAGGGGCTGCCCTTGCCGCCAGCACAGGTGTCACCGAGCGCGCCTGGTGGGAAGCAGGCAGGTTGGATTGAAGCTGTGCGCTGTGCATGGCGTGGGCTGCCTCTTCGATGCCGGCGTGTGTGAGCAGACCAGGCCCTCGCTTCACATCGTGCTCCGCGCCCGCGGTGTGCCCCTGCAGTGGTGGCTGAGTAGCCACGGAGGCTCTGGTCGGGGGAGAGGTGCCCAGGACTCCATGCCCCTCTGCCTTGTCTCTGCTCTGCACACTCGGGGGACCCTTCTGGCGGCCCAGAGCCTCCTCCTCAGTGTGCGTCTCCCGCAGGCCCTGACACCATGCCTCACTGAGGAGGCAGGCGACATAGGCTGTGGACGTCCCTCCTGCCACGTCCCCTGAGGTTGGGCCTTCTCCCCACTGCGGCCGCGCACTCGCCAACCGAGCGGGGACGTCTAGATTCCGTGGTTGGCAAGCTGGGAACCCTCGGTCACGGACAGCGAAGGGCCTGTTAAAGGAAGTAGTGAGCATTTGCCTCCTCCATTTGCCTTTGCTTGAGGATTTTGTGTCTGAGACTATGATTTTTTTCAGGAACATTCCATGGGTAAATGAAGCTCCCTGATAAATTCCAAAAGAAAAGAAAAGAAACCAAATGAAACTTAAGCTGTTTTAAACTCATGGGACTTACTTTGCTCTCCATTCGCAGGTTTTTAGGGCACAAACAAAAGCAAATGTTGGGAACGGCTTATGATAAGGGAAGAGGGTGCGTTAGCCACCTGTGACCTCACGCGCTGACCCTTCCTTCATTTTCATAACAGAGCCATTCTGGCTGGTGCTCCAAACTTGATGTGGGTGCCTTGGGTGTGTGTGTGTGTGTGTGTGTGTGTGTGTGTGTGTGTGTGTGTGTCTTGTCCTTATATCCTCTATATTTTCTATTGTTTATTTTTTTTCTCTTTTCCCCATATATCCTCTTATATTTTCATTATCATTTATATTTCAGTTTGTTTTGTAATCTTTTAAGATGCTGAGCCTAATTCTTGCTTTATAAAATTTCCCTGTTTATCCGATTAGCCTTCCTTTATAAGAGTTTTTAGAAAAGAATCTAAACAATTGGTTATTATGCAGGGAAAGAAATATCACCAGTTTCCCTTTAGGTAATTTGCATAATAACAGCCTTCCACTTCACCACTTTCCTTTTCTCCAGGACAACAAAGGACAGCCTTTCCAAGGCATGGTCTCCATTGTCCTCTGAATTCCTATCAGCATTTCCATTCCTCTCCCTGCGGTGTGGGGGGGCTGCTGTGTAGAACAGCACTGGGTGTCCCTAGCGTCCTGAAGCTGCACTGTGGGTCATGCTGTGAGTGGCCAGCCGCTGCCCAGAGGTTCTGTCCCCTCAGCGTTCCTGCCGCAGTGTGAGCTGGCCGGGCTCTGTCCCGGGCAGGATGCTGGCTGGCCTGGTGCCTGCAACATTCGGACAACGGGATATTTCAGGGCAGTGCCGTGGCGGGTCAGCACCGTGCCTGGTCAGTGCCGTGGCTGGTCAGTGCTGTGGCTGGTCAGTGCTGTGGCTGGTCAGTGCTGTGGTTGGTGAGTCCTGTGGCTCGTCATCTCCGTGGCTGGTCATTTCCATGGCTGGTAAGTACCGTGGCTGGTCAGCACTGTGGCTGGTTCCATGCAGTGGTTGGTGAGTCTCGTGGCTTGTCAGTGCCATGCTCCACAGATCTTCTGTGTCCAGGTCCTGCCACCTCTCCTCATGCCCCAGCCTCAGGGCTCACTGCTGCCTGCAGCAGCCCAGGCCTCACCTCCAATGAAGGCTGAGCAGGCACAGGAGGCCTTCCCAGGAAGGACACCGTAACTGTCCTCGGCTCAGAGACCTCGGCCATGCCACCTGCTCCCTCTGAGCCTGTGGCTGCGAAGGGAATGGCTCCCCATCCGTCTGCATCTTCAAATCCCCTGGGATCCTGCAGAAATCCAAAACCCAGGCCACACCCAGAGCCATGGACTCAGACTTCTGGAGGCGGGGCAGTCACAGCCTCAGCACAATGGGATCCCCCAGGGCCCTGTGCGGGCAGGCTTGGGGCCAGGCTGGCCCTGACCAGGACTCCCTCTCTTGGCTGCAGGAAGTCCCTCTCCCACACATTGACGAGGTGGAGGACGTGAGCACCCACCCATCAGGGGCCTGCCAGCAGGGACCCCAGAGAGGAGGGCAGGGTGGGTGGGAGCCACCAGGTCACTGCGGATGCTGGCCCTGGAATAAGTGTGTCTTATTTAGAATCTGCCCGGGGGCGGGGGCTGAGGACCAGCCTGGCCTCAGTGGAGGTCGCTGCTGTGCCTCTTCTGAGGTGGTTCCCCATGGCCTTGCGGGTCCGGGGCTGCATGGCACGCTCTCCTCGCTGCCAGGGAGACTCAGCCCCTGCTGAGCCTCGAGGAAGATACGGAGCCAGGAGTTTATGACATTTCTGTTTATGCAGACATTTGTGTGGAGGACATTTACACCAAATCTCTGCTTCATGAGGTTTATTGAAGGTTTTCTTTTAAATTTGGAAAGCCTTCATTTTTGTGAACTCTAAGTAGGTATATAGTTCTAGTTGTATAATGTTTTCAGCTAGAAAAAGTAATCCAATGAAATTGATGTGGGATAGCAGTTAACTGTTATATCCTAACACGTGTGTGTGTGTGTGTGTGTGTGTGTGTGTGTGTAGGTGTGTAAGAGAGAGATTTATTTCTACCCCTGGCGCCTCTTCAGGGAGTGTCTTCTCTCACATTGGATTTGACGCCATGTGGCTCACGTGGACTGGGTTAGTTCATTCCCAGTGGAACCCTGGCCCTGGGACTGCTCAGAGCCAGGCACATACAGGAAGGCCTGTCTGTTCAGGGGACCACATGAGATCTAACAGCCCCCCCAGGGGGGGTAGGTTTCCTCACACATTGAACCTTCTTTTGTTTTGTTTTTTTAAATCCTCACCCAGGGGCATCTTCCCACTGCTTTTAGAAGGAGTGGAAGGGAGGGGGTGGGAGAGAGAGAAACATCGATGTGAGAGGGACACGTCAGCTGGCTGCCTCCCTCATGCACCCCAACCTGGGTCAGACCCCGAGCCTTCTTTAAGGAAACGGTGCTGATATCGTGGGCCTTGCCGCAGGCTCTGCTTCCACCGCTCTCTTTCACCGCTTCCTGCTCTCCCTTCTCCCTCCGCTGGCTCCGCCATCCCTCAGGGTTCCTTCAGCATCAGTCTTCCTGACCCCTGACTTGACCTCTGACGCCAAGGGGAAACTTGTTGGTTAGGTTTTCTGTGTCTTTGACTGTGGTCTGACATGACAGCGCCCCCAGGGGTATCAGGATGGGGGTGTCAGGATGGTGCCTGGCGTGGTGTCTGTGCCCTGGAGGGCGCCCCTTCCCCTCCCAGCGGCCATCCTTCCTCAGGAGGAGGAGAGGCAGCCTCCCTGTGGGGAGCCTTTCAAAGACCTGCAGCTGCAGAGTGGTGCTCCTTCCGAGACTGACCAGGGCGTGCCTGGTCTACCGAGCCCTCTCCCCCGACTCCGAGGCTCACGGGTTCCGTGGACGCTGGCGCATGGGGTTCCTCCACACAACTAGGTGTTAGCAGCACAGAGACAGGACTTCTCATCAGCCCCATCACCCAGCGTGGCACAGACCCTAAAGCCTGCCTTCCGAGGAGACCGCCGCCCGCTGCTGTCCGGTCCATGCCGGCTGGTTGGACATGATTGGTTCTGCCTTTGCTCGATGGCACAGCGTCTCTGACAGAGAGATGGCCTCGCGTGCTCACCAGGCTGTTTGTCAGTGACTGTGTAATCGTTCAGAAACAGGATTAATCAGGAGCCTAGTTCCTCTGTTTCTGGTTCAGACCAGCTAACGAGCCGGTTACATGAGTCATTTGTCCCGGGTGCATCACGCAAAAACAGTTGTAAACAGTGTCCCTCAAACCCATCCATCAGACTTGGTGCTAGATTACAGGCTTTGTAATAGCGGGAAAGCTGGGGAGAGGACCCTGGGGCCAGGTCAGGCTCGGCTTCAGGGTGGAGACTGCATAGAGGTGCAGTGAGCTAGGAGAGGTGTGCTCGGGAGGGGAGTTAGGGGAGGAGAGCGAGAGGAGGGGTACTAGGGGAGGGGTGCTAGAGGAGGAGTGTTAGGGGAGGTGCAGTATGGACGCTAACACTGTTCTTGGCAGACACCTGTCTTGTTCTCGGGTGGGGCCCCTGGGAGCCCTCCTGAGGCCCGTCCCCGGAGCCCAGGCGTCCTCCCCACCCCTCGGGCAGCGGGCACATCCTGCGGCCAGGCAGTGACTGCTCTGATGTGTGCGGAGAGCACGGACGGTCTCGGCTCCTAGCGGCAGCGGTGTTTCCTGCAGTGTGCAGCTGCGGGCTGAGCACAGCAAGCGCTGGCCTGGTTCTCCTCTCTGTCTGCACGGTGCCGCCCGCACCGGTCTGGGCTTCCGGAGCTTGGAGCTGGGTTCAGCCATGTTGACCTTCAGCACCTGCGGCTGGCCCTCAGGAGGCAGCTGGGCCCGGTGTGGCCTCCTGTGAGGCGCAGGCGGCCATGTGGGGCTGGGACACCCGGGCCAGGCTTACAGGCTGCCCAGCAGATGTGAGGTGCCATTTCTCGCTGCAGCACCTCCCCACCCCCACCCCCGGGGGGGGGGGGGCCACTGGCCTGGGACTCACGTCTCTTCCCCTGCAGGAGAAGCCCTACAAGTGCTCGGACTGCAGTAAGGCCTTCAGCCAGAAGCGCGGCCTGGATGAGCACCGGAGGACGCACACCGGGGAGAAGCCCTTCCAGTGCGACGTGAGTCCCCTTCTTCCAACCCGGTCCTCCGCGTGTGCACGTCTGAGTGTGTGCCTGTCTGTGTGCATGTACACATGTGCAGAGTGTGCATGAGCACCTGTGCCTGTGTGTCTGAGTGCATGTGTATGCGTGAGTGGGCATATGTGTCTGAGTGCATGTGTATGCCTGAGTGGGCATGTGTGTCTGAGAACTTGTGTATCATGAGTGTGCATGTGTGTCTGAGAACTTGTGTATGCCTGAGTGTGCCATTTAGCTTTTAGACCCAAGGCCTTTCATTTAAGAGGTTTAACAGGAAATTGCTGATATGTCCATTCTGGCCAGAAAGGAGTTGTTGCGGTTGTTCCTTTGAGACATGTGGGTAGAGCAGCTGTGGGTAGGGCGGGAGCACACACGTGCACAGCACACGCGTGAAGTGCGGGAACCCTTGGGAACTGGGGTTATTTTACTCCCCTTTGGGGATGTTCACTGCTGTTCCCTCCAGGAGCGGTGTGGCCTGCGGTGCATGTGGGCCCATGTGCCTCCCGGTGCAGGCGGCCTGTGTGCCTGCCGGGGTGTCCAAACGGGGCCATCGGCGCCTGTGGTCTCTCCTAGGTGTGCGACCTGGCCTTCAGCCTCAAGAAGATGCTGATCCGACACAAGATGACGCACAACCCCAACCGCCCGCTGGTGGAGTGCCAGTTCTGCCACAAGAAGTTCACGCGGAATGACTACCTCAAGGTGCACATGGACAACATCCACGGCGAGGCCGACGGCTGATGGGGGGGCCTACGGGGGGTGGGGGGCCAGGGGAGCCCAGCTCCCTCCCCGTTGGTGTGGCAGAGGCAGCCTGCGGTGTGCACTGGCCTCACATCCCTCTGCCGACTTTTAGAGTCTGTAGACACATATCCCGTTCTACTAGGAACGGTGCAAATGGGAGAAGACAGCCTCGTAGCCTTACACAGTACAGCCTGCACTCTGTGCCTCTGAGCGTGGAATGGGGGTCTTGGCCCTTCTGATGGAGGTGATTAACATGCACATTGCTAGGCCTTTCTGTTGTGCTGTTTCTGTGTGTGTATGTGTGTGTGTGTGTGCGCGCATGTGTGCGCCTGGGCACACGCATGCACATGCCGGTTACTGCCCCTGGTTACCACTAATGCAGCCATGAGGAAACTCAGATACTCAAGGCTCCTCGCTGTGGACACGGATGAGGGCGAGTTCCCACGTCTCCCCACGATGGCCCTCGGCCCACGGAACGCACTGTCACCGGGGTCTGTGAAATGGAGCAGATGTCGCTCCTGTGCGACCCCTCCCTCCCGCCGCAGGTCAGTGTGAAATAAGGAGGCAGCTGAGAGCTAGCACACCACCTTCAGCGGTTCTTAGAACACAGGCTGCGCCCCTCGCTCAGACGCAGGCACTCGTGGTCGGCAATGCTGCGGTAAGACCTGCACCAGATGGACCATAGTGGCGGCCTGTCCACCAGGCGGGGCCCTCTGAAATGAATGAACACCACACAGGCGGACACACGGAGCAGGAAAGTGGGGGGGGTCGCCACAGCGGCGCGGGCAGCCAGGGGAGGGACCGTGTTTGATGGGGGCCCAGCCCTCCCCTCCCACTCCACAGCCAGGGCCTCTTCCAGATCCAATCCTCAGAGCAGAGACATTCTGTCTGGAAAGGACATTTCTCAGAAGCGTGGCCGTAGTGAGTGCCCTCCGGTCTTCCTGTGATGGGAGGGATCCGGAATGAAACACACCTGGCGGTGGTTAGGATTGACGTGGCCGTGGGTGCTTATGAGTAATTGAAGCCAGAAGCGTGTTTCTTCCTATCGGTTCCATTTCAGTGAAATATTTGAGAGCAACGTAGAATGCATTTCTTGTTTTGGGAGAAGACACGAGAAAACAAGATAGTGATGTCCAGTAGTGTGTAGGGAAATCCAAAACCAGAAAACCGGAAAATGAAGCCCAAATACTGAATCAGCCTACCGGAGCCACGCCAGAGAGAGGCAGTGTCGTTCCGAGAAGTCATTTGGTTCAGACAATTCAGGGAGAAAGGTTACCTGAACACACAATGCTTAGTAGTCAGTCATCCCATTTTAGACGAATATTCATGCTCAGTTTCAGTTTTGAAAAGAAAAGAGACTCGCTGTAGATGTTTGTCTGTAAAGGATGAAATTCGGAACTCACCAGAGATCACTTCAGAATGTAAGTTCCCCAATTATCACTGAGCTGTCGGAGCGTGGCCCTGCCGTTTTGTATCTGAAATTATAGACTGTTTCCCAAGAACGGGCGTGGTCTCGTCTCTCCCCACCGTTTGTTTGGAGGGTAATTTTAGATCCTGTGTTTTCCATCTCCCACGGCGTGTGCGGGGAGACCTTCTGCCCGGGCCGGGGCTGCCTCCCGGCGGGTGCCGCCCGCCCCCCGACGCGGTGCACGTGAGGCGAGGGAGGAAGCCAGACCCGGAGGTGGTGTGATCGCAGCACCTCCAGTTGGGGCGCTGGGGAGGCCGCCCCTGAAACCAGAGCCCCCCGCTGCGGGAAGAGGCCGGGGCCATACCAGCTGGAGGTGTGTGTCCTGGAGGACCGGACCCCCTGCCACCCGTTCTGGGCTCTGAAACCAGCCGCCCTGAGACCCCAGGTGGTCCCCACTCACGCAGACACACCTGCTGAGAAGCATTTCGATCCGTTAGCTCTGGGCCCTGCCGCCCTAGCAAAGCACAGGTGGCCGTCCCGTAGGGTGGGAGGAGAGCGCGCGTGGGCACCCATAGGCGTGCAGGCAGCTGCAGTGAGGAGCCGTGAAGAAGCCCCTCCTCTCTCCTGCCCCTGGCTCCTCAGGGAGTGGACAAACCCAGGGCCCACGGAGTCGGGCTCAGTGACTCCAAGAGGGATTCGGTTCTATGGGGGTCCCGTGCCCTTTTTTAATTATCAGCTTTGAATACATTCAAGGTCTTGTAGATACTGAATTCTTTCTGTTTCATAGTCACTGGCTTATATTACTCTCCTCCTCCCTCCCTTCCTCCTCTCTTCTCCCCTCCCCTCCTCCTTCAACCCTCCTTTCCCTCCCTCCCTCCCTCCTCCCCTTCCCTTCCTCCTACATTCCTCCCCTTCTTTCTCCTCTCTTCTCCCCCTCCTCCTCTCCCCTCCACCCTCTTCTCCCTTTCTCCTCTTCCTCTTCCTCCTCCCCTGACCTCTTCTTCCTCCCCTGGTCCTCTTCCTCCTCACCCCCCCTTTTCAGTTGTTGGCTAAAGAGCGCATTATGGATGAACCCTGACCCGCAGTGGCAGCGTGAGAGTACGCATTGAGGATTCGTTCTTGGTTTACACAGGGCAGTTCACATGCTGCTTTTAAGAAACATCTACATCACACATGTGTGCATGCCTGTGCGTGTGGTGTACATGTGTGTCTGCAGAGCATCCTTTTATGCCAAACTCACACATGGAAGTCCATTGCTGTGCTCCAGCTTCCTCCCACGGCAGCCAGCTCACTGCAGCGTGCGAGCACCGTGGCCCAGAAGGCCCTGCAGCCTTGTTGGGATGTTACCTTGTTGAACTGCGGCCTCTCCCAGAGCCGGGAGGAAGGGAGGGTAGGGAGGAAGGGAGGGTAGGGAGGAAGGATGTGGAGATGAGCAGGATGGAGAAAATGTGCTGCTTTAAAGCTCGAGACTTAGCCGTCAGCCGTGAGACTACTCCCATGTACAGAAGCACACCGACCCCAGTACCACTTCCTTTGACCGTGCGTCTGTCCTCAGTCCATACACAGCCCTCGCGTGACGCTGCCCGTGTCCCGTAGAGCCATAGCCAGCGGTTCTGTAGAAAAGGCCGAAGGACGTGTTTGAGTTCTTTTTGATGAAAGGAGTGAAGTAGAACTGCCATCCTTCCCTGCCCTGGTGTCCACACTCTGCTTCCCAGCAGCTCTGGTTGGAGATGTGCAATCAGCGAGGCAGCTCCAGGTGGTCAGAAAGCACCTGGCTGTCCCCGTTCTTCTGGTTCCCACATAGCACGTGGGGAGGCGCTCCCCAAGAACCCTGAAACCAGACTCCTGGCACTGCTCAGCACGGACATCCGAGGGTCACCGCTCAGGGTGAGAAAAGTTATGCCTCGGTTGGAGGTATTCTTATTTTTTAAAGTTGTATTTCAGCATCTTAGTGTCACTTCTATCTTTTTTTTATTCTTTTCATTTAAAACAAAAGTATTTTTATTGATTTTCCACAGCGATGAAGGAAGAGGGATAGAGAGTTAGAAACATCGATGAGAGAGAAACATCAATCAGCTGCTTCCTGCACCCCCCCCCCCCCACTGGCGGTGTGCCTGCAACCAAGGTACATGCCCCTGACTGGAATTGAACCTGGGACCTTTCAGTCCGCAGACCGACGCTCTATCCACTGAGCCAAACCAAAACCAGTTTCGGCATGCCGCTCCGATGTTGAGCGGCGTCCCTGTTACAAAAAGGAAAAGCATCCCAGCCATCATGCGCCTCCCGTGGTGGACTCGGACACCCGCGTTCGTTCATCCCGTGTCCATTGCTCAGAGCAGCCAGGCCCCGCTCTCTGCAGCGGGCCAGGCTGCCTGGACCTCCGTGGGTTCGAAGTGATGTCACCACCATCACCTGTTAATTCGCCGTGTGACAGAGTGAGCGCCAACGCGGGAGCCTCCAACGAGGCCGTGCAGAGTGTCCTGGGTTCCCCGGGCCTGTGACCCGGACAGGACGCAATCGCTTTCTGATACTAAAATGGGTCCCAGTGTATTTCCTTCCTCAGAAAACGCTTCAGTAAGACAAACGTTTATTTTATTTTTTAATATATATATATATTATTTTTTATTTTTTTAAATGTATTTTATTGCTTTTTTACAGAGAAGAAGGGAGAGTTGGAGAGATAGTGGGAAACATTGATGAGAGAGAATCATCGATCAGCTGCCTCCTGCACACTTCCCACCGGGGATGTGCCCACATCCACGGTATATGCCCTTGACCGGAATTGAACCCGTGACCACATGCTGACACTCTATCCACTGAGCCACACCGGTTTCAGCCTAATGTTTATATCCGTTGCTAAATAAGCTACGGACGCTGTTAGATAGCGTCTTTAACTTTCTAACTCTGCAAACATGGAGGCAATTAGGGCAAACTTTTATTCCTTGGGCCTGCATAATACACAGCAGGAGAAAACTGACCTTCAGTTTTAGGTAATGTTGGTATTTTCTGTGCTGAAGAATGAAAAATGAATAAGACCACTGAAACTTGATCCTCTAAACCAGTGTTTCCCAAAGTGTGGTACGTGCACCCCCAAGGGTACTGGAAGAGTTTGGTGGGGGTCCGAGTTGCACCAGAGTTTGGTGGGGATATGCACTGCACCCTGCTTAGCTTCGCCTAATTCTACGTTCTCATGAGTCAAGTCAAGACAGTCTTGTGAGGCGTGAGATGGTCTGGTGTGCAAATAAATATTGTTTATAATATAACTTTTATTTATATTATGAATAATTTTATTTTTCGTTTATTATTATTTTGTCTAGTACCCCAAAAAAATAAAAAAATAAATATATTTTGATTGTTATTAAAATACATCCATTTTTTTGACGAGGGGTACTCAGTGTTACGAAAATTATAAAAGGGGTATGTACACATATGTCAAAAGTTTGGGAAACACTGCAAATGAACAATAAGGAGTTTGAGCAAAATGTCACTGTTTCTTGCAAGAAACACTGCAGACTCCTACTCACTGCATATAATCTCCCTGCATATAATATGTCAGAAGTTAATGACAGCAGCCCCTGAAAATCCACCTGCCTCTGCTGAGTAGCCTGAAACGGAGAGGTCCTCGCTCCCAGCGGCACCAGCGCCCCCCCTCCCCTCATTCCTCAGGTGTGTCTTGGGGATCGGAAGCCAGTGCCCTGGCCTTCTGCTCGCTCTGTCTGACATGTTCTGTGTGTGTGACGGGCGGTTTCTCTGTGGCCCATTGAGCACATGTGAGTCTCCCAGGTGCTTCTAAGCGGCAGCTCAAGAATGCTCCGACTGGGGGTGCCTGTCCTGGCCCTGGGCTCCTCGGCCTCGCATGGCCGGCTGGCGGCGTCCAGGGGTCTGTGCTCGTAGAGGAATGTGCCCTGCCCCCTCACACACGCATTTCATTTCTTCAGCATCAACATGTAAATCTAACCAAAGCCTGACGCCGGACACAGTCCAGCACCCCTTGTAGGGGGTGCTTCTCGCTGACAGGCGACCTACACACAGCAAACTCAATCCCTTACTGGGCATTCCAGGGGTCTGATGGTGGGACAGCATGTCCTGTGCTCATTCTTTAACCTGAGGAGGCGACCTGTATGCAGGGAGGAACTGTGCTTTTTCCTCCTTGAAGTAGGGATTGGTGTCCGGGAAGCTCACGTGCCTGGTCCAGAAGGAACTTTCTCAAATCCAGGCAAACCAGTTCCTGGGAAGTGGGGACCTAGCAGCATGTAGATGGGGCGTGATGCCACAGGGACGGACCCCTGAAGTTTTGATGTGACCTGGGACACACCCATGAGCCTTGCAGAGTACGGGAGGCTCTGCAGGAATTCCTGCACCGGAGGGGCGTGGCTAGCCCATCCTGAATGGGGCCAATTGGGCCGGGCCGTGGGGAGGGACCGTGGGCCATTGGCTGGCCAGCCCTGCCCTCTGGCTGAACTCCCAGCTGAGGGGACAGTTTGCATATTAACCTTTTGTTATGTAGGATTATATGCAGTGAGTAGGATTCTGAGAAATCAAAGTATGTGGGCCTTAACCAGTCCCTGCTGTGACTCTCCTAGGTCTGTTTGATTATTGAAACGTGAGTGACCCTCCCTGTTGGGGATCGGGGCTGCCCCAGACCTCACTGTTGGCTGCTCACCTTCTCCCCCATCAGAAGTGGTCCCCACGGCGTCCATCTGGGCCCCTGGGAGGACAGGCGGGCGGTGGTGTGAGATCTACCGCGGGAACTGGCAGGGTGCCGGGGCTGAGACTGAGGGGGGTCCTCTTCTTCGGGAACCTCAGCACCCACTCCCTGACTGTTCCCGGGTGGAGGAGGCCACACAGCTGAGGGGAGCTCCTCCCTCCAGCAGCGGTCACACCCCACACAGACAGGGGGTCCCGGTGTGACATGGGCTCCCTCTGTGACCCTGGCTTCCTGTGTGATGTGGGCTTCCTGTGTGACATGGAATTCCTGTGTGACACTGGCTTCCCTTGTGACACTGGTTTCCCATGTGACGTGGCTTCCTGTGTGACACTGGCTTCCCGTGTGACACTGGCTTCCCGTATGACACTGGCTTCCTGTGTGACACTGGCTTCCCTTGTGACACTGGTTTCCCATGTGACGTGGGCTTCCTGTGTGACACTGGCTTTCCGTGTGACACTGGCTTCCCGTGTGACACTGGCTTCCCGTGTGACACTGGCTTCCTGTGTGACACTGGGTTCTTGTGTGACACTGACTTCTTGTGTGACACTAGCTTCCTGTGTGACACTGGCTTCCTGTGTGACATGGGCTTCCTTTGTGACATGTGCTTCCTGTGTGATGTGGGCTCCCCCGGTTACACTGGCTTCTTATGTGACGTGGGCTTCTTGTGTGACATGTGCTTCCTGTGTGACATGTGCTTCCTGTGTGACATGTGCTTCCTGTGTGGCTGCTTTGGGGGTGGGTAGCAGCAGGCGTGAAATCCTCATGTCCAGCCTCTGGGAATATCAGCTCCATCATTGGGAGAGCCCAGCCTCAAGAGTAAGGGACACGCAGACTCCCAAAGGTCCCCCGGGTGGACTGTGGTCATATGACCGAGCCCCCACATCTAGCAGCAGAACCACGTCAGAGAAACCACGGAATTGTGAGAATAGTAACTGTACCTGCCGGAAGCACCACGTTTAGCGTGGTGTGTGAGGCAGCACTAGGTACGATACTGTCGTCTTGCCAATGCCGTGAAGAACCACAGGCACAGTCACATACTGTGCTTTTTCCAGAGCGTTCCCCTCCAGCCAGCCAGTGTTTACGACTGTGCACTTACAACTTACAGAGCTAGCCCACAATTGTTCTTTGTGCCAGACTATGTCTTCTAGCTGTGTGAGTGTGTGTGTGTGCATGTGATGGTGTGTGCGTGTGCATGTGATCATATGTGAATGTGTGCACATGAGTGCGTGAGTGTGTGTGTGAGTGAATGTGTGTACATGTGAGTGTGTGCAAGTGAGTTGAGTGTGTGCATGTGAGAGTGTATGTGTGCATGTGTGTACATGCATATGCACATGAGAGAGTGTGTGTGAGTGTATGCATATGAGTGTGTGAATGTGAGTGTGTGTGAATGTGAGTGTGAGCATGTGTGTATGTGCACGACATTCATGCACTTAGAAAGCTTTATACCAAAATATCCTAAGAGAGTTTTAAGTAACACTTACCTTATTCTTAGGTTCTTATTCCTGGAAAAAAAATTATAATGGTCTCATATGAATTCCACTTACCAAATTCCAGAGAACCAAGAGCTTAAACATGTCTTTTGAAATGACTCACGAGATCCGAGCTAAACGTCTTTTAATGTCCTTTCCATGTGCTGCCGGCAGTTGGTTTCACAGCTGTGAGGATGGCAGGGGGGTGGAGGGTGTCTTTTGAGGCTTAAAGGGGCAGCTGCTTCCCCCTGAGACACTCCCCTCACTGAGCTGACCACTGTTAACGTCGTGCAGCATGCAGCCAGCAACCGGAAGGGGCTGCTCGGGACTCACAGCTTCACGTGTTAAGGTTCCACAGACACGCACACGGCAGGCTCCAGGGCCGGTGCCCAGACCCCTGCGCAGGCGAGCTGGGCGGCCGTGGCTGCTCGCCCCGGGTCGGGGACAGCCTGGCGCGCTCGCCCAGGACTTCCCCGGAGCCACGCCCTGAGCATTGTGGGCCACAAACTTCTGTGATCTCTCTCCGTTGGGCACGTTTCACAGTTTTAAACAGTAACTAGTTGGTGAGAATGAATCTAGAAGGCACTTGCCAGTGTGGTGGGCTGTTTCGGGGGAGGGATCCTGGGTGGTTGGCCCGGAGTTCTGCCTGTCACCGGGAAACTGCGGGACCAGAGCTGTGGTCACTTCCCGTCGGCAGATGGCATTTAGTTGTGCCATGGGTGCCTGTAGGTGCCCTTCCCCCTCCCTCCCTCTACCAGCCTTGATGTGCCAATGACCTGGCTGTCTGAAATGGGAGCGAAGCCAGTCCTGTCTCCTCTAGCTGAGTGTGTTAGCACACGTGTGACTTAACTACATGTGTTCAGACCTGAGTGCACATGAGCGAAGTGCAGAACTGTTGACATGGACTCGAGGTGAGCTCGCTGATGGAAGAAGACCAGGCAGAGAACTCCAAACGCCACGGAACCTCAAGGCCTCACACCGTGCAAGGTGCCTGTGTGCGGTGCCATGGGCACAGGACAGCTTGCCCCGGTGGGGAGGGGGCACAAGAGCCGATGGCCTCAGGAGGCCTCCACAGGATGGGCAGAGGAATGGCTCAGAGAGGGCCCCAGTGGGACGCCGTGCCACCCTGAGCCCGCCCACTATAGCCGCCCGAGGGAGGTGTGGCTGGAAGACAGCTGAGCCCGGAGTCCGCACAGACCCGAGGGCGTGGCCTCCAGGACGTGTGCTGGCCGGGGCAGACCCGGTACTGGCCGAGGTGCTGGTGGGAGGTCCGCAGCCATCGTGGCCAAGACGGCGTGGAGGCGTGCAGACCGTGACCTGCTGACACGGACGGGGACAGGAGTCTACACCATCACACCCACAGGGGCCATGTCACACTCAAGCCTCCTTACCATCTCTCCCAGGCCAGGCCAGCAACCACGGTCTCCGGGCCCGCCTCCTCCCAGACCCCGCTCTCCAGGGGACCTTTGTGCGGACGTACAGCTGTCAGGTGGGGGACCACGATACAAAGTAAACAAAATGACAGGACCATCTTCACAGGCACAGACAGCATTTAACAAAATTCCACTTCATTCTTGAGTAAAATCCCTGGTAAACAGGAAGGGGCTCTCTCCCCTGATGGAGACCACAAGCAGCAGCAGCAGCACCGCTCACCTCGGAGCAGAAGCGGGCTTCCCTGAGCTCACAGGGGCCGCCGGCTCTCACCACCCGCGCCCCCGAAGGCTCTGCCAGCGGCTGACAGACACAGGACCGTCTGGGCAGAGAGACGGAGTCTGTGGAGGGCAGCTCGCTCAGAGTGCAGGATCCAGATCGTTAGAAAAGCCAGCTCCATTTCCGAGGGCGAGGAATGAAAGAAAACAAAACCAAATTGTTCAGAACGGCCTGAAAAACACAAAGTACTCTGGAGTGAATCTAATCAAAGATCTGTAAGATCTGAACGCGACAGCATTGCTGAAACACTGTTCGTAGGTGGGGAGGCTCAATATTGCTAAAATGGTAACTTCCCGAACGGATGCTCTCAGGCAAGGTTTCAGCAGGCTTTGTGGCTTGTTTAGAGATCACGAGGAGGATTTTGAGATTCACATGGCAATGTGAGTCCTCAAGCACAGCGGAGCCATTAGAAAAGGAATAAAGGAAGGACCCCTGCTACCTGCTGCCGGTCACGGCTGCCCAGCCAGGCAGCGTGGCCTCAGTGTCAGACAGAGAGCGGACGGCATGCACACAGGGCACTGAGGTGTGGTTGGGTGGCCCTGCTGTTCCCTGGGGGCAGGCACCACTATTCTGCAAACACCCCCCACGGGCCCACGGGCTCTGGGGATGCTTGTGGACAAAGTAAGTGTGGAGATAGGACCACACAGCATCACATCTTTATGTTTTGTTTTGTTTTTTCAGGGATTTCTTTTAAAAATATATATTTTTATTCATTTCGGAGAGGGAGAGAAAGAAAGAAAGAGATCAAACATCAATGATGAGAGAGAGTCATGGACCAGCTGCCTCCTGCACACCCCACACTGGATCAAGCCCGCAACCCTGGCCTGTGCCCTGACTGGGAATCGAACCCTGACCTCTGGTTCACCGGTCGATGCTCAACCACTGCGCTACACCAGCTGGGATTTTATTTGTTTTTAGAAACATTTCATTTTCCAACAAAAATTCAGGTGGCTTAGAGGGAGTTTATTTGTGAAGCGTTTGATGGAAGGTGGTTAAAAGGATTAAGCGACTAAAAGCTGGATAAATCCTGTGACAAACTGTCCCCACGCCGCATCTGCTGGGTGGTGTGCGATTTTCACTTTAAAAGGACTTTTACGTAGAAAGGTTCCCTTCTAAGAGGCTTTCCATCAGAGTTAAACTCCCATCATCCTCCCTGTGCTTCGCCTTCATCTCCCTAATGAGGTGACCCTGCTGGCCTCGCGCCAGCCAGTCCCTGTGGAAGCGAAGGCGGTCTGTGTGCAGCTGACCCGAGGGGGGCACCCCAACATTTAGGAAATCCCTCCCAGCCAGGGGGGCTTTGCACCCCGCACGCTCGGGAAACACCCGTATTAATGCCTCTTCCCGCTGGCCTGCTTCCCAGCTTGGCTCTCACTGACTCTCCGCTTGGCCACTTGCTTTGTGTCACTATTTCCACGTCGTCCGTGTTTCTCGCCAACCCTGGGTGGCATTTCCTGGCTCCAAGCATGGCCTTGCTGGTCAGTGGGGCAGAGCAGCTGGAGAGGCGGAGAGGGCTGGCACGGGGCCTCAGGGCGGGGACCCCTCCATTCCATCATGGTCTCAGGTGACAGCATGACTGATGGAGGGACCCTCTGCGGGACAATCTGGAGCTCCAGCCCCGAGCGCCCTGCCAGCTCCTGCTCCTGCTCTGCTCCTGCCCAGTGTGTGCGCACAACCCGCTGTGCTCCGAGGGGCACTTCCCTGAGTCGGAGTTTCTGGGGCAAGTCTCTCCTGGGAGCCGTCCCACCACCACCCATTCCTCTGCCTCTTGCCCCGCAGCCTGTCCCCTGGATGGGAGCACAGCCCCAGGTGGGAGACGAGATGCGCAGGGCCAGGCAGAGCGCAGCCTCACCACGCAGGCGGTCCTGGGCGGTTAGACACCTGATGCCTCAGCTGCGTGTGCTGGTGCCCAGTGGAGGTGCAGCCCCGCCTGACTCTGCACTCAGACACACAGCCCCGTGGAGGTGGCCACCGTGGCACACTGGGATGGGCATTCTTCTTCTTCTAAGTTCCCATGGGAGAGGGGCAGCCATCCTGGGCCTGTCCAGAGCCATCACAGAGGTGAGAAGCAGGCCACAGGGGTGGCGAGGAAACACCGCCACGCCGGTGGGTACTGCCTCTTTGCCGTCAAGGGGAAGATCTGGTCATCGCTCGGTGCAGAGGTTGACACGGGTCTCCTGGCTCAGTCCACACATCAGAGGCCACAGGCCGAGGAACGTGAGTGAGACGAGACTCCCACGAGGTGGGAGACCCCTGTGTGCCCTCACACTCAGAGTCTCAGCAGGTCCCAGGCAAGGTCTCACGGACAGACAAACGGATTGCTATCTCTTTTTTTGTTTTCATCACGGCACCTCACAGAACAAACATGTGGCTTAAAACATGTCTACAAATAGTCCGGCCAGCGTGGTTGAGCATCAACCTATGAACCAGGTCACGGTTCAATTCCCAGTCAGGGCACGTGCCCAGGTTGCATATTTGATCCCTAGTGTGGGGCCTACAGGAGGCAGCCGATCAATGATTCTCTCATCATGGATGTTTCTCTCTCTTCCTCTCCCTTCCACTCTGAAATCAATGCATATTAAAAAAACAAAAAACAAAACAAAACACCTACAAATACATTGTGTATTACCAGTAATCCAATAAAGCAAGGGAAGACAGCTGATGCAATGCCAACACCCCTCCCCCCATCCCTGTCCCCCACATTCCAGAAGAACAATGATGATCTAATCAGGCTCCCAAGACAATGGCTACAGAAGTTTGAACTCATCAGTAGGATTATTTGCCCTCAGGACTTAAATTCACTGCCATTCAATATAGCTGATTAAAGCTAAAATGTCGTCTTTCAATTTAACTCCTCTCCTTAAGATTCAGATTTTACCTTTTAGATTGTCTACTAGTGGCCTGGTGCATGAAACTCATGCATATTAAAAGGGAACTAATTAAAGGAAATATTTCAATGTTGCTATTTGCCCTTTCTCTATCATATTGCTATTTGCCCTTTCTCTATCTTACTGCTATTCGCCTTTTCTCTATAACAGAATTGATTTGTTCCCCTCTGACACTGGCCTCCCATTTAGAGTCAAGTCCTGGGTGCAGGTATCCGGCTCCCTTCTCCCTCCAGCCAGAGACTGGGCCAGCACCAGCGGGGACACAGCATCAAGTCCCTGCCCACCCACCCATGTGTTTCTAGAAATCACGCCAGACCCAGACCTGCCTGCACCCTCAGGGACGCAGCATCAAGTCTCCTCCCACCTGCATGCACCTGCCATGCACGCAGCCTCCTAGTGACAGGTCCTTATGGTGTGAGGTGTCACAACCACAGGCTTTTTATAATAGAGGACTAGGGGCCGCCCTGGCATGAAATTCGTGCACTGGGGGGAGAGGGTGTCCTTCAGCCCAGCCTGCCCCCTCTCACATACTGGGAGCCCTTGGGGGATGTCCTACTGAGGCTACCAGGCTGATCAGGGGAAGGTACCTGCCCCACCACCTCACTGTTGCAGCCACTGCCAGTCATGCCAATCACCACAGCCACCAAGGTATTTTCATCAACACAGACTCCAGTCCATGAAAAATGGCAACTTTCTTTAGGTACTTTCAAGATGTGTCTTTCATAGGATATGACCTGACTTTTCTTTTTTCCTTTCCTTTCCTTTCCTTTCCTTTCCTTTCCTTTTCTTTCCTTTCCTTTCCTTTCCTTTCCTTTCCTTTCCTTTCCTTTCCTTTCCTTTCCTTTCCTTTCCTTTCCTTTCTTTTCTTCCCCGCTCCTTCCTTCCTCCCTCCCTCTCTCCCTCCCTCTTTTCCTTTTCCTCACCTGAGGATATGTTTCCATTGATTTTTAGAGAATGTGGAAGAGAAAGGGAAAGACAGAAAGAAACCTCAAAGTGAGAGGAACACTTTGATTGGTTGCCTCCTGCATGAGCCCTGATCTGGGCCCTGGCCAGGGAGGAGCCTGCAATCTAGGTACATGCCCTTGATCAGAATCTAACCAGGACCTTGTGGTTGATAACATAGGCATTACCCACTGAGTCAAACCAGCTAGGGCAGGATATGACATTTCTCAGCCCTCCAGCAGCGGACCTTCAGATTTTTTCTCCAGAAGTGTGGTGGAAAAACCCTATATCACCTTTTTGGATTCTTATACTCAAGTTACTAAGACTATTACCAGTGGCATACAAGGAGCTTAGACAATGAGCAGTCAGAAAAGGTGTTTCCTCTGTAGTTCACACCGATTACCTCTAATCTCTGATTCTGCCCCTGCCAAAGCCTAAAGCCTCTGGGCCTGAGCAGGGGCATCCCAGCTCCCTCCAATTGCCAGCTCCACCCCTACCAAGGCCCAAGGCCTCTGACCTGGACTTGGGGCCTGGGCAGGGAACCCCGAGCTCTGTCAGATCACCCAGCTCTGCCCCTGCCCAGGAAGCCCCCTGGCTCAGGCCCTTTGCTCAGGACCCACGGGGGCCTACCTCTGAGTGACCGTGGGAGTGCACCGATCACCAGGGGCAGCTCCTGCATTGAGCATCTGCCTCCTGGTTGTCAGTGCACATCATAGGGACTGGTTGTTTCGCCATTTGGTTGATTTGCATATTAGCCTTTTATTATACAGGATTATTTTTATATTTATTATTATCCTTTTTCATGCCAAAGCACCACATCATTTTTAAGATCAGTAAAAGTAGTCCAAGACTTGAAATTATAGTTAGCTACCACACAACTAAAGGAGCAGTGGTTTGCTTTGTCAGTTTGACCAAAATGGTCTATAGTTTCCTCTTCTTCGAAGCTCAACAACTAGTTATTACCATGATAATTAGTGGTGAGTATACCTGTAGAAGGCTAGTGCATTTTTAAAAGAATGGAGCATGATTCTGAGTTCTGCCTTTATAAGTAGCTCATATTAAAGTAGGTACTTTGGGTTCAAGCAATGAAGATTCACTTTTTTTTAAATTGGTTTGTGATTTTTTTAAATTTATTAAGGTATTATCTATGTACATAGCTTACCATTGCCCTCCCCCCTCTCCCATAGATGCCCTCCCTCCCCAGAGTTTTGTGTCCATTGGTTGTTCTTATATGAATGCATACCAGTCCTTCGGTTGATCTCTTATCCCCCCCATATCTCCCTACCCTCCCCCGCTGTCATTTGACAGTCTGATTGTTGTTTTACTGTCACTATATCTATCTTTCTGTTCATTCGTTTATAATGTTCTTTAATATCCGGAAATGAGTGAGGTCACGTAGTGTTTCTCTTTCATTGACTGGCTTATTTCACTCAGCATGATGCTCTCCAATTCCATCCAGGTTACTGCAAATGATGAGAATTCCTTCCTTTTTATGGCACCATAGTATTCCATGGTGTAGATGTACCATAGTTTTCTGATCCATTCATCTGCTGACGGGCACCTAGGCTGTTCCCAAATCCTAGATATTGTAAATTGTGCTGCTATGAACATAGGGGTGCATATATCCTTTCTGATTGGGGTTTCTAGCTACTTGGGGTATATTCCTAGTAGTGAGATTACTGGGTCAAATGGGAGTTCCATTTTCAGTTTTTTGAGGAAGCTCCATACTGTTCTCCACAGTGGTTGCACCAACCTGCAATCCCACCAGCAGTGCACGAGGGTTCCTTTTTCTCTGCAACCTCGCCAACATTTGTCCTTTGTTGTTTTGTTGATGTTGGCCATTCTGACAGGTGTGAGATGGTACCGCATTGTTGTTTTGATTTGTATCTCTCGGATAATTAGTGATTTGGATCATGTTTTCATGTGCCTCTTGGCCTTCCTTCTGTTTTCTTTTGAGAGGATTCTATTTAGATCCATTGCCCATTTTTTAATTGGCTCATTTATTCTCCTTTTATTGAGTTGTATAAGCTGGTTTCTTTTGATGTAGTTCCATTTGTTTATTTTCGCTTTAGCTTCCATTGCCCTAGGGTTAGCATCAGTGAAGAAGTTCTTTAGGCATATGTCTGAGATTTTGCTGCCTGTGGATGCCTCTAGTATTTTTATGGTTTCCCGTCTTATGTTTAAGTCATGTATCCATTTTGAGTTTATTCTTGTGTATGGTGTAAGTTGGTGATCTAGTTTCATTCTTTTGCATGTATCTGTCCAATTTTCCCAACACCATTTATTGAAGAGACTGTCTTGGCTCCATTGTATGCTCGTGCCTGCTTTGTCAAATATTAATTGAGCATATTGATTTGGGTTGATATCTAGATTCTCTAGTCTATTCCATTGATCAATATGTCTGTTCTTGTGCCAGTACCAGGCTGTTTTGAGAACAGTTGCTTTATAATACAGCTTGAAATCTGGTATTGAGATCCCTCCTGCTTTACTATTCTTTCTCAAGATTGCTGCGGCTATTCGGGGTCTTTTATTGTTCCAAATGAATTTTTGGAGAGTTCTTTCTAGGTCTGTGAAGTATGTCATTGGTATTTTAATGGGGAGTGCATTGAACTTATAAATTGCTTTGGGAAGTATGGACATTTTGATGATGTTGATTCTACCAATCCATGAACATGGTATGTTCTTCCATCTGTTTACATCTTCCTCTATTTCTTTTTTCAGTGTCGTGTAGTTTTCTGCATATAGGTCTTTTACCTCCTTGGTTAAGTTTATTCCCAGGTATCTTAATTTTTTTGGTGCGATGGTAAACGGGATTGCTTGTATAGTCTCTGTTTCTGTAAGTTCACTATTGGTGTAAAGAAATGCTATTGATTTCTTGGCATTAATTTTGTATCCTGCTACATTGCCAAATTCGTTTATTAAGTCTATTAGTTTTTTGATGGAGTCTTTTGGGTTTTTTATGTACAATATCATGTCATCTGCAAATAGTGACAGCTTTATTTCTTCTTTTCCAATTTTGATGCCTTTTATTTCCTCTTCTTGTCTAATTGCAATGGCGAGTACTTCCAGTACTGTGTCAAAGAGGAGTGCTGAGAGTGGGCATCCCTGTCTTGTTCCTGTTCTTAGAGGGAATAGTTTTAGTTTTTGCCCATTGAGTATGATGTTGGCTGTGGGTTTGTCATATATAGCTTTTATTATGTTGATCCTTGTACTCCCACCTTGTTGAGAGTTTTTATCAGGAAAGGGTGTTGGATTTTATCAAATGCCTTTTCTGCGTCAATAGATATGACTATATGATTTTTATCTCTCATTTTGTTTATGTGATGTATCACGTTTATTGATTTTCGAATATTGTACCATCCTTGCATTCCTGGAATAAAACCTACTTGGTCATGGTGTATGATCTTTCTGATGTACTACTGGAGCCGATTTGCTAGAATTTTGTTGAGGATTTTGGCATCAATGTTCATGAGGGATATTGGCCTGTAATTTTCTTTCATTGTATTGTCTTTATCTGGTTTTGGTATTAGGGTGATGCTGGCTTCATAAAAGGAGTTTGGCAGTGTTCCTTCCTCTTGAATTTTTTGGAAAAGTCTGAGGAGGATAGGTTTTAGTTCTTCCTTGAATGTTTGGTAAAACTCTCCTGTGAAGCCATCTGGCCCTGGGCTTTTGTTTGCTGGAAGCTTTTTTGATGACTGCTTCAATTTCTTCCCAAGTTACTGGTCTATTGAGATTTTTATATTCTTCCTGCTTGAGTTTTGGAAGGTTGAATTTTTCTAGGAATATGTCCCTTTCCTCCAGGTTGTCCAGTTTGTTGGAATAGAGTTGTTCATAGTATTTTGTAACAATCCTTTGTATTTTGGCGGGGGTCTGTTGTTATTTCACCTCTTTCATTTCTGATTTTGTTTATTTGGGTCCTCTCTCTTTGTTTCTTGGTTAGCCTGACTAGAGGTTCATCAATCTTGTTTATCCGTTCAAAGAACCAGCTCTTGATTTTGTTGATCTTATGTATTGTGTCTTTGGTCTCTATGTCGTTAATCTCCGCTCTGATTTTTATTATTTCCTTCCTTCTGCTTACACTGGGCCTTTCTTGCTGTTCCTTTTCTAACTGTTTGAGTTGTAGGGTTAGATAATTTGTTACCATTCTTTCTTGTTTTTTGCAATAGGCTTGTAGAGATATGAACTTCCCTCTCAAAACAGCTTTTGCTGTGTCCCATAGATTTTGGATTGTTGTGTTTTCATTGTCATTCGTTGCCATGATGTTTTTGATTTCTTCCTTGATTTCTCTGGTAACCCAGTCTTTGTTCAATAGCATGCTATTTAGTCTCCATGTGTTTAATTTTTTTGGATTCTTATTATTGTAGTTGATTTCCAATTTTATGGCACTATGATCTGAGAAAATGCTTGATATGATTTCTATCTTCTTGAATTGGAAGAGACTTTGCCTATGTCCCAACATATGGTCTATCTTTGAAAATGACCCATGTGCACTTGAGTAGAATGTGTAGTCTGTGGATTTGGGATGAAATGTTCTGAAGATGTCGATTAATTCCATCTGGTCTAGTATGTCATTTAGGATTGATGTTTCTTTGCTGATTTTTTGTTTAGATGATTTGTCCAAAGGTGACAGTGGGGTATTAAAATCCCCTACTATGATTGCATTGCTATTAATCTCTTCCTTAATGTCCTCCAGCAGTTTTTTTTAATGTATTTGGGTGCTCCCATATTGGGTGCATATATGTTTACCAGGGTTATTTCTTCTTGTTGGATTGCTCTCTTTAGTATTATGAAGTGGCCTTCCTTATCTCTTGTTATGTCTTTCACTTTGAGATCTAATTTGTCAGATACAAGTATTGCTACCCCAGCTTTTTTTTCATTTCCGTTCACCTGGAAAACCTTTTTCCATCCCTTCACCCTCAGTCTGTGAGCGTCTTTTTTTCTGAAGTGGGTTTCTTGTAGACAGCAGATGTATGGGTCTTGCTTTCTTATCCAATCTGTTACCCTATGTCTTTTGATTGGAGCATTTAAACCATTTACATTTAAAGTTATTATTGATAGGTAGGTATTTGATGCCATTTTTATTCTAACCCCCTGTGATCCTTCTTTGCTTCCTATTTCTTTATTTTTACAGTAGACCCTTTAACAGTTCCTGCATTGCTGGTTTGTTGGAGATGAATTCTTTTAGCCTTTTTTTGTCTGTGAAGCTCCTGATTTCACCTTCAATTTTGATTGATAGCCTTGCAGGGTATAGTATTCTTGGATTCAGACCCTTCCTTTGCATGACTTTGTATATGTCATCTCATTCCCTTCTGGCCTGATGAGTTTCTGTTGAGAAATCAGTTGCTAGTCTGATGGGGGTTCCTTTATATGTAACTTTCTGTCTCTCTCTGGCTTCTTTTAAGATTCTGGTTTTGTCTATGGTGTTTGCCAATTTAATAATAATGTGCCTATGTGTCCATCTTTGGGGATTCATTTTGTTTGGGACTCTGCGAGCATCTTGGATTTGTGTGGGGTTTTTTTTTCCTCTATCTCAGGAAAGTTTTCTGTCATTATTTCTTGAAATACTTTTTCCATATCTTGCTCAGTTTCCTTTCCTTCTGGAGCCTATTATTCTAATATTGTTTTGTTTTGTATTGTCCCAAAGCTCCTGTAGTCTCTCTTCCTGTTTTTTTTTTTTTTTAGTTTTTTTTTTTTCTAGCAACTGCTGTAATTGGGTATTTTTTTCCATCTTGTCTTCTAGCTCACTGATGCAGTCTTCTGCTTCTTCTAGTCTACTCTTTTTTTAAATATATTTTATTGATATTTTACAGAGAGGAATAGAGAGAGATAGAGAGCTAGAGATGTCGACGAGAGAGAAACATTGACCAGCTGCCTCCTGCATACCCCCTACTGGGGATGTGCCCACAACCAATGTACATGCCCTTGGCCGGAATCAAAACCTCTCAGTCCGCAGACCGACGCTCTACCACTGTGCCAAACCGGTTTCGGCTTCTAGTCTACTCTTGATGCTTTCTATTGAGTTCTTCATAGTAGCGATGTCATTTTTTCATTTCTTTTTGGATCACCTTCATTTCCTCTTGGTTCTTCTTCATTTCCTCTTGGGTCTCACTCATATTGTCAAATTTGTCTTCCATTCTTTTTAGCCAACTTATGATCATTACTTTCAATTCTTGCTCTGGTAGGTTGTTTGCCTCTAACTTGTTTACTTCCTTTTCTGGTGATGCTTGATTTTCTTTCATAGGCGGGTTGTTTCTTTGCCTCCCCATGATGTCTCTTTTTAGGATTTCTTGTTATGTAGTTCTCTCCCTCCTGCTTTGATTTAAAGGCACAAAATACAACACAACCAGGTACAACACACAGGGCACTGAACAGAAATGTGTTTGTAATATTAATATCCTCCAATAAAGGTGACTAGAACCCAACTAACAAAAACATACAATCCAATAAAAAGCATAAGCAAACCTATCTTACAATAAAGCATAAAACTTCGATATAGTTAGCATTCAACATACAACAACAAAGGGGTAGTGAGAAGGATTTTTTTTGGGGGGGGGGGACAGTGACAAGGTAGGTGTGAATGGGCTTGGAGAAGGGGGTTGGGAATTATATATACACAGGTCAGGTGAAAATTTTGGTCGGAGTTAACAGAAAGAGTAAGGGAAATCTAGAGCAATAAAGGGTTAAGATAAGCAGGATACCAAAGGGAAAAGGTTAGGAAGAGAGAGATGTCATAAAGGTAGGTTTGAGATAGAATAGAGCATTGGAGAAGGAAAGGTCTTTAGAGTAGTAATCCCGAAGGGGGGAAAAAGAGAAAAAAAGGGGGGGGGGAGTTAAAAAAGAAAAAGAGAGGAAAAAAAGGAATATAATATGACACTTAAAAAATAATAATAAAAATAAACAAAAGAAAATAAGATAAAAAAGGTAAAATAGTAGTAGTAATAATGTTGATTACATACAAAAATGAATTAATTATAAAGGTAAAATCAAGTGAGGGAAGACGAAAAAAATAATTTCTTGAGTAAACTTTGCAATTAATGTAAGTAAAAAACAAAAATTAAACAATTAAAAAATAAAAGGTAAACAAAATTTGCAGTAATGAAGGTCATTCACTTCCTGTGTTGTTCTGTCTGGCAAGCCTGTTCCCCGTCTGGGCAGTTGTTGCAGTTCCCTGTGTTTCACAGTTCCTCCGTGTTGATTACAAGTCCTGATTTTTAAGCAGATCTAGAGACCATATGTGCTTTAGCCTCTGGGTGGCAGTATTTCTGGATGGATTCCAGGGCTCTGAAGCCTTTCTATCTTTTTCCCCCTCTCTGTGTCCCTGATCTGTGGAGGGCTGGGGGTGGGGGGCAGTCCCGAGCCAACTTCACTCCCCTGTAATTCTCTGGATATTTATTGGATTCAGATCAAAACGTGCTGCTCTTTAGATATCCCCCCACTTAGGAGCCCTGTCCACAATCAGGGGTGCCTCCAGCCCAAAATCCTGGGGTTTCTTGTAACCCCAGGCCTCCGTGCGCCTGGTGTGAGTGAGCTGGTGCTTGGGCTGCTGCGCCGAGGGGGACTCAGTGCTGTTGCGCCCAGGGGGGACTCACCGGATCTCCGCGAAATCTGACCTTTTAGCCTTCGGGTGGAGCACTCCTTTGAGTCCAAGTGTTCGCGCTAATTGTGGTCAGTATTTTGGGTCTCACAGCTGCTTGGTGGTCTTTTTTTAAATATATATTTTATTGATATTTTACAGAGAGGAAGGGAGAGAGATAGAGAGCTAGAAATGTTGATGAGAGAGAAACATCAATCAGCTGCCTCTTGCACACCCCCATTGCTTGCGGGGATGTGCCCGCAACCAATGCAAATGTCCTTGACCGGAATCAAACTCGGGATCTTTCAGTCCTCAGACTGACGCTTTACCACTGAGCCAAACCGGTTTCGGCTGCTTGGTGTTCTTTGCAGCTGTGGCTATTCAGGCCTTTGACAATAACCTCTTCCTGTCAAGATGGCGAGATTTCCCTGTCCTCGCCGGTTGGTAGGTCCGGGAAGGGAAGCCAGCTGTGGGTGCTTAACTGCCAGGGGCACCCTGATCAGCCGACCCCCAGTTTCCCTGGGTGTTCGCCTTTCTCTTGGCTTGCTGACAAGCACTCCCAGTGTGACCCTCGGCTGCTCTGTCTTTCCTCTTCGGGACTAGGCTCAGACCCTGACTACCTGTTCTTCCACCATGTTCTTCTACCTGTTTTCTCCTCCTCTGTCAAGATTCACTTTTCATAGTACAATGACAAAGCAGTACTTTTGCCTGTGTCTTTATTCATAACCGTGTCTATTTGTGACCCAGACACACAGAGAGGTAAGTAAATAGGGAGATGATAGGTATGTACACACACTCACACATATAACACCTTGCCTTTATGAAATGCTAAGGATTGAAAACCACCTGTCAAAACCACTGAAGGGTCTGAAATTCTCCCCTACTTACGAGGTAACAAATGAGCCTGCTGGTGTCACAGTTGCTGGCAGAAGACTAGAGACTCCTGGGTAAGAGACAAAAAGCAGTTTGTAACTCGTGGCGATGGCCAGTGTCATCTTTTTTTTGCATCCACTCTTGACCCTCAAGTCCTATGGGACCACAGAAAGAGGGCCCGGAGACACCTGCATGCTATGCTGGGACAGATGTGCCCTGAGCTTTGGGAACCCCAGTCTTTTATAACGGGCAGTAGGTCAGCCTGCCTGATCTCAAGAGGGAGATGCTGCTTTCCAGGTAATCACACCCACCTTTCCTCTGAGCAGACGCCATCTCTCTCCTCCGAGGCTGCTTGCTCAGCCAACGTCCTTGGAAAGGTATCTATAACAATGAAAGTAAAATGTGCAAATTGACCAAACAGTAGAATGACCATCTGTATGACCACACCATGACACCCAGAGGCTCCAGGCCAGCCAAGGCGGGTGCTTTGTGATTGATTGGTCGGGGGGCCTAGCCATGATCACCCTGCAGAGGGAGGCGTGGCCACCACCAGCAGGAATGGATTGAGGGGCTCCATGATCACCCCAAAGAAGGATGCCCCGGCCACTGACCAGCAGGCTGTGGTGGGTGGTCAGGCCCTCCCTCTGTGGGGCAATCAATATTGGGGCTCCCAGACTGTGAAAGCGTGCAGGCCAGGCTGAGGGGCATCCCCCAATATGCACAAATTTCATGCACGGGGCCTCTAGTTCCAGAATGAAAGGTCATGCCTGTGTGTGTAGGATATGTAGACATGCAGGCGACTCCTGGAGGACTCTGTGACAACAGCCCTGGAAATGCTTATAGTCAGCATTTGGCTTGGAAAGGGGCACTTGACACCGTGCTGGTGAAAATCGTCTGGCCTTTGATCCGTCACCACGAAGCGGAACACGAAGCACGCCAGACGTGGGGGCTTTTCCACATGGAATTCCTGGAGAGCACATGTGTTCTACCCGGGGGTCGCTGGCAGGGTTGGCAGGGGAGAGCGTGGCCGCTGGCTGACGGCGTCACTTGCTGCCTGGGAACGGTCCGGCCTGCCAGCTGGCCAGCCTTGAGCCGCAGAGGGTGAATAATGGAGCATTAAATGCCAACAATCTGGCTGCCACAAGGGCTTGATCTCTCTGAGCCCCAGGGGATCCGGGCAAGCATGAGAACGAGCACCCAAACGTGGCCTTCAGGGGCTCTATAATAACAGTGTCTATTTGTTACCCAGACACACAGAGAGGTAAGTAAGTGGGTAGATAATATGTATGTACACACACATTCACACATATAGCACCTATGCCTTTATGAAATGCTAAGGGCTGAAAACTACCTGTCAAAACCATTGAAGGGTCTGAAATATGTGTGAATGTGTGTGTACATACATATTACCTACCTATTTACTTACCCTCTTTCTGTTGACCCATATGACTTGGGGGTCAACAGGAGGCCAACCAGAGCTTCTGAGGCTCAGGACTGCGTGTCTTATCAATGGCGCATTAAAGCATTTTCCTGTAAGGCAGCCCATGGCCAGTCCTCGCTAGACGCCCCTGCTCTCCCACGGGACACCAGCCACAGGGGCTAACCGGAAATAGAGTTTGAAAAGCCCACCACCAATGAATTTATCCAGGACCAGAATAGAAATATCTTTAATTCCAGCTCATATTGTTGTCTTTGGGATGTTTTAAAAAATGCTGTTTTGCCGAAACCAGTTTGGCTCAGTGGATAGGCCTGCAAGCTGAAAGGTCCCAGGTTCAATTCCGATCAAGGGCACGTACCTTGGTTGCGGTCACAACCCCAGTAGGAGGTGTGCAGGAGGCAGCTGATCAATGATTCTCTCTCATTGATGTTTCTAACTCTCTATTCCTCTCTTCCTCTCTGTAAAAAAAAATCAATAAAATATATATTTTTAAAAATGCTGTTTTGCTCTGAGCTGCATGTGATGGTGGTGACTGGGTGCAGGGGGGAAGCTTTATTTCTTCAGTCCCTGTGGCCCCAGAGTATGGGGTCCAGCGAAGGGGCGGGCGTCTGGACCCTCCAGGGGAGGATCCTGACTCTAGCCAAGTTACTCCTTCTCTATGCATGTCAGCCTTCTCATTTGTAAGAACGGATAATTATTGATTCACGTGGGGTGTGGGACTGAAGACCTAAAGGTTTACGACAGCCTGAGAGGCGGCCCTGCCCAGGAGCTGCCTCCTGGCAGAGTTTGGGGGTTCTGTGGGGCTGTGGGATGGTGTGTCCTGGCCAAGGAGCGAGCAATCCTGCAGCGGGTTCGGGCGAAGTTCGGGAAGCGACAGCTGATGGGAACATCCACTTGTTTCCTCTCCTGACACCCCAGTCTCTGTCCCAGCGCTGGCTTGATGCTGTGATGCCAGTGTAAGGTGTGCCGGGGTGGGGGTGGGGGTGGAGGGAGGGGCAGTCATTTGAGAGGAGCAGCACAGAGAGACCATGCTGATGAGCAGAATCTGCGTGGGGTCCCGTGACAGACGGCCCCGCAGGCAGCAAGACGTGTGTATGTGTGTGTGTGTCATTAGCAAAGGGCTTCATGCAGGTGTAACAACCATCTGCCCACTGGCAAATAGTGCTTCCAGCCCCCGTGACCTGCCCGCATTCACCCCGTTGTACCCTGAAGTGTTAGGAATGCGGTTGACTTCACAGCCAGAGCCCGCTCTGACCCGGAGCCCCTCCGGCCGTTGTCCACCCTGCTGGCCTGGTCCCGGGTGCTGGGACTTTAAGGGGGTCTGGATTTGTTTGCACAATCACTGTCTTTGTATTTTATCCTGAGTCGCCATGTGGGAAGCACATGTTCAATGAAGCTTATTGGCCACGTTTTCTAAAGACGCCTTAACGGGAACAGGCGGTCCCAGCGTGTCCGTGCCTCTCCTGAGGAGATGGCGCTGGCTAGCACGAGAACAAGTGTTGCATGTGTCCAAGGCAGGAAACGCACCCACCATCTCACTCTGAATCAGTACGCCATGACTCATCTTTCTCAGATTATGCAGGTACAACACGAAGCAAAATAACGTCAAGACGTGAGTGATATTGTTATCTAGGCGACGATACTGACATTTCTTCAATAAATCAACTCTGAAGACATATTTAAAGTGCCTGCTGCCAAATTTATTGGCATGTTCTCCACCTAAAGCGGGCACAGCCACATCTAAAGAGGACATGTTTTCTGCATATGCTGTGTTTGTCTGTAGTCACACATGTCCCAAGGCCTGGCACTGACTCCTGTCCTGGAACATCTGGTCCCATCCAAAGCATCCCTGGTGGCATCCTGCCCCTGCAAGCTGCCCCGGGAATGTGGTCCTTCAAAGGGGGTCCTGTGCCAGCATCTCAGGTGACGCTGATCCATCTCTGTAACCCTGGTGCTGTGGTCGGCTGGCCAGGCTACCAAGGTGAGGAGGGTGAGTTTTGGCACTATAGCCACAACACAATGATTGGGCCAATAACTTTATCGTATTTTAAATGTATTTTTATTTATTTCAAAGAGGAGTGGAGAGAGAGACCAATGATGAGAGAGAATCATTGATTGGCTGCCTCTTGCACACCCCCTATTGGAGATTGAACCCAGGACCTTTCAGTCTGCAGGGCGATGCTCTATTCACTGAGCCAAACTGGCCAGGGCAAACTTGATAGTATTTTATATGGGAACCCTCTAAACCCAAAGGGTAAACAGTGTCATGGGCTATTGGGACCCAGGGGTGTTTTCTAACTTGGGCGTTCTGACCAGACCACGTACAAGGGCCTTTTGGTGTGAACCAGTGTCTCCATGGATGGGACCCAAGTCTGCTGCTCAGCCTGTTCAAAAGATGAAGCACTGAGTGGGCACCCAGGGTAACGGTTGGTACTGGATACCTATCCACCTGGCTGCTGACCTGTGCTGTAGAAAGACGTCGGAACAAAGGGCGTCTTTCTGGAATTTCTAGAACGTCTGGCTTCCTCTCCCTAGTGACTAGCCTCCTAGGAAGTTTCTTCCACCCAGGAACATGACTTGCTTTATAGCCAGGTGCAAGCATTTCACACTGTAACCAAATGTCTGTGAAGCGACTTCCCATGCCTCATCTCATTTGATCCTCACAGAGGTCCTGGAGTAGGTAGATAGGAGACTTGATAGAATCCTATTTTCTTTTCATTAGCTGGAAAACTAGGATTTAGAAAGCTTAGGAACTTGACAAGACTGAAAAGAAGTAAGAAATGGTGAACCTTGAAAATGACTTCAGGTTTTCTCACTGCACAGAATATAGACAAACACTGCTGGTGTTAAATATTTTACCCTTTGTTCTCCCTGTGTGATCTACAATAATAATTTGCTTCACATTGATATTTACTGCTGTGTTGCTGGCAATTACCTGAAAGAGAAGTTGGGGTGCTTCACTGGCTGGGAAAAGTTTAGCTAAATCAGAAACCAGGCCCAATTAAGCAAGTTTATTATATATCTATATCTATATCTATATCTATCTATCTATCTATCTATCTATCATCTATCTATCTGCTACTTTGACTTGCACATGCACGATACATATAAAACTCTTGCTGATGCCAATCGCACACATGTGTTTCCAACTGTCAATGTTGATCATGAATTGGTTGACACTTCTATTATAGAGAAAGGGTGAATAGCAATATTAAAATATTGATTCTAATTAACTTCCTTTCAATGTGCATGAATTCATGCACCAGGCCACTAGTATCTGTACTAATAAAAGGGTAATATGCAAACTGGTCACAACGCCCTTACACCTTACAGTAACAACCGAACAGCAGGCTGCATGAGGCAGCCAGGCCAGCAGGGCAGGTTAGCGAGGGATGACCAAGTGACTGACCGGCAGGCTGTATGGGGCAATCAGGGTGGCAGGGGTAAGGAGGCAGTAAGGGGAAACCAGGCCAGCAGAGGTGGGGGAGAGAAGTTAGGGGTGATCAGGCTGGCAGGCAGAGGCAGTTAGGGGTGATAAGGCTGGCAGTAGAGGCAGTTGGGGTGATCAAGTGGGCAGGCAAGTGAGCAGTTAGGGGCCCATGGTCCCGGATTGTGAGAGGGATGTTTCGGGCCAAAACCAGCAGTCAGACATCCCCCAAGGGTGCAAACTGGAAAGGGTGCAGACTGGGCTGAGGGACACCCAAAGACAGGCCAGGTTGAGGAATCCCACTCGTGCATGAATTCATGCATGGGGCTTCTAGTAAGTATATATTTTTTGATTTATCTTTCCTCATCCCCCCACCCCCACATCGAGGTATGTAAGTCTGTTCCATGCCTCCCTGCTTCAGGCCTTAGGTTGTTGGTGTTGAAATTTTTTTATACTTAAAATGGCTCTTCCTTTATTAAAGAACAAGATCTTCAGAGTACCAACCTTAGAGGAACAGTTGAAGGTGGGGCATGTTTGTGTTTATTCAAACATCGGTTCAATGAGAGCTTTAATATGTTTGCTGATGAATGAGCAAGTCTCCTGGCTGTAGCTTGGAAGCTGGCGCCTGGATGTGAATCTCAGTTGAACGACTTCCATCCTCGGTTGTGAGGATGTAGTACAGCCAGTTTACGTCCCACCTGGGCTCGCCTGGGAAGGTAGGCCATGTGCAGTCCATGTCCTCTATAGCTCTGTACTCTTCAGCCTTTGATCTATTTCTGTAATTATTTGCCTTTGCTGTTACTTGAGATTTGCACTCATTTAGAGAATGAGCGATGTCCCTGCTGGTGTAACTCAGTGGTTGAGCATTGGCCTAGGAACCTAGGAGGTCATGCTTCAATTCCCAGTCAAGGCACATGCCTGGATTGTGGCCTCCATTCTACTGGGGCATGCAGGAGGCAGCCAAACAATGATTCCCTCTCACCATTGATGTTCCTATCTCTCTCTTTCTCTCCCTTCCTCTCTGCGATCAATAAAAAATATTTTAAAAATGGAACAGTGACTACAAAGCTAAAAGAATTTGGAAAGTACAGATATGGTAGCTATTGGCAGGAATTTAGGGTTTTCCTAAACTGAAGTGTTGCGTGCTGCCTGCTACTCAAGTGTGCTTCCATTCCCAGCACTCAGGTGAGAATGTGGGAACATCAGTTCTTACATCCTGCCAAAGGGAGGAGTGGGATTTTGCAGAGGAAGTGCATGACCGCCTGTGGCTTCTCCATTAAAAGAGGATCGAAAGGCAATTTCACTCGGTTTCATGAGGCCGAGCATCTTCGTCATTATAATGGAGAGGGTCTAGGGCGCCTCTGGTCTCTGCACCATCTCAATACCCCCACCCCCCCACCCCGCCCTGGAATTTTAGGGAAAATATTTAAAGTTAGCAGTCTACTTTTATGTTTCATTTTTTGGGAAGATTAAGTGCACCCTAGAACATGTACCCACAGCTTTTGCAAAACACATTTTTATTGACTACAGATTACCAAATGCAAAGAAGCTTATACCTAACCTCCCTGACTGCATAGCATTGTGTATATTTTTAATTGAGTTGCTCTGTTGACAATGGCCCAGGGAGACACTGTCTCTGTTAAGGAGCAGCATTTCCCAGGCACTGCAGATGCTGAGGCAAACGTGTAACTCCTCCTCTGGTGACCTCTCCTTTTCTAGAAGGCGAGGGTCACAGGGCAAAGTATGTTTCTAACATTTCATAATGACAATTTTCAAAAAGACATCACAATTTAGGGCATTTCCCAGGGAACACCAGCTTACCAACCACCAAGATGACAGCATTCATATTTTGCTGGGATTTGCTCTATCACATCTCCACCCACACATCCATCCCATTATCCACTCAGACGGAAGGGAGTAGGTGCTATGTGACTAGAACGCTATTCACATCCATTGTGAAAGTGCTGAGGCAGCTGAACTGTGATGTTAGCCATCAGGGCCCGGAGGTGAGGGTAGGGAGGTGAACCCAGATGCCTCCTGTGCTGGGCAGAGCGTGTGCTAAGGCCGTCTTGCCTGCTCCGCAGTGTGAAGTGGATACTTTAAGGTGACCAGATGTTAACATTGGTAAAGCGGGACACCATTGACGGCGGGGGGGGGGGGGGGGGTGTGTGTTCTAAATTAAAAATTTGGTCTATATGGAGCAACAAAAATTTTCATAGAATGCAAAAATAGTATTGTAATATATTTTTTAAATTTCAACATAAGTACAATTTACAAATATAATAAGTAAAAAATATGTATAGTATTATTTTATTCTTTGGCATATTTCTCATTTGAGTGAATTCTAACAACTGATCAACAATGCAAACTTTGATAAGCAGTTCTCAATAATCAGTTCTCAACAATTATTTGTTATTATTAAAGTTTAACATTATAAAATTAACAAAAATAATATAAAACTCATATCCTGGCTAAATAGCCACATGGCCGCCGAAAACTATATATTCCCTTCACGTTCTCCTGCCATTCCCTAGCTTGTTGTGCATTCTTTCCAAAAATCGGGACTTTTTTAAAACGCCAAGGACGCGGGACAAATTGTTAAAAATTGGGACTGTCCGGCCAAAAGCGGGACGTCTGGTCACCTTAGGGTACTGGCAACTCTGCATCTGAACAGGAGCCATGTTCCAGCACGGGAAGCAGCCTGGAGGGCGGGCAGGCATCGCTGGCTGCTGGGGAAGGAGGCCCGGAGAGGAGAGCCTTGGCCGCCTTCTCTCCTGCTCAGAAGGGAGACTGCCCCCGGGTCCCAGAGCTGTGGCGCCCTCAGAGCCCTGACCCTGCACTTTCTCTCCAGGATGGACACACCCACAGAGCCTTGCCCTCCTCACTCAGCCTGGGAGGACCAGGTCCCTGGCACCTGCCCCTCTCCCTCCACTGGGTGCTCCCTGCACCACCCTGGCCTCATTCTGGCCGGAGCTGCCCTTCCTGGCAATGTAAGTCGGACTCTACTTGCAAACAGCTTCCGGGAGCTGCGGAAACAGATATAATTCAAAGAGTACGCACATGGAGGCCATTCAAACACAGATGCTTTCCACAGGTCTCCTTACAATTGTTTGCTGTGTGTACCTGTATGTGGGTGCACGTATGTGTGCACATGTGCGCAGGTGTGTGTGTGGGGGGTGGGTATGTGTGTCTTTGCTAGAAACTGGTGCTACTGGCAAAGGTAATAGGCCCAGGAGGAGATGCTAGGATGCCCTTCCTCAGAGTGTGGGGCACAGAACCTGCTGCTGAGAAAAGTCAGAACACACTTTCATCTGGGACAGTTCTGATGGTAAAGACATGGGGAAGGTGGCTGGGGAGATGCTGGTTAAAGGTGACCTTAGGAGACACTCACCTTCCCAGGGAACCCAAGCAGAAATCCCTCACCCGGACCTTGCTGGTGTAGAGGTCAGGGGCACTTCCTGTTTCTCCCAGCCTCATGTATCTTGGCACTAAGGCCCCGTGGGGACAAAAGCTCTTCCTTTTCCTCAGTGATTCCCAGGAAGCACACTGCAGCCTAGAGCTTCAGGAAGAGACACAGATAGGAATATGGCCTTTATTTTTAAAAGAGTATCCCTGGCATTCTATGGAGAAACTAGAAGCCCGGCGCACGGATTGGTGCAGAGTTAGGGGAAGGAGAGGGACCACAGGAGGTTGGCTGCTGGCCCTCAAGGAGGGAGCCAGCCCTTGGGCCCCTCTGGAGAAGGGGCTGTATCTGCCACCACCCACCCCAGTTCCCTATCCCAACCCCAGGGCCTGAATGCCCCAGCAGGGTGGGGAGAGAAGGCGATGGTCACTGGGCCGGGCACCGGGTGGAAGGAATGGACTTTGATGCTGCAGTCGGTGCCCCGCCATGATGCAGTTCCTTGCCTCCCCCTTCCTCCTCCCCTCACCACTGCGCAGCCACCACAGCAGGTGGGTGGCCCCAGGAAGGGAGAGGATGGGAAGCAGGTCATCTATGAATGGCTTAGCACCAGGGGCCGATAGGGGCTGGCCATCTGCGGGGATGAGCCACAGGATGTTGCCTGGGGGAGCACACTGGCCACCATGGGGCAGCTCATGATCAACTGGTCATTCAGGTCATAATGGTCACTTAGGCTTTTATATAGATTAGATAGATAGATAGATAGATAGATAGATAGGGATGATGTCACAGAGAAGCCTCTGAAATGGTCAATTTCACTCCCGTCCTCATGGGGGCGCCTATTCTAGATGGAATTGCCCCTCAGACTGAGTTCAGTTTCATGTTCAGCAACCCATAAGGGTTTCCACTCTTTTCTACAGTCAAGCGGGTTGATCTTTCACTCATTTCCGCAGATGTGAGACACTGTCAGGTGGCAGGAAAGCTGACACTCACGGCCTCGAAGGGGATCTGATCTTTACAGGCTGCTGACATACAATGTGAATGTCTTCCATGCATTCTCCCCCTGGGAGCTCAGACCTGTGTTCCAGGCTGGGTGGTGTCCCTTAGCCCAAGGGGGAATGACAGGTGCTCTCTCGTGTTATAAAGGTGCAAAATGATAAGCAAGTAATTAGACCTAAACTCTGACTTTTGGAAGGTAGACATTGGAATGAAGGAGGGGAGGAAATGAGAGAGGCTGCCTTATTGCCCATCATTTCACTCAGGAGAAACCTTAGCATTCGTTCTGAAGTAGATTCAATAGGGAAAAATGAAGAGGAAAAGAAATAGATTTAAAAAAAATTAATTTCAGAGAGGAAGGGAATGGAAGAGAGGGATAGAAACATCAATAAGAGAGAATCATTGATCGGCTGCCTCCTGCACGCTCCCCCCTGGGGACTGAGCCTGCAATCTGGGCCTGTGTTGAACCATGAACTCCTGGCTGCTCAGCCACTGAGCCATGCCGGCCGGGCAGGAATAGATATTTTGAGGACATCTTGCCACAGAGGGTTCCACTGTGTTTCACAGTCACTCAAAGGCAAACCTGCAATGTCAGATGCACGGAGATCATCTGCGACCTCTCTTGGCATCAGTAAGTTGCAAAATAAGGTTTCTGCACGTGCAGCCAGAACGCTGTGTGGGCATCACTGCAGAAGGGAGCTGGCAAGCCCACCTTCCCGTAGGTCCAGGGCAGGCATAGAAGGGGATGAACCTTGAAACTTCCATCCAAATACGATTGTAGTAGGAGCAAAACGCAGTGTGGGTGGAATTAATCTGTTCCTACTCTCTCCTCTTAGGAGAAGGAGGCAGCCCGCTCTGGTGGAGAGAACGTGGAGTCTGGAGTCCGGTGGACTGGCTTGGACACCTCCGCCCACGGGCCTGCACTCCACAGCATAGCAGGAACCACCAGCAGCTCTGCCACTTGGTGCCATGCAGAGCAGGTGCAGAGAGGAGATGGGGGCGGGGACTGGCCTTTAACAGGAGTCTGGGTGAGGAGTGGAAATTAATTTCCTTCTAGACAATTCTTTCTTTTTGAAGGTATATTTTTATTGATTTCAGAGAAGAGTGGAGAGGAAGAGGGAGATGGAAACATCAATGATGAGAATCATTGATAGGCTGCCTCCTGCAGTTCCCACACTAGGGATGGAGCAAGCATGTGCCCTGAACAGGAATCGAACCCTGACCTCCTGGCTCATAGGTCAATGCTCAACCACTGAGCCTCGCCAGCCAGGCGACAATTCTTAATGGTACAGAGAAAATGGCCTGTAAGTATTTTGCTATGACATTAAAAGTGGTGAATTAAGGTCCATACATAATGGCATTCGTCATAGAGGTCCTTTGACCTATTGACCCTGCCGCACCATTAGAGGAACCATCTTTGGCTGGAAGTTCTCTGTGTCGAGGGGTGATTCCAGGTCACCTAGCAGGCCCTCAGGGGCAGCACCGAGCTGGGGCAGCTGGGCCTGAGCCTCCCCGCGCCTGCTGAGCCTGACTTCACGGTCCCTCAGCTTTGCTGAGCCCAAGGCTGAGATCTGGAACCTGAGATGCAAAGGCTGCAGAAAGACAACAGTCTGCAACGACCCGGCACCTTGGACTTCACCCCGGAGCTGCTCCATCACCACTCAGAGGACACTCCAGCCGCGGCATCCGCGGCCTGCAGGGAAATGGAGAGCGGGGATTCCGGGCCAGGGTAGCCCATGGGACCCCGAATCCTCCCTCCCTCTCCAGCACCCCCTCTGCTCCATTATTAAAACGCAATTGCTACCACATGGGAGAAAAGCCAGGAGGGCTCGGACCCTTGTCCGCCAGAGTGGGGAATTCGCAGTAATGTTTTTTCTGTGGATAAGCCTCCCCCCAGCCCCCACAAAAACACACAAACTTTTGTTTTCAACAGAGCGACCTCACAAACAGACCTGCCTTCCTGCGGAGGCTGGAGGTTGCTGTGGTCCTTTCTGATGGCAGGCGTTTTCTTCAGAAGGCAACGGTGAAACTGGCCAGTGCGCTGGGCACTGTTCCCCAGAAACTTACCATCTCCCCGAGGGCGAGAAGCATGGACAGAACAACGGCCTTCATTTTGCTTGTCAGCAGCTGGTGTTTCACGGCTGAGAGCTCGAGGAGCAAGAGCAATGCAATTGGCGCAGAACCGAGGTCGGACGAAGTGCTGACTGGGCCAGTGAGCTTCTCTCGGAGCCGGGGGCCAGGGGCTGGGCTGTGCAGAGAGGCAGCTCAGCCTCGGGGTGAGTGAGCGGGAGGGAGGCAGCCTTCTCACTGGGCAGCCCGCAGCTTGCAGCGGGACAGGGACGCGACCCCCAGACCTGGCCGGGGTCCCCCAGCAAAGCCAAGTCCACGGGAGGATGAGGCTCGAAGGGGGCTTTGCTGTGGGCGCATCACCAGTGGGGTCAAATGTAGGGCAGGATCCTAGACTCCCTGGTCCTACTGTCCACGGTCCTGTAAGCACAAACGGGTTTCATCAGGTCCTCCCACTGGGAGGCCGTGGAGGGCTAGTCCGAGGGTCCAGGGGCCGGGGGAGTCTTCGCTTGGCACAGGGACCTGGAGCTGCAGTTGCCTCGAGCCACAGGGGCTTGATCTGTGGGGGCCACTCACATGGATTTTTTCCCAATAAACAGTGTTTCCTCCTCCTCCTCAGGATTTTCTTAATAGATGTCTCCTCTAGCTATCTTAATACAATGCAGCCATCTGACACACGTAACGTAACATGTAAAACATGCACACATTGCCTGCCTATGTCATCTGTCAGGCCAGGTGAATGCCACGTAGTTAGTGAATCAGTAGGATCTATTTCCAGTCATTCTTTTTTCTTGTTGAAAAAATTTCAATTTTTTTTTTTCATTAAAAGTAATCATCTTCAAATCAATGATTACTTTAAATCCCAGATCTCAGGTGAAAATACACACACTTGCCAAAACCGGTTTGGTTCAGTGGATAGAGCGTCAGTCTGCGGACTGAAAGGTCCTGGGTTCGATTCCAGTCAAGGGCATGTACGTTGGTTGCGGGCACATCCCCGGTGGGGGGTGTGCAAGAGGCAGCTGATTGATGTTTCTCTCTCATCAATGTTCCTAACACTCTATCCCTCTCCCTTCCTCTCTGTAAAAAATCAATAAAATATATATTTTTTTTAAAAAGAAAATACACACACTTTTGGCAAGTGGCAACAGTTTTAAAGTTAAATTTCTGCACACCCAGAGGGAAATGGTAGCGGTTGGTGGCAGTTGGTGAGAATTCTATGGTACCCGCCAATAATACGCCCTGTTTACTATTTCATTTACTATTTTATTCTTCAGATATAACCTTAAGGCACGTTGATCGGGGCCTAGAGAATGAAATTGAATTTGCAAGGCAGTTATTCCAAACTTGATGGCATTCGTGTTAAAATGCCTTTTTCTCCAAAGCAGACACTTCACCCTGGAAGGAGCGTGCTGTCACTCCTCGTGGAGAGGAGCTGGATGAGGGGAGGGAAAGCTTTGCCTGATCAACTCCTTTGTTGTTGTTGGACCTCACCAATGAGGTAAGGTATGCATAAATGGTAACCCTGAGGGTCCCATTTCTTGTCAATTCTGTGACATAAATCAGCCAAGCTCTGGGCCGATGACCCTGTAAACCGTAGAATGTGTTGCAGCGATGAATTGCGAGTCCTCGGAGCAAAGGGCACTGGCTTGTTCTCTGCTCCAGGGTCACTCCCCTCAGAGCTGGTCTCAGGAGGATAAACAGGCAGGCCTGGATCGTGCACCAGCATGACAGGTCGCACCTGACACTACAAGCTTTGAGACAAAACAGCGGGGCTGCCGGGCAGCTGTCTGCTGAGTGAATCCGAACAGGCTCAGGGCAGCGGGGAAACCCCCGAGTCCGCCCAGCCCGCCTTGCCTCTGATTTTATGAGATTATTCTGATTGAAAAGCATGCCAGCCGGCACCATGCTCACACCTTGCGCTTCCATGTTAACATATTTTGATATGTGGAATAGATAAATAAAGAGCATCAACTGTGATCCGACATTTCCAGAACTTGTGGGACAGATTCTTGCTGGTATGAATTCTAAGTATTCTCAGAACCAGGCTTAGATCTCTCTAGGAGAGAGCAATCTGTGCCCTCATTGGAAACTTTCTAGCGCAGGGTGTTTTACTCTTGTCCTTTAGGTCTAACTAGAGGCCCGATGCACCACATTCATGCAAGGAGCTCAGTGCTGGCAGCCCGGCTGCCTCCCTCTGCCCTTGCAGCCCTGGAAGGTGACCGGACGGTCGTTCTGCTATTCGGTCTAATTAGCATATGAGCTCTTTATTATACAGGTCGAATTAGCATATGAGCTCTTTATTATACTGGATCATTTTATAAGGAGCCATCACATCAAAGCAGACTGGCCTATGAGATGTATTTTAAGATAACTACACTCTTCTTCCTTGGATTCATATTTTGAGCCCTTGGTACCAGTGCTGGTTACAATCTCTTGAGCATGTGGCATCACTTAACTCCAGAAACGCCTGTAGGAATGCCTTTTTCCCGCTGTTGTTTATGTCCGGAAGGAGACCTGTGTAACCCTGTTTGAAGAACATGATGTTTGGTTCCTTTGCTTATTTCCATCTTATTCTAAAAGATAACTTAAGAAATCTGGCATTCTCAAGGCTATGTTTTGGGGTCTAATTCCCCATTATTCTGAGACAATTACAACCTAAAAGGCATTTTATATTCTGCTCCTAAAAAATATCTTAACAAAAATTTTGTTTAACTTTATAGTTTCGACTTTCTGTTTCTGTTCTATTTTGACAGAGATCATTAAACTAAAATTAAAAATTACAAATTTTGCCGAAACTTGTTTGGCTCAGTGGATAGAGCATCGGCCTGGTTGTTTAAATTTTTGAAAAATTCGAATACTAGAATTTCTGTCTCCACCCAAAATAAAGGACTCTTTCTTTCCGATGGGCCCTCACAATATGATCCTCCCTCCCCCGCGCAGAGAGGTGTGCGATGCCGCAGCCACACACAGCACGGCCTCCAGGTGCTGTGCTCGGCCTCCAGGTGCTGTGCTCAGCCTGTCCGTCCATAATAGGTGTAAGAAACCTCATTCCGGGCCATTTGTCACCAGAGGAAGCACGAATAGTCTATATTAATGGAAGGAACGAGAGATGCTCCCAGCGGGCTGCACACGGAGAGCTGTGAGGAGCAGGAGCGTCTCCGGAGAGGGCGCGAGGGCAGGGGACGCACCGTCCATGTTCAGAGGCTGCCCGAGAGCCCTGCCAAGCCTGAGCTCCCGCCAAGGGGGGAAGGAGACACGTGTGCTCAGGGAGTTCAAACCCTTTATGAGTATCACTCATACATGATGTGCAGACAGAAAGCAAAACTGGGGGGCTTGGGGGGAGGGGTTGTTCTTTCAGCCCCACGGTGTTCCCAAGTGCACGCTCTCTCCGAGTCCTAGGGATGTGTGACATCGGGGAAATGCGAACATGAGGACGGATGCTGGCCAGTGCGGGGGTTTCCTCTGGGTGCTGTTGATTTGATTTTTGAGCTCAGGAGGAGGAATGTTGGATGATGGGTCCTGGGTGATAAAACCGTGTTTCTCTTGACAAGCTCGGTGGGGAGCTCCCTCCCTGCCTTTGGACAGACTCAGTCCCAGGAACGCTGTGTCATTGGTATTTTCTGGAATTCTCATAAAACATGATGGAGTGGGTGATACGTGGTGGTTGGAGGAACACGACTTCAAGTTTATTACTAAATCCAGACTGGATGGGCGAACTTCATTGTATGAAGAGATATGGGAAGTCACTGAATACCCAACACACATTTTATATACTAGAGGCCTGGTGCACGGCATTGGTGCACTTGGGGGAGGGATCTTTGAGCTTGGATTTGAGAGGGCTCAGGCCAGGCCGAGGGACCCCACTGGTGCACAATCAGGGCCAGGGAGGGATGCGGGAGATTGGCCAGCCAGGAAAGGGCCATGGCAGGGCTCCAGGGCATGTCTGGCCCTTCTCGCTCAGTCCTGATTGGCCGAATCTCAGCAGCAAGCTAATCTACCTGACAGAGCATCTGCACCCTGGTGGTCAATGCACATCATAGCGAGAGGTTGAGAGCCCTTAGCATATCCTTAGCATATTATGCTTTGATTGGTTGAACAAATAACCAGACAACTGAACACTTGCATATTAGGCTTTTATTATATAGGATTACACTGTGCAGGGATTCTTTTCACACTTTACACTGAGTGGCCAGATTATTATGATCTCTGAACACATAATAAACTGGCCACTCAGTGTATATCCTATATAATTAAAGGCTATTATGCAAATTGTAGTTCAACCAGCAGGCTATATACTTACACTTATAAATTAAATGATTAAATTAAAACTTTAAAAAAGTGTTAACTATATTATTATACTTGATTAGAAGTAAAATACAAAGTTTAATCTCAATCTGTTATAAAAATGAAATAAATAAAGCACAATTATTATATCCTATTCATTTGTTCTAGAAACTACAATTTTCTAAAATTCCTCTCTAGTCCTAGCCAGTTTGGCTCAGTGGATAGCACATTGGCCTGCAGACTGAAGGGTCCCAGATTTGATTCCAGTCAAGGGCACATGCCCAGGTTGCAGGCTCGATCCCCAGTAAGGGGTGTGCAGGAGGCAGCTGATCCATGATTCTCTCATCATTGATGTTTCTTTCTCTCTTTCTCTCCCTATCCTATCCTCTCTGAAATCAATAAAGCCTTTGTTTAAAAAAAATACAATTCCCCTATAGTTGCATCGTTGTGAGAGACTGAAACATTAATTGCATGTTCTTCATTATTTCCAGTGTTTCCTAACCAGGAAATTTTGAGTTTTGCGTCATTTTGTTTATGATTCTGTTTTCTGTTACCTCCACTTGGCAATGAACCACTCAGAGGGAGCCTGACACATAGCCGTGCGGTGCGGGGCTGGTGGAGTCTGGTCCTGCCTCCAAATGCACCGCAGAGGGGACAGGCCCCTCGTGGTTAATATCGGCCTGGTTTTCAATTTTAAAAAACACCAGCTCCCCTCCCCACCAGATCTATAAATGCCTGGGCAGCCCCCCAGGCTGTGCTTGGGGCGGATAAAGTGAGACCGAGGAGCAGAACCCATGTGGAGCTTGTGCAGCAAGGAGGGCGGGCATTCTCGGAGTTATGAAGCTCCAGCTGGAATTCTGCTCTTGTCTCCCCCCAGCACCCCCAGAGCAGCATCTCTGAGGCGGAACCTGCCCCTGGCATCTGGGCAGCTCTGTGGCCCACAGTCCACACTGGCCAGGTGATGCCGCCCACACACCGGGATCTCGGCAGGCAGCATTGCTTTTCTCCCCAGTTTGTCCTTCGCTTCGCCAATCTTAAAGCTAACATCTGAGGAAATCTTGAGCTATGTGAGGAAAGAAAAAGAAAGAAAATCATGTATATTAGCTAAAACAGAGGAATATACATGTGCAAGTATGCGGTTTTTAAATATATATTTTTTATTGATTTCTGAGAGGAAGGGAGCAGGAGAGAGAGATGGAAACATCAGTGATGACAGAGAATCATTGATCAGCTGCCTTCTACATGCCCCCTACTGGGGATTGAGCCCTAAACCTCGGCATGTGCCCTGACCAGGAATTGAACTGTGACCTCCTGGTTCACAAGTCGATGACCAACCATTGAGCCATGCTGGCCAAGGTCTCAGGTTCGATTCCGGTGCCTTGGTTGCAGGCACATGCCCAGTAGGGGGTGTGCAAGAGGCAGCTAATTGATGATTCTCTCTCATCGATGTTTCTAACTCTCTATTTCTCTCTCTTCCTCTCTGTAAAAAATCAATAAAATATATATATTTTTAAAATAGTGGCAGGGAAAGTTTGGGACTGAAAACTGGGGGAGCTGGAGAAAATGAAAGAACACTAGGCCCAGATTATGAAGGCTGTGCTGAAACGGCTGTGTTTGTGGTGAACAGGGACAGAGGGATACACAGTTTACTTGCACCAGAGGATGCATTGACATCCGACTCAGTGTTCCGGTGTGAAAACAAGAGGCCCTTAACAATGGAGCAATCCAGTGGGATTATCACCTGATAGAGCCGCTTTGGAAACCCGTTAGGCAGTTCCTCAAGAGGCGGAGCACAGTGCTACTATGTGACAGTGATTTCACTTGGCACATTCACCCAAGTGAATGAAAATGTATATGTACACACGTGCTCACAGCAGCATTGTTTATAACTAGAGGCTCGGTGCATGAAGTTCATTCTCTCTCTCCTTTCTCTCTAGCTTAAAGCAATCAATAAAAATGAATGAATGAAGATATAAATTATACAAATTCTATAATATTTATGGACTAGGAAGCATTTGATAAGGTGACTAGGGGCCTGGTTCATGAAATTCATGCATGGGGGCGGGGGGGGGGGTTGTCCCTCAGCCCAGCCTGAACCCTCTCCAATCTGGGACCCCTCAAGGGCAGTCGGACATCCCTCTCACAATCCAGGACTGCTGGCTCCCAACGGCTCGCCTGCCTGCCTTCCTGATTTCCCCTAACCACTTCTGCCTGCCAGCCTGATCAGCCCCTTACCACTCCCATGCCAGCCTGATTGATGTCTAACTGCTCCCCTGCCAGCCCATTTGCCTCCACCTTCCCTCCTTTGCTGGCCTGTCATCCCTAACTGCCCTCCCCTGCAGGGTTGATTGCCTTCAACTGCCCTCCCTTGCAGCCATAGAGGCGAGCTGTGTGGCCCTGTCCAGCTGAGGGCTTAGCGAGGCGCCGAGCTCTCATGCGGATGGGAAGTGTCTCTATTTCAAACGTCAGGGACAGGAACATGTTCCGGAGTGAACGCTGGGTGTCGGTCCCAGGGCTAGCATTGTCCTGGGGTGAATGGAGGCCATGTGCAGCCTGGCTGGGAACTAAAGGAGAGCACCTTCCTCTGTGATGGCATGAATGTCCACGAGGCCCCTCCCAGAACCGCGCCTTCCCCACCGGAGAGGACCCAAAGGAAGCACGGGGCCACAGCAGCGTCACCGGGCCTGTGGTTCATTCTTTGGGTCCTTCTGAGGGCGGTCAGGCTCCTGCTGTCCTGAGTTCTGCCCCTGCTGACAGAGAAGAGATGCTGAAACCAGCAGATCCTGGACTTTCGGAGATGCCTGCAAAGATGCCTCCCCATGGGCACGCCACGGCCTCGGGGTCAGACACAAAGGCACCGGCAGGTCAGGAGGCTGCTGTCCGTCTTGGCCCAGGGTGGGCTGAGACCTCCCTTCCCACTGTGCCATGGAGGGAGCCCGCTGAGTGTGAGAGAGCCAAGGACACTGCTTGAACCAAACGGGGGGAACCCACACATTGACCCTCTCTCTCCACTTCCATTCATGCCTTTCGTGGGAATCGGCCTCACTGGCCAGGGGATGACAAATGGCAGTGACGGCCTCGGTCATGCTCTTTGCTCCCCATTCTCTACCCGTAAAAGGCCGGGGCATCTGGGGCTGGAGCGGAACTACAGAGCTGAATGAGGGAGAGAGGCAGAAAGCTCATTGTTGCCAGCTGGCCATGAAAAATGGTTTTCCAGCGCATCCACGGGCCGGAAGGAGGCCGCTGAGGACTATGGCCCCGCCTTGCTCACACCCTTAGGACCTGTGGGGGTTGTTCTGTGGCAACTTCTGTGTTTGGTTCAGTGTTACCATGGAGGCGCATGTATAGACAATCCGTATGAAAAGTCACAAATGTGGATGGAAATTCACTTCTATGAAAAAAATAGAGTCAAAGCTCATGGCAGTTTCCCCCAAAATTCCTCACTTTCCCAGAGATGGTGTGATCACCTGACTCCCCAGATTCACTGTAAGCAGACATGGGGGGGGGGGCCCTCTGTGATACTGATAGAAAAAGTCTGTTATGGTACCATAAGTAGTTATACTCAGTGAATCCAACAATTATTACTCTAGTGCCTGTCTGTACTGAGCTCTGTGCTAATTGTGTCCTCAACCAGTTGGTAGTTGGATGGAGAGGTTTATTTGTTTATCTGAGGAGGATTTCAGTGACATAAGTGTGAATCCTACATAATAAAAGTGTAGTATGCAAATTGTCCCCTGAACTGGGAGGTCATCTGGGAGTTTGACCAGGGTGTGGGGCCAGCTGGGGGGACAGAAGAGAGGTCCCAGCAGTAGCAGCTGTAGGGACCCTACACTTGCATGAATTCTGTGCTCTGGACCTCTAGTACAAACATAAAACTTGGGGAAAGGGACAGCTAAAATTATGAATATGAGAGGATTGAAGACCAATAATAATTAGAGTAATAACTGAGTTTTGAAACAAGTGAAAATATGCACAAACTTCTAGTTTCTTTAATATGTGAAGCCGACACCATCAATTGTGTTATCTTTTGTAGAACAAAGGTTATTTCTGTAGATGGTTTAACCAAATATTTGGAGATGTGCCCAACGCGTGCCTATATCAGGGAAAACATAACAGAAAGTTCTGTTGGAAGTACAAGGAAGAATGCGTGACCAGAGCAATCAGAAGGGAGTGATGGCGTGCACCCTGGGTGAGATGGACTCTCACTCTTGTAAGTCCCAGAAAACGAACATTGCCACTAGTAGTCAGATGTAAGAAGAGCTGGCCAATCTTAATGGCTCTGAATGGTCAGAGCTATCAACTCATTGTTTAGTTGAGATAGTAGTAGTTGAAGCAACTTCAACTTGTTAATCATATGTAAATTCTTGTTGATTTTCTGTTGTTGGATTTTTCTGCCTAAAGGATGTCTTTATCTCAGAACCTCAATCAAAGGGATGGCAAAAGGCCTGAGCACTGGGTAGCTCTCCCCCTAAAGGTGGACTCCCGCCTAGCCTCCCGTTTTCCCAAATTAACTCTTTTCCAGTCTTTCTTCATTTAGTGTGTGGCCTTCTCCAGAAACCGGACTCTGAGTGGAACCCTGAACCACACGGGTCATGTTAAGGAATCCCATAGCCTCAGCCTCGGCCTTGGCAGGAGCAGTGAGTGGGAAAGGCCTGCCCTCTTCTTCTGCCGGCTGCTGCCGACAGGAACAATTTCTGTAATTGGGCAAAAGCATCAGCAGAAATGCAAAATTCTAAAATAATTAGCAAGCCAAATCCAGACATATCGATGACAGATCATGTCGCAGTTGCCTGGGGTTTATCTCAGATGGGCATAATCCATCCAGCTCACGACAACCACGTTACAGGACAGATGTATGGCTGTTTCAGTAGAGGCAGGAAAATCCTCAGTTACCACTCAGCCTGAGCAGCCCTCCTGGCCAGCCCCGGGCTGCCAGCTGGAGATGCACTCCCGGGGGCCAGGCAGGAGCAGCCACGGGACTGTATTCCTGCCAACAGAGCGAGGCAGACGCCCTGTGAGTAGCCGATGGCCATGCCCTTGCCACAAACTGGGCTTCCCCTCTCTCCTCTCCTTCCTGCTTTCGGTCTGCTCTACCCAGCCTTCCATACGCCCAGACTTCTTCATAGTTCACCGTGAAACTGGAGCCACCAAGCCATACACAGCTCAGTTGCCTGTGTTATAATCTGAGCCAATAGATTCTAAGCTTCCTGAAACAGAGTTTTGCATGCTCATCTCCATATTCTTCCAGAGCCTGACCTAAGATTCAATGCACAGAAACTCGTTAAATATAGATCAAATTGCCCTCAACTCTGCTTTCCTGTTCCCGCTGCTAGCAACACACAGTGCTATTTAATTGAGGCACATTCTTACCAACTAGAAAATTAAGGCACAATTTTGAAAATTTGAGTCCACTTAAATCCTCACATTATACCTATTTGCAGAGGTTTAGTAATCATTTATCTCCTCAGGAGGAGAGAAGCAGCCAACAAACCAGAGCTAGAGAGTCAGACGCTGAGAGGTTTTCACTGAAGTTTTCTGAACTCAACTCCTATCCTCTCTAATAAAAGGGAAACATGCAAATTGACTGGACCTTCTCTACACCCATAAGCCAAGCCTGCCATCCTAGCAGAGAGAGTATGCAAATTAACCCAACCAAGATGGCAGTTAATTTGCATATCCAGGCCAGAGTGAAGACTGAAGACAGCATTGAAAGAAGCCAAGCGCTGCAGAAGGGAGTGAAGCTGTGGAGAAACAAGCAAGAGGGGCAGGGGGAGAAGGAACAGAAGCAGGCAGGGCTTTGGAGGAGGGAGGAAAGCAGGCGGGGCAGTGGAGACTGCAGCAGGAAGCACTATTGTAGAAATCTTCCTGCAATGGGTCTCTAGTCCTCTATCATAAAAGGCTAATATGCAAATTGACAAAATGGCAGAATGACTGGTCACTCTGATGTCCACTGACCACTAGGGGCAGACGCTCAGTGCAGGAGCTTCCCCTGGTGGTTAGTGTGCTCCCACAGCGGGAGCACCACTCAGTCAGAAGCTGGGCTCACAGCTGGCGAGCACAGCGGAGGTAGTGGGAGCCTCTCCCTCCTCTGTGGCAGCCCTAAGGATGTCAAACAGCCCCTAGGCCCTGGCTGAGGGACCTCCCCCCACCCAAGTGCACAAATCTCATGCACCAGGCCTCTAGTGTTCTTATAACATGTAAAAATGGGCAGGTAATGCAAATCATTTAGTTCTTGGCATTCCTCAGCTACATTAGACAGAGATTGTGTATCGATTTAGGATCAGTTTCCACCAATGTTTGGGACTCTGTGGAAACCCAGCAGAGGGAAGGCACTTCTCCATTTCTAGGGTCAGTTAGGCAGCACTTAGTCATTGAACAGTTTCCAGCAGGGGCGTGACCTTCAAACACGTTGTAAAGCTCCCATACCTTACTTCCTCGTTGGTGGAGTGGTTTTGAATTAGATGGCGCCTAACATTCTCCCAATTATAAAAGTCCATTTAGTTTATTTCAAATACTGCTTTGTCGTTGACAGATATTTGTGAAAAGTATACGGCCGGTCTTTTTAGCATCGTTCCCCTTAGCACCGGCTAGGCCAGGTGTGGTGGCAGAGCTGAGGGGTGTGAGCCCACCTAGGTCCCCATAGGCCTTCCCACGAGGAGTGCCAGGTGTCCCCCGGGAGGGGAGGGGGGAGGGCAGAGAGTGAATCAGGAGGGGAATCGCAGATCAAATCTGGTGCAGAAGCTTCCTAGTAGTGAGGGAAGATGGTCATGAGAATAATAACACGGGCAGTGAATGAACGACGCAATACCTGTCAGTGTGTACTGGCATGGGCACATGTCATGCCCGGGTGACAGCGGTGGACACACAGACAGAACCCGCTGTCATGGAGCTTTGCACGTGGGTGTGACTGTACCTGTTGGAGACTGCAGGGGAGAGGGGAGCACTCACTGGAGGGAGGAAACAGGAGGGACAAGCATTCACTGAAGGACCACATAACGTGGCATGTGACTACCGTGGGGGATGATTGTCCCAGGTGCAGTGCCGTGGCTTCTGGAGACCAGAGGGTTGGCAGTGCGGGTCTGATAGCCAGCTGTGTGGGCAGCGGGGCCCTTTCCTCCCCAGGACTGACTGGGGCCTGTGCCTCAGAAGCAGGCGGCCCCCTGGAGAGTGGACCTGAACCTCCGGCATCTCATTGGCTCTAAGCCAGAGACAGCAGGGACTGTAACATGGCACATACGTGCTACCCGGACATCTTTTATAAGAAACCGGTGTATATATGGTGGCCCCTCCGGTCTACTGGCGCCCAGCACTGTCCCATGTCCTCTGCAGAGATGGACAGAGAGGCTCACGCCCCACACACCCACGGAGAGAGCAAGGTCAGGGGTGCAGGAAGGAATGCCCTCACCGGACTCCCCCCGCACAGAGGGCAGAGAGTGGAGGGCCACAGCTCACCCCTGGGACGCTCCTCGGGTTGCCACAGCCACCACCGACGGGTTCAAGGTCATGATCCGCATGACCGGGTCTGTCTCCCGTGCTCAGCGGTCACCTTCCACGTGTCCACTGAGAACCTGGCCCTCGGGGCTTCCACTAGAGCAAAGCCTGTAGGACTCGAGCCTTCTGGAAGCACATGGAACCTCCATGCAGTGTGTCTCTGAGCTGTCTGGTGCTGTCTGCTTATTTAAGAGAGACTCCTTCACACGTCACTCGACTGGAATCATATTCTTGTTGGGTGGCTCATGATCCAGGGAGAATAAATGATTAAGCAATGCATTCATGTTGAAGTCCTGTGCGTGTGTGGGTGCGTGTGTGTGGGTGTGTGTGTGGGGGGGGGGGTATGCGGGGTGGGGGGGGGCTGGCTCTGCCCAGGAGTGAAAGCTGCTTTTCTTCCCCTTTTGTTTTTGTGTTTTTGGTCTCATTCCCTTTCCAGCAAATCCTGGCCACGGGACCCTGTGAGATCCCCTGTTCGGTTTAGTTTGGGCCGTTCCTGCGCTAGGAGGCCGGATTCTGCTGCTGACAGGTCTCTGAGCCCGAGCGGAGCCAGGAAAGGAGGGCCCAGGCGCCATGTCCAGTGAAGGCTCCGCGTCACCCCGCCTGAGCCCAAGCCCCACAGCACAGCCTCCGGCCAGAGGGCCTTTCCCGCAGGCACAGTCGCCTGGAGATGCCGGCTCCAAACGGCACCGTGAAGCAGCGGTTATGAATGAGAAATGGCCCACGTAACTGTATGAGCAAAGAGCGACTAGCAATGAGGACGTCTGTGTGAGCACGGCACCGGCCCGGGCACTGTCTCCACCTGCACATCTCTGCACGCTGCCTGCACAGCCAGACCTTAGAGACCTCTGCGGGGAGGACTCCCCTGACCTCTGTGGGGAGGCCCCCCTGACCTCTGCGGGGAGGACCTCCTGACCTCTGTGGGGAGGACCCCCCTGACCTCTGTGGGGAGGCCCCCCTGACCTCTGTGGGGAGGACCCCCCTGACCTCTGTGGGGAGGCCCCCCTGACCTCTACTGAGAGAACCCCCTCTGACCTCTGTGGGGAGGACCCCCCTGACCTCTGTGGGGAGGCCCCCCTGACTCTGCAGGGAGGACTTCTTGACGTGGGTCAGGTTCTCTGTGTACATGGAACAGTGGGGCTTGCCTGGTTCTGCTTGTTTTTGTCAGGAAGCATCAGAAATCAGACGCATTTGAATGTAGTTGAGAGGAAGAGTCCTGCCCACGGTGCAGTGGAAGGTGGTGGAATCAGAGGGTCCTGTCCTCAGGATCGCTCTCCTGATTGACGACTTTCATTCAGGGGCTGGCCTCCCTCTGTCAGAGCTGCACCACCAGGCCCAGCGAGCTCGGCCACAGGGGCCCCCGTGCTGGTGGCTCGGGGCAGGTGCTGTCCGCTGGGGCCTCCCGTGCTGGTGGCAGTGGTGGGCAGCGCAGTCGGTGTGACCAGCAGCCCAGGGAGTGAGGACAGCTGAGCAGCAGAGGTGGCTCCGGAGAGAGATCCACCGGCGGTTCACTGAGCACCCTGGTCCCTGCGCCCAGACTCAGGAGCAGATACATCATCTGGCCAGGCCGAATGGCTCACTTCCTCCAGAGAGAGTGGGGGACCTCCCCTTTTGTTGGAGCCAGGAGGAGCGGAGAGCTCAGGGGCTGCCCTGTGGGTACGTGGGACCTAGGCATGAACTTGGCTTCAGCGGAGCTGGTTTTGCTGTGGAACCGTTAGCTCTACCCTTTGGCTGCAGTGACCATGTTGGAATTACACTCTGCAAGTCACAGCGGAGCCTGATTCAGACACTGATTGAGTAAACTGTGGTTTATAGCCAAGCTCGAGACAAGCCACGGGGTGCAGCAGAGTGGACGGCTGTCCTGTCCCAGCTCAGCCAGCATTTTGTTTGCAGTGATTCCACCAGCAAACCCATTCTCTTAAAAACATATAAGTAGCAGCATCACCCGCCTCGGATGTGTCTTTTCACAGGCTCGTGGGTGCCGTACACCACACCAGACCCTGCCTCACAGGCTGTGTTTTTACCCGGTGGACAGTATGTGATGTTTAATTTCAGGAAACAAGTTGTAGATGCAGTTGATCACAATCCACTATAGCATTGTTGTTGGGAGACAAAATTAACACTTTCACTGTATTTTTGAAGCTACAATGGGGGCTATATTTTTATATTACGTACAAACAACATGACACGTTGTAATCATTATATATATATATATATATATATATATATATATATATATATATATACACACACACTTGAAATTAAGTAAAACTAGGAAAAAGCTGAGCCAAATTCTCAACATAAGCTCAGTTGGTTTTCCTAATTAAAATAAAATTTTCCTGGGTCAGCACTTGCAACCACTGATTCACATGTCTGTTATTTTCTATAGGCTATTAGACACACTCGTATTTTTGTTGTATTACTTTTATCACTATGACTTATAAGCAAAGTCTATTAAATATCTAGGTAAACTTCATTTTTTTCCTCTCAAACTTTACCCATGGACTCCATCCTATCTAATAAAAGAGTAATATGCAAATTAACCATCACTCAGCAACAAAATAGCACCCATAGACACAAGACGGTGGCACCCAGTCCTCTCAGGCCCACCAGAGTCCCCCCAGTCCCAGGGAAGGCTGCCCTTGAGAGCAGGCAGCATGCGGCCCAGGCTGTAGGCCTGGGAGGCACCCACACACCACTGGCACAATCTGCTCCCAGTGGGGACCCAGGCAGTGGCCTGGGCCATGGCTGTGTGCCCCCTCCCCACTGAGTGATCCACTCCTAGCATGGTCTTGGCCTGGGCTATGGTACTGGGGAGCACCCATACTGCCTACCACCCTCCACCCCCGAGCAATCAGCCCCCCAGAGCTATCCCGTCCCAGCAGCAGCCTGGGGTGTCAGCCTTCAAAGGGCCTGTGCCCCCATGGAGCGATCCCCCCCCACACACACACACCTATAGCCTTAGAACTTCCCTTGTCCCCAGCCCAGTGATTGGAGATGGGGGGGGGGGTGATATCTGGGAGATGCTGCCCAGCAAACCTCTCCCATTGGGTAAAAACTTCTGACCAGGTTAGGGAGGTAAATGGGTTTTGTTTACAACCCTTAGAAACCACAAAGGAAATGTCTGAGGTAGGGTTTCACATAGGAAGTAACTTACAACCAATTTCTGTAGGCAAACGGGGACATTGCAGTTACATTCCTGGAGAGTAACCCGAGGTCTGGAGGTTGGCTCTGTAAGGGCGGTGGCGGGTGCTCCCCATCCTGGTCCCTCAGCACCTCGGGCAGGGCTTGAGCCCACCCAGGAAGGCCTTTTCCCCTACAGTTTTCACCAAGGCAGGGAGGTTTTGTAGGCATAAATAAGAAGTGTCCACGCACAAGTCCTGAAGATGCCAGGGTGGGCATAGCAAACCAGGAAAAGAGCAAAACCAGAAACACCACTGATCCCAACATAGATCATCTTTTTCTTCAGATGACGGTGTGTTTCCCTCTTCTTCGTCTTCTGGAAGCAAGACAGATTCAAGTACTGACGATTCTACCAATGGAAAAGTTAAGAGAGAGGACAGAAAAGGAATAAAAGGAGAAAAGAAAGAACAAAAGATGAAAATCAAGAAAAAGGAAGAGAAGGAAAAAAAGGAAGAAACAACCACCTTTCCAAGGTCTCATGAAGTTCCTGTTTAAGTTTACTTTATGACACTTTTAGTTTGGGTTTGCATTTTTACTGGTTTGTCAAGACCACGGCAGGTACACTGTCCAGTATGTTAAAGAAAAAACCCTATCTGATAAAGAGGGGATATGCAGGGGAGGGCACTTGGGGGTGACCAGGCTGTCAGGGGAGGGCAGTTGGGGATGACCCAACCAGTAGGGGAACAGTTAGGTGTCGATCAGGCTGGCAGGGGAGTGGTTAGGGGGGATCAGGCTGGCAAGCAGAAGTGGTTAGGGGTGATCAGGCAGGCAGGCAAGCAGTCCAGATTGTGAAAGGGATCTGGCTTAAACAGGCAGTCGGACATCCCCCAAGGGATCCCAGATTGAAGAGGGTGCAGGTTGGGCTGAGGGACATCCCTCCCAGTGCACAAATTTTGTGCACCAGGCCTCTGGTTCATAAATACAAGGGATTTTTGAATTGTTATACTCTATAGATATTTGTAAGAAATGGTATTTCTCTGATGTGATGGATATGAGGATTAGAGCTGGAAAGATGGGTCTCCCTTGCATTAACTTTAGCCCTGGCTGAAGCCCAAAGCCTTGTCTCAGGGGAGGGGTTAGCAAGGCCGCTATGAGGCTTTGGAGTCAAGACCAAAGGCATTTAAGAGAACTGTAGACACAATTAAAAGCATGTTTGCTGTTACCTGATAGCAACTCATATTTATGGAGAATGTACAGAACAGCATGCATGCTCCTCACACTTCATGTGTGTTTTGCCACTTGATCTGCCTAACACCATTTAGAGGAGGTGTTGCTAACACTTACCCTCATTTATAGACAGGGAAATGGAGGTCCCAAGAGATAAAGCAACTTTCCCAGGTTGGCCTGTATATGGGGAAGCCAGGATTCAAGCACAAGTAATGTAATTAAACAAAAATACTAAGAAAGAGAAGGGGGAAAAGAGAAAAGGGGAAAAACTAAAGACATGCAAGTTAGAAGAAAAACTTTAATTGCAAATGACATGATCCTATTACTTAATTACTTAATTCCCCAAGGAATTTACCTAACACACAGACACACACACACACACACACACACACACACACACACACACACATATGCTCTCACTAGGAAAAAAACAAGTAGATCTTGCCAAGTTTGTGGGATACATACAAACATTCATTTTATTTCTGTATCCTAGTACTGAAAATAAATCTAAAAATAAAACTAGGAAAATAATTTCATCCATAGTGGCATTAACAACATTTAGGGATACATTTGATAGAGGGAGTAAACCACTTTATACTGAAAACTACAAAATGTTGCTGAGATAAAGGATATCTAAATAGATGAGAAATATCACCAAGATGTCAATTCTACATATTTAACACAATGCCTGTCAAAAAGCTACATGGTTTATTTTTTTGTTATTGTGTTTTGTTTTTCCTTTCCTTTTTTTTTTTTTTTTTTTTTTTTTTTTTTTTGCCAAAATAGACTAACTGATCTGAACAGGCCTGGGAAGACGAAGGATGTACAGGTGAGATGATTTGGACGGAGAATGAGAACGAGTTGGAGGACTTACACACCCCGATTTCAAACTTCCCGTAAGTCACAGGAACTGAGACAACGCGGTACGGGCACCAGGTCAGTGAAATGAATCGCGAGTCCAAAGTGAAGCCTACGTTTGCCATCACTTGGTTTGAACAAAATACCAGGACAGCTCCAAGGGTGAAGGAGTGAGGCCCTCCGTAACGATGGTTTGTTCTGTGGCTACCCAGCTGGCTCCGCTCCTTTTGTTGAAAAGATTATTCTCTCCTCTAAGTCTAAACTGATTTCAGGATTCTTAAAGAGCAAAGCCAAGCACGGGGAAGCCTTTCTGACCATTTTCTCCTTCTTGCCCACAGACTTCAGGGGCGCCTGGAGCAGGCGCATACCTAGGGACCCTCCTGGCCCCATGCTGCCCCTCCTCCGCTCTGCTAACAGGCGGCCAGAGTGACGGGAAGCAGAGTGCTTCACAGACCGTCCAGCCGCTGGGAAAAGGTGCAGGGTCCTGAAGCTGCAGGAGAGAGGAGATGATGGACGGGTGGGCTCTGAGTAGATGCACAGTGGGGACCCCATACACAAGGGGAAGCATCGTTGTTACCAGAAGGGAGCGCACACCTGGGCTCTAAAGGCAGGGAGGACTGAAGGGAGGTGATCTGGACATCAGGGGGTGCGGGGTGGGCAGGGCGGAGCTGGGCGGGGGACGCGGTCACTCTTCCCTGCGCTGTCTATTCCATGGGAGGAAAGGTGAGAGCATCCGCTCCAAGTGGCCGTGGCTTTGGGTAAAGGAAGGTGTGAGGTGTCCTCCCAGAGAACAGAGCAGACAGCCCTGTGGAGGCCTGGCAGGCGGCTTAGCCTGGAGGGTCACGGAAGGGCACTGTCCTGGATTGGAAGTGCCCGGTCAGCAGGATTGATAGAAACAGCGCTCAGGAGGCAGGTGAGGTGGGGAAGCAGGTCTGGGTGTGTCTCCCCCCCCCACTCGCAGCGTGATGGAGAGCGAGGGGGGTAAAGAGGGTGAGGGTGTGTGGGCAGCAGGGGTCCCTATGCCTGGCAGGGAGCCCCTCCACCCCAGAGGAGAGGAGAAGAGGGACAGGTTAGGACGTGAGTGGTGGCTCCGGCCACCTCGCTGGAAAAACCATCCTGCTGACATCACCTGGCAGCTCTGGGGAGATGACAGAACCATTTGTAAAAGCTGGTTTAGCAAGACTGCTCAGAAACATGAGTCGCATGCTGTGGAATGCTATTAGGATAGCAGCACTGGATACATGCTCTTCCAGGCATTTTTGAGAGCTACTTATTGGTATGAAAGAGACTTCAGATTTAAGGAGAAAACATTGAGAATTCTAAGTCATTTTACACTTATATATTTTTTTCTCTTTGAATTAATAGCAAAATACAACCATTCTTTGTGAAACATTATATCTGATTAATTTACTATTAGAATAATTATTGTTCTCTATGAAATCATTAGAAATGGTGTGGCATTTGTGTAGTCCTACCCCATGAAGAATTAATTAAATACTCACTTAATTTTTCCCCCAAAATAAGGGAAAACAAAATGTAGATGAACAAACAGTCTAAAAAATAATTGAGATGATACACACTATTATTCTGCTGCTCTCATGTATCAATTTCATCTTTTAAGTACAGAGATTAGATTCCGATTTTATTCTGAAAGACTGCAGAAATAAAATAGTTAAAAAACCAAGCAAAATGAATTCATGAGAGGCCAGGCAGTTTTCAGATTTTAGTTTCTTTATGAATTAAATCTTCAATAATTATAAAATGAGTCTGAATAACGTTTGCTGAATTACGTACATGCTATTTTTAATTGCAGCCATCTCCATGGCATATCATCTTAAAAACAACCAGTGATCATAAACTATTACATGGGAAACATCGTGGGTAAACATAACGAAAATCAAGTCATTCAGCTTCAGTGAGCATAGCTCCAAAGGAGGTTGATCCCTTTGCTTGCAATGGGAGGAGTTATTGTATATACCTAGGAACATGATTCTGTTCTCTGGTTATTTAGTGTGTGGTGTGAAAAGCCAAATGTAGACGTAAGCATTTCTCAATTCAGCCATTGTAATTTTTAAAAATTACATTTTATTAGTTACATTTATTAATTAAAAATTATATTTTATTGATTTTTTACAGGGGGGAAGAGAGAGGGATAGAGAGTTAGAAACATCGATGAGAGAGAAACATTGACCAGCTGCCTCCTGCATACACCCCACTGGGGATGTGCCCACAACCAAGGTACATGCCCCTGACCGGAATCGAACCTGGGACCTTTCAGTCCGCAGACTGATGCTCTATCCACTGAGCCAAACCAGTTTCAGCAAGCCATTGTAGTTTTTATAGTTATATCTGTTTTCACATACTTTTTTTTTAGTAAGCAGTATACATATTCTCAATAAACATGGGTTGAGACTTCATTGATTGAAAAAAGTGCTATGACCCACATGTCACATGTTTAGTACTTTGCATCAATGTAACACTAAAAAAATACCCCTGTATTTTAGTTATTCCCGCTTGTACTCTGTATAACAAGTTCAGCAGTTCTCCTCTCCACTCAAGCAAAGTCCATATTTTCTAAGAATATAAACTTTTATGAACTTTGCTAATTGGAAGAGAGCATTTCTTTGTGTCTTTAATCTTTGGGCCAGAATGATGCTTTTGAAACATGAGAGTGTGCTGCTTTTGCTTCCTTGATCTTGCCCATGGGGAAATTATAACAAGGCTGAATGTAGATTAAGAAAAATAATTTCCTGACTTTATTTTTCTTTAAAAGTCTAACTTCTTGGACTTCTTTTTCCAGTTAGGTTATAGTCAGTCCCAAGAGATGACTGCTCCCACCCTGAGATGCAAAAATTAGATAATCTAGAAAATCATGGACTTTTCTGCACTATCAGCTGGTTTAGGATGTAAAGAAAGTGAACTGAGCTGATTTCCAGAAAATAATGAAGTCTTACTATGAAAGAAAAGCCAACAACAGCAATTATATTTAGAACAAAAATAGCCTCAGGGAAGCCCACCATAGATGGGGTTGAGAATTAGTGGAACTTCTAATGGATATGCATGTGCTAGATTGAGCGATTGGAACCTTAGAGAATCCCAGATACAGAGAGGGTATGAGCCCACCAACGATACTCTCTTATTGGTCAAGCAAGTCAATGGAGCTTGTTATCCAAAGATTGGAAACAGGCCAGGAATGTGCAGCATTGCCCTTGAGGCACACTAGATGTTTGCCAAGTATGCCGCTGTAGCCTGCTGAAAGAAGAGGAGAGGCCAGGGGACCGAGCGAAATCATTCAAGGTCTACTAGGTTGTCACAACATAGGTTTGTCAAACAAAGGTTTCAAATAAAACATGTGGAAACCGTGGTTTTGACAGAGGAATTTAATTTCTAAAGGATTTTGGAGTATATAGAATTAAAATATAGGATAAGAAGTGCGCAAAAAGTAGGAAAATAAATAGGGATAAATAAGAAGAGCACAAAAAGTAGGGAAAAAAGTAGGGATCTGGGGGTCTGCTCCTGCCTAAAGCTGAAAGCTTTAGGCACTGGGCAGGAGCAGATCCTGCGATCATCGCAGGGAGCTGGATCACAGGGAGCTGGATCGCAGGGAGCTGGGGGTCCGCTCCTGCCCAAGAAGCTTTAGACCTGGGCAGGGGCTGAGCTGGTGATCAGAGGGAGCTGGAGGGCCTCTGCCCAGGCCTAAAGCTTTCGCCAGAGGCTTTAGGCCTGGGTAGGGCCCAGCCCGAGATTAGTGTGAACTACAGAGGAGACACCTTTTCTGACTGCTCATTGGCTAAGCTCCCTGTATGCCACTGGTAATATTCTTAGTAACTTGGGTATAAGAATCCAAAAAGGTGATCTAGGGCTTTTCCACCACACTTCTGGAGAAAAAAACGAAGGTCTGCTGCTGGAGGGCTCAGAAATGTCTTATCCTGCCCTAGGCGGTTTGACTCAGTGGATAATGCCTCAGCCTGCTGACCACAGGGTCCGGGTTCGATTCTGATCAAAGGCATGTAACTAGGTTGCAAGCTCCTCCCTGGCCGGGGCCCAGATCAGGGCTCATGTAGGAGGCAACCAATCAAAGTGTTCCTCTCACTTTGATGTTTCTCTCTGTCTTTCCCTTTCTCTTCCACATTCTCTTAAAGTCAATGGAAACATATCCCCAGGGAGGATAAAAAAAGAAAAAGAAAGAAAGAAAGAAAGAAAGAAAGAAAGAAAGAAAGAAAGAAAGAAAGAAAGGAAGAAAGGAAAATGCATATCCTATGAAAGACACATCTTGAAAATGTCTAAAGAAAGTTGTCATTTTTTTCTTGGTGAAGGGACTGGAGTCCATGTTGATGAAAACACCTCGGTGGCTGTGGTGACTGGCAGTGGCTGCGACAGTGGGTGATGGGGCTGATACTTCCCCTGATCAGCCTGGTTGCCTCCCACAAAGGGAGGCCAGACTGCAGCTTAGGGGGGAGCAGGCCTAAGACATCAATAGGAAATCCCCAGGGCTACCAGTATGTGAGAGGGGGCAGGTTGGGCTGAGGGACCCCCCCACCCCCAGTGCACAAATTTTGTGCACCAGGCCCCTGGTTATAAATTAAAGAATTAATTTCATTTATATATTATGACCAATATACCTCATAAACACAAATTCAAAAATCCTTCACAAAACATTAGCAAATCCAACTCAGCAACACATACAAAGATAATTCATCATTTCAAGTAGGGTTTACCTTAGGAATGCAAGGTGGTTTAGCATTTAAATATCAGTCTGAAATCCACCACCTTTACTGAACTAAAAACAGTGGTGGGATCATTTAAAGAAATGACCCTGGATAGGTTATAGCTGTCAGAGGTGTCCAATCCATTAAAGCATAGATTGCCTCTCAGAAAAGTGGGGACCCTGGGGTTGATCAAAGAAGAATGATTCTCAGTCCTTCAGACTCAGAACCAAAATAGCAGAGGGCCTGAGACACTGGGACTGAGGAGCTCATGCTGGGGACAATGAGGGATGGCAGGGTAGTAGATTTCCAAGGACACACGACTAAGAAGAGATGGACAGCCCACACTCCAGACAGTGCCCTGACACCCTGATGGACTGTGAGACCCAGGGACTCAGCCATATTTTAAGCAACACACACACACACACACACACACACACACCACCCTGGTTAGCAACCACCATCTGTCTATGGAAAGCCTAGGTGACCCATGGACTCTTCAGTGGAACCACAGAGCAGTGGCTTAGGGTTAAAGGGGGTGAGCGTCATCCCCGGAGGCCAAGCACTGTCTCCCCACTACTATCACGTGCCAGGGCCACACCGGAGACCCAGGGAGCGACCCTCAGCCTGGCCTGAAGGAAGAACCGAGAAAGGCAGGAACTCAGCGTGTTTTCCCAAAAGCTTCTGCCTTTGGGACGCATCGCCCCGCTCCTGTCCGCGCTGCTGACCGCTGCCAGCAGAGCCCTCGGGACAGAGTCCTGGCAGCAGGGGCTGTCTTCACGTTCATTGCTGAGCTTCCTGGAAACTAGGAGCAAGCCACTCCATCCCAGAACCCACAGGGGATGGCCCTGACTTCCCTGTAGGAGGAGAAAGACCGAGGGGCTGCTCTCAAGGTGAAGGCACAAGGTTACCAGGCCCCGTGCCCACCAAGACTGGCCATTGTCACTGCTTCTGTTCTCACGTTTTCCCCTGGGGGAGGCCCAGGCTGTGAGAACAACCCTTTCGTGGCAGCTGTCCCCTGAAAAGAACGAAAGGCGGACACAGGGAACCAGAGAGGATGTGCAAGAATTCCAGGAGCAAACACACTTAGCTCATGTCTGAAAGGGCCCACTTCTGTGTCCAGAATAAAGTGCTTCTTGGAAGTCTATTTATAAAAATATATATGTTTTATTGATTTTTTTACAGAGGAAGGGAGAGAGATAGAGAGCCAGAAACATCTATGAGAGAGAAACATTGATCAGCTGCCTCCTACACACCGCCCACTGGGAATGTGCCCACAGCCAGGATACATACCCCTGACCAGAATCGAACCTGGGAACCTCCAGTCCACAGGCCGATGCTCTATCCACTGAGTCAAACCGGTTTTGGAAGTCTGTTTTAAAGCTCTGTGTCCATCTTTCTGATCATCTCTTTGTCTCTTTCCAGCCAGAACAGCATCCAATCCCTCTGTGCCTAGCGTTGAGTTGTTGAGTTAGGTTTTCCATGCTGGAAACAGCCTGCTTTCCCCTGCTTTCCCCCCGAAGATGTGGTTCTGAGGGGCGAGCAAGGACTTGGCTTTGGCCTCGTGTTCATGAACTCTTTTCAGTTTGAACAGAATTCACTCAAAGGGATGTCAAACAGCAACTCTGGCTGCAGCCCAGACGCCAAGGAAAAGGTTGACATCTAACACCGAATCCCGCCAGTCCTCTCACCATCCTTCGCTTAGAGAGACAGCATCTCCGTCTCTGAGTGAGGGCAAGCTCCCTGCGGACACCTGTGCTCCAGATGTGCCCGCTCCCCTCGCGGCCTGCTGTTCTGCCCGCGGCACTCACCCAAACTCTGTCTGGGGAGGCCCGGCCCTCAGAAGCACAAGGACAGATGCTCAGGCATTCTTCTTGCTCCCCTTTCATCTTGTCACCCACATGCCGTTCCCCTTCTAGCTCTGCTGTTACATAACACCCTTTCAGCCAGACCCACAAGCCGTTTCTTCCCTCTGTGTTCAGAAAACACGAGGGCTGGGGATTACTGGTGGCATTTGAAATGTATTTTTGTTTTTCTAAATGGAGACAATGACAAGTGGAGGGGTGTTACGCTGCATTTCTTTATTGGGTCAATCGCAGGCAAGAGAACAAATAGGGTTTTGAAGCTTTAGTGAATCTACTCCAAATCTCTTGAAATTATTAGAGCGCGTCTATTTTTAAACATTATTTAATAGCAGTAATTGGTTTTTCATGTTAAGTGAGGGGTTGCTCTTTCTCGCAGGGCCATGCTTCAGGCTAGATAGAAGGGAAGGCACCCAGCAGATTGACATTGGAAACAAAGATCAAAGGATGACGTCACTGGAAGTCCAGGCGCGGAGGCCTGGTGCTCACCAGAAGGGTGACGTGAAGACGACGTTTTGCTGCTACCTACAGGCAGGAGACCCAGAGCAAGCACAGCCAGACGCCCTCCCTCAGCTGTGGGTGATTTGCATGGATTATCCCAAATGGCTTACTTACATCCTCCTCCTATAGTATTACCATGCAAATCCATGGCAGTCCTGGGCCAAGCCAATGTGCTAAGTTTCCAAATGAGCTGTGACTCGCTTGCCCAAGGTATTTAGGCAGTACTGCTGGATGCATCCCTGTAGGGTACCAAGGACTATTTTATGAATTTAACCCGAGATCCTTCAGTCCACAGGCCAATGCTCTATTCATTAGGGCCTAAGGACTAATTTCATAAGTGTCATTCCATGGGTGTAACTTTAAATATAAAATGCATATTTACTACGAACACCATAATAATAATAAAAAACAGATACTGAACACAGTGCCGGGCACGAGTCTAAGCACTTTGCCTGCACCATGCCACCTGACATTCACAGCAGTCATGTGGGAAGCACTGATATTTTACCCATTTTGAAGGTAAGGGTAGCATAAGGCTGAGGGGATTAATCTCATCAGGTGACCCAGGGCACGGCCACGTTGGAAGTCAGGCTGTTTGACTCTGGGCCACCTGGAACCACAGGTGGTGGGTGTGGGCTGCTTAGTGCAGTCTGCATGAGACCTGTCTCATGTACATGGCAAATGTTACTCCATGTTCATTATGTACAAATCTCATCAAAGGGGCAACTGACCCAACTAACCCAGTAGGTGGTCCCCTACTTTGAAAGTATTGTGTGTTTTTCACTCTAATACAGTAGCCACAGTATCCTGTGGGATTTGTGTTCTGATCCTCACAGTGTCCTAGGCTAGAGCCAATAAAACATTTAGAGAAGGTCACCAAGTCCCTTCCTTTTCAAAGAATGAAATTTAACTAAAGCTCATGTGTGCTCAGAATGTATTACTTATCAGCATAATATAGACAGGTGGACTTTATGCAAGTAAATTCTGAAATATTAATAATAGGAGTAGAAATCAGAATGTTCCGATCATTTCGTTAAATTATTAAAGTATCGTCAGTGCTACTTCATGTCTCTTAAGTTCCAGTAGAATCCTTTCTGTGCCAAATGAAAGTATCACATAAATATACTTTCAGATGAGCAGTCATTCTCCAATTATAAATTATTTTGTTCTTCTTCATCTTCTTCTTTTTTCAAAGCCAAAACTCAAATGCAAGCAAAAGTTTATTTAGAAAGTCACAGAGGTAGAAGAAGTCAGCCAGCTGGACTGCATGGACTCAGGACACAAGTTACAGAGGCAAAGGCAGGCCCTTGGAACTTGGGAGAAGAAAGACAAAGAACACACAGAATATGCGCTTGGGGAAGGAGAGGTGGAAAGGTGTGGGCATGCGAGAGAGAGAGAGAGATGGAGGGGGGGTGTCACAGGAACATGCCTTTGATTGCAAAATCTGAGTGAATGATGTTTTTGGCCTGTTCAGGAGAGATACTATTTAATTACTGAGATTTTAGTCTACAGCACGCATAAGCTTTATGTAACTATTGTCTTAAACTTGGTTATTCAAGGAGACATCATCCCATGATTCTTGCTCAGTATGTCAGGGGGAGCCACAGATGTCCTATTCTGCTGAAACAATAGTTGAGTAGAATGACAGAGTGGAAAAATGGAGCGGCTTGAGGTCTGCTGCCTCTCACCAATTACGTGAGAATGGAGAAGTCACTTAATGCTGCTTGGTCTTATTTTTATCGTTTGTGAGAGAAAAGGGGGTGGGTGTAATTGCTCTGGAAGGTAATCATTCTAAAGGCAGATGGGACTCCACAGCCTTCCTCAGGCTCCCGGTGTGCATAGAGACTCCACCCCGAAGGAAGCTAAGGAGAAGAGAACAAGGACTAAGCAGGAAAATAGGAGGTAGTGTGCTCCCAGTGGGAGAATTCTGGAGAGCCCTCCTAGGGAAATAGATCACAATCCTTCTCCCTCTTTCTTCCTCTAGATGCCCCTGCATTTCTTTTCTGAGCAAAAGGGTGTATGTTGTCCATGGGTGCTGCCAGTTAGAAGCACATGTGATTCTGGAGCAATTTAGGGCTGAGGCAGAGGAGAAAGATGAAACTCAGTGCCTGATAGTATTAATGATGTACATTCATAGGCTTTGCCTGGGTTGGTGTTATGCTGAAGTTCTTTTCTCACACCCATCCATTCTGAAGTTCCCATCCTCTGTATTACATATTATTCACAAGCATCCTGGTGTACGCTCTGTGGCATGTTGTTCATATAGACTATCCATCTGTTCCTGCACTAGTGTGAGCCCTGCAGAACAAAGGCTGCATCTAATTCATTTGTATCTCTATCACCTTACCTAGTTTAAGGCTTCTCACAGAATGAATATTCAATAGATGGTTCCATGAGTGAATGGTGAACCTTTATGTTTTAGTTTAAGAGGTCAAGCACAGGTAGGAAAGGCAGAATGCATTCTGGGACAAAAACCCAAGTCAGGAATATTATACCTATGACAGGGAAATTTCTGCTATAACTCTTAGGAATCTGAGATTATCAGGAGATGGAGGTATCGAGTTGAAATGATATGAACATTACTAACTCTAAAGTCTGATTTTACTAATATAAATATGTCTTACATATGGAGGAGTTAGGAGACAGGGTGACTTCAGGGTGTTTAGCTCACAAATAGTTCACCAAGGGTCACATTGAGCTCTGACAACCTCAGTGTCTTGAGTTTTTGCTACAAGTTGTTCCTTCTTGGTGACAAGATGGACACACCAATGCCAAACACCTCATTTTCATAGTATAACTTCCAGGGTGAGGAAGAAGCAATTTCCTTCAATATTATATATACCATTTCCTTTCCCAAAAGATATTCAACAAAACCCCCTTCATAGTTCATTGGCTAGAATAGGGTCACATGACAGTAACAGAATGGATCACGGGCAAGATGACTGGGATTCCTATGATAGCACAACTAGTCAGGATTTTCAGCTTGGAACCCTGGATGTGTCCAGTTTCTTCTAAAACACATGACCCCAAATCCAGGTTCCATCAGCAACAGCGTCTGCATATAGGCAGCCAACAGTGACTACCAGTAAGTGAGAGACCCAGGCTTTAAGCATGTCTCATTGAGCCCGATGAAACATTAGAAACTTGGAACTCACAAGGTTCATACTTTTATTAAGATGGCCAAGAGGTTGATCGTCACTCATTGGGAGCAGTGACTCTGTCAACCATATCTGGCTGTCCCAGAACTGTCCGAGGTAGTCTCTCTGCCAAGTACACTGTATTTTATGATTTTGCAGCTAACCTATCAGCAAGTGTGCTGCATTCTCAGTCATAGCCATGATTGCATTTTTTGGCCGTGACCTACAGAATGAATTTAAAATCATGGCACTGGCTTCACTTGATCCAACATTTCTCAGAGGTTCATGTTGAATAATGACGTGCCAGTTCAGGAAGTTTAGAGGAATTGAACGTATGTCCTTGCCAAGCAGAGGACAGACATATCCCCTTTTCTACTCTAAACCAGCCTCCAAAGAAAAACAGCAAATTGGTCTTCAAATAAAAAATGCACTGTTAGTCATAAACATGTCTCCAACTCAAACAAACGTGCATATCAACTACAACTAACTCAGAGCTGTCCGTGAGCAGCTTTGAAGATGGTAGGTGAACTCTACATGGCTTGGGTGTGGAGGTGCTGCCTAGTGAATTATTTTAATAAGCTGATCACTTGATGATAATATTAATTCCATTTAATGCAAAACCTATAAATAAATTAAAAATGATTTCAATATCTATTTTTTTCATCTGATATAAAAGGTACCAACAATTTCACCTGAGTAACTTCCTATAGAAAATTCATTAAAGTTCCTCTAGTTGAGCATCTTATGAAGTAAAAATTGCTGAAGGTGCTTAAAGTATAATCTGTAGCCTAATATTAAATACCACACAACAAGAGGAAAAAACTCATATATGGAATGAAAATAATAAATGTCAGATTGACCTCTGAATCACTAAAGAAAACTTGGTGATATCTACCTCAGACCTTTTCTCCTGCTTCCCCTTCCATTTCCCATAAGGCACTGTTTTTTATGCCCCCACTCCTGGCTGATTAGTCTAATCTATACATACCAATACAAATCTCTTTTGTGTAGAACACAGGAATCCAAAGTAACTTGTTAGAATTGCCTAATGATAGTCTGAGCCTGTATTCATGTTCATTCCTTCATCATCCCTCTTCCATGTCCTCCCCACCTCCTTTCTTTATCTTTAGACCCTGGGCTTTCTGGGTTCATAGAGTTGATTTGAATCCTGGCCCTTCAGTTGCTACCTTTTGAACCCCAGTCCTTGGATTAGCCTTCCCTGCTAGTTTCTTCATCTGAAAATGGTAGTGATATTATCCAATTCAAAGAGTTGTTCTGAAACTGAATACCTATCGAGCACACAGTGCCAAGGATGTATCTACACTAATAAAAGAGAAAGATGCAAATTGACTGTACCTTCATGATGCCCACCAGCCAATCAGGAGTGAGTATGGAAATTATCCCAACAAAGATGGCTGGTTAATTTGCATGCACAGATGCTGAGTGGCCGAGGGCAGGACGCAGGTGTTCTGTACTGCCCCAGCTTCTCCAGACCTCTGAACAGTGTGGGAAGGCAGAAAGGCATAAAAATGGCTCTGGTCGGAGTAAAGGCGGTGCTGGCAGCCAGGGGAAGGAAGGCCCATGCTTGCATGAATCTTCATGCATCAGGCCTCTAGTTAAAAGTAAGTTAACTATGTCACAAATCTATTTAAAAATATATATATTTTATTGATTTTTCATAGAGTGGAAGAGAGAGGGATAGAGAGTTAGAAACATTGATGAGAGAGAAAAATCAGTCAGCTGCCTCTTGAACATCTGCCTCTTGCATACCCCCTACTGGGGGCATGCCACAACCAAGGTACATGCCCTTGATCAGAATAGAACCTGGGACCTTTCAGTCCGCAGGCAGACGCTCTATCCACTGAGCCAAACTGGTTTTGCTGTCACAAATGTATTTTAAAAACTATCTCAAATTATTAGTTTTCTTTGTAAACCTCTGAGTTTTATTGTGTGCACGTGTGTGTGCGCACACGCGTGCACGCTCGCGTGTGGAGGGTGTGGGGAGGATGTTGAGCCATCATCTCCTTCAGACAACTAAGAAATATGGGCAGGGAAGAAGTGAAAGTCCCTGCACTAAACTCAAAGGGTCTTCTAATATCTAAAGATCGACCGTAAATTCACCAAGTAGAGACTATATTTGACTAAAAACTAAGAACTGTGCAACGGGTAAAACCCATTTCTAAGCCTGACTGTATACAATAAAAAGACAACTCTAAGCACTGAACTAAAAGCCCAACTGTTAAAACCCATGATGTGGATTTCTGAAGGTTTTCATGAATATGATTCAGATGATAAGTTCCTATCTTTTGACTATATTTAGTTTCAAACCATCAGTTAATGTATAAACTCAGCATTTGTCCCACTTTTGTCTTCTTTTGAGTTTCTTTCTCTAAGCCTATAGGAAACAATCCACAATGTTAGAATGTGATTGATTGAATGAATGAATGAATGAATGAATTACTGGAGAATGAGTTATATCCATACTAGAGGCCCAGTGCACGGCTTCGTGCACATTGAAAGGAAATTAATTAGAAGAAATACTTTAGAGGCTGGGGAGGGACTGTGGGAGGGCTCCAGGGCATGTCCAGCCCGTCTTGCCCAGTCCCAATCTGCCAGACCCCAGCAGCAAGCTAACCTACCAGCCAGAGTGTTTGCCCCTGGTGGTCAGTGTGTATCACAGTGACGAATTGAATGGTTGAGTGGACAGCCAGACACTTAGCATATTAGGCTTTTGTTATATAGGATATCTTTTTCAAATGATGAAATAGGCAGCAGAAACAGTGATTGGAAAGACAATCAGAATGTAGAATTTGGACACAGGTCCTTGTGTGCATGGACAATGGCTACTATTGATGTGTGCTCTTTATTCCTCTCCTTGAAGAATAGCAACTAAGCTTCCAGGCCTCGGGATGGAAGAGCACATTCAACAGGTTTGGGTGTCAAGAAAAGGGCTCGCTTTCTAAGAATGTCTGTTCTGTAGCCGTCATGGTTGTCACCATAAATGTGATTAATTGGCTTTTTGTCACCAGCAAGCCTTTCATTCTGAGACAGTGGCAATGATGAATAGTGAAAAGACTTCATCATTTTGCAAAGCTGCAATGTTAAAGAATGCATATCTTATGATGAAAGAAGGAAGCTGGCTGAATTATGCACAAACTGCAATTTGACCCAATGTTGTTTTTCTAGTAACTACTCTTAATGTGTCAGCCATATTTTTCTTCTTGCACTAAAGTCATATTTCTTTGAAGTGGCAGTAAATTATTTCTTCCTGTTCATATGCACTTCAGTCAGTTGGGGCTGAACAATACAAAGGAAAACCTACACCTTTCAGGACATACATTTTCTCTCCTTACTCCTTTCAGAGTTATTGGAATCAATTTGTTTTGGTCACAAACATCTGACTCTTGCCTAATCATTTCTGGTATATCTGATCCAGTTACTTTGATTAAGACCTTTCATACTGTTGTGCCCAGATTTCGTGATTGCCAAAGACCAGCAGGGAGCCAAATCCAATGCAATTAACAAGGGAGCCTCTTCCTCATTAGCATGGGCTCCGTCCCACTCATGCCGACCGCATGGCGGACAAGAGCATGAACTTCCACAAGTCCAGGGGTTTTACTCCGGTGGTGATGTCACTGCTTTGGCTGACCCTGATTGGTTGGGTGAGGGCTAGGGTCCAGTTCCGCCCTGCCCTGCCCTCTCATTCCCCCCTTGTCTTTTGTGCATGGAGTCAATCATTGACTCATCCTACAGTTACCAAGACCTTTAGTACCATAGTTCCCATCAGTACTGTCCTCACTGAAGTCCAGTTCCCCTCCTGCAGGTATCAAGTCTCCTCCTTGCCTGCGTGGAGCCCAGACTGGAGATCCATGTCTTACAGGTGAGGCAGTTAGTTGCCAGGATCCAGGCCATTCAGGAGCTAGGAGTCATGTAGCCAGGTCTGGGTGCCGTCTACTTCAACAGCCGTGGGTGAGCTCAGAATCCCTTTGAGTCCTTGGGCAGTGAATTTCTTTACCCACACTGAGTTCCCAGGCTACAGGGTCTGCGGTGGGCACTGGCAGTGCATCTGGAACAATCAAACTGCTGAGCCTGTAAGGACTTGAGCAAGGGAATGGCTACATGATCTCAAAAAGGGGGAAACCATCCCAATAGGGGTACACCTGGCCCATAAGAGGGCGAAGGACAGGGGTAGTTAAACCTCTTTTCAGAGTCTTGCTCATGCCTGTCCTAAGGCTTGAGCTATACATTGAGATACCCTTGGCTAGAAAGGTTGGGCTGTTATATTGGCAGCCCGAATCTAGGTATAATCTCCTGAAGTAACCTCTTGACTACTGTAGAAGCAGTTTCTAATCTGAAGTGTCTACCCAAACTAGGCCTTAATGCTGGTGGCTTAATCTCTGTGAAATCCACCTACCAATGCTCTTCTGGGGAAGTTTCCTGGGACCCCCTTACCTCCATTAAATTTTTCAGGTAGCAAATCAAATACTTAGCATTTCCCAAATCAATAATACTTTTATATTTTTAAATCAACTCTTTAGAATTCATGCAAGGCATACTTGGATTAACACTTCAATAAACCTGTTATTTATTTTTGTTTACCTGTCTCAGGGCAGGAATTTCAGAATTTATCTCTCTATGCGCATTCTTTTTAAACCAGCCTTTCCGCCTTTACAAGAGCACGGAAATTCACCCATGAGGCCTCTTCTCTCCTCCCTCACCACCTGCCTGCTCGGGCGGCCCCCAAGGAGACGGGGTATGTGCACAGGGAGGGAGAATGGGGAGGGAACATGGGTTGCCCTGTGGCTTCCTGGCTCTGCCTCCCCTTCTCCAGGCAGTCAGCAAAGTTAACCCAGGTGCCTGCTCCCCAAGCAAGGCCGCCCAGACCAGCTCCATTTGGTGCTGCCACAGGCCACGGCAGCTTTCCAAGAGCCCCTGACTCACACACGTGTTAGACTCCTTGGCCTACATCAGCTCTAAGTCAGTTCCTAGGCACCAGTCGAGGTGAAGCGCTGCTCGGGACCGTGGCCTCAGAGGCGGCCGAGATGCCCGCCGCAGCCAGGGAAATCCACAGGAAGGGTCCACGGGCCCCGTTTCTCAAGCGAGGACACCAATGCCCAGATGCGCTCTGCCACGAAGACTAGTCCTGAGGAAAACCCCCCAGCTCTGCAGAGGGAGGGAGCTGCTACCTCTAGCTCTCCCCTGGGCTGCCCTCGCTGCCCCACTTTGCTGGCTTCATCCAGGGGCACTGCGCTGCCCACTGGCACCGAAGCAGCTCATGCTGCCACGGGTCCTGCTCGGCTGGCTCCCCAGCTCGAGCCACCAGCCCAACATACCTGGGGAAGGCTCCATTCCTCTCCCGCATTTGAGACTTCAGCTCACACTAGTCTCCAGACTCAGGGAGGTCAAGGACATCTCCTTTAACTCTCCGGCCCATAATCTTTTTAATGGCACGACTGCCAGACGTTTCTGGGCACCACCGACATGACTCCTTCAGTCACACACAGACACAGACACAGACACACGGATACACACACTCACCTCGGCCAATGAGGCTCTCCTAATTTGGGGTCCCTCAGGGTCTTGGGGATCCCAGACGAGCCACCAAATGTTGTGCCCAGATTTCGTGATCTCCAAAGACCAGGAGGGAGCCAAATCCGATGCAATTAACAAGAGAGCCTCTTCCATGTTAACATGGGCCCACTCACGCCGACCACATGGCAGATGAGAGCACAAACTTCCACAAGTCAAGGGGTTTTACTCCGGTGGTGATGTCACTGCTTTGACTCTGATTGGTTGGGTGAGGGCTAGGGTCCAGTTCCACCCTGCCCTCTCAATATTAAATATAAAAAGAAGATTAAGACATGCTTTTTTTACTACTTACATTTGTGAACATGCATTTATTAACAGTAAGAGAATATCTTTGTTCAATGAGGGATCCCAAATCATACTATATTGACTTGGAAGAAAGGATTTAACTACCTAATTTCACCCACACAATGAATCCTTTTATGCACTTTTGCCGGAACTGAAACCTAACATTGTCACTGGTATTAAAATATAAAAAGAGCTGGCCAACCTTGATGGCTCTGAATGGTCAGAGCTATTAGCTCATTGACTCTAGGTTGAGTTTTTAGTGTTAAAATGTAAAAAGAGCTGGCCAACCAAAACCAAACATTGTTCCCTGGTAGTGAAATGTAAAAAGAGCTGGCCAACCTCCATGGCTCTGAATGGTCAGAGCTATTAACTCATTGTCTAGTTGAGATAGTGGTGGTTGAGGCAACTCTAATTTGTTGATCATATGTAAATTCTTATTGATTTTCTGTTGTTGGACTTCCTGTCTAAGAGTCTTTGTCTCAGAATCTCAATATAAGGAATGGTAAAAGGCCAGAGGATCAGGTAGTTCTCCCCTTAGAGGTGGACTTCCTGCCTGGCCCCCATTTTCCCAAATTAACTCTTTTCCAGTATCTCTCTTCATTTTAGTGTTTGGCCTTCTCCAGAAACTGGAGCCTGAGTGGGCCCTAAACCACTCGGTCGTGTTAAGGGATCCCACACACTTTGATATCATTAATACATATTTTGTAGTTAAAGTTTAAATATAAGGTATAGGTACAGCTTTTACATATTTTTGTGTAATTTATTTTCTGATCTGGAAAGCATAAAATCAAAGAAATAACCAATCGTCTTATAGGGTTAACCAAACTAAATATGCTAATTCTCTTCCTTTTAACTCATTATTTTACAAGCCCAGCCAGTGTAGCTCTGTGGTTGAACATCATCCTGTGAACCAGGAGATCAGGATTTGATTCTTGATCAGGGCACATGTCCAGATTGTGGGTTCCATCCTCAGTGGGAAAAGGTGGTGCAGGAAGCAGCCAATCAATAATTCTCTCTCATCATTGATGTTTCTATCTCTCTCTCCCTCTCCTTTTCTTTCTGAAATCATTAAAAGTATTTTTTTTAAAAAATACATTCGGGGAACCGAAACCTAACATTATCACTGGTAATAAAATGTAAAGGGAACTGGCCAACCTTGATGGCTCTGAATGGTCAGAGCTACTAACTCATTGACTCTAGGTTGAGTCACTAGTGATAAAATGTAAGTCACTATTGTTAATATGCAAAAAGAGATGGCCAACCTCAATGGCTCTGAAAGGTCAGAGCAATTAACTCATTGTCTAGTTGAGATAGTAGAGCTTGAGGCAACTTTAGTTTGTTAATCATATGTAAATTCTTGTTGATTTTCTGCTGCTGGAACTTTTCTGCCTAAGCGATGTCTTTGTCTCAGAATCTTAATAAAAGGAATGGCAAAAGGCCAGATTGGGGGTGAGTCTTCCCACTAAAGGTTGACTCCCTGCCTGGCCCGCATTTTCCCAAATTAACTCTTTTCCAGTCTCTTCATTTTTAGTGTATGGCCTTCTCCAGAAACCAGACCCTGAGTGTGGACCCTGAACCAGGCTGGTCGTGTTAAGGGTTCCCACAAATACATATTTTACAATAGTTTTAAATGAAAAAAGTAACTAGAGTAAAGGGTGATAGGTGGTTATCCTTAAAGTAATTTACAATTACCCATCTCTATATGTGACCGAATAATACTTTTATATTTTTAAATCAACTCTTTAGAATTCATGCAAGGCATACTTGGATTAACACTTCAATAAACCTGTTATTTATTTTTGTTTACCTCTCTCAGGGCAGGAATTTCAGAATTTATCTCTCTATGCGCATTCTTTTTAAACCAGCCTTTCCGCCTTTACAAGAGTTTTCATGCTTTTCCTTAAAAATTCTGCCATTTCTCAATCAAATCTATTCTCTCCTGAGCATCAACCAATGCAGTATCAATTTAAGATTTTTAATATTTCTACTGTTCTTTTTCCTTTAAAGTCAATAAAAATTTACTTGCCATTTATCTATTTCTCTGTTGTTGTTTTTTCAGCCTGACTGTTTAAATGTTTGACTTCAGCCTTTTTTCATGTGTAATAATTCTTGTTCAAGCACTTGATTCAGTTTCTGATGTTTGTTTCATTTCTTAATTTGAATTAGTATTGAAAGTAAATTCTTATCTAAATTGTTTTGTTTCTCATTTTCTGTCTTCTTTCAATGATAACTTTGTATGACTATGATCTGCCACTAACTGCTTATTTCATAAAGTCTTACTTTCTTAGATTAGAAATAATATTGTGTACAAACCAGGGGGTAAGGTCTTGTTTGGTGTACTGCGACCCTTGCTTTGGGAATACGCTCTACTGTTAGCTTAGTGAAAGGTGTATTCTTTAATAGATTATACTTTTTTTACAGGATAGGAAGAAGAGGGATATTATGAGTCTATCTTGTGATTTTTCTTTTGTCTTCTTCAGGATATGCAATTTCCATATTTTGCTTCCTTCTTGTCCTTTATTGCAAATTATCTGAGGGCAACACTCTCTCCCAAGTCCTCCATTCTTGTCTAGACTAAGGCCTCTTGTTGGATTCCCTCTTATTTACTCCCTTTTGAATATATCACATGTTCTGATACACCAGGTCTCCTTCTTGTTCTTAGAAATACACTCAGATTGGGGCTTTCTCTTTCTGAGTGCGACCTTGTCAATGTTTGGAGACCCTTCACCACTTTCCTATCCCCTTTCCCACACAATTTTGTAAAATCTGGTGTGGGTGGGTCTAGAGATGGCTTTTTGGATTTAGGTGTTTATCTGCCTGCTTATATGGAATATAAAACATTTAGCAGGCTCTGACATACTTCCTGGTTTTTCTATGTATGGGCCATAAACCATGAATGAATTTACATGTTCCACTGAGTGATTTCTGTTTTTTTGGAGGACACCTGAAAATATTTGAATCTAAGTGGTTCCAATAACCCACAGGAATCTAACAACTTTTTTTCTCATTTTTGTAGATGAATACAATTTTCTGAGTATAAACTTGTTTTACTAATATATCTCTACACCCATCTGTATTTATTTATAATAAAATGCTGTAACATTTTTTGTGTGCTGTCTCTTATTACTCATACTTCATTGGGTAACCAAATTTAATTGTACCCTTCAAAAATTACTCAGGTTGCTCTTGTCTAATGTTTTACTATGCAGTCACATTTTGTTTTGTGACCATAAATAAAAACTGTAAGCAAAATCTGGAAGGGGGAGAAACTTGAAGGAAAAGCATCAACAGCAAAGTCCAGAACTTGGCAGTCTCCATCCCAGGACACCTCTGGTTGGTACCCTTTGCCTCCAGGTTCTTTAAACCCTGACGTTATCCTGCTCTCCAGGTGACTAAGCTGTTTTGTTTGCTACTCACAGAGAAACAGTTCATTCCCCCCCCCCCCCAAATAAAGTAAAATTACTAAATCCTAAATGCTGAGAAATGATCACTGATTTTTCTACCTAGAAATGAGCTCATAAGAGTTTTGGGTAGAAACCTATGCTCTCCTTTCTTCATCAAGTGCATAGATCTATCCTCCATTGTTAGATACATAAAAACATCAAGAAAGATTATGTGTTTATACACCTGGATCACCTAAACATGTTACTACATATGAAATAATGACATACTTCAATTTCTCAGGCACTGACTCATTAAACTATTTCATTACTCTTAAAGCTGCCTTTTCATTTTGTTCATTATTTCTTTTGCTGCACAGAGGCTTTTTTATTTAGTCTCACTTATTGATTTTTACTTTCGTTGCCTGTGCTTTTGGTGCTACATCCAAAAGTATGTTGCTAAGTCCAATGTCAAGGAACATCTTTCCTATGTTTTCTTCCAGGAGTTGTATGGGTCCAGGTGTTCTGCTTAAGTCTTTACTCCATTTGGGTTAATTTGTGTGAGTGGTGTGAATAGGCGTCCGATTTTATTTTTGTGCACGTGGCTATCCAGTTTTGTCAACACCATTTGTCAGAGAGTCATCCATGGCTCCCTTGTCAAGAATGAGTTGACTGTGTATGCTGTATTTCTGGGCTCTCAGTTCTGTTCCCTTGGTCTACATGTCTATTCTCTTTCAAGTACCACACTGTTTTAATTACTATGACTTTGTAGTATGGTTTGAAATCAGGTGTGTGAAACCTCCAGCTTTGTTCTTTTTTCATGGAATTGCTTTGGCCACTTAGGGTCTTTTGTGGTTAAATACTATAACTTCTATGTTGATTGGTAGAGTGCTTCAGCTGTGGTGAATACAGCTATGAATTATGTGTGCACTACAACCAATGCCAAGTGGATGTCTGCCCCAGTGGTTTCTTACTGTAGTAGAATGCTCTTTTCCCAGGATTGTGTCCTTCATCGCAGGTGGAACTGTGCTCTCACAGTGAACACAGCTATCATTTTCTTCAAAACTGAGCCTGTTATTGAATTCACTAGAGGCCCGTTGCATGAAGATTCATGCAATAGGCCTTCCTTCCTCTGGCTGCCAGCACTGGTTTTCCTCTGGCACCCGGGAACCAGGCATTTGCTCTGGCTGCAGCAGAGAAACCAAGCCTCTTCAGTCTTCAGTCATCTTCAGTCTTTGGTCTTGGCTCAGTGCCTGTCTATGCAAATTAACCCACCATCTTTGTTGGGTTAATTTGTATACTCACTCCTGATTGGCTGGTGAGCATGGCAGGGTATAGCCAATTTACATCTTTCTCTTTTATTTAGTGTAGATAGTCACATCAGATGGTTTACCTCAACAGAATGATCTTGCAAAATTTTACTGTGATTCCAAGAATTGCATTAAAAACGATGAAGTCATATTTGGATTTAATCAGTTTTCTGTTTAAAGCATCTGAAGAAAAGTGACATCATTTATGCTTGCAAAGTTCTGTTATTGGAGCCAACATATTACCCACTATTGCTTCACATTTTATACATGCACAAGAAAACTTGAAATAAAAAGAAGTGGAATTTGCTTAGAATAACTGTCATTTGATCTAACTGGAAACAAAGCACTCCACAGATAGCATGTAAACACACCTTTCTCATCTGCCCATGTCACAGAGTTCTCCTCCATCACCATGTTCTAGAAATAATACTAACTTTTGAAGCATAAATGAATACTTTCTCTGCAGGTTTACATCTTCTGGTTTTCTCATGGCCAATGATAGTAGAAATCATAAATGTTGATAAAATATTTGTGTAAGTTATGTGTTCACAACTCAGCATTTTGAGAGCTGAGCTTGTGACTAATTCATGATTAATTTTTTATTAAACATACTTGTCTTTTTAAAAATATATCTTTATTGATTTCATAGAGGAAGGGAGAGGGAGAGAAAGATAGGAACATCAATGATGAGAAAGAATCATTGATAGGCTGCCTCCTGCACCCCCCACACTGGGGATTGAGCCCACAACCTGGACATGTGCCCTGACTGGGAATTGAACTGTGACCTCCTGATTCATAGGTTGATGTTCAACCCCTGGGCCACACTGCCGGGCCATGCTTCTCTTTCTTGAGATCCTGGCTGCTGAGACAGTTCATGACAAAACAAAACAGTTGGCAAACAATGGAGAAACTAAATTCTTGTGGACTGCACCAGGAATCACTCCACCACAACAAGTGCGCTGGGAGTAGGTGATTAGAGGTGTGGATCACACGCAGCCTCCCTCCCCTCACAGGCCACACACCCTCACCTTTCTCTCCCACACTCTTCACCTTGCGGGTGGCGGGCCCCTCTGCCTCGCTATGGCCTCGCTGATTGGACCCCACTGACTACTCTCCCAGGAGTCAGATTGTCTGAAAGCTGTTCAGCTCACCCACGCGTGCCCTCCCCTTCCTCCTAAGGGAGAGGAGCCAAGGACCCTCCCATGGCACCTGATAAAGGTCAGAAGTGAGCGAAGATGAGTGTGATCAGCTTTCAGATATGACTGTGGTGACGAGGCACCTGCTCCCTGCTCACAAGTCCCTGCGGAAGCAGGCAGTCAATGGACAGCTATCTGACCTACCCTGGCCCATTTGAGGGCAGTTTTCATAAAGATACGCACTTCGCCAAACATGCAGGAATCCTGGGTGCGTGCCAAAAGGACAGGCTCAGTGAAGGTCATTGTCCCAATAATTCCATAAGGGACGTATGCACAGGTGACCAAGGGTGCATCAGCCAGAAATCTGACACGCATGGCCCTAGGTACTTAATTAATAATTACACTGAGCATATATTACACAGGAGACAAACATGCAATGCACGAATCACTCACTGTTTATTTACCAGAGTGCTGGAGGGTTCCAGAATTTTAGACAGGCCCCCCTGGGGGGATCCACATTGACACACACACACACACACACACACACACACACACACACACGGTTCATGGAGGATGTTGCAGCTGCAGCTCAGCTTGAGTTGAGGCCTCTCATGATGGCTCATGATCCACAGCTCAGGATTCAGGGCTCACAGTTCAGGCAGAGCTTTGACTGGTGCAGGTAGGGGAAGTGGAGAGGGACCCTCTGTGAAGGAGCAGAAAAAACATCTCTGATCTTCTGTGGAGCTTCCTCTTTTTAAGTGTCTTCAGTGCTCAGAGGTGTCTTCAGTGTGTCTTATCAGCAGGCTCAGGAGCCTTGCTATCTGGTCTTACATATGGGGTACAGATCACTATATCTATTTGCTACATACAGGCCCCTCAAGGGTGCTTATCAATTTAGTTACATTCCATTCCATACTTTCAGATATCACACTTCAATTCCACACTTTAATACTTATTTAATATTGTATTTTTTCCTTATTACTATTACTATAACAGCCATCTTGGGAAACAGACTCAGTCACCCCATCCATTCAGCACCCACTCACAGCAGCTTGCCGCTTCCCAGGGTGGAGCGGGCTGATTAGGGTTAGGGTTAGGGTTAGGGTTGTTTAGGGTTAGAGTTAGGGTGGGTTAGGGTTGGTTACAGTTAGGGTTAGGGTGGGTTAGGGTTAGGGTTGGTTAGGGTTAGGATTAGGTTGGGTTAGGGCTAGGGTGGGTTAGGGTTAGTGTGGGTTAGGGTTAGGGTTAGGGTGAGTTAGGGTTAGGGTTAGTGTGGGTTAGGGTTAGGGTTAGGGTTAGGGTGGGTTAGGGTTAGGGTTGGTTACAGTTAGGGTTAGGGTGGGTTAGGATGGGTCAGGGTTAGGGTTAGGGTTGGTTAGGGTTAGTGTGGGTGAGGGTGGGTTAGGGTTAGGGTGGGTTAGGGTTAGTGTGGGTTAGGTTTAGGGTTAGGGTTGGTTACAGTTAGGGTTAGGTTTGGGGTGGGTTAGGGTGGGTTAAGTGGAGTTCCTGCCCAGGAGAGGGCTGGCCGTGCACACTGGCTGGCCCTCCCAGGAACCGGGCCTCAAAGGCAAAGCAGATGGGGAGTCGGAAAAGCTGAGCAGGAGAGACAGGCTCTCTGTGCCAGAAAAGCCGAGGAAAGATGCCGGAGAAGAAAAGCTGACTCTCACGCAGGGAAACAAACACAGACAGACTCCCTTATCCCAACCTCCTAGGTCCCGCCCGCACTGATTACATCCTCCATGCTCCTGTTTGGCTACTGGGTGTTCAAAATAAACTTCCATTTTAACTCTGGCGATGACTGCTTCCTTGTGATGGCTTTGTTGTATTCTAACAGCAGCATGTGTCCTAACAAAAAGTCCTTCTCTGTAATGAGAGCGGGTGCTTAGGAGTGAGGCTGAGTTGTTGGAGTTTGGGGAATCCATCCGGGCGAACCCCTGTGTGCAGGGAATGTGCAAGGCCAGCTTCTATCACAGAAATCGGTGAGGACCAGCCCATCCTCCCGATTGGGTTGCCATTAACCCTCTAGCTCTGTAGTCTCAGGTCCACACCACGCATCGGCAGTGTGGGCAGAGGGCAGAAGGACATGGCGTTTCAAATAAGGTGGTGATCACAGACACCTGGGGAGATCCAGAAAGCCTTTCTGAAAGGCGGGTGGGATCCTGATGGGCCGGGGAGGGGGGTTGGAGAGGAGGGGAGGGAGGATGAGGTGGAGGAGCAGGTGCAGGCTGACAGGGACACGCTGGACCTGCCAGGGATCTGAACGGGCATCACAGGGCATTTTGGTGGGTGCCACGTCATCTGCCTAACCTTCTCTTCCAGCCCGATGCTGTCCACTTTCTGGACCCTGACTCTGGGGTGATGGAGGCCCACAGCCACGACTACAGGTGTCCGCTGGAGGCTCCCGTCTTCCCCCCCCCCCCACACCCCTGTCTCGGCACTCCCACTTGTTCTGCATGCTGTCAGGCACAGCCTCTGTGGGGTCCTCACTTTCACTAACTGGAAAGGGATTATTAATCTAAAAGCTAATGCTGGCATTGGGCTTTCCTGTTCCATTTTAAACAGTTTCCTACTTAAAACACATGCGCACACACACACACACACACACACACACAGCAGAGAGAACGCAGAGCAAGATGAGGTTTTACTTTAACTCTTGTGATTTCTATTGTCTTATCGTCATGTCCCTCCCTCTGCATCATATGCTGTGTGTGTGTGCATACATATTTGTGTGTGCATGTGTGTGTGTGTGAAAGAGAAAGACTTAAAGTTAATATACATTAAAAGACAAACAGAGCCTAAAATAGGGGGAAATTATAAATCCAGGATTCAAGACTGACACAGTTAGTGATGAAGTTTCCTTCGTGATGTCAGCTCTGAGCAGGAGAGTGAAGAGAGGGGGTGACCAATGTGCTCTTGAGGCATTGACAGGGCCTTGTCTGCAGTTGGCAAAGTCTCCGGAAGACTGTAAAGCATCGGTGACCTCATGGCGGGCTGGCCACCCTCTGACGCTTTCTGATTCTTCCCACATTGCCTCTCAGGCCTGCTCCAGGGACATGGGCCATGGCGGATGTGGAGGAGAAGTACATGAGGACATGTCAAGTGCTGGGTGCCGTGTCTCTGAGTGTTACCTGTATCATGTGTGTTTTTGAAAGTAAACTGCTATCTTGCTATTTCGAAATCCTTTATTTCCCTATGTCTCCCTGGTCAGGTGGAATAACGATGACTTTTAGAAGCTTCTGGACCTTAATTCAGAGATCTTCCTGATTTACAGCTTATAGAAGGAAACCATTATGTTAATTATCCTTGAAGCATCGAGAGAAGGAAGAGACCCTCCTCCCTGGCGCCTCAGGAAGGCTTACGGAGTAGAATAGTGCGTATCCAGAGCTGAGACCAGGCAGTGGGCCGCAGGGCTCCCGGTCTCACTGGTGAACCCCTTTCCCCGTGCTTTCCACTGGCCCCGCCCTCCTGGCTCTGCTGGGCTCCTAGTGCCTTTCACAGCTGGACAAGTTGCTGCACTTGGCGTTGCGTCAGTTGCACAAACAAAGAGAAGAAACCTTTTTGTTCCCCTCATAGTTGCAAAGACTATATTATTCTAATACTAGTAGCCCGTTGCAGGAAGATTCCTGCAATAGGACTTCCTACTGTGCTTTCCCCTGCCCCACCTGCTTCCCTTCCTTCTCCCCTGCCCCACTTGCTTGCTTCTCCACAGCTTCATTTCCTTCTGCAGTGCTTGGCTTCTTTCTAAGCTGTCTTGATATGCAAATTAACCGCCATCTTGGTTGGGTTGATTTGCATACATGCACTGATTGGTTGGTGGGTGTGGCTTGGGCGTGGCGAAGATATGTGGCCAATTTGCATATTAGCCTTTTATTGTGTGTGTAGATTGTGAGGGAAAATATTTAACCTTTGAGTGTTATTAGTGTGTTCCCATGGAAATGATCTGGAGACCCAGTCTGTGCATCTGCCGTGTGCATGTAAACAAGCTGCCTTGCTCCTGCATGCCAACGGGAATGGAACCATCACGGCAAAGGGATGGCTTAACCTTCCTGATGTGCCTGCAATGGCCTGGCACCTGGTCAACTAGCATCGACTCAGGAAAACATACCGTTCCCCCTCAGACAGAGCCGGGAGGGCAGAGGTGGCACCAGCCACTCTGCCGCCTCCCCTCTGCTGAGGCCGCAGCCCCGCCCTGGAGCCGGGTTCACTGCACAGATGGAGTGGGGGGCACCCGTGTCTTGCTGAGGTACGTGCAGGCCAGGGAGGTGCAGGGTGCTTTCTGCAAACACACAGGCCCGTCTGGAAGCCCAGGATGTGGGAACCTTTTCCCACAAAAAGACCAAAAGTGCTATTTTCTCTTTGACAATTTAAATGCATAAAACTTTAGGGTAATATATTAAGTAGTAAATATAATACAACAGACAGTGATATTAAGTAGTAAATAGAATACAATTACAGTCAAGGTACTTGTTCTATAATAAAATATGGTCTATATACATAAAAGCCTAAGCAACCATTATGACTGGTCAACCGAATGACCAGTTGACCAGTCACTATGATGACGCACTGACCATCAGGGGGCAGACGCTCAACACGGGAGCTGCCTTCTGGTGGTGAGTGGGCTCCCACACTCAACCTCCTACAGCTGGCCAACCTCCTGTGGTCCCTCCCCCTGCCTCATGGGCCCCCATCAGCCCCAATTGCCAGCCAGGCCCAGGAGCCCCACCCGTGCATGAATTCGTGCACTGGGCTTCTAGTATAAAATAATGAGTTTGCTGAATTCACTGTGTAAACATTACATAGAATATAAAATAACATTAATTCATTAATGCTGCTCTTCCCCCCACCCATGTCTGTCCCATCACGCATCTTTGGGGTCTGATAGGCAGGAGTTGAGATAGCATATCTGGCCTGTGATTGGCCGTAGTAATTCCACGTGGAATTACTCCTGGCAAGGTTTCACAAGAACGCAGCAGCGCTGATCCGGGAGGCAGGCCCATGTGACTCAGGGTGCCACCATCTGACCCTCCCCTGTGTTATCTCTCATGCACGGTGATCTGCCCACAGACCTGACCCCTGAACGCAAAGGCAGGTGATCTCTGCTGAGCCCTGTCAGCAGCAGCTGCTGGGCCCCAGCCTGGCCAGCTCCCTCAGCTCACCTCACTGAGCTCTGCTCCGAGCTGCCCCACTGGTCACAGGTCCCCTGAGCCCTGCTCCCCACTCCACACACTTCCCAAGACTGTGCTCCCTCCTCAGAGGTGACTTTGGCTAGTCACAGCACTACTGGTTGGGACTAATTATTGCTTAGAGCCCTGATGTTCACAGAGATCATATAAAACCCAGAAAACCAGTTCAAGAGGTTTAAAACCCTCTATTCAGGGTTTTAAAAATTAGCCCTGGCTAGGCTGCAGGTTTGATCCCCAATCAGGGAGCATATGAGAAGCAGCCAATCAATGTTTCTCTCTCACATCAATGTTTCTCCCTCTCCCTTCTTCTCTTTTAACAATGATAAAAACATATACTCAGGTGAGGATTTAAAAAAATAATTTGTTACTACAGATGAAAACATCACATATCCTGATTTTTATTGTCCCAATAAGAAATGACATTGTTGCCGAAGCCGGTTTGGCTCAGTGGTAGAGCGTCAGTCTGCGGACTGAGGAGTCCCGGGTTCGATTCCGGTCAAGGGCATGTACATTGCTGCGGGCACATCCCCGGTAGGGGGTGTGCAAGATGCAGCTGGTCGGTGTTTCTCTCTCATTGACGTTTCTAGCTCTCTATCTCTCTCCCTTCCTCTCTGTAAAATATCAATAAAATATTAATAAAAGAAAAAAAAGAAAAAAAAGAAATGACATTGTAGAGGCCCTGACATATGAAGAGAGGGCCTGGAGTCTGAAGGCAGAAAAGAAGGAAAAAAATACAGGGCGGGGCACAAAAACCAAAAAATTAGGTTTACAGAGGTGAGGGTGCAAAGCACATTCGTGTGTTATTTATTAATGATGGAGTTACATACGAACAACTCTGAGCCGGCTTTGCCCCACACTGTCTTGCATGGAACTGTTAAACAGCTAAGAAACATTTTATGTTAGGTTTCCCCACTTTGTTGGCTTTTTAAAATGTGTACTCAGCAGGGAGGTACTTTACCATTCTAAACAGCAATGTACTTTGTCCCTAAGCTTACATGAATGCTTTATGTGTTCTTTTTTATCACATGACGTTCTCAGAATTGTGTGAGGTGCAGATTCACAGTTTGGATCAGTCCCTGGGTGGGTCCGGTTGTATCCACTCTCCACGACGAAGGCGCTCAGGCAGACGAATGCCGTGGGATAATTTCCCACAGGTTACACTGCAAGATACCTGCGAGCCGGGGCTGTTGGGCCCAGCGAGGTGGGGGCTAACCGCTCCTGGTGACAGGGCTCCAAGCCCACGGTGTTGGCTGCACATTCTGTCTCTGGAGGAGCCTCAAGCGACCACTGCCCGGGCCCCGCCCCTAACAATGAACTCATCACCTCTGGGATCCAGACTCTGGCATATTGCTGAGGCCCCCAGAGGGTCTGAAGTGTGAGAATCACTGTGCTTGCTGTGCTTTCTAGCCCAGTGTGCTGGCTTGGGGAGGGAGTGTGCACAGTTCCTGAGGCAGTCCTCAAGGTTCTCGTAATGCCGCCGGGTCTCGTCTGGGCAGTCCAGCTGCAAGCTCAGCTCCAGTCAGGTTGTGGACCCCCCTGCTCTCAGCCAGGGGCTTAAAGAAGCTGCGGGCCAGGTCCTCAGCCATGTGGCGTCCCAGGTCCATCACCGACCTACGCTGCCCGCTCTGCCCTCGTGTCTAATCGCTCCTCAGCTTCACCATGTGACCCAAATTGCAGCTCAGTCTTGACTCGTTCAATCTCACTTTTAATATTCATGAAATCATTTCACACTCCATCCCAGGTCACGCTGTTTCTTGGGTTTTACACACAAAGGTGCCAACATTGTGTGACTCACAATATAACTTATCTGTAATGTGTGAGTTGTTGAAGTATCTTGAAAATCAAAGATTTGAGTTCTTTTTTATAGTGTAATATTTTAAATATGTGATGAAAAGCAAGGGGAAAGCATTAGAAAGTGATTAGAAAGAAAGGCATCGTTAACTAATAAAATGTATTTCTTTTGTTGGTAGTCCGAAGAATTGCTCCTTGTTGGGTAAGTCTGCCCATCTCTACTCTTTGTCAATGTCAGCACCACTCTGGAAACCATTTCTGTTTGGAATGTGTAAGTGTTATTATTTTATACTGTTTACGACATTGTATGCCAAAACAGAGAAAAGCAGGAAGAAACCTGTCAGGACTCCCTTTTTATCTCCTTCTTGGTGGTACCTAGCACACAATGGGAGTCTCTTCTTTGTACCCTTGGCCACAGCCCAGGTCTGTGCATGTCAGGATGGCAATAATGTTGGTGGAGGTGCCCCAGGAGTCCATGGCGCTGTCACTGGGCGGGGCAGAGGCATCTCAGAGCTTTGTGTCCAAGCCCAGCGGCATCACAGGGACACCCACGAAATCCCAGTGTGTGGACAGATACTGGCCGGAGCTCCTCTCTCCTGCTGAGCTAGCATCCGCTAACTTTGGCTCCTCCGCTGGGTTTTATCTCGATGCGATCCATTTCCTTCACTGCCATGCACACTCGATGGCAGGCTCTCAGTCTTTAACACCGTGGATGGGGAGCTCCCGCCAATTCCAAGACAGGTGCCCATCATGCTCACGGTGCTGAGGGCACCTCCGGACAGAGAACCCAGTGCTACACTGATTGAACTCCTCCTCTGGGAAGGACATTCCAGGAGGGGGCAAAGCGTTTACGGGCAATGCCAGGCATAGATGAGCCCTTGGTTGTTTATTGATGACGAATTGTATCTTGGAGCCTGGTTGGTAAACAACTGACTCAGCATCAAAGGGGAAAAAGAGGGGAAGTCAGCTTTTCAAGGGCAGGTGCTTCCTGAGAGCTAATAAAACTGTGAGATGAGGCTGTAACGTGGAAGCCGGTTGCTTGGTCCTGTTATTTGTGTAGTTCTCTGGGAAGTGGCTAATGTGGGTTGCATGATGTTTATTCGCATCATTTGAATGGAATCAGGAAAACCTCTAATTCTTATTTACTGTTTTCTTCTGGGCATCATGACGTAAATTAGAACAGTGATATTCCAATATCAGTATTTTAGTGTTCGTTGTTCCTGGGCTCCCAGTGAGTCAGCTCTAGGTAGGGGACTGGAAAAGGGACGGGTCATTCGGGACTAGCAGGGATGTGGGGCACAGAGCGAGTCCAAGACAGAGAGACAGAGGGGCGGAAATGAAAAGCCAATGTGCAGGCTGACCTGCTTCTTTGCTCAGTGCTAGGAGGAAGCAGGATCACGGTAGAAGGCGAGATGCTGGAGAGGCATGAAGGAAAACCGGAGGGAGCCTCAGGTACCAGGTACCGGGTCCCCTGTGTGCAGGTGTGCAGGGTCCTCTGGGTATAACTGTGTAGGGTCCTCTGGGTACAGCTGTGCAGGGTCCTCTGGGTGCAGCTGTGAGGGGTCCTCCAGGTGCAGCTGTGAGGGGTCCTCTGGGTGCAGCTGTGCAGGGTCCTCTGGGTGCATCTGTGAGGGGTCCTCTGGGTGCAGCTGTGCAGGGTCCTCCGGGTGCAGCTATGAGGGATCCTCTGGGTGCAGTTATGAGGGGTCCTGTTGGTGTAGCTGTGTGAGGTTCTCTGGGTGCAGGTATACAGGGTCCTGTGGGTGCAGCTGTGAGTGGTCCTCTGGTTGCAAGTATGAGGGGTCCTGTGGGTGCAGTTGTGAGAGGTCTTTTGGGTGCAGCTGTAAGATGTCTTCTGGGTGCAGGTGTGAGGGGTCCTGTGGGTGCAGCTGTGCGGGGTCAGAGAGCAGCAGTTGGAGGAGGCTGGATCTTTCAGGAGCTCCCATGGCTAGTGAACTCGAGTCTTGGAAATCCAACCTGCCCTGAGGGTCCCTCCTCCGAGCATCTCTGTGACTTGGGAGACCCACTGTCTGTTGGTGCCTCACCCTTCTCGTTCCACATCAACCTCACACTTATTTCCAAACCTGGGGCTGATCATATTGATCCACAAGTGAAAACAATTGGCTGTTTCCCATCATCCACTTCTGCACATGAGTCTGGATCTTCGAGGGCCTGGCCTTGCTCTCTGGCACTGCCTGTCACATCCTCTGTGACCAAGGTCAACGTGTTCTCTGTCCCTAACACGGCCCCTGCGTGTCCATCAGCTTACGCCGATGTGTGGATGGAGCAGTGACTGCATGCCGTCATTGAAGGCGTGTCTTCCTCAGGTACATCACCGGCCAGCCACACTTGTCTTTCCCCCACACCACCGTCTCTGCGCACTTTAGTTGTATCATCCAATCTTCATAAAACTCTGCAAAGGTACCCAGATAGTCAACAAATAACTGGGAAATATATGAATACATAAGCATCAACTCTGGGCTCTTTTTCAATGTATAATATTGTGTAATTGGAGAAAGTTCACTTTCTGAAGGAAAGACTTCCCGTGAACAAACCTCTCTGTCACAAACTGTTTTATCTGGAGGGCCACACCCCATCCTCGCCCCTTGGGGGGCACCTCCTGTAAGAGCAGCTTCTCAAGGCGGCCAGCAGCGCCTGCTTCCAGGGGCCGCTGGGCCCGCAGAGCTGCTCCTGGTTGAGCAGTGGATTAATTAGCACTTCCTCTCTTCGCCGGAGTGAGAACTGAGAGAGAATTACTGTGCTAATAAGCTCTCACGTTCCCTATTTTAAACGGTTCTCAGTTGGGGAATACAAATCCCCGAGACAAGAACACGTGAATGTTAAATCTTCTTACCCCTGCATGATGCAAAGTAGGTCAGGCCTGCGTGGCTCGGCCGTGGCTCGGCCCCCGATGAGCAATGGGATAATTTGGGATGATCCCTGCTCACGTTTGCTTTTCAAGTCTTCGGAGTGTTTAATGAGTAATTTCACTTCACAGCACATGAAGGGGCAGAGAGCCCTGAGCAAGGTAGAAAAAAGGGAGAACAAAGGCCACGTGTCTCCTCCCTACTGGGGCAATTCTCATGAGGAGTGTAAAGCCATGTGCCCATCAGCAGACAATGTCTCCTGGGTCACCGGACTGCGTGGTGACGACCTGCATGTCCACGAAGCCATGATGTTCAGGGAGAAACAGTGAGTGTACGCTTCTATGTTCACCAGATACATTTATATGCAAAGCGAGTCTCCTGATACTAGCCCAAGGAAACACATGAGGGAAAGAACTGATCTAAGGAGCCGGTCTGCCTCTGCAGAGACACTCCTCGGGGTGTGTGATGAGCTACAGGGGACGGTCTTGGGTGGCATTATGACTCTGTGCATGTGTTAGAGACAAAAGCCAGCAATCAGCCATAGAGTTAAATATCACTTTGAAGATGACTTTGACCCCAATGAGACATTTCAAATTTATAAAAGAATTAAGATTCGGTATATATTTAAGTGGGGAAATAGAAAATTTTCTTAAATATATACTTAATGTAAAAATCCTATCTAATAAAGAGGGAATATACAAGTTGACCATCACGCGGTAACAAGATGGCTGTGCCCACAGCGGAGGCAGGGATCCCGTAACACAAGATGTCTGTGCCTGCAGCGGAGGCTGAGTTCTCAGAATGAACCTTCACGAGCAATCAGCAGGGCCCTGAGGCTGCACCCCCCACCTGGTGGGGCTTGACAGGGGACCTCAGGCAGTACCCTCTGCCCCGGTGCCAGGCTGGGGGACTTGAGGCTGCATCCCCCGCATGGCTGGGCTTGATGGGGGTGGGGCTGACCAGGTCTGGTTCCAGCCCAATGGTGGTGGGGCTGGGCAGGTCTGGGTTTTGCATGATTTTGAGGCACATGTGGGTGGCCGGGACTTGACTCTGGTTCCTGTGACGTGCTCCAGACAGGAGAAAGATTTTTTCACATACATTTTACTAACTTTCTTTCATTTCTAACACTTCTATTATAGAGAAAGGGCAGACAGTAATATTAAAATATTTCCTCTAATTCATTCCCTTTTAATGTGCATGAATTTCATGCACTGGGGCATTAGTATAATATAAATAACTATACATATACACAAATATATATTAATGCTAGAGGCCCAGTGTATGAAATTCGTGCACAGGTCGGGGGTTGTCCCTCAGGCTAGCCTGCACCCTCTCCAATCTGGGTCCCCTCGAGGGATGTCCAACCGCCCATTTAGGCCTGATCTTTCATGGATCAGGCCAAAATAGGCAGTGAGACATCCCTCTCACAATCCAGGACTGCTGGTTCCCAATTGTTTGCCTGCCTGCCTTCCTGATTGCCCCTAACTGCTTCTGCCTGCCAGCCTGATCACCCCCTAACCACTTCCCTACCAGCTTGTTTGCCTCTAACTGCCCTTTCTTGAAGGCCCAGTCACTCATAACTGCCCTCCCTTGCAAGCCTGGTCCCTCACAACTGCCCTCCCCTGCTGGCCATCTTGTGGTGGCCATCTTGTGTCCACATGGGGGCAGGACTTTGACCACATGGGGGCAGCCATCTTATGTGTTGGAGTGATGGTCAATCTGTATATTACTCTTTTATTAGATAGGATAGAGGCCTGGTGCATGGGTGGGGGCTAGCTGGTTTGCCCTGAAGGGTGTCCCAGATCAGGGTGGGGTTCCCTTGGAGTGTGGGGTGGCCTGAGCTAGCGGCTTGTGGTGGTTTGTAGGCCGGCCATGCCCCCTGGCAACCCAAGTGGAGGCCCTGGTATCTGGGATTTATTTACCTTCTATAATTGAAACGTTGTAGTCTTGAGTTGGAGGCCTAGGCTTGCCAGGGTGTGCAGGAAGCTTGGCTTCCTCCATTGCCCAGAAAACCCAAGCCTCCTGCTAGCTCTTCTGCCTTCTTCCCTCCCTCCTCCCCCTTCTTCCCCTCCAATCTTGATCTTCTTGACCTTTAAATACATCAGTCTAAAACAGTATAAAAGATTTGAAAAATTAACTAAAAAATATTAAATGCCAATCACCTTTCCAGAATTTTGAGATATGCTATTTAAATATCATAGATTTACTGAAATTAGGAGCATTTAAAAAATGGTTCTTCTTTTATGTTTACTTTCTTCATTGTTCCTGTCCCATTCTTTCCCTCCTCAGTACAGGTATATACCACTCCCCCTCCTCCAAGACTCAAGTGCTCACACGGTCCAATCGTGTCATTGTGCCATCATGGGCTGCACCATAGCAGACAAGCTCAGAGACCAGCACCAGCATGTTGCACCAGCACCAGCACTAAAGTGACGTGAAGTCACACGTACAGATTACTGTTCAAAGACTTGGGCACCTGGCTGGTATGGTTCAGTGGTTGAACATTGACCTGTAAACCAGGAGGTCATGGTTCAATTCCTGGTCAGGGCACATGCCCAGGTTGTGGGTTTACTGCCTAGTGTAAGGCATGCAGGAGGCAGCCAATCAATGTTTTTCTCTCATGGATCTTTCTTTCTCTCTCTCCCTCCCTCTCTGAAATCAATATAAAATGTTATTTTTTAAAAGATAGGCAAAATTTACACTGGGGAAATATATATTCATTCTATATAATAAAGAGGTAATATGAAAATTAACTGTCACACCCTTGCACAAGATGGCTGCCCCCATGTGGTCACAAGATGGCTGCCACAAGATGGCTGGTAGGGAAGGGCAGTTAGGGGCAATTGAGCCAGCAGAAGAACAGTTAGGCATTGATCAGGCTGGCAGGGGAGTGGTTAGGGGGTGATCAGGTAGGCAGGCAGATGAGTGGTTGGGAGCCAGCAGACCCAGATTATGAGGGGTCCCAGATTGGAGAGGGTGCAGGCTGGGCTGAGGGGCACCCCCTCCAGTGCACAAATTTCATGCACTGGGCCTCTAGTTTATTAATAAAAAGAAATTATAAAATAATTCTGATTCAATTAATATCGACATTAAATTACTAACTTTTTACTGATCTTACTCCCTTCACACCTTACTTGAGTTCACCTAGCACACCATCACTAGTTAGTCTTATTAAAACTATAATTGTTAAGTCCATGTAATATTTAAGGGCTTTCAAGAAATACTTAAGGCCTAATGGTGTCGCTCAATTGGTTGAATGCTTTCCCATGCACCAAGAGGTCACCGGTTGGATACCTGGTCATGGCACATGCCTGATGTGAGCTTGATCTCCAGTAGGGGGATGCAGGAGGCAGCTGATTGATGTTTTTCTATCATGGATGCTTCTATTTCTCTTCCTTTCTCTCTTTCTCAAAAAACAATAAAACCATATTTAAAAATAAATTGTTAAGTTTTCCTATTGGTTGGAATAAACTCCAAATTATTTATTTTAATTAAAATCCCTTATATTTCAATCATTCAATATATCACTGAACACTGAGTCAGTATTTAGTAAATCTATTCTTATATTATTTCTATTTTTTCTTCCATTATATAGTTCTAACAGTTTCTCTCTCTCTCTCTCTCTCTCTCTCTCTCTCTCTCTCTCTCTCTCTCTCTTATCCACATCCAGATTCAACAGGGATTGATAGGATTATGTATATATAGTTTATTTGGGACATATCACCCTGAGAATATTATGATGGATGAGTAGAAGGGCATCTGGGATGACATTATAGAGCCAGTGGGTTGTTTGTGCTTAAATCCACGGGGAAATAAAGGAGTAGAGATGAGGGGAAGGATGAAAGAAAATGGATACAAAAGAGTGAATGACTGAGAGGAGTCTCCTATATAGGGGTGGACAAAAGTAAATTAACAATAAATAATAAATAATGCAATAATCACTAAATAAATAACAATACAAGAATAAACTCTGTATTTCACATTCTCACAACTGCAAAACTACCTTTACCCACCCCTGTACCTCCAAGGTGAAGCAACTGGCAAGACATTTCGCCATTCTTCAGGACAGAAGACAGGGATGAGAACACACTTGGAAGAAGCTGAGGGTATCCGCCTGTACATGCCAGATTTTAGACGTCTGACGGTGCGCAGTGGGGAGGCAGGCTCAACAAGCGGTAGGTCTGTGGACCTTGATCTCCAGGAAACTCTGAGCTGAAGAGAACACATAGGTGCCATTTAGGCCTTCACAAATCTGTGTATGTGGATGCAGTTCCTAAGGAAGTGCTCGGATTGGAATGGAGAACCACAAGCAGAGACCCACAGAACACCAACAGCTGGTGGCTTCTGTCCACACAGTGTCCTATGCTCCTGCCCCTGGAAGGTGGGTGTCAGCAGAGCTAAGGTGGCTGAGTACTGGGTGTGGCTGGGGGAACTGGCTGCATCCACCGGCCATCAGCAGAAGTTGCATGTGTCATGTCTGCATCGAGGCTCTCGAGAAGAGTGTGTGATTCTTTGTTGACTTCTTTCTCATTCTGCCTTACTTCAAACACGGATGGGCTCCTACAGGAAGTCAGAGCCATAACATGAAAGGGCCTTTGGCCTCTGAACGACCACGAAGTGGAAAGCCACCGAGAATACCAGCTTTGCCCTACCACATCCCTACTGCTAAGCCATTGAAGTGACCACAGATAGAACAACGATTCTCTCCACCTGGTGCCCCGTCCACCCACTCATACCAATTCCACTCCTTCCCACTCTGTTCCATGTCTTCCCTGGGATGAGTTCCTTTAACCATGGGGACCCTCGGCCACAATGTTCTCTTTTGAATCTTAGCATGGCTTTTTGTCACTCTTTTGCAAACAATCATGCTTTTGACATGTGTTACAATTTTAAAAGACTGTGTATTTCTGGTGTGTGTCTCTCTGGGTAGACAGCCAAGCTTGTATTCAGTAGATGGTTCATACATCTTTTCAATGGATGGAAAACATTTTTGCTTTCTCCATAAAAAAGGGGGTAATTTCTAAACCAAACCCCCAAACTAAGGAAGAAAATGAGGGATGGTTGGATTTGAACGTTGATTGAACAATTACGTGGAGCCATGTGCTTGGCAAGGAAACGCAGCCTGCCGGAGCCTGTGCTCTGAATGGCGAGGATTATCTGACGGGAGAACGGTGAGCAGGGGCAGCGAGGGCTCTGCGTCCCCGGAGCAGCCATCGGAGCATTCACCTCCATTTCTGAAATGATCACAGGACCCGTCAGAGGCACACGAGTGTGGCACTCTGTTTCTGATTTTGTAAGCATGAGCTGAAACGCTCAGTAAACAGTTTACAGTGTTGGTATCGTGTGTGCTATTTTTCTTGGGCTTACTGCCTTTCTACTCACAGGCCAACACGACTCATTCTATCATAAGATTGGGATGAAATCTGATATTACATGCAACATTAACTTTATCTTGCAAAGCCCACCAAAGTGTTTTAGGTACAACGCGGAGTGTTGGGTTTCCCCAGGCCTGGGAGAATGGCTGGAAGAAGGGTGGGGAAAGAGTGCTCTGTTGGCTCTGGATGGATGGGTGGATGGTCATTGCTGGAAGGCCTGGGCCTGAAGCCCAATAGGAGCTCTCCTTCCACGTCTGCAGCTAAAGTAAATGACTGCACAGCCTCGCCTCCAGCTGTCCCCCGCGGTGGGCCTCAGCGGTCATTTGTTACTTAGCCCGTTGGAAAGAAGAAAAGGTGATAAATGCTTTAATTGGATTTCTTTTCCAGCAGAAATCATTTCTGCAAATGTGAGGGTGTGGAGTCGGGCCTATGGGATGGAATTAGGAAAGGAAAATATTTTTTCTAGAAAAAGCATCAAAGTGCATAACCGCAAGGACCATGAGACAGACAGATGGCTGGTGTGTGACTGGCCTACCTGCCGCTCCGACTCCTGGCATGTCCCCGTGACCAACAACAACCGTTAGAAGCTGCTTTCGGGGTATCGCAAGGCCCCCATGGGACTGGAAACAATGACCGGAGCCCAACTGAGTGCTTCAAAATGGACAAAGATGTGCCGACAGATAAATGCTTCGGTTTACAACGTCCAAGTCATTAAAACTCAGGACGATTTGATCATGCAAATTCCTGAACACAGATCCGATTCTTTGTTTCCAAAACTGAAGAACTTGAAGAAACGTGTCAATGCCGATGTCATTTTCTGCTAATTTTAGAGAATTCCATTCTACTGCAGCACAATGTTCAACACTGGACACCTTATTGTGGGCATCTCTGGAATGCATAAAGAGTCGTATTGATAGCTTTTCTTTGAGGGGAACAAAGCAGAGTGACAATGAGAGGATATATTTAACACGGGTGACGCTGGTGAGAACCGCGTGCCCACGGCTCAGTGCAGAGGCCGACGGGAATTGCCATCCAGGAGGAAGGACCCTTGTGCAGCGTGCCCATCGCCCACCCTGGACTCGGAGGGCGGAGGTCAGGCTAAATGCCTGGGGAGCAGTCTCTGCGGGGCTTCTGCCTGAGGTCCCCAAGGCCAGGCAGCACCCATTGCAGTAACAGGCAGGAAAGGCACACGCATGTCCCCATGCTGGTCTCTGACTGGTTCCAACGGGGACGGACTGGAGATTGCAAATCCAGGCCTCCATTCTGAGTAAAGTAACAAAAAGATGCCCATCTCAGTCAAGCAAATCATTGCACGAAGCTAATTCCTAACAGATGCCATTAGCAGCAAAGAAATGTCAATAGGTTCCATGAGAACCAAGCCATACCACTGCAGCCCGGTTAGACTCAGGCCCTACAGGTGCGTGTGGGAAACATGTAGTGCATCCGGGACCTCTACCCAGCACCTCACGCTGCCTCCTTCCGCAGGCACCCCGCCTCCACGTCCTGGGGAAAGACAGGGAACGGGCTGCTCCGGCCTCAGAGTGGCCACGGGAACCAGGCTGGCCAATTCCTCCCATCCTAGCCCGAGAGTTAGGGAACGTGGCCCACCTCCAGCAGGCTTCAGATGAGGCTGCTCACCGGCCGCAGTCCATTTGCGTTCATGGGAAATTTCAACAAAGTCCAGGGATTTCATAGACGTAAATGTCCACCATCTGAAGTCCATAAAACACATTTGAGGAGCAAGTCTTCTCGGCTAAGGATTCCTTCCCAGCAGTAAGATGAGGGGAACAAGAAGCCAGTTCTTGGGGCCAAGAAGGAGCAAACATGAAGTTACCGTGTTGTAGTTCAAGTGAGCAGTAAATGAATAAAACGAGTTCACCCAGCTTCTAACAGCCCTCCAGGTGCCTCCGGAACACACAGGTAAGGGATCTCACCCCCTCCCCACCACCCTCAGCTCCCCGTGGGAGCCACAGGGAGTCTTCGTCCTTGCCAACACTTGCTGTTGTCCGTTTCTAAGTCATAGCCTTCCGCAGGCTTGGCCGGGTCTCGCCCTGTGCCTTTGATTGACATGCCCGTGTTGTGTAACAATCCTGGGTCCCATTCTCAGGGGGTAGCCGGTTTCCAATGTTTTAGCTCCATGGGTACCCCCTCTTCCTACGACAGGAAGGGTGCTAGAGAGCGGGAACTTGATCTTCAGTGATTCACTGTCTTCACCCGTACCCGGTCTTTCCCAGTATTCCTAGTCTGCCCTCTGGGAGGCCTCGCTGGGAGGTAAGAGGACTGGCTGTCCCACAATCGCCTCTCACCCCTCCCACCTCCACAGTTCACTTGCTGCAAAAGACAGTGAGTCCTGAGCAGTGACCACCGTAAAGAACCGGTTTCACGAGACCCAGGACGAGAGAACCGTTGTTGGAACAATTTGTAAGCCTTGTGATGCTCAGGTTCTTTACTAAAACATTGTAAAAATATTTCATTTTATGATTGATTTTTATAAACTCTCAGAAAATACTTTCTGAAACTTAGAGAAATCTTTGCTTCTATATAGAAAGTGTTCTTGTTCTTCCTTTCTCCAATATTGTAGATATTTTTATTTATTTAATATGTTTGGGATGAAAATATTATATTTAATAAAAATACATCTGTAACGTAACTATACCTTTATTTATTTATTTATTTATCATTAATTATAATAATAATAATAATTATTATTATTATTACCTTCCATCCACCCTGCCTTCTCTCTGAGTGCTGGAAAACAATTCAGTTTCACTAAAAAAGAGATGTTGACAGGAAGCCAGGAAGGCTGGTCAACAACCTTAATTGTTCTAACCTTTAGCTGAGATATTGTTAAGCTGAAGCAGCCTCCACCTTATTTTGTCCCTTGTAAGTTTTTGTTATTTTCCTGCTTATAAATTTATGTTTATGTTGCCTAAGATGTTTTCCCCAAAGCCTCAATAAAAGGGGATGGCAGGGCCAGAGCAGGAGTAGTTCTCCCACTAGAGTTGGACTACCGCCTGGCCCCCCATATCGCCAAATTGAATTTCTTCAAGTCTCTTCATTTGTGTGCGGCCCTTCTCCAGAACCTGAACCCAGAATTGGAACTCTTTCTACACGGGCCGTGAAAGAAAGTCATATACATCTGAGGTTCTGCTCTCTCTTACATGCTTCTAGTCCCTGGATCCACTCTGTTCCTCAGTCAATTTTGTTAATTAGATTCCACATGTGAGTCAGATCATGTGATATGTATCTTTCTTGGATTGGCTTATTTCACTGAGCATGATGCTCTCCAGGACCCTCCATGCTGTCCCGAAGGGTAAGAGATCCTCCTTTTCATCGCTGCTTAGTGTTCCCTGGTGTAGATGTACCACGGCTTCTTTATCCATCCATCTACCTGTGGGCACTTGGGCTGTTTCCTATAACTACACCTTTAAAGTTTCTTTACGACATAACAGGCGAGAAATCCGAAGGCTATAATTTTAGGAGGGAAAGTTATTTTAAAATGTTGCTTTGGCATGAGGGTGTTCCAATAAGAATGTTTCCTAAATGGTCCATTTGAACCATTGGCATTTTCACTCTAAAATGTTGTCAGCATCACGTTCACGCCACACGGATCGCTGGCTTTGGAGGGTGGCATCTGTCCTCTGTGCCGTGAGGATTAGAGTGATTCCTGAGGCGCCTTGGTCCCCACAGCAAACACAGAGGTGCTGATGGTGCAGAGGACTCAGCAGCCACAGGACGACAGCCAGGCCCGGCGTCCTGGGACCTTGTTGATGCCCCTCAGGCCATCGCTGCCCTGGAGCTCCTCTGCTTTTGCTTAAAAACCTGCCTTATTGACACTCTTTCCAACATCGAGCTCAGCTCAGCATGGCCACAGCCTTGTTCTTCAGTCATTTACACACTAATTCTTCCTCCACCCCACAGGGCTGAGGAGAATCCTGCCAGGTCGGCTGGAGGGAAAGTCAGAGGCGGTAACAGTGTTCTAGGAGGGGACTGGACAGCCAGACAACAAACAAACAAGCAAACAAACAAACAAAGGATGGAGAGCAGCAGGTGGGACACAGGCTCAGCACCCTGGGTAAGGGCTTACTTTTTACACACTGATCCTCCCAGAAATACCCGGTCATGGTGACCCCAGATTCTGTTGGGAACTCCCAGAGGTTCAAAGAAATTAAGGAACTTGCTGGCATGGCTCAGTGCTTGAGCATTGACCTATGAACCAGGAGGTAATGGTTCAATTCCCGGACAGGGCACATACATCGGGTTGTAGGCTCGATCCCCAGTAGGGGGCGTGCAGGGGGCAGCTGATCAATGATTCTTTCTCATCATTGATGTTTCTATCTATCTCTCCCTCCCCATTCCTGTCTGAAATCAACAAATATATATTAAAAGAAAGAAAGAAAGAAAGAAAGAAAGAAAGAAAGAAAGAAAGAAAGAAAGAAAGAAAGAAAGAAAGAAAAAGCACCTTGCTGGAGACAGAGGTCTAAGCTGAGCTTCGCCAGGTGCCGAGGGCAGATCCTCCCGTCGTCCGCACCCCAGACAGTAACCAATCAGGGAACCTCTTCTCCCCGGCATCCGGCTTAGACCCTGGTTCCACTGGGATTTCAGTGAGAAATAAAGGGGTTTCAGTATATTTCTAGTGAGTGTGTTCACGTAATCAAAGGTGAAGCTGGTAAAGCATGTGCTTTCTACCAGTTCTGATATCCAAGTGCTAAATGCAGGAGGGACAGGAAGGGGCAGGTTTTCTTTGTTCTTCACGGTCATGGGAGGGCCTGGCATGCGCCTGCCAGGACCCCTTGTACAGTAGTGCCAGTTCGCCCTCGCCTCCGAAAGACACAGCGGGACTGACATCGCCTCCCCGAGGGACACGCAGATCTCCTCCAGCTCCACAGCCCGAGGGGCAAACCCATCTGTCATCCTTTGTTTGCCAAGCAGCGGTGACAGAACTGCCCCCGAACATTGCTTTGATGAATGTGATCCCTTTGGGATTCCACATTCCGGAGCCTTTCTGCTCTGCTGGTCTCTTTCACGCTGTCCCCACAAAGCCCGGGTCGCAGTGGTGTGAGCGTTTCCTGCCGCTGCCTAGCACACCGGGTACCATTTCTGGTTGCTTTCCCAGCCTGCTCAGTGCCGAGGCTTTGTGTCTCATCTAAGGAGAATAGCAGTCGCCAGCCACAGGGACACGGCATTGTCACGGATGACAGGGGGAGCACGCGGTGAAGGGCTGAGTATTTCCTTACTTTTGTGACCCCACCGCTCATGTGAGCAAGCTTGCTTTTCAGAGGGCTTTCCTTTAAGCAAGAAGAAAAAGGGCTTTCCTTTAAAACAATGCAGTGTTTTAAAAGGAGAGTAGTAAATGTTTATCGCCCTGGGTTTTTGGTTGAATGGTTAATACGTAATAGACCACATTCTCCCTTTTGATATCTGGTGAGGAGGGCCAGAAGGGAGCCAACACAACTGGGGACCCAGGATGCCATTCTGCAAACTGGGTATGGTTGGTATTGAAAGTCCCTCCTCCATCTCCTGGCCTGTCTCCACTCAATGCACTCAGATGCATCTGTAAAAACCAAGCGCGTTTTATGCTCCATTTTAAGCTGGTAGCCAGCCCTCGCCCCCAATAGATGTCAACTTGAGTTTGGATTTCTGAGGTTGTTGGAGTTACCTGATGATCATTAGCATGCTGGTCATTTCAACTTATTAGAACACTAGAGGCCCGGTGCACAAAATTCATGCACGGGGGCCCCTCAGTCCAATCCAGGAGCACCCTCTCCAATCCAGGAGCTCTCAGGGGATGTCCTATTGGTGGCTTAGGTCCACTCCCCGTGGTTCTCTGCAGCCATTAAGACAAACTCCCATGCCCTGATGTCCGGGCTCTGTCAGCTGGGTCTGGGGCTTCCCCACCACTGCCATGCTAAGGAAGCCCCCATGCCCTGTGACAAAGCCCCCACACCCTGCTGTCCAGGCTCTGTCAGCTTGGTCCCCATGACCTCCAGCTAGGCCAACCGGCCCAGACACTCCAGCGGTGGTGCTGAGGGGACTGGGCACCACCATCTTATGGCTATGGGTGCTGCCATCTTTGTGAAGGTTTGATGGTTAATTTGCATACTACTCTTTCATTAGATAGGATCATTGATAGGACTAATATCTGTATTTCATCACACAGACAAAGCAAGGTGGAAGATTTGAGCAAACCTTTAGAAGGTAAACCCATGGGCAACTGACACAGTAGCTGAGCCGCTGCAACTTCTTATAAATTCACTATGTCTTATATTCAGTAAAATAATGGCATTCACTATAAATTCATGAGTTCACTATTTAAATTCACTTCATAATTAATTCACTATACATTCTTACTGATTCTTTCATTTAGTCTATTGTCCCTGGTTCTCTGAATAAGAAATGAAATCCATAAAGAAACACTGCATAATCCAAATGAAATCCATAAAGAAACATACCAGAAACACTGCAGTCAGGATAAATTATTTTCATTCAAATGATGTCATTACAAGGAGAGAAAAATTTAAATTTGAATTTTCTTTACCTTGAAATTTTGTTTAAATTCAACCCGCTTCTCTTTTATTTCACGAATATATGGCATGTACTTTTAACTGTGGGGAGGTCTGGGTGGGGAATTTTATCTTGCTAAACCAAAAGTTAGAAATTCTTGTCTTAAAGATCGATATCAGAAGATGACATCACTGGTCCTTCTTTGTCTCTGTGTTTGGGGCTTTCCAATGTGCTTGCGTATTCTGTTTCCAGGTTACAAAGACAATACCAGGATCCATCACTAGTTATGATTGTATTTAAATTATATTGCCTTGACCAATCTCTCTTGATTTATTGCCAATAATGTCAAGTTCTTGCTATTACAATTTGTCATTCGTGATTTTTGGTGTAATACTCATAGAAAATGTCTTCAAGTCTAAATGCTCTTCTAGAGTGAGGTTTATGGAGCTTACAGATTGCAGGAAGTCATTACCGTCACACTTTACATTTTGTGCAGGTGCTGCGTTATTAGACGGCTGATTCACAATGAGCACTCCATCTTCCTCACATTTTTTGTTTTCCAAAAAGGCTTTACTCATAGCATTACTTTAGAACTATAGCCACATTTATTATGCCAATTCCCTTGATTTCATAACATCATAAGAAAGTGATCATCATTGTTCAAGATAAATTATGATTATTTATTCTTACACCAATGCAAAACCTCAATTATTTTCTGTTGCTGGAAAAAAGAAGAAGGACTCATTTTGAAACCTTTACTGCTACCAATAGATTCGAGTTTCTTAAGTTTCGGAAACACATTTAAGAGAAACTTCACATTCCATTTCAACTTTAGCATATACTAGTCATTGAACCCAGAGATCTCACTTCTAGGAATATATCCTAAGAAATCCAAAGCATCAGTCAGAAAGAATGTATGCACCCTGGTGTTCATAGCAACACAATTTACAAGAGCTAAGATCTGGAAACAGCCTGAGTGCCCATCAGTAAATGAGTGGATAAAAAAGCTGTGGTACATTTACACCATCCTATATAATAAAAGGCTAATATGCAAGTCGACCAAACTGCGGAACAACTGGTTTCTATGACATACACTGACCACCAGGGTGTAGACACTCAACGCAGGAGCTGCCCACTGGTGGTCAGTGCGCTCCCTCAGCCAGAATCCCTGAGCCGGGCTCACAGCTGGTGAGTGCATCGTGGTGGTCAGTGCATCCCGCCTCCCTGGCAGCGCTAAGGATGTCTGACTGACGGATTTGGCCTGCTGAGCCATCAGTTGAACATCCTCTGAGGTCTCCCAGACTGTGAGAGGGCACAAGCCAGGCTGAGGGAGCCCCCCACCCCCTAGTGCACAAATTTCGTGCACCAGGCCGTTAGTGGAACACTATGCACCTGTAAAAAAGAAGAATCTCTTACTTTTGAGGCAGCATGGAGTGACCTGGAGAGTACTGTGCTGAGTAAAATAAGCCAATCGGAGAAAGACAAGTATCACATGACCTCACTCATATGTAGAAATTAATGAGCAAAATAAACTGATGAACAAAATGGATCCAGAGCCATAGAAACATGGATCAGGCTGATGAATGTCAGAGGGACGGTGGACATGTGGAGGTACTAGGGGGAGAGATTCACTGGGGAACTTACAGGCATCTATGCATAACCCATGGACACAGACAGTAGTGTGGTGAAGGCCTGGGAAGGGGAGGGGGAGTGTAGGAAGGAGGGGGTCAATGGGAAAAACAAAACAAAACAAAACAAAAAAACAAAACAAATGGGGCATCTGTAATACTTTCAACAATAAAGACAAAGTTTTAAAAATACAAAATAATTAATGGATTTTAAACTTCAGAGAGGGGTTTCCTTCACAGGCACTGACCCTCGCACCCTGCCTGCTGACACGTAACCTGAGTGAGGGCAGCAGCAATGGAACAGAGACCAGCCGTCCACCTGAGCATCAGAGCAGCTGGCCACAAGGAAGGAAGGAATTCTTAGGTTAGACACACACAGACACAAGAACACACACACACACATGCACACATGTCATGTATGCACACAGAGATGCACACATGAACAGACACATATATATGCAGACATACACAGACACATGCAGGCACACACAGAGACACACATGCATGCAAATATGCACACACATGCACAGACACACACATAGAGACACACTTGTACACACATGTGCACACACACACACACACATACACCTCCTCCCAGCCCTGAATCCCTGGCCCCGTGGACTCTCCTCGTTGAATATGCGTCTCCACGTGTCTCCTGAGCCCCAGGCCGCAGACACGGAGCACCAGGGCCAGGAGGTGGCCAGGCGTTTGGGAGGCAGACCTCAGCCCCAGTGGCTTTCTCCCTGGACATGTCCCCATTTGAAGGGAAACCTGGTGGCAGGACCCGCAGTCAGGAGCGGATGGATGTGTGAGGACCAACCAAGAGGAAGCTTGGCTGAAAGGCTCTCCTGAGACCGGAGGAGAAGGGCCCGCACACACTGGCTGATTCAGTGGGAAAGGCTTCTAATTTGTTCCTTTATTTGCAGGAACCTGTCTCCTCCTGTGCTACCCTAAGGCCATCTGTTTTCCCTGGGGGATGAGAGGAGGCGGCGAGGCTCTCGGCAGTGTCTGCGTCTCAGGAGATGGAGATAGAGCCTGCAACCCAGGCATGTATCTCCTTGTAAGATCCAGTCTCACAGGAAACGGTCATGAGGGCGGGGGGCATGCAGGGAGCAGGATGCCCCATTACCCATGCCCCTGAATTACTCTCACTGGGAAGTCTATCACCCCAAGAATCAGAAGGAAGACTGGCCCCCGGCGCCCCCCAGCCCTCTCCACCGGCTTCTCCCCCGACGCATCCCTCCCTCCGACAAGTTCACACAGGGTTCCCGAGGGCAAGCTTCTCAGCCGCCCCTTGAGGCTGATGTGGGAGATGGGGAGGGAGCCATGACATGTGACTGTGGGTTCCAGCGCTCGGCTACCATGGGGAGCACTGGACTTGTCCTGGCCAGTAGTCGCTCATGCCCCTGTCCCCGTGTCTCTCAGGCCCCTGTCCCCCATGTCTCTCAGGCCCCAGCTTCCCATGTCTCTCAGGCCCCTGTCCCCGTGTCTCTCAGGCCCCTGTCCCCGTGTCTCTCAGGCCCCTGTCCCCGTGTCTCTCAGGCCCCTGTCCCCGTGTCTCTCAGGCCCCAGCCCCCGTGTCCCTCAGGCCCTTGCCCCTGTGTCTGTCAGGGCAGGAAGGGTCAGGTTGCCTGAAGCCAAGCCAGCGGAGAGAGGCTGAGGGAGCCCTTGGGGAGGGCCTGGAGCAGCCCATGGGGAGGGGCTGAGAGGAGCCTGGGAGGAAGGGCTGAGGGGGGCTGAGGGGAGCCCTTGGGGAGGAGGCTGAGGGGAGCACGTGGGGAGGGCTGAGCATGCACAGGCTGGCAGGGCCCTATCAGGCTGTCCTCGCCAGCCCTGGGCAGCTCTGTGTGGGCCTGCCGCCCGCTCCTGAGTGGAGAGCAGCCTTCCTGCTGGCAGTGGCCTCATGCCGTTAACCTGGCAGCAGGATGACACCGGGGCACTGACCGGTGACCCTGTGCCCAGGTCCCTCTCAGCTTGGTGGACCTTCCCCACTCACACCCGACTGATGGTCTCATCGTCTACCTGCGGGTTGTGACTTCGAACCAGGGGGGAAAAAAGGCCCTGGTTTCTCGTTTCAGGAAAACAATTGGGAGGATTCCAAAGGTGTCCCTTTCTCAGGGACAATAGACAGCTGGGAGGAGAGAGGAGGGAGAGGCTGGGCCAGGAGCCCTCCGGAAGGCCCGAGGCCGCACCCCTCAGCTTCACTCCCGGAGAACCCTGCTGGGCCCCGAGAGGACCTGGGAAGTCCGAGGGGTCCCAGGGGGTGACACAGGGCAGTGGTGGAGAGACTGCGGAGTGAGGCTGGACAGCCCCCAGGTGAGGGCTGACGGGGACACACCCGCTCACATTCAGACGGTTTTCGCTGTGACCTGTGGCTGGTGGCACAGATGGAGGCCTGGAGGGACATCCTGTCCCTCCCCCCTGTGTTGGCATTAGGTCACCTACTTGCAGAGGAGCCCGAGGGGTAGAGAGCGCCCTGGAGTAGCCCATGCAGCTGACAGACAAGGCGGGGCCTGGCCCACCCCCTCCGGTCCGGGAGGAGCTGAGGCAGCCTTAGAAGGCCGCTCTGTCAGAACCAGCCTGGAATTTAGCCGAAGGATCCAATTCCAGAGACGGGGAGTCCACTGGGAGCAGAGAGGGGGTGAGGAGGATGGAGGTGAGGGAGCGGGGTCAGGACAGGCTCTGGGGAAGCCCGCAGCTGGCAGATCAGAGAGCGAGCCAGACTGGGGACTAGGGGAGGCCGTGAATCTGACCCTCCAGGCAGAGAAAGTGTCAGGGAGAAGGTGGCTCCTCCTCCCAGCCACAAAGTGACCCGGAGAACCTGCCATCCACAGGTCACGGCTGGTGAGTGGCAGCCCATTGACGATGAACCTGCAAGAAACCAGTCCTTTTCTCACAAGGACCTTCCTTTGGTGTGTCTCCAATACAAACCCACAGGCTTGCCTGCAGAGCTCCTTTAGGAACCCACTGGGGATGTGGAGTGATAAATCAGGATGGGAAATGCCCAAGAATGAACAGAAAATGGAATAAGTAACACGTGAAATCGGATCCACAGTTAAGAATGCAGACAGCTTCAAAGAGACACTGATAACGTAGCAATGATCTTATCAGCGTGCAGAAGCCGCCTCATACACTCCCGAGGCTGGGAATCCACGACTTGGAAAACAAAGCTAAAAAATCATCAAAGACAGTTCTAGTCTGTCCCAGAATCTGCATTTTAAAAAAAATCTAATAAAAATCTAATTAATGAATGCTGGCAAAATCAGGAAAGATGCGATTTCCTTTTAGAATAGCCACCGGAAGTCCTGGCTACTTGAAGGAACACATTACAGTAATGGGAACATTTTCTCACATGGAGCAGTTCAATGCCAGAATACTTCTTCATTTTTCCAGCACTTCAGGCAGTAGGATTCCTCTTTAGGTGATAAAGATTATAATATAATATAATATAATATAATATAATATAATATAATATAATATAAAATATATATAAAGACATATAATATATAATCCTATATAATAAAAGCCCAATATACTAAGTATCTTGTCATCCAGGCATTTGTTCATCCAAAGAGTAATATGCTAATGATATGCTAAGTTCACTGAACACTCACTATGACGTGCACTGACCATCAGGGGGAAGACAGTCCACTGATCAACCAGTGGCTATGACATGCACTGACCATCAAAGGGCAGATGCTCCAACAGGTAGATTAGCTTGCCATTGGGGTCTGGTCAGTTGGGACTGAGTAAGATGGGCCGGACATGCCCTGGAGCCCTGCCAAGGTCTCTCCCTGCTGGCCACCCTCCTGCATCCCTCCCTGGCCCCAATTGTACACAGTGGGGTCGCAAGTCTGGCTTGCAGCTTTTCACAATCTGGGCTGAGGGAAACTCCCCCCCGCCCCCCTCCCATGCATGAATTTGGTGCACCAGGCCTCTAGTGTGAAATAAATATTTCCTCCTGCACCAGCTGTTCTATCTCAGAGCCTGGCCTCTGGGCCAGACATTAGCTGGGGCTGGAACCCAGGGTCCAATGCTCACCACCTATCCCTTTGTACTATATTCCTCACATCTCTCTGCCCCAGTTTCCTCACCACCAAAACAGGAAGAATAAATACATTACTCTGTGGAGATTCATGAAGAAGCATGTAAAACAGTGCCTGGGACACAGCAAGCCGACACAATACATACCTTGCTATCACTACATGCACCACACAGAGCTATGCACTGTAGCTGTGTGAGGGGGTCCAGGAACGTAAGGAATGGAACAATACCAACAAGCCTTCACTGCCATTTTGTTTGGTGGTTATCCTCCCGTATGTTTCAGTGTAACTCCTTTCACTGAACCTTAAGAAAATAATCCTGGACGTTATAATCACTGAAGAAGAAGAAAAGGAAAACTAGAGTTTTCTAAATACTGGGCATGGGGACTTTAGATAAATAACCCTGAAACGTCCCTGTCAGGTCTGAACTTCTCCCCCAGGAGGACCAAGTGTCCATAGACATTTACAACTGTGTTTGCACATTCACCTTGTCACTGTGGGAACTAATGGACTTACTGGTAGGTGCACAACTTGCAACATAAACCGGAGTGGCCCCTTCGAGGGGTCAAATAACCTTACTGTGCGCCGGCGAGGAGACACATGGCAAACATGAGCACAGGCCAGCAGGATGGCCCTCACTCCTCGGGGACAGCCTGGCTTTTAGAAGGTGATGCCCTGGCGGGGGCTAATGTCATATGACGTTCCTTCAACACTCCGTGTGCAAATAACCCCATATCCTTCCTCAGCATTGGGAACTTAGATGCCTTTAGTTTTCTGACTCGGACAAGGACTGCTTTCCTCTGGCGCTGGTTCCTGGCAGTTTTGCCTGAGCTTCCTGTGGTTCCTTCTGGAAAATTTGCCCCTTCTGGAAAATTCGTGTGGGTAGGCAGGCAGGTACCCTGTTTTCCCAAAAATAAGACAGTGTCTTATATTAATTTTTGCTCCCAAGGATGCACTAGGTCTTATTTTCAGGGGATGTATTATGTTTCCATGAAGTAGGTCTTATTTTCGGAGAATGTCTTATTTTCGGAGAAACACGGTAGGTCGGTACATGGATGACAGATAGATCTAGTTATAGACATCAATGCAGACATATGGATTAACAAATCGATCCCTTTTTTCCAGCATTATCTTTTAATTTCCTGCTAGCTCTCACAACATCCTCAAAAGCAGCCCCTTCTTCATGTGAAAATGGAAATGGTCCAGCAAACCTCCAGGAAGAGATGCAGGTGAGGGCCTTAGCCTTGGTGATTGAGTCTGAGGCTTAGCCACAGTTCTTTTCGCTTTTCACTATTCAGCATCAGTAACACTTCCTGGCTTTCATTCACTTGTCTTCCCGTGGTGAGAACTTTCCATGTGAAACATAATGAAGATTTTCCTTCCTTTTCATTGTATCTCTGAGCCAAACCCACTTCTGGGGAACTAGAGGCCCACTGACTATGAAGGGCAGGTCCTCTGTCGCAGGACAGTCCTGAGGGAGGCACCTCAGCCACACAGGCTGATGACCCCCGAAACAGTCACCCCTCTCTGGACAGAGGAGCTCCCTGGGGGCAGACATGGGTATGGGAAGGAGACTCATTTGGTTTCCATGTCCAGCCCTCAGTGTCACTGGAAAGGTTTTCCCTGTGTGACCTCAGGGCGTTACATGGCACTGTCATCTGCTCTGCCACACCCACCTGACACTCCTTCCTGTGTGTCCAGGCCTGCTGTGTGTGTGGGGGGGGGGGGGGCGGGATTACCCCTTGGTCAGGGGGATGGGGACAGAAAGCCAGATTCACCACTAGAAGTAAGAAAACGTCGGTGCGGAGAATGAAATGCTTCCCGTGGGGAAATGGGGCTGGTCACGGGGCAGGCGGGAGGGCGAGATGCCTCTGTGGGCCTGAACCGAGGTCAGGGAGCAGAAAGCAAGGCACAGCGGGACTTCCTGAGGAGGACCTTCCTGGGCAGAAGGGACAGCGATGGCAAAGATCCCGGGTATGAAGTCAGTACTTTGGGGACCAAAAAGAAGTCCAGCACAGGCAGAGGGGAGTAATGCTGAGGAGAGAGACGGGTCAGCGCTCCAGCCAAACAAATGAGTTCGAATCCCACCTTTGCCTCTTGCCAGAGTGGAGGCAGTGAGCCCTGCACAGAAGCTCTGTGATCCTTGCTGTCCTCCTCTGTAAACCAAACATGTTTGAGCTGTGATCATTAATAACTCCCAAGTTTACGGCAGTGGTCGCAACCTTCATTCCTTTTTAATTATTAATTTCTTATTGATTAAGGTATCACATATTTGTCCTCAAACCCCCCCCCATTCCAATCCTCCACCCCCCACTCATGCCCCCAACCCCTATTGTCCCTGACCACTGGTTAGGCTCATATGTGTGCACACAAGTCCTTTAGTTGATCTCTCCCTTTTATCCCCACCCTCCCTCTGAGGTCCAACAGTCTGACCCATGGCTCCTTATCTCTGCATCTGTTCTTGTTCATCAGTCTATGTTGTTCACCATTTCCCCTGGATGAGTGAGATCATGTCCTACTGGAAATATAAGAATAAAAAATGAGGCAAGCAGTAATTGTTATGCTGAGAGGCATATGGATCAGTCTGCAGTGAGCTTCTTTCTGGGCCACCAATTCTTTTGAGACCCAATTTCAGTGTCAAACAGTTCCTTATGTGTACATGTCTGCCATGATGTTATAGCTGTCATTGTGGTTACCTCATTCCTTCCTCAGGAGAGCCAGCGCATCTGCCACCCCAGCCCCTCTCTGTGGGAAGCAGCTGGCCCGGCAGTTTCACACCCATTCAGGAGGAGAACTTTTCGGAGAAACCTCCCCCAGTGTCCCAGCAGCCCCGAGACCTCGGCACCTCTGCAGGAGCCCAGCAAGGGTAGGTGCTGGCTGGGAAGGTGCCATGATTTATAAAGTCACTTCTATTTTCCAGCGTCTTTTCTTCCCAGTGATAAGGAGGGAACATCATAGGCGGCGCCAGCTGGGAGTGACGGAAACCTTTCAGTGGCTTGTGAGCTGGCTCACTTACGGTCCGTGTCCTGTGCTTTGACATTTGATCAAAAGCCACGTCTATCTTGTTTTGTTTCCTCCAAGCCGAGTTTATTTCTTCTGCCTGGGGGCCTGGACCCTGCCTCCCAGCCTGTTCCCGCCATCCCCCATCACTGCCACTGGGCTCCGGAGCTGGGGTCCCCTGCCACTTGCTTCTGCCTGATCACCCTCACCTCCAAACCTCTCCGGAACCCCATTCATCTCTCAACATGGGGGCCCCAACATGTATGCACAGAGGAGGATTTTATTTATTTACTTTTATTTTTAAGATATACTTTTATGGATTTCACAGAGGAAGAGAGAGGGGGAGAGAGACACACACACATCAATGATGAGAGAGAATCACGGATCTACTGCCTCCTGCACGCCACCTACTGGGGATCGAGTGTACAACCTGGGCATGTGCCCTGACCAGGAATCCAACTGTGACCTCCTGGTTCATGGGTTGATGCTCAATCCCTGAGACACATCATCTGGGCAAGAATTTCATTAAGAGCAGCTAAAAGGGGCCATGTTTTTGGAAGGGTGCACGTTACCATCCTCAGCAGATTTGGAAGATGAGAAAGAAGCATAAAAAATGGAACTGATGGAGCCACAGAGCCATGTCCAAGTCAGAGCTATTCCAACTCCGGCCTAAAAAGTCACCCTCAAGGCTCTTCCTGAGAATGTGGAATCCTTTCAATTGGGCAAAGCATACGAATCCTTCATCTCCCATTTTCATTCTGACCGGCTGCATTACATGTTGCTGAACTGACCCTTAGGATGTTTTTTAGACCGAGGCGATGCTGTGTGGCGTAAGGACACATCAGCTGAACTTAAGCTTGTTAAACGTGGGGGTTATTTCTGTTTGTTTTTAAAAATAGCTTTTTTGAGAATACAATATAACATATTTCAGCGATAGAAAATTCACCCATAAAGAAGAAAAGCAGGAAGAAGCAAACAGGTGTGTGAAGGGCGGTAAGGAGTGACTGTCCCCTAGCTCGTCCTCTCCTGGGGCGCCGCGCGCACTCCACTGGCAAGGCTTCGCAAAGAAACGCATCTTCTCAGTTCTGGCGCCCAGAAGTGCAAGGTCATGGGGAGGGCAGGTCTGCTACCCCCTTCTCCCCGAGTCCTCACAAGGTCTTCCCTGGTGCAGCACATCCGGGTGTCTCTGTGCCCACCCTCGCTCTCCTCACAGGATGCCTGTCAGAGGGGACCAGGGTCCCCTCGAGTGGCCTTGTCTTAGTTCAGCCACCTCCTCAAGGTGCTGTCTGGAGAGGCTCTGGCTTCAGCCTGGGATCTGGGGGAGGCGGGGGCACAGTTCAGCCCAGAGCACGACCCTCCATTTGTGAGAGATCCTCTCTCTTCTGGGCCTGGCAAGCAGGCCCCGGGGATTGGCTACCAGCAGAGCAACCACACAAAAACCACGTCTGAGGAGGACACCACGTGCCCCGTGGGTATGTGGAGGACAACAGGAATGTCACTCAGACCGGAAAGTCTGTGCGCCGCAGGGAATGGTCATGTGCTCCGGCTCCGTCAGCGAGAGGCTGCCTCGAGGGTGTGGGTCCCCCACACCAAGGACTCCTGCTTCCGGCTGTGTCACCGGGAGACAGGGCCTCGCTACCTCATTATCAGGGGACAGGAGCACTCAGGGGGTGCCTGTTACTCATGTACATGAGCTGTCCACGTGTGAAGCTGTCGTGGTAAATGACGTGGCGGAGAACCCTTTTCCTCCAAGTCTGAGGTCATGTTCACATACTGATCTATCAGCAGCAGTTTTTCTTCAGAGGTTTCCATGTCTAGGGTGCGCTCCTTCTCAAGGCCGTGGACACGCACCATGGCGCTGTCCTGTCCACCCCGGGCACCAGGGACGCTCCCCATACCGAGGGGGCAAGCTGTCTCCCCAGGGACCACTTAGGAGTAATTTGGTGAGATTTAAAAACATACATTTAAAAACATACATTCACTTAAACATCATTTAAAAACATACATTAATTTTATTATTTTTTTTAAATTGATATTTTATAGAGAGGAAGGGAGAGAGATAGAGAGCTAGAAATGTCGATGAGAGAGAAACATCGACCAGCTGCCTCTTGCACACCCCCTACTGGGGATGTGCCCGCAACCAATGTACATGACCTTGGCCGGAATCGAACCTGGGACCCTTCAGTCCGCAGACCAACGCTCTACCACTGAGCCAAACCGGTTTCGGCTATCATACATTCATTTTAAACATCATCTAAAAATATACATTCCACTTTGGAAAGTGAATACCCAACTCTCATCTTTTCAATCTGCGTCTTAGTAACTCCGTGTTGCCATTTAATGCCCTTCTTACTGAGCTGCCTGCTGATGCCTCCTGTGCACCAAGCTACTGAAGGATTGACATTCTCACTGACTGACAGGAGCGCCTTGTACATAAACTGTGCTAACCATTTGCCCTCAGTTTTTTAAACTTTTATCGCTTTTGGTACCTGATATTTATGATCACCTGACATTTCATTTTTGTGTGCTCAAAAAAATCAATATCTTTCCTTTTAGAGAATACTTGGGCTCTTCCTTTTTTACTCCAAAGTCACGTGGACATTTATACCTGTTGTGCACTATCTTTTTAAATGACATTCTCTTTATTTTTCCAGCGTCTATCATTTCTACAAATTAAACTTAGCGATTGGGTGGCCATTTGTTATCAGACGCTGTGTGGTGTGGAGTGAGAACCAGGAGGTATAGGGCCTTGGGTGGAATTACTTGTGTTCCTTCCTGCACAATGGGGACACCAGGACATGGTGACACAACAGGGAAGACACCTGGGGTCCTTCAGTCAATGTTAACTGACTTCCATTGTGACGGGTGTTTGGTTGAACACTGACACTGGCTACTTCTCAGTTGGTGGATTTACCACTTACTTTATACCAACATCATGTAGCCTCTGTTGAAGCATTTGGAAGTTTACTAGGCACTCACCTACCGCCAGGCTGATACAGTTGTCCACATCCTCATATGTTCCTTTAATGTTTAGAAGGCCTTGCCATCATTACTTAGCCTTGTTTCTCCTGCTAGGCATGCATTTCCCTGCTGGATAGCTCCATATTGCCAGGGACATTGAACACTAAATCCCACAAATCACTTCAGCCACACAGGATATATTATCAATGCCAAAAGTCACACTTAATTTCCAGTTCTGTAGCAAACAATTTTTTATTAGTCAGATTTCCCTCAGTAATTTATGACATTGCTCACTTCATTGGAACGATGATACCATTCAAAAGAGCTTAAATAATAAAAGGAATATATTCACTTTTGAGACATCTAAGGATGTGGTTAGTCAGGGGACTCAGAGCTTTCATCAGAGAGAATTATCTTGCTCTCTTACCCATGCCCCCCTCCTCCCTTGTCTGTTTCCATCCATGTGACAGCAGCTCCACCTCCAGATGACTTTAGGTCACTTTTGTGCTATTGATTCAGCTCGTGACCACCATCTCTAACTCAGAAACCATCGGGCAGGAACCAAACTGGTCTCCGTCCTAGTGTTGGCCACAGGCTCGCTTGGCCTCAGTAGTTGAGCACAGAGTGATTCAGTGACATGATTGGCCCAGCTGGGGACATGTGATCAATTTCATGCCCAATCACCTTATCAAGACCACCAGGACAAGGGACAAACACTCTCCAAAGTAGACTATGGGGAGTGCTAAGAAAACCAACCTCTGTCTTAAAAGAATGTTTATTTCATCCAATCCAGTCATGCTAGTTAAAAGATCATGGAGGTTGTTACAAGGAAGATTTCTTTAATTCTCAAATTTATGCAAGTGCCCAGCAATGCTGACTTCATACTATATATATATATATATATATATATATATATATATATATGGTGTAAGTTGGTGATCTACTTTCATTTTTTTGCATATCACCAACTTACACCATACACAAAAATAAACTCAAAATGGATACAGGACTTAAACATAAGATGGGAAACCATAAAAATACTAGAGGAATCCACAGGCAGAAAAATCTCAGACATATGCCAAAAGAACTTCACTGAAACTGCCCCTAGGGCAATGGAGCAAAAGAGAAAATAAACAAATGGGACTACATCAAAATAAAAAGCTTTTTCACAGCAAAAGAAACTATCAACAAAACAACAAGAAAGCCCACTGTATGGGAGAATATATTTTCAAATGTTATCACTGATAAAGGTTTAATGTCCAACATCTACAGACAGCTTATACAACTTAATAAAAGGAAGATAAATGATTCAATAAAGAAATGGGCAATGAACCTAAATAGAATCTTTTCAAAAGAAGACAGAAGGAAGGCCAAGAGATACATGAAAACATGCTCAGAGTCACTAATTATCGGAGAGATGCAAATCAAAATGACAATGTGGTACCATCTCACACTGGCCAGAATGGCTATCATCAACAAATCAACAAAGGACAAGCATTGGTGAGGATGCGGAGAAAAAGGAACCTTTGTGCACTGCTGGTGGGAATGCAGACCGGTGCAGCCACTGTGGATAACAGTATGAAGCTTCCTCAAAAAACTGAAAATGGAACTCCCATTTGACCCAGTAATCCCACTCCTAGGAATATATATTAGGAAACTGGAAACACTGGTCAGAAAGGATATATGCACCCCGATGTTCATAGCAGCACAATTTACAATAGCTAAGATTTGAAAACAGCCTAGGTGCCCATCAGCAGATGACTGGATCAGAAAACTATGGTATATCTACACAATGGAATACTATGCTGCCATCAAAAAGGAATTTTACCATTTGCAGCCACCTGGATGGAACTAGAGAACATTATACTAAGTGAAATAAGCCAGTCAATGAAATAAAAATACCACAGGATCTTACCCATTTATGGATAATAAAGAAAATTATAAACTGTTGAACAAAAAGATAGATACAGAGACAACAAAGCATCAAACAGAATGTCAAGTTACAGTGGGGAGGGTAGGGAGAGGTGGGGGAGATAAGAGATCAACTAAAGACTTGTGTGCATGCATATAAGCATGACCAAAGGACGCAAAACTCTGGGGGTGAGGGCATGTATGGGAGTGGAGTAGGAATGCAATGGTAGGATATGTACAAATATAATACCTTAATAAAAAATGAATATATATATATATATATATATATATATACACATATATACACACACACACACATGTATGTATACACACACACACACACACACACACACACATATATATATATATATATATATATATATATATATATGTAAATTTATTCAACTCTGGGCTTAATCTGTAGGATTATTATTCAAAGTGCCCTTATATTGAAATTTGGTGGTCTTTCACCAAGTCATAAGAAAGGATAGTATCTTAATTGAAATATATTTGGCATACCCAGCTGGTATGGTTTAGTAGTTCAGTGTCAACCTATGAACCAGAAGGTCACAGTTTCAATTCCAGTCAGGTCACACGCCTGGATTGTTGGCTTGATTCCTAGTACGGGGCATGCAGGAGGCAGCTAATCAATGGTTCTCTCTCATCTTTTCTCTCTCTCTCTCTCTCTCTCTCTCTCTCTCTCTCTCCCTCTCCCTTCCTCTCTGAAATCAATAAAAATATATAAAAAGAAGTACATTTGGCACAAATATTAGTCAGAAGTATATACCTGAACTCTTACAGTCTCAAATAAAATTTACTTCAACTCCTGGAATTTTTCAGTATTTAAGAGTGCCTTGCAAATTTCTGAGTGAGCTATCTGTTGATATGTTATGTTCATGGCATAAATGACCGATAATTGTATTTAAATTATGTCTTTATTGCAGCATCTAGGCCTTGAGAATTAAAACAAAAACAAAACATCCAGCCAGGCCCTGGCCTGGTGGCTCACTTGGTTGGAGTATCGTCCCCATGTGCCAAGGTCTCAGATTGGATCCCTGATCAGAGTGCATACAAGCATCAGCCAAGAAATGCGTAACTAAGTGGACAACAAATTGATCTCTCTCTCTCTCTCTCTCTCTCTCTCTCTCTCTCTCTCTCAAATCAATAAATAAAAATTAAAAAAAAACAAACACACCCATCCATGAAAAGAGACTTTTAGTGGCTTATGATAGAATCTAATTTCTTCCCACCCAAAGGGCAATTTAGCAATGTTGACCATCTGAAGAGCCAAATCAAACAAGATAATGAGGGATAATTCACTGTTCTCTTTCTGGTTTGCCAGTCCAGATCCGAACGATGCGGACAGCAGAACAATGCCACCGTAATTATTATTTGGTTTGGGGAGCTATACAAATGGATAATCTTTTTCAATGCTGCTTCCAAAAAAAGCTCTAACATTGTTATGTAACTCCATCTTCCCTTGCCTCGGCTATTTTGGTCTTGTTAAAATGTTGTGTTTGATCAAATAGCCCATACACGCTTAGCTGCGGCTTTAGAAAATAAATGAGTCCCAGCTGCAGTGACAAACACACAGGCAGGACAGAGGACGGGGAATGTAGAGACAGTTCCTCTCTGGCTGGAAGCAGCCCGGCAGCAGTAATTATAGAAAGCAGCAGGGCCGGGTTGTCATCAGACATTCATCTGATTACATTAAAAAACCCTGACAGAAATGTGAGGAATAACTGAAAAGATATCTTGGTTATATTGATCTGCTTCTGGAAACAGGAACACAAGGACACATCTAATATGATGAGAGGTTACGGCATCTGAAAGTGGTCACAGATAGCAGAGTTCTTATGTAAAATTTGTGTGTGTGTGCTTTGTAGATTTCATATTACGTACCTCCATCATTCGTTTTTTAAAAACATTTCTTATTGATTTCAGAGAGGAAGGGAGAGGGACAGAGAGATAAAAACATCAAAGATGAGAGAGAATCACTGATCAGCTTCCTCCTGCTGGAGGATCGAGCCTGCAACCTGGGCATGTGCCCCGACTGGAATGGAACCCTTCAGTCCCATAGGCGAATGCTCTATCCACTGGACAAAACCAGCAAGGACATCCCCACCCCTCACTCTTTTTAAGGCCATGTGGCTTTCTGGCATGCCGAGAGAGATTCCTAGTCATTCCAGCAGCAATCTACTCAGTTCGTTCCCAGCTATACCACGTGTAGCTAAGTACAACTTCCTACATTATAATAAAACTTGATTATGAGATTCATAAGCAATAAAATGAAAATAAATGTGAGAGAGGTGAGATCTAACAAATTTCCAGTCAAGACAAAAATAACAGTAGATTTAGTAGATTTCAAATCCACGTTAGAGGCAAATGCAAGCAGAACTGATGGTCTGGAAGGCTGAATCAGCAATGTGAATGACAGATTCACCTTGTCCCCTCTGAGCTTGAAGAGAAAAAGATATCCTCCACCCTCCCCTAGAAAAGCAAGTAAGAGGAGAGATGAAGATCTGGGGGGCAGAAAGCAGAGGCCCCACATTCAATGTTCTTATAAAAGGCACAATATCGCATGCGGAAACTACTCTGAAGTTCTCAAGTGAATGCTTAATTCGAGTGTGCACGCAAATCAAACCACCAGACCTACGAGTCTCTCAAAGGGCTCTGCTTCTCTCAGGCTGGGCACTGGCAGTGAGGCACTGAACCTCTCTGTGCCTCTACTTTCTGATCCGTGAAAGGTGGCTACTTCTAATAGCCTGCTCCCAACGTTCCCTGTGAAGACATAATGAGTTTCCCTAAAACACCTGGTATGTAGAGAGCCCTGGATAAAAGTGAGCACGGATGACAGAAAAACCCTGAAACAAACGTGTGTTATTCACTTTCTTCTTTCTCATGACCCACCTTTGAATAGGGGAAAATTAAAGATAGACTAGAAGAAAATATCTGTGAATGGAAAAAGGCCTATGCAGAATGAAGGGGCTCATCATTTTTTAGACAAAAAAAAATCAAGAAAAGAGGCTTAAAATTAAAAAAGCATAAAAGGCAGAACATTTAACACCTGCATATCTTGACTTTTCTTTCTCATTAGGGACCTTATATAATTACTAGTGACCCAATATGAGAAATTATGCAAGACTCGGGATCCTGCCCAAACCAAGGGACCACCCGAGTGCACCCCATGGGGCCAGCATGCTGTGGGGTGGCCCTGAGTCCCAGAGTCCTGACCAAGTCCTGGAGTCCCGCCCCACGGCCAGTGCCGTGGGACTCCCCGATGTACCTCCTGGTCAGTCCCCGCTGGTGCCCACAGAGATGCAGCCTTAAGTCCCCACCGACCAGTGTGTGCCTCGCTGCACACGCAGCCTCCTGCTGACCAGTCATCATAGCGTGAGGGTGTCACATATAGATTCCATGACCTGCTTTTCTTTTCCTAATTTATTTTTATTGTTGAAATCATTACAGATGTCCCCTTTGTTTCTTTTTCCCCATTGATCCTCTCACACCCACCCCTGCCAGGTCTTTAACACACTATTGTCTGTGTCCATGGGCTATGCATATATGTATACTACAGGTGTGGTGCATGAACATTTGTGCATTCAGGGGGGGTCCTTCAGCCTGGTCTGCACCCTCTCACAGTACTGGACCCCTTGGGGATATCCACCTGCCAGCTTAGGCATACTCCCCAGGGATCAGACATCCCTCTGGCAGCCCAGGAGACCTCAGGGGAATTCCAACTAATGGCCCCCTTGGGGAGTGGGCCTAAGCCATTAGTTGGACCTCCTCTGTGTTGGCCAGCTATGAGCCAGCTTCTGGCTGAGCAACGCTCCTCTGTGGAAGCACACTAACCACCAGGGGGCAGCTCCTACATTGAGTGTCTGCCCCTGGTTGTCAGTGCACATCATAGCGACCAGACATTCCCAGTAGTTAGGGTCAATTTACATATTACCCTTTTATTATATCGGACTAGAGGCTTGGTGCATGAAATTCATGCATGGGAGGGGGATGTTCCCCTAGCCCGGTCTGCACCCTCTCCAAACCAGGTCCCCTAGCAATTCAGGATTGCTAGCTCCTAACCACTTGCCTGCCTGCTTATCTGATTGCCCCTAACTACCTCTACCTGCTGGCCTGATCACCCCCTAACAGCCCTTCCTTCCAGCCTGATCACCCCTAACTGCCCTCACCTGCCAGCCTGATCACCCCTAACCATCTCTGCCTCAGCCCACTCCACTGTGGTTTTGTCCAGAAGGACATCCAAAATATGTCTGGTCTAATTAGCATATTACCCATTTATTAGTATAGATAAGCTCCACGGCTATTCTCTTCCCTATATCCCTCACCCCACCGTCCCTCTGAAATTCTTCAGTCTTTTCCATGCTTCTTTGTCTCTGAATCTATTTTGTTCATCAGATTATGTTGTTCATTAGTTATGAGTGAGGAAATATGATACTGGTCTTTCTCTGACTGGCTTATTTCGCTTAGCATAGCTAACCTGCTTTTTTAACCTATTGTATTCTGGAAGTCCCTCCATGTCATTGCATGCTTAGCTGTCTCATTTTTAAAAACACCTGGAGCTTTCCACGATGTATTTAAGCATTCCCACTTGCCGTTACAAAGGGAAAACATTTTAAACGAGGACCTGGTTAAAGTCTGTGTCCTCAGACTGCAATGTAACAAGTGCACTTCTTCCCAATTTCCTTTATTTGACATTAACTGTATGCACTTGTTATTGATCATTTTTGGAGAAGTGATTTGGAGTTTGGACATAAGCATTCCTTGTCATTAAAAAAGGATTAGTTTAATTGCTCCAGGATTTTTGCCATTTTGTTTGCAAATTGCATTGCACTTCTCAATGTCATCCAAAAGCTGGAAGGCCATATGGCCCTCACTTCAACATTATCACAATTTTTAAGGAGCAGGCAACCCTTCCTTTTAAACACACACACACAGAAGGAGTAAGTTTTAACAAATTCAAGCAAAGAGAATTAGTCTTTTGAGTGAGAAAGAACAACAATCAGGATTTGCATATACTGAGGAAAACTTGAACTTAGAAAAAGAATTCACATCTCAGGATCAGCTGGTCATCCACATCTCAATGTTTTCCCTCAATTGTTCTTTTCTGCTGACATATGAGCCTAACCAGTGGTCATCTGTTATAACACCACCTACAAATACAAATGGTTCCCAGGATTTGTAAGAGAAGACCAATTTACTGTCCTGCCTTTTCCTGTTGGGTTAATTTTAGAAAAAACAGGACATTTTGAAAAAAAACAGAAAAGTTCATTTCAACATATAAAAATTTAAAAAAAAAATTTTTTTTAAATAACTACATGAATATATTTACTGAATGTCCACTGTGCCAGCAGCTGTGCTAAGCCTGAACTAACTTTAAGACCTTCGCACCTGCGGACGAGGACGTGGCATGCCTGTTTTATGATGAGGGAACCGAACTCACTGAGGTCGAAAGGCCTGCTCGAGGTCACACAGACAGAGAGCCACAGGGAAAGCCAGCACTCACACCCACATGGACCTAATTTGAAAGTTATATTCCTTACTATAGTTTGTTGGTGTGTGAAATATTTTCAATTTTAAAATCTCACATGACATTTTAAAATTAAACACTTAGACTTGTGTTACATGCACTTTTTCATTGTTTTTGCTAATCGGCCACTCATCCTCATTTTTGGGAAATTACCTACCTGAAGGTGATGGTGTGCCAGCCTGGGCTTGTCAATGTCTATGGACAACACTGATACTTATGTACTATGCCATTTTCCCAGACTACAAACACACAATATGCAATAACCTTAAAGTACATGTTTTATTTAGTCATGTATTTTTATTTTCTTTCCATGTTAGTAAATTAAATGTTGAACACTTTTTTAATTAATTTATTTATTGATTAAGGTATCACATATTTGTCTTCAACCCCCCATTCCAATCCCCCATCCCCCCTCACTCATGTCCCCACCCCCCCTATTGCCCTTGACCACTGGTTAGGCTCATATGTGTGCACACAAGCCCTTTGGTTGATCTCTCCCTTTTATCCCCACCCTCCCTCTGAGGCCCAACAGTCTGACCCATGGCTCCTTGTCTCTGGGTCCGTTCTTGTTCATCAGTCTGTGTTGTTCACCATTTCCCCTAGATGAGTGAGATCATGTCCTACTGGAAATATACTTATAAGAATCAAAACTTTTTAATCTCTGTATGCTGTTTCATTTAGTAGTATTACTGATTTTCTTATTGTCAGCCCACCATTAATGTGTATTCATATTATCTCTCCAGCTTTTCTAGTTTAAATCACATTCCTGTGCAGAATTGTGGAGGGTTTGACGCTTTACTCTATTTTGTACAAGTCAGCGACCTGCCACAGCTCCTTGGTTCTGGTGGGAGACACGCGCCTCCCGGTCACAGAGAAAGGACCGCTCCTCCGGGCTTGGTGGAAGCAGGAGCTCGATACCCAGGTCGGCTCCACATGACCTCTGAGCGGCAGGGCAGAGAGGAGCTCGATGCTGTTCATGCCACAGCTCTGTCACAGCTGAGGCACCCCAAGCCTAGGGGGCCTGATTTTGTACAAGTGCCACGAGCAACCCAGCCCTAACGGTTTGCTTGGAGAGACAACCTCACTCAGCCAACCACCCTTCATGCTGCTGCTAAGGAAACACCAAGGCTGCCTTCCCAGGCTGCTCACTACACGAACGAGCTGTACCAAATAGGCCCACACACGGCTGCCCGCGCCCCTCCCAGCATGTGCACACACACCGGGACTCTCAGCAGACAGACAGCGGCATACAGGGTCCAAGTCACAGTTGCCCAGCCGCGGTGATGCTCGCACTCCCCAAACATCGCTACCGGTATTGCCTACTGCTCCTTCAGCCAGTGCTGTGAGCAGCGTATCCTATGGAAGGGGAAGAGGAATTGGTGTAAAACTAATGTGCGTTCTACTCTCCAACTACTATGTTTAGAGAGATATCTGAATTGATATTCATGGATTGTTCAGAATGGCTCTTTTTAATCGTAGACATTGGGTGAATTTAATTTTTATTTTACTGTTTCATTTCCATGTATCCTATGTAATAAAGAGGTGATATGCAAATGGACCATTATTCCAATACACAAGATGGCCACCTCCATGTGGACACAAGATGGCCAGTAGGGAAGGGCAGGTGGGAAGGAGTGCAGTTGGGGGCAACCAGGCCTGTAGAGGAGGGCAGTTGGGGGCAACCAGTCTGGCAAGGGAGGAGAGTTCAGGGAAATCTGGCCAGCAGGGAAGTGGTTATGGGGATGATCAGGCTGGCAGGCAGAATCGGTTAGGGGCAATCAGGAAGGGAGGCAGGCGAGCAGTTGGGATCCAGCAGTCCTGGATTGTGAGAGCTTGTCTGACTGCCGGTGTAGGCCTGATCCCATGGGCCTATACAGGCAGTCGGATATCCCTTGAGAAGTCCCAGATTGGACAGGGTGCAGGCTGGGCTCTTTGACCAGTGCATAAATTTCATGCACTGGGCCTCTAGTGAATAATAAATATGAATTATTCTAGCAAAGAAATGTCGTCTTATAACACATTGTGAGTACATTGTTTAAATAGTAATTTATCAACCTTTCTAAGATCTCTTTCCTTTCTGCAATAACTCAGCCAGCAGCTTCCAAGAACTGAGATGTAACCCAGCCTCCTTCCCATGGGCAAAATGACTCCTGAGCAGCATCAAGTTAATTCCTGGGGAAATACTGTGGAGGCGGTATTACTGTTGGTCCTTGTGAAATCCAAGTTATATGGCAAAATAATGCTTATAACCTTCTACAGGGAGAACCAACAGCTGTGTGGGATGATACACTAGTTCTAAATGAAATGTTTGATCTTTTGCTTCAAAAGTTGATTTTTAAATAAAATAAAAATCCGCTCAATGCTCCATGCCTTTGTATGGGTCTGGGTTCTTTGTGAAGCCATTTAAAGACAGGCTCCTTGTTGTGTCTCCAACCACTAAGCATAGCTTTCCTGGACTTGCAAAGCGGAATGTGCTTATCCCACGGTGAACATAAGCGAAATTGCTGAAAATGTGACTTTCAAAGCCCGAGAACACCCCGCCTCTTGGATGTAAAACAGCGCCAGAGCCCACGGGCTGAAGAGGTGCCTGATTGCAGAAGAGCCGCCAGAACCACAGCATTCCTCACCAAGCCCCAGCTCCTCTGGGGAGACCCCATTCACCACCATGGAGCCTCACTGCCCACACGTCTGCTGAGCTGTTCACTGAGGTGCAGGGCCCCAGCCCATTGGTCCCAGAGCGTGCACAGTCAGCAGACGTGGGTACACAGGAAACACCAAGAACTTAAACTATTTCCTAAACTGTGACAATATTCTACACCCCCTCATTCAGCCAGGAGTTGTGAAAGACCCGTAAAATGGGCCAAGCATTTGGTGGAAACTATGGATTCAAGTGGGAAAGAAGGAGCAGAGTCCCTGCCCTGGCGCAGTCAGGCTGTTTCTCCGCTGTGAAAAAAACAGAAAAAATGGGGAACTCAGTGCTTCTGTTTGACCATTGCATGGAAAGTAAAGGTAAAATAGTAATGGATGCCCTGTTGGAAAAGTAACTTCATTCCCCCTCTTACTGACGGGGGTGGGAACTACGTAGAGGCAGATGAAATCTTAGTTTCAGTTTTGCAGCCTTAAATGATTTTTCTGTAATATTTTTAAAATAAAAATTCAGGGGCACCCGGTTGGGCTCAGTAGTTGAGTGTCAACCTATGAACTAGGAGGTTGTGGTTTGATTTCTGGTCAGGTTACCTCCCTAGGTTGAGAGCTCGATCCCCAGTTGGGACATGCAGGAGGCCGCTGATCAAGGATTCTCTCTCATCATTGATGTCTTTCTCTCTCTCTCTCTCTCTCTCTCTCTCTCTCTCTCTCTCTCTCTCTCTGTGTGTGTGTGTGTGTGTGTGTGTGTGTGTGTGTGTGTCTCCCTTCTGCTCTGAAATCAATAAAGGTATATTTTTAAAAATTAAAAAATTAAATGAGCCTAGAGTGGTTTGGCTCAGTGGATAGAGCATTGGCCTGTGGACTAAAAGGTCCCGGGTTCGATTCTGGTCAAGGGCATATACCTTGGTTTGGGGCACATCTCCAGTAGGGGATGTGCAGGAGGCAGCTGATTGATGTTTCTCTCTCATTGATGTTTCTAACTCTCTATCCCTCTCCCTTCCTTTCTATAAAAAAATTAATAAAATATATATTTAAAAAATAATTTAAAAAATAAAATGAAAATGCTATATAGGAAGAAATAGAGTCTTCATCTTTCAAAACATTGAAAAACTTAAATAAATTAATATATTTTAGCCCTCCTTTTTCACCTTAAGATTTACTGATGGATACAATGCTTAAATAAAACCACGGTTTCACTGACATTTGTTTTCTATGCTTCTGCGAAAACAGGGGCTTTCTATAACTTCAGGAGTCCTCCTAATGTCTGAAGACAACATGAAACATGTTTACTAATGTTGTGTGGAGACCTCCACATGGTAAAAGGACCCTTTGCTTGGCTTCTGCGAACCTCCCGGCTGCCGTGGCATGTTGAGTGTGATTGATGTCCCTCTGGAAGCAATTTAAGATGCTACCAGAGAGAATATGACATAACACAAAGTTAGAAGAGACTGAGATCGGTGAGTGAAACCACCTAAAACTAGGATATCTATCCATGCAAGGAGCCCCGATTCCAGAGAGCCAGGATGGGTTTGCCAATATGGGTCTAGGATTGCGGGGCTGTGGCTGTTACAGCACAAACCACAGCATCCAATCAGGTGGGACTGTGGCTGTTATGTCACAAAACACAGCATCCGATCAGATGGGAGACAGGCTGCGCCAGGCTCTGGACCTCAGCTCTCACACCCACTCACTGTCAGAACCTGAGCAGGTCTTCTCAAGCCTTTGCCGTCAGAAAAAGGAGATGATACTATTTCCTTACCCTAAGTAAGGTTAGGGTTAGATAGTACATATAAGGTTAGGTTAGATAGTACATATAAAAATGCTTAGCAGTGCCTGCAGCTACTCCACAAGTATCCCAGAAGTATTAATTATTAGCAATAATTATAAATTTACGTCATTCTCAAGAACTAGAGTTCACACTTTTGTTTTGTGGGTGAGTTCATTTAAATGATCAAAAAACGTGGGAAAAGAAAAGAGCAAAAAAGTCTTATTTTGGAGAGGCCGTTGTATCAGAGATGCCGTTCTGCTCTAAGATTGCTTTGCTCTCCATTCTATAGTTCCCATCCGGTGAGACGATATACATTATGTCTTCAGTGCCTCTGCCATTGCTGTGCAAAGCACTGCGTCTCCCAGGCAGACCACGCTCAGCACGTCACATGTAAACATCTACCAACTGCACATTTCTTCTTTCATGTTCTACCGCTATTGCAACCCCGAATCAACAGACTTTCAAAATACTATTTTAAAAATCTGTTTTCCCTCTTGGATTCATTAACAGTCATGGAGCTATGACCCTAGTCCTCAATCTTGATCCCCACAGGCCACCGGACCCCAAGGCCTATCAAGTCTACATGATTAGTCTTCATCCATCATGGCCCCTCCTGGTGGTCCAGGGCCTAACGGTCCTCTGTCCACAAGACAGCTGCAGCCTCCCTAAACCATCTCCCTGCCTCCATCCCATTGTTCCAAAGTAATCTTGACATCTCAAAATACCACCTTCAAAGGTTCCCCCTCGGGCCGTGTGTTCCAGGAGAGCCATGTGCCCCTGGGGGCCATGTGCCCCGGGAAAGCCGTGTGCTCAGGGGTCTGTGTGCCCCGAGGGAACCATGTGCTGGAGAGCCATGTGCCCTGGGGAAGTGGTGGTAGGGCGTTGTGAACCGGGGGGAGGGGGCGTTGTGAACTGGAGGAGGAGCGGATTCTATTCGTGTGGTCCTGAGACATTTGGACAGTCTGCAGCCATTAGCTACAGAACACTCTGTGTATTTCCCTACAAAAACAAATGAGAGAGAGTGTCCCACTTGAAATCCATATACAGAAAGAAGGAAAAGAGAAGGGAAAAAAATCTGAGGAACAGAATAAAGTGGTGAATATAGTAGAATCAGGGGCAAAGAAGGGGGGTGGACTGATAATTATCAGGAGGATAAGGGGGTGGGGAAGCAGTGAGAGACTGGATTGAAATGGTATAACCAATGGATGAAGACAATTGGGGGGAGAGGGAGCTTTGGGGGAGAAAAAGGAGAAACAATTGTAATAATCTGAGTAATAAATATTTATTTATTTATTTATTTATTTTAAAAAAAGGTTCCTCCTTGCCTCTGGGATAAAACTCTGAAGTTCTCAGTGTGGGATGAAGACAAGCAAAGCCAGCTTGGTGTTCACAGTGATAAGTGCCACTCTAAAGGCTAGGAGCGAAGAAGTGTGCTAAACCTTGAAAGCCCGGGGAGACATGTTAGGGGCAGAACTCTTGCCTTGACTGACGCCTGGATGCCAGGCTTTGGATGGGGTCAGCAACTCACACTGAGAAGCATCAGGAAATCAAGTTAGTTCCCTGGTTTGCTAAGTTGCTTTTATTAAAGTTAAGATTGCAATGAAGAGTAAGTGGTGAGAGGGTATTTTTGTAACTGATTTTCTTCACAGCCTGAGCACCAGGTGTGTGTTCGCTTACATGATGAGCTTTATTTGCATGTGTGAGAAAGCAAACTGTGTCACAAAAGCAAGGGAAGGCACATTTTCCCAGCTTAGCCTCCCTATACATGCACAATTTGTGGGCAATGAGAGGAAACTGCACTCCCTGGTCTGTGTCCTCTTTGTGAGTAGTTGATATTGTTGACTTTATCAGTTTTGTCAACGTAACATCCTCCGTTAGGGGCCATGGTCCCAGCAGCTCAGCTCTGAGGACAGCCACTCACTTCACCGATGCTGTGAGGCTGAGTCCCCAACACTGACCTTCTAATGAGGTGTGCCTCCTGCTATATCGAGAGCGTCTCCGTAAACCTACTGCTTTATGCTTCAACCAAAGTCTCAGATCACGGGGTCAAGAAAAATGGCCCTGAAAACAGAAATTAACGACTTTTAATGCTTTTCACAACTTGCCATTGTGATCCCGGAAGTCAGCAGGTGAGCCACTGTCTCATCAATGAGACCCATAAAACAGTCTGTTTACAGACAGACGTACATCCTCTGTAATAAAAGGCTAATATGCAAATTGTCCCCCCAGGAGTTCGACCGCTCGCTATGACATGCACTGACCACCAGGGGGCAGCACAAAACAAAGGAAGGGCCTGGCTGGCAGTCAGCAGCAAGGGGAAGGAAAGTCCTGATCAGCCCTGATTGCAGGCCAGGCCTAGGGACCCGACCCGTGCACAAATGTCATGCACCAAGCCTCTAGTCTTCACATAAGATCCACCTATTTCCCTTGCTCATTGAAAGAGTAACAAAATACACAGCTCGACTCCATCCCAGGACTTTGGAAGCAGGAGTGCTTTAATGCGGAATGACGAGCCGCCCTGCCTTCCCGGAGCAGGCGAAGGTGAGCCTTGCTGGGCTGCAGACACCCAGGCCTTGGGCAGAGTCCCACCACGGGGGCACCACTGTTTTCTCTTCTTTGAAAGAAAGCATGTGGCTCATGAAGAACCACGAAACGAGGAGGGACAAGAAGAAGAAGCATTCCATCTGGGGGCGTGGCCACGTGGTACTGCATATACAATGCAATAGCTTTGAAAATTTGCTCTAAAAATTTAAAGCAGCCAAAACCAGTTTGGCTCAGTGGATATTCACGCCCACTGCCTGCGGACTGAAGGGTCCCGGGTTCGATTCGGGTCAAGGGCATGTACGTTGGTTGCGGGCACATCCCTGGTAGAGGGTGTGCAGGAGGCAGCTGGTCGATGTTTCTTTCTCATCGACATTTCTAGCTCTCTATCCCACTCCCTTCCTCTCTATGGAAAATCAATAAAATATATTTTTTTAAATCTAAAGCAATGAACAGGCTTTGGAAAGATAGGCATAATTTTTCTGCCCAAAAGTTACTTAACATACCCTCTCTTTTTCATATAACATGGCCCCAACCCCCAGTTTGCTGAAAATTGAAAGCCTTACAGATGTCCTTTATAGACATTGTTTAGCATGCATATGTAATAATATTCCTTATATTCTTTACATATGCACATATTTAAATGTGTATTTTCCCTTATTATTGCAAAACTTTTGCAAAATGGGCCTACACAGAACAGCATGAAACAGTCTGTGCATGTTCTGTAGCGAGCCTAAAATAATTGTGACATTTTGCAGTAAAAGAGTAATGATCTCTTGGGTAGCAGAAGAGTCTCCGTGAGCCTGAGGCTGTGAGCATCCGTGTAGAGATTTTAGAATCCATTCATTCAAGGAGGAAAGCTGGCCTCCATCTGGCAGGCCTCGGGGTCCCATTTGGAGCTTCCAGACTGCACTTAGAAACTCGGATTGGAACTGTGATTTTGGGGTTCCCTCATCTAGATCTTGGACTGGGACACATGCTTCCTCCTGCTGTCACACGGCTGACATCACGGGAAGAGTTAACTGTGCAAACGCTGCTGCTTTCTGGCTGCCTCTCCACCTTGGGGCCGAGAACAGAATCTGCTGCCCAGGTTTTAATAACCGCGTTGGGCAAAAGAGAAGCATACGAGGAACATTAGGCTAAGGTATTTCCAAAACATCCAGACGGGCTTATGTCGATCTCACAAATCCACCAGACATTCGCTGAGTCCCCACCGTCACGTGTCTCCTGCGGGACTGGGCGCCCGCGGCACGCCATCTGCCCAGCACACGTGTGGCCTCGAGTCCGGAGTCAGCCGGCGGCGGCTCGCCGGGAGCCACGGGAAGCGGTGTCCGGGAGGAGCCTGCCCCTGTGCCCGGAGGAATCCACTGCTGAAGGGAAGTTTAGGAAATAAACAATGTCTTTGGTGAAGTTAGAAAGTCTAAATACTTAGTTTCAAATAGTTTTGTTTGTTTGTTTGTTTGTTTGTTTGTTTTGCAAACATAACGCATCATTAATATCTATGATGGTTAAGTCTGATCCAACACAGCTCAATATTTAAATTAATATAAGTGTATGGACTTACTTCAAAAAACTAAAAACGCTGCCTTATGACCCAGCGGCTCCACTTGTGGGAATTTATCTGAGGACTCCTGAAGCACTGATTCTAAAAGATATGTGCACCCCTATATTCATTGCAGTGGCACTTACAACAGCCAAGGTTTGGAAGCAGCTCACGTAGCTGAGTGGGTAAAAAACCCATGGGATATTTGCACCATGGAAAACTACTCTGCCATAAAAAGGAAGAAGATTCTCCCCTTTGCAACAGCCTGGATGGACCCAAAGCATTATGCTGAGGGAAATAAGCCAGTCAGAGAAAGACAGGGAAAGACAGGGAAGGGAAGGGAAGGGAAGGGAAGGGAAGGGAAGGGAAGGGAAGGGAAGGGAAGGGAAGGGAAGGGAAGGGAAGGAAAAGGGAGGGAAGGGAAGGGAAGGGAAGGGAAGGGAAGGGAAGGGAAGGGAAGGGAAGGGAAGGGAAGGGAAGGGAAGGGAAGGAAAAGGGAGGGAAGGGAAGGGAAGGGAAGGGAAGGGAAGGGAAGGGAAGAGAAGGGAAGGGAAGGGAAGGGAAGGGAAGGGAAGGGGAGGGGAGGGGAGGGGAGGGGAGGGGAGGGGAAGGGAAGGGAAGGGAAGGGAAGGGAAGGGAGAGGAGGGGAGGGGAGGGAAGGGGAGGGGAGGGGAGGGGAGGGGAGGGGAGGAAAAGGGAAGGGAAGGGAAGGGAAGGGAAGGGAAGGGAAGGGAAGGGAAGGGAAGGGGAGGGGAGGGGAGGGGAGGGGAGGGGAGGAGGGAAAGGGAAGGGGAGGGGAGGTGAAGGGAAGGGATGGGAAGGGAAGGGAAGGGAGAGAAGGGAAGGAAGGGAGTCACTGGATCATAAGGCAGCATTTTTAATTTTTTGAGGTAACTCCATATATTTATATTAATTTAAAAATTGAGCTTTGTTGGATCAGACTCATATGTAGAATCTCACTCATATGTAGAATCTAGTGAACAAAATGAACAAACACAATAGCAACAGACTCATAGAGAGACCAGGCAGACAGCTGGGGCAGGGAGTTGTGGGGGTGGTGGAGGGATTAAGCAAAAGAGAAAAAAAAGAGAGAGAGAACTCATGGACACAGACAACAGTTGGTGATTGTTGGGGAGGGTTAGAGAGGGAGTGGCCAGGAAGAGGTCATAGAGGAGATAAATGATGAAAAAATAAATAAAATGAACATTTTTTGGTGTTTAAATCTTTACTAAATAAATAACCTTAAAGGTCTTAATATCAACCTCAAAATTTGACAATAGTCAGAAATATCTTATATAATAAAAGGCTAACATGCAAATAGACCGAACGGGGGAACAACTGAACAATTGAACAAGTGTCACTAAGATGAGCCCAGCAGGGGGCATGCCCAGAACATGGTGGATGTCAGTGGATGGTGGAGCCGGTGAGTGGAGGCGCCAGACCAAGGCAGGCAGAGGTTGCTGTCATCGGGGAGAGTCTCTGGTGGTCACTGAAACTCTTTGCTCCCGGGTACCACGGTCCTGCCCAGCTCTGTACCTGCTATGGCACCATTGCCTCCACTCACACTCACTTCTGGTGCCTGACACTGGCCCTATTGTCCTTCAGAGCTTCTCTGCCTCCCAATGCTCCTGAGGGGCGATCAGTACTGGGAGTCATCACTCGCACCCGCTGCCAGCACTGGAGCTGCTGCTCACACCCATTGGTGGTGCCAGCTCCACTCACACCCACTGCCTGTGCCAGCTCCACTCACACCACTGCTGGTGCTGGCCTGCTCACACCCATTGCCTGTGCCAGTCCCACTCACACCCACTGCCAGTGTCAGTCCCACTCACACCCACTGCCAGTGTCAGTCCCACTCACACCCACTGCCAGTGTCAGTCCCACTCACACCCACTGCCAGTGTCAGCCCCACTCACACCCACTGCCAGTGTCAGCCCTGCTCACACCACTGCCTGTGCCAGCTCCACTCACACCACTGCCAGTGCCAGCCCCACTCACACCCAGTGCTGGTGCCAGCATTGGAACTGCTGCTCACACCCACTGCCAATGCTGCCCTCACTCACACCAACTGCTGGCCCCACTCACACCCATAGCTGGTGCCACCCCATTCACACCCACTGCCTGCCCCACTCATACCCATTGCTGGTGTCGGCCCCGCTCACATCCACTGCCACCCCCCTCACACCTGCTGCTGGCACTGGCCCCATCACTTCACACCATCAGTGGGTGCCAGTGGGGCTGGCTATCAGCATGGGAGCAGCAGCAGTAGGAGCTGGGCTGCTAGTGGACAGGGGACCTGGGGCCATGGTGGGAGGGCCCAGGCAGGGGCACAGGGGATGGGCCAAGACCCACCCCTGTGCCCACGGCAGCCTTGCAGCCTACAGTTCCTCTCAAGGTGCATGCATTCGTGCACTGGGCACCTAGTATATTAAATAAATAATTTTAGTTTGGCAAGAAAATGGGATAGATGGAATATAATGTAACAGATGCTTTGAATAGTATACCCCAATATAACTTCAATAATACTTTAAAATTTCAGTTATAATGGTAATTGTTAATTAAAAGGCGATCCCTGTTTTAAAGCAGTCATACATGGCCTTTAAAATGAATTATTTAATGATTAGAGCAGATTTCTCCTCTTTCATAGAGCAGTTGTGATTACATGTAAATTTCTCTCCAATTAGAAAAAAAAATGAGTGAAAAGCTGCAAAGACCGCCCTTCTCTGCTATCAAAGGAGGGGGTGTCACCAGGGCAGACACTTATCTCAGCGCTTGAATAATGCATGTGGTGACGAGTGTTTGTTCTGAGATATCAAAGCGATTGGCGCCTATGCCCGGGACACAAAGCGTTTGTTTGCTTATTGATTTATGTTAACATCTCAGCCCTCCATCCCAAGGGGGCGCTGGCCTCCGGGCTCCTGATCGCTATCTGCGATCCTGTTTCAGCTCCTTGGACTTCAAAGGAAATTGCTTAAGAAACAAATCTTCGCTTAAGGACTTTGAGGTACAAGGAATTTCAAACCTTTTAAACGTTAAAACAAAGAAAAAGAACCAGAACCAACAGGTACGCTGCAACCTGGGAAAGGAAAGAAGGGGTGAGTCAAAGCAGTGGCACATGATAAACAAAGAGGCGTGCAAACAAATAGGATGCACCGTTTTCTCCCGAAGGGCCCCGGACAGTGGAAATGCGCCAGCCTAGAAAAATAATAATGAAGAGGGGCAGGAACATTCTCAACTTCGTCAGAAGTACATGTATGTACATATGTGTATATGCCCACATCTACGAGTATATACACCCCTATATGTATGTACCTACACTGTGAACGAAAACAGCCACTTGCTGACCTGATGAGCTCAGGGAAGGCCTGCGTGGCAGTCTTGCAGACTCAGAGACCTGAAGTAACCACGAAGGATGGTTTGAAAATTAAATATCTTACTTCCAACAGGTTATAGTGGGCAGTCATTTTCTAGGCCAATGTTTCCCAGACAAAGATCAGCTTGATCTTTACTGAGCCCATCTGCCTTCCTGCCTCTAAGATAACCTATCTGTGAGATGTCTGAGTAACCTGTAACTTCCCTTTTCTCTGGAGCCCCTGGGGTACAACCAAATGTGGTGGGCGCCAGGACAGATGCCTCAAATTCCTTCGTTATCATGTTAATTGTTCCTGCACTCACCTAAGTAAGCATCCATCATTTTACTTTTTATCCAATCCCAGGGCTTTCCCACAGGCTTGCTTTCTCCCGCCTCCTTACTCCATCACCAATGAATATTCATGTAACCCACCTATGTCCCTCCTTTGATTGCAATGTATAAATACAGAAATGTAACCCGCCCTTCTCCGGAGCATAATCTCAATCCGTTGAGGTTCTGCTTCCCGGCAATTGTCGACAGTTTTGGCTCAAATAAACTCACAAAAATTCCTTTACAGGTTTCAATGGTTTTTTTTTTTTCATTAACAACACCTAGACATGATGTTTCTCTCTAGAAATAGTCTATTCACCTATACACCTATATATTCACACACCTGCACTTCTCTCTCTCCATATGTCAACTAAGCAAGGACAAAGAGGTTTTTTTAAAGAGGAAAATGTCCATTCATTTGTTTAGAATCGAGGTGTGGTGCACAGACCCAGCCCAGAGCCGAGAGGACAGCCTCGGCCTGTCGTCTCCATGAGAAAGCTTGGCACCTGCTCAGAGTGGGCCAGAGAGCCCAGCAATCCCTCCCGCTCCAGGTTCCACCGAAGCACCACACGGGCTACTATGTGCACCCATTGGATGTGCGTGTGCAATGAGTATGTGCACCCACACTCCCATCTGCTTTGTATCGCTCCAGAACATTCCTAGAGCAAGCGGAGGCTTAGCAATGTGAAAAGGCCATAACAGTGAAAATGAAAATAACAGATATTTTGGTTTTCAGACCAACCCTACATAATAGAAGGGTAATAGGCAAATTAACCCTAACAGTGGAAGGACCAGGAATGACTGGTCGCTATGATGTGCACTGACCAACAGGAGGCAGACGCTCAGTGCAGGAGCTGCCCTGGTGGTCAGCAAGCTTTCACAGCGGGAGTGCCACTCAGCCAGAAGCCGGGCTGGTGGCTGGCCAGAGACACACGGTGGTAGAGCCTCTCCGGCCTGCGGGGCAGGGCTAAGGACGTCTGACTTAGGGCTAAGCCGTCAGTCGGACATCCCCTAAGGGCTCTTGGTCCCGGAGAGGGAGCAGGCCGGGCTGAGGGACCCCGGACCTCTAGTAGAATAATAACACTTAGTTACTTATTTTAACTCTGGAACAAACTAAAAAGGTTCCCAGGAAGTGATGGTACCTCTCAGGACTGCTTCCTGCAGCACTTTGTGAACGCTGAGCTGGTTTTCTGACAACAGCACTGACCTGGGATACGGGTGGCAGGGTCACAGCTTCCTGGGTTAGGATACCTGTCTGGCCAAGCAGAGCAGCCAGTGCTTCATGAGCATCTCTCGGACTATGTCGCTCAGCCTTCCCCGAGACAGCCAGCTCCTGCCCTGCCTCCTGCTCTGTGGCTGGGCCAGTCGCCTGCAATCCCCAGGAAGTAGGTGCAGAAGAGGTCAGAAGCTGCCAAAGACCCACAGAAGAAAGGAGACATCCGGAACTCTGCGCCATCACACTAAAACCACCACTGGCCCAGTTTTACAGCGGGCAGCGCCGTGGATCCCACCACCACATCTATCTGAAACAGAAAACAAGCTGTTTCTTCCAGGTGTTCTCTGGGCCAATAGCACATGGTGGCAAATCAAGGCTTTCCGAGCAGATAGATGCCCACAGACGTCGGGTCTGTGGTGTCCGCCTCCACCTGCCCCTCGAGGAAAGTGAGTCTGACCCACAGAGAGCTCAGCAGCCGTGGCGGCCTTCTCCTTCTGTGAGGGTCCTGGGCTGCGCGGTGACTGCAGTGAACCCGTTCAGGGCCAGTTGTCCTTCTTTGGAGGCTATCCCAGGCCATCCTCGATGTGCAGCCCATGGTGCTGGCGGCAGAGAGAGCGTGAGGGCCTCAGGCCTGGCCTCCATGGCAGGGAGGCCCTATGCTGTGGGGCCCATGGAGCCTGGGGAAGTGCAGCCATGACGGGCTCATCAAGCTGCCCGTGGTTCTGCCACTGGAAGCCGGGATGAGCGGCACTCCCACAGTGGGCTGATCCTCACAGGCCACACCCCCACCAGTGCATGAATCCATGCGCCAGGCCTCTAGTCTTAAAAAAAAATGAGCAAACAAAACTCATAGACACAGAGGACAGATTGGTGGTTATCAGAGGGTAAAGGCATTGGGGGATAAGGAGGAGGGTGAAGGGACTCAATTGCATGGCGAGGAGTGGTAACTGCATTTAGTGTGGTGATCACTTAGTACTGTATACAAACATCAAACTAGTACGCTGTGTACTGGAAACTAATCTAACCTAATAATATCTAACCTAATAATAGAGTAATATGCAAATTAACCATCACTCCACTACACAAGCCATGCCCACCAGCCAATCAGAGTGGGTATGCAAATCAACCCAACAAAGATGGCTGTTAATTTGCATATGCAAAGGGAGGGAGGAGTGGAGACTGAAGCCAGAATAGAAGGAAGAGGGAGGTAAAGTGAAAAGCAAAGTGGCTGAGGCTGCTGGAGGGAAAGCACAGGCAGTGCAGTGGGAGGCTGTGGTGGCCGCAGAGATGGTGGCCCCACCCGTCCCATCCCGCTCACTGCAATGGGAGAGGTGGGGAGGGCGGGAGGGAAGCCCTGCAGCAGGTGCCTAGTAACCTAATATAACGTGATACTCCAGTTTTACCTAAAAAATAAAAAAGTCTAGCCAAAAAGATGTAGTTCCTGAGGCAGAAGCCAGGCATGAATACCAGGAAGTGCCTTGGAAATACACAACCTTAGGCTGAATTCCAGACCTCCTGAGTGAGAGTCTCACTTTCTAGGATCCCAGATCCACTGATGGTTCAGAAGCTCAGGTCCAGCATTTGATGAGAGAGCACCATGGGAGGGACGGGTTGGAATTAGCCATCTCACTCCAGGACACTAAGGGGAACGTAAGTTTTACTTTCTGATTTACTTTCTGGCTCTGCCTTTTTACTGATAGAATTACACTCATCAAAAGCCTTCCAGCGTGGCTGGTGTTGCCCAGTGGTTGAGCATCCACCTATGAACCAGAAGGTCATGGTTTGATTCCTGGTCAGGGCACATGCCCAGGTTGGGGGCTCGATCCCCAGTGGGGAGCGTGCAAAAGGCAGCCGATCCATGCTTCTCTCTCATCATTGATGTTTCTATCTCTCTCTCTCTCCCCCTTCCTTTCTGAAATCAATAAAAAGAGTATTTTTTAGGCCTTCCAAGTCCTTATTTCCCTGGTGACTCCACCCAGGTCCTGAGGAATGGGTTCTAACCAGCAGAAGCACTTCTTTGTATTATTAAGAGTGAGCAGAGGAGAGAATATCAATGTTTCCTGAACCAGGTGAGGCATTGATTATCCATTTACACATGTGGAAGAACTTGTGCTAGTTATAGTGTGTGTGTGTGTGTGTGTGTGTGTGGGGGGGGGGGGGGGAGAGAGAGAGAGAGAGAGAGAGAGAGAGAGAGAGAGAGAGAGTATGTGTGTTTAGATTATGGTGAAGGAAATTGGAATCAGAAGTCTGCCTCTGGAAGAGAGATAGATGTGGACCGTGAAGCATGCCCAAGGGGACCAGCCGGTGGGGGGCTCAAGACACCCCGGGAGCTGGGGGAGGGGGCATTCCAGACAGGGTGTCAAGAAAGACTCTTGGAAGCCAAGCCGACTTTGGGTCAGCCCCCAGGCCTACCTACGTGATGTATATAAATTGTTCAAACAGCACATGTGACGCCCTAGGCCACTCCCCCCCCCCCCCCCCCCAAGAGAAACGCCACCGCCGGCTCCCAGCCTGGATTCCTGAAGAGCTAAACAAAGCATCAGTTTCCAGAGAATTCTTTCATCAGAATGAATATCTGAAATGGTTTTCATTTAACTCTGGCCTGGACCAGAGCGAAGCCTGGAGATCGCACCATAAATAAACAAACGGAAAGCTAGATGTCTCCGTGACAGCTCAGACTAAACCTATTCTTCTTATTTAGAAAAACATCACTTTTAATGTTAGGGGAAAAGCTTTAATTTTACATTTCCACAGTGAGGGACACTGAAGCATCTACATTACAATTTTTCTCTATACAACTTATTTTCTTCATTTCTTTTTTACCCTCGCCCAAGGATATTTTTCCCAGTGATTTTGAGAGGGAGGGAGAGAGGGAGGGAGAGAAGTGAGAGAGATACATTGACTGGTTGCCTACCACAAAAACTCTCTCACCCCCTCGCTGCCCTCTCCCCACTGCCAGGAACAAACTTGTAACCCAGGTCCGTGCCCTTGACAGGGAATGGAACCCATGATCCTTCTGTGTTTGGCCAACCACTGAGCAACACTGGCCGGGGCCATAAGTGATTTTCTTAAGTCTGCCTTTTCATTTTTCACTAAAAGGGTGATATCACTTAACTGTGTAGGTCTGGGGGTATAGGTGAGTTTGCAGGCTCTGAGTGCTTGCTGTGAGTTCAGGTGCTGCAGTGTTCAGGGTTGAAATATGGTAGCAACCATATTTGGTTAAAACTGCTGTTTGAATTTTAACCCTGCTATTCTGGCTTCGGCACTCACTTACTTGCTTAAACACTAGGGTAGCTGCCTCAGCTTCCAGATTGAGACCTGGAGGCTAAGGCAATTTTCCTGTGCCTATGGACCAGAACTATAGGAGATTGATTTCCAGGAACTCAGTAGCTTCAGGAGTAGAAACTGTAGATAACCTTCAGAGATTAACTGCTGAGCTTTGCTTCTGTACCATCTGCTTTTGCAAGATAGGGCCACATTCCAACATCCAGCAGGATGTGTCTGGGAATGACCCTGCAGGCTGTTCCCAGCCTTTAGAATTTAGAACAAAGGAAAATTCTTGTAGTTTGGATCTTTTAAAGGACTGCCTACACCTAGAACGGTGCAGTCGTGTGGACTCCACCTGTGTGTGGTGTTCTCACGGCCATACTAGCCAGTTCAATAAATCCTTGCCTGCTTTTCTTAACCCATCATCAGCCTCTGGTGGTTTTATTTTGAACCTAGGGTTCGACCCCACAACAAGGGTAAGCAAGCCGGGAGCCATAGGAACCAGTCCCACACTTGTTTCTGTTCGTTGGGGCTTCCCTCATGAAGCACACTTTAAGGGGCCTCTGCTGTCCCCCAAGATACCACCAGCGTAAATGTGAAGCATCCACAGAGCCATGGCCTTTGCAGTGCTCTCAGCTCCCAGAACCTAAGAGTTCGCCTGCTTCTGGGAGCCGTGGAGGAGCAAAGGCAGAGACGGTTCCTCTGCTCCCCTGGGAGAGGAGGCGAAGGAAGGCAGGCTGCAGGGACCTGTGGGTGCGTCTCCCCCTGTGGGCGCAGACAGGGTGGTCCCTCCGCCAGGGCAGCACACCTGAGGGCACCTGGCTGAGGCTGGCCCAGGAGGTCCTGGCCCGGAGACTGATGGGGCCCCTGGACAGGCGGGCGGGAGGGCTGGCTGTGGTCTACACACTCAGAGGGCAGGGAGGACTGCTGGGACCCCGTGGGAGCTTCGGATTCAGGGGAGACAGGAGGGGCTGAGATACATGCCCCAAGCCTTTCCCGGGGCGGGGAGATCTGTGCACCCACAGCCAGGTCTCCTCCGTGCCCCTTGGACCAGAGCCCTAAGAACCTGCTGTTCTGGGCGCCGGCCGCGCGGAGGAGGCAGCCGGGCCCACGAAGGAGGAACCGTGCTCTGCCTACGGTGTGGGTGGGCTGGGACGGGCGCTTCAGCTCTTGGAGCCTTGTCTCCTCCTCACCCACACAGAGAGGAGGACCGCCCTCTTCCCAGCGTTGTTCCCGGTGCTCTAAGAAGTGAGAGTCAGCCCTTGCTTCTCTAATGGAGTGGGCACCACCAGGGGTGTCTGCTTTGTTAGCTCACGTCGGGGCTCTCAGCCCTGAGAGCGGCCGGCGTCCATGTGGTCCGATGGAGCTCCCGAGGAGCTTCCCTATAAGACCTGCAGCCACCCTCCCTACTGTAACTGCTTTACAGCTTGTGAGTTTATAGCCATGAAACATAGGTGAAAGCCATGAATGAGGCACTGTTCTATGTGCTGGTTTTATTTAGTTAGTTAGTTGGTTGGTTAGTTATTTTAGAAAACATGAATTGAAGAAATGGGTCCGTCCACGCCCTGCCTCTTTCTGTACCATCCTCTCCGGTGCACACTGTGTGCTCCGTCATCTCACTGTGGTCTGGTGCCCAGAAGCTTCTTCAGGAAGAGTCCCCTTTACTCTCCAGATGCTTGGAAAAGGCGGTCGGCGTGTCCATTCAGCGCTTGCGCCTTCCACGCCGACAAAGCCCCGATCCGGGACCCAAGCAGCCTTCCCTGCATCCGCGTGTCAGCGAGCGTTTCTCATAAACACATGCACTCTGCACGCTGCCCTGGGAGAGGAGGGGCCACGGCGTACAACGCCCGTCTTCCTGAGAGCACACAGACGGCCGGCCTTCTAGCACTAGCTCGCGGCCAAGAACAGGCCGGGTCTTTCCCTTCAGCTCCCAGCGGGGAAGACAGCCGAGGACCCGGAACGGAAACAAAAACCGGACACATGGCCCATGGAACTCCTTCAAGAAGAATAACGGTGAATGTTCCCCCACGGGGTGTGTGTGTGTGTGTGTGTGTGTGTGTGAGAGAGAGAGAGAGAGAGAGAGAGAGAGAGAGAGAGAGAGAGAGAATGAAGGGGATAAATGAACTCCTGAAGTGGACAAATCTCAGCCTTTTCTAAACTGAAATAATTAACACAAAGCCAACATGTCCCTTTTCTTTAAAAATGTTGGTGTCAGTATCAAAATAAACAGGAAACCTTTGTTTTTCTTGCCCAATAACATGTTTGCTATTGGGCCTTATCTGGGTTCCTTGCTCTAGGCCAGGATTTCCATCATTTTTGTGCTTCTAACCCTGAGGCAAACGTCTAATGTGATAATGATGACCTGAAAAAGTTAATTCCACCCACTCAGTGTTGGCTTACTCCAAAATACGTGCTATGAGCCACCATCACCTTGAACCCTGTGCACGTGGCAATCCTGTGAAGCTCATGTCTCCTCCCTCAGCAGCTGAGACTCTGTTTCCTTACAGGACCTGCGTATCACAAGCTCCCTGTTCCTTACAAATCCGGGAGCACACGCCACAGTCTGAAACAAGAGCGGAACCTCAAAGCCTTCATCACGTGCTGCCCCATCTCACGTCCCTACCTCGGACCATCCAGCACAGGGATTTAAAAAAAAAAACAAAACAAAAAACATATTTTTATTGATTTCAGAGAGGAAGGGAGAGGGGAGAGAGAGATAGAAACATCAATGATGAGGGAATAATTGATCGGCTGCCTCCTGCAATCCCCCTACTGGGGATCCAGCCAGAACACAGGCATGTGCCCTTGACTGGAATCAAACCCGGGACCCTTCCGTCAGCAGGCCGGCACTCTTTCCAATGAGCCAAACCAGCTAGGACCAGTACAAGGGTTTCTTTATTGGCTCTAGAATTTTGGTAAGACTGTTATGTGTTCTTTAAGTAATGCATATATTATAAGAGAAATTTTCCTTACGAAACAAAATTAAAATTGTTGAAACTCAACTTATCATTTATGATTAAAAGTTTTCATTTACTAACATAATAGATATGTTTGTCTCTCATAAAGCATGTAAAAAATGTTTAAATCTCATCTGTTATCTCAGGGGAATGGCGAATGGTAAACAAACTGTCATTGTTCAATGCTGCAGAAGTGATTTTAAGGGCCAGTAGAGTATGCACTGCCTCCTGCCTGCCAAGCCCCTGAGTCAGAGCAGCACTTACCACGTGTTACCCAGTGCCCTAAGCCGAAGCAAAGCACTGGCCTTGCTCTCTTGCTGCCCTGTGCTATCTCCAACAGCAATCAGACACATAAGGCAACGTGAACATAAGAGATGAACTAAGCAAAGATTTCTCCAGACCTACTCCTGTTTTATTAAGAAACTAGAGGCCCGATGCAGGAAATCCGTGCAAGAGCAAGCCTTCCTTCCCCCAGCTGCTGGGACCCAGGCTTCCCTCAAGGCCCCGGCTTCCTCCCACTTCCTGTCTAATTAGCATATTACCCTTTTATTATTATAGATAACTAGATTAACACACAGTTCACCGCCTGTGGGTGTGGGTGCTGAGGACTGCTGGTGTGAGCTCCCGGCCCTGGTGGGGAGGGTTCTAGGTTCTGGGTGCACACGTGCTGCTACCCTGGCATGCACGGGGCGAGGAGAAGTCCAGAGGGTTCACACACTCAGTGCTTTGGAGACGGGGGAACTTTCAGGCATGAGGGCACTTTTGTTGTGTTTATCTTACAAAGGAGCCGGGAGCATCTTCTCACTGACTTCTAGGAGACGTGTCCCATCTGCTCTGTGACCTCAAATGCTGCCTCTGCTTGGCTGGAGAGACAATTCCATTTGGAGAGGCCCACGGGAGCCACTGCTGTGTCTTCGACATGGGATGTAATTTATGTCACTTCAAACGCAGTTTGATAACAGATGATGGCTTCTCCCTGGGAGTTCTAAGTACACCCATGCAAATCTGTGTTTGCACAGAGGGAATGGGGGCAATTTAGTGACTGAATTAGAAGCCGGGGAAGAAAGCAATGCACAAACATGCCCCAGACTTGGTCTCCCTGGGGATTGTGGCCATGGCATAACTCGAGCTTGGGGAAGTCAACGGGATAGAGGAGTTTAAGAGAAGTGGAAAAATATAAATACTTTCCACTTTAAGATGTGGTCCTTAAATTTCTCCCCAAAGTTGTCATTTCACAAAGACTTGCCCTGTGTTTGTTTATATGTCTGTTTGACCCTGAACCACTTAGCCTGAGGCTGTTAAGGAACAAAGCTCAGTGGCCCTTTGATTTGCTGCAGGATAAGGGGTTCCCTGACTGGGTTTCCAGTTTTGTTTGGATAAAGGGAGGCATGTTAGGGCTGGGGATCTTATCTTAACTTCCCAAAGCCCTCAGGGCTGCAGAGTGGGATGAAAGCTGAGCTGTGGCGACCTGCAGGCCTGGCCTGGGGACCGACCCTGAGGGGCCTTTGCCTCAGACCTAACTATAAGCCTGCCTTATACTGTTCTCCTTTAACGGGCGTCCCTGCCCAGCACAGTGGGAAAGAAATGAGTGTGTCCCATCCCAGCTTCCTGGGCTGACCCGAGTGGCCAAGTCCTAGGGCAGGCCTGGGTTAAGTGGGTGGCTCCAGGAAGCACAGGGAAGGTTGAAACCAGAGGCCCACTGCCCACAGGGCCACGCTCACTCCCAGCTGCCCATGGGGGCCTGTGCTCTTCTCCCAGCTGCCCTTCTCTCTCCTGTGCTCTCTCCCACCAGCTCTTCTTCCCTCCGTGGGCCAAGGGGAGGCACTCAGGGTGGTGCGCACCGGCCCAGAGGCAGAAGCTGCGTGCAGTCAGCATGAGCCTCCGTCTGCCCAGAGGAAGCCCCAGTTGCCCAGGCTTCCCCTCCCATTCTCCCAGCAGCCCAGCTGCTCTCAGTGGCGGCAAAGGAAGCCCTCAAACCGGGTCAGGACATCCCTGGTCCAACCGCGGCGGGTAAGCTGGATAAAACGCAGTGAGGCTGCGGGGTCAGGGAGTAGCTCCCTCCCTTTTCTCTGAAGAGGTGACCGAGTCCTGATTCGGGATCATTTCCTGGACAGCATCCCTCCTCCTCCCTGCCCTCCTCTCCCCCCGTTAATCACAAGCAGGAAAAGGACTCAGTTGTTTCACAGTGTTTCCCAAATTTTTGACATATGTGTACCCTTTCTATAATTTTTGTAAGGCTGAGTACCCTTCGTCAAAAAAAACCATGGATGTATTTTAATAACAATCAAAATATATATATATATATATTTTTTTTTTTGGTACATACACAAAATAATAATAAATGAAAAATAAAATTATTCATAATAAAATATAAATAAAAGTTATATTATAAATAACATTTATTTGCACACCAGACCATCTCACGCCTCACAAGACTGTCTTGACTCATGAGAACGTAGAATTAGGCACAGCTAATCACGGTGCAGCGCGTATCCCCACCAAACTCTGGTGCAAAGCTTACCCCCACCAAACTCTTCCCGTACCCCTGGGGGTACTCGTACCACACTTTGGGAAACACTGGTTTAAGGTATGGAAGGGAGGATGCGAGCCAGGTACAAAACCCAACAATGAATAATACACTTCCCTTCCCTAGGCAAAAAACGCAGAGAGAAGCCCGTGCCCAGAGAAGCATGGTCACCTCCCGGCCCTGGCATCTCACTGCTGGCTGCTCTGTCAGGCTCATGGCTCTGCCCAGGGTTACAAGCCGGTCAGACAGACAATAGACAGGAGCCGCACGTGGGCAGAAAACACCTCCCACAGCCTCTGAACCTTGGCGCTCCTTCTCCCTCATTACCACTGGACCTGATCCCCCACAGTGTGAACAACCAGATCCCCTCCTTCTCCTGCATTACCACCTGGACCTGATCCTCCACAGTGTGAACAACCAGATCCCCTCCTTCTCCTCCATTACCACTGGACCTGATCCCCCACAGTGTGAACAACCAGATCCCCTCCTTCTCCCTCATTACCACCCGGGTCTGATCCCCACAGTGTGAACAACCAGATCCCCTCCTTCTCCTGCATTACCACCCAGTCCTGATCCCCCACAGTGTGAACAACCAAATCCGAGTGTGGAGCCTCTGAAGGGCAGAGGGGTGTAGACAGCTGCTCTTTGCGCACCTTTGCCAAAGCTGAAGGCTGTGCTGGGCCCCTGAAATGGTGAGCTAGGCCGAGGGGACAGCCAGCGGTGCAGCGCTGTGCTTCAGTGTGGGGCTGGACAGCCTCCAACCCGCCAGCGGGTACGCTGGCTTCTTTATCACAGAAGATAGAAGACAGTACGGACCACGTCTTTGAGAAGCTTCAGGGAAAATCACGGAAACTATCATTATTTCAAACAGCTCCTCCCCAAACACCCCCTGGCGAAGAGAAGAATAGTGAGCAATTTGGGGAGAAAAACGTTAAGAAGCTATTTATATTTCTATTGAGCTGCTGTTGGAAGAACGATCCTGGATAGATGACAGCATTCTACAAGACACTGCTGTTCTAAACACGTGTCTCCATCTTCGTCGCATGGAGGGCTGAATCCACGAGACAATTCCTGCATCTCACAGCAAACACGGACAGTGGATGTGGATGAGGAAAATGCTTGCAGTTGCACATTCTGGTGCGTAAACAGAGGGAAGGCCAAAGTGCCCGCAGAGCACAGCCTCCGAAGCCGATCTGTCTGTTCCCAGGCTTGTGTCTGATTCAGATACAGAAACTGTTCCGAGAAAACATTCTCAACGTTTCCATGCAAATCACTAAAAATAAAGGAAGTGACGCCTTAAGCAAGTCCCCTGAGAACCCGTCCAGTTGGGGCCGGCTCGGGGAGTGGGCGCTGGCCCCTTCTCCCTACTCCAAACTCAGAAGGCCCCGAGCTCCCGCCACCCTGAGGGCCGCCGCTGGGTCACCCTGGTCACTGCTTCATACCCTGAGCAACAGGAGCCAGACCGGCCTCCTGAGTGCAGCCACGTGATTTTATGCTGAGACTCTGCACTCCGAGGGGGAGCAGGACTTCTGCTGGGAGGGCCCCACCCGCCCGTGTCCAATGCTCAGGGGCCTCCAGCCCGCCCCCCAACCCCCCCCCCCCACCCCCCGGAACGGATCGCCTGGTGGAGGTCCCTGCAGGAGCCAGAGCCTCCGCCTGGGAAGGCGCTTTCGGGAAGAGAACTGAGTGACTGGCCGGGATATGAATCCTAGGACCTGCTGGCATCCGGACTGGAACTCTCTTCCCAGAGCCGTTGAACAGGAGCTGGTTTTGTGACCACAGCCACCGTCACCGCAGGAACCTCAGCTCAGAGAACTGGCTCTGGAGTCTTCCAGCCCGTGGCTCCCGGCGGGGAGAGAGGTGCTGGACGCCTCCCCCACTGCTGAAACCTTCGTTTAGGGTGGGCTGAGCGGGAATTAAGACGTGTGACATATTTGCAAATAAGTGTCAGCATATTCACGTACACATGTCTCCTGTACATCACCAAGAAGGATCATTAAAGCAATTACATAATTCTGGAGTGATAGAGGGCAGATTTTCTTAATGTTTAGGTTAAAATAGCATCAGATCTAATGAGAGCAAAAGTCAAGTCAAAAGGCGCATTTAAACTTGGTGTTCCCAAAGGGCACAGCCTCCCCCTACCCCCTAAGTTCATCACACCATCCCCCCGTCCAACTCCCCTGAGCCCAGGCCTCGGCGGGGCTTCCATGCCCAGGAGCCACGCTCTATTGCTTTCTTGGTAACAACCTGGTTGTACAGAGATCACCATTAAACAGATGTCAAACAATACCAAGTATCATACAAACGCGTGACCCATAAAGTGGTAGCTGCCTTATATCCTGCAAACTCAGAACCCCCAGATCGCAGTGGCAGGGGGGCCTGTGTAAACAAACCCCACTCCAGGGAGCTTGGAAGATGCTGAAACACAAAGTCAGAAGCATCGCTTTGAATTGGAGTCAGTCTAACTTTTAAAAAAATGTTAAGGACACATTTTCTTTTGAGCAGTTTAACTCCTTTAACTACAAGAAGAAACAACTAAATGAGAAAGCTGAAACTTTAGCAGAGTGCCTTCAAAAGACCGAGAGAATATTAAACCATTATGTCTTCTCCTGGCTTTGACCTGAAGGCCATTTTTTGTCTCTTTAGGAGAAAGGGATGTCCTATGGTATTTCATTGGAGAGGAGATAAGAGAAACGGAAAATTAATGTACGGAGACAAGCAGAGATGGTGAAATGAGAAGCCAAGGAATGGAAATGTGGGGCTTTGTGGAATGTTGCCATTTTTTTTCCAAATAAAATAAAAGGGACAAATAGATCTGGAAAGGTGGGTCCCTCCCTTGCCCACCAGCCCCTGCCTCCCGGGTTTCAGCTGCCAACGCAGGGAGGAAGGCTATGCTCCTGCCTGGCACTGGACAGATGCACTGGTTTTTTTAATTTAGAAATGTCACCCTGGGCAGCAGCCCTCTGTCAGAACGGCCCTCTCTGGAAGCAGTGGGTGCGGTCACCAGACCCCTTCCCCGCTGGCTGATTGTGCAGGGAAAGTGGCTGCTTTCTTACTTTATATTGGATAAATGAAGAAGTAATTATGAAATTGTTACAACAGATATTGCTCAGGTTGGGCAGAGTTCCATTTTCCAGGCCAGGGCCTGGGGGTCAAAATTAAAGACACTTCGAGTCGGGGAGGGCGATCAAGACATCCCCCTAATTTGAATGTTTAATCTTCATAGGGTAAAAGTTATGTGGAGAAACCGTTAAAGAAAGGTTGTTTTAATTAGTTGCTCTTAAAACAGCCCTTGGTTATTTTTGCTTTGCTAAAAGAAAACACAATTAGACAAGAATGTGAAGTCACTCAATAAAATTTTAAATATGTTTCTGTTTTAAGTTCAGCAAAGGAAAGAGTTTTAAATGGATTTGCTAGACACCACAGAGACCACGGGAACTTCGGGAAAACGAGGTCACTCACGCAGCCCAACTGGAAGGCAGTGGCCCGCGCTCTCACGACGTTCCAATGCTTCTAGAAAACTCCAAAGGGCCACATTGGCAGCTGGGGCAAACTCAGTCCTTCACTTGCTTTATTGGTTTCAAAACGAGGATAGAAATTCCCAAACTGATCCACATGGTGGTAAACTCTGGCCTCCACCCTCCCAGACGTTTGTTGCATGAGGAGAAGGACCAAGACACATTTGCGTCTGGAATTCACCCAAAGCCCACATCATGTATTTCTTCCTATGTCAAGGCTACACCCAGGTTGAACATCAATAGACATCTTTCTTTGCTCAGTTCCTGCTCACTCTGAATTCCTGTGTTGGAACATGTTTGCAGACAGGTGTGACTACCCCTGTCCTGCTGAGGCACCGTACACAACCATGCGAGTGTGCGTGAGTGGGCATGCACGCTGGCGGGAGGGGAGCAGCTTGAGCCCAGGTGGTGGCTGTGTGGGTACTGAGATGTGCTGTGTCACTGGGGTCAGCACGCATGAGAGCGGCTGGAGGGAGCACTCCCAGAGAGCAGACGGAGGAAGACAGACACTCAGTCCAAGTAACAAGGCTTCGGGAACAGAGAGAAGAGGGCTATGAGGGACACTACTGGTGACATGAATCTGTCCCTACCCACATCCCCCCCCCCCCAGCAATCCAGGAATTAATGTTTACATCTTTGGAGATGAGTATATGCTTTAGGCTGAGAAGATATAGTCATTTCATTATATATATATATATATATATATATATATATATATATATATATTTCAGAGAGAAGGGAGAGGGAGATACAGAAACATCAATGATGAGAGAGGATCATTGACTGGCTGGCCCCTGCACGCCCCACACTGGGGTCCAACCCGCAACCTGGGCATGTGCCCTGACCAGGAATCAAACTGTGATCTCTTGGTTCATAGGTTGATGCTCAGCCACTGAGCAACGCTGGCCAGGCCCTGTCATTTTTTCAATAATGGACAAGCAGGACTGTGAGACCTATGTGATGTGCACAGCATGAAGGGAGGGAGGAAAGCACTTAAACATGGACGTGGCTCCAAGCGTCAAGAACTCGAGAAAGCACAGAGCAGCAGCAGGGCCTGGATGGAAGAGCCTCCTTCACTGGGTGAGCAGCGCTTGGCGAGGGAGATGCTGGTCAGGGCTCTCCGTGCCCAGGGGAGGGGGAGGGGAGGCCCTGCGGGCACCCTGGGATGTGGGCAGCTTCCCTGTCACACCTCTGCCGGTAGTGTGTTTGTCCAGGAGGGCTGTTAGAGGAAGGAGGTACCGGCAGGTGCCAGGTGCGTGGCAATGTACACATCTGGAACACCGAAGGGCGTCTCAGGGTAACTGAGAAGGTGGGACGCCTGAGTGGACTCTGAATCCTACAGAAAGAGAGGGGCCCTGAGCTACCACTTACAAATAGGATTCCACTTGAAACCTGGGGTTGGGTAAGGCTGGGAAACAGGAAGTCATTCTATATTACATCCACTTAATCCCCCTTCAACTAAGTCCGCCGGAACGTCAATAGCTGGTGAGTGTGAGTGAAGGGAGGGAAGACGCTTCCTTCAACGTCTCTGGAGATTTGAAAATTTCCACATAAATGATTCCAAGAGCAGAGAGAGGCGTTTCTAGTATTCCAAAGATTCCATTTTAATATTTAGCAATTATTTATAAAAACTTGTAACAAATTTATTTTGTTTTGATCCATTGTGCACTAATAATAAATATAACTCAGTCTAGGGAAAAAATTAACCTTAGAATTAAAGGACATTTTTAAGAAAAACTTCAATGTAAGGCCCCTTTGAAGACAAGACAATGTGATGGGATAATCAGTAAAGGATTGTCAAGCACAAATAGGAGAAGTAACATAACATATGAGTTAGAAAATAACACAGAACTATTCAATGCCACGCCCACCGCTGAGCACCTGCTCCAGGAAGGGTGCTTCCCGGGGAGGGGGGCGATCTCCAGGTGCTTGCTGGTGGGTCTCTGCTCTGACCTGAGAGCTGCTGGCAGTGAGAGCTCCCTGTGCTCCTGGTTTCCAGGATCCAGGGGAGATGCTTGCAGCTGTATGTGACCTTGGCCTCTTGGCCCCTGGTGACGGGTGAAGGACTTTGAGGTTTCTCACCCCGAGGTTCTGTAACTCGGCCCGTCATTTCATTGTCCCCACATTTCCCTGTGTGGTCGCTTCTCCTGGGTGTCCTCGCAAATTCTGACAACGGATAAAATCTGAAAAAGCCAAACTAAATGGCATCACGTAAGGACTTTTCGTGACTCACTCTGGGTTTTGAAGCCTTAGACTCTGCCATCTGAAGGGAACGTCTCCAGCCATACTAGCTGTCAGCCAGAACTTCAGACTCGCTTCAGAGGCAGAGTGGGAACGGGGCTGACTTTGACCCACTCCCTCCTGGAGAAGGGGTCTGTGTACAGAGTGTTTGCTTACAAGTGGATGTGGCCATTGTAAGGGTGGATTGGAGCAGCTTCCAGGGCAGAGTGGGGACAATCATCAGAGTCACTGTGTCCTCCTCTCACTGAGAAGAGAGATGAGAGCCACCTACAGACAGTGAGACGGACAGAGATGTCACAAGACTGAAGTCTGACTCGGTGCCTGGGAGCGGGGGTGGGGGTGTGTGAGGGGAATGTATCTGTGAACACAGACGATAGGATGGGATGAGAATGAGGAAAGGAGGAATAGCTGAGACTTACTGAGTTTCTACTGTGGTTGGGTGCCATGCTAAGCACTGGGCACACTGATCTCCCTGAATCCATGGCCCCGTCAGCTCCTCGCCCTCACTGTCTCCAACTTGCAGTTTAGGAGAAGAGCTCGGAGAGGTTAAGTCACTTTCCCACGGTCACAATCAGTGCGGCAGCTGAAGTACAGCCCTCAACCCTCTACCCAGGGCTTCCACGCTGCATCGCTCTACTGTTTTGGAAAAAGAATAACTTTAACTGATTTTGTTAAACTTACTAGTAAGAATGTCAATGGTTCATCAATATGAATGTACTACTGCATCACCCAACTATTGAAAACACTCAAAAATGATTCATGATCGAAGTGAAGACACAGTTGTGTGTCTTAAACTTGTCACTACTCTGCACTTCCTTTAAAGCAACGACGGATCCTAACGAGCTAGAGATCCTTGCGCTGAGAGCTGGGTCAGCCGACCTCCACCTCACTGGGCACTGGAGGAATTGGGGTCCCCGTCCCCAGGGTTACACAGAAGGCGAAGCAGGACGTGAGGTCCTGTGACTATAATGAACTTGGCGGGACACCTGTGCCCACCACAGCCTCCGATTGAGCTGCGAGCTCACCAAGGATTATTTTTTAACCTAGTGATATACTTTTAATCATAATCATTAAATTTAATCAAAGATTATGAAAAATGATGACTGAATGAAAATATGGGTTTGTTTTTATGAACATGATGTTCAACTCTTTGGACTTAATGAGCTTGAGCTCCTAAAAAATGCACTGGAATTACATATGAGTAATACAGATGTAAAATAATGGGGAAGTAATGAGACGCTGAAAGATTTCCCAATTAAATTCCGTGCAACCTTCTGTTCCACTTCCAAGAATGTTGTTATTATTTTTCTTTTAGAAAGAAGAAAAATTCAGTCTGTACCTCCTCATTGCACATCATTGAATTAGCCAGAGAACTATGCATATAAACAATTTAAATACATGAATGTGATTTTAAAAAATAGTTCTCCACTTAGACACCTTTTTCAATTGCCTACAACTTCTGGGTCCTGTCCTGTTTTAGCTCCACTGAACTTTCAGGTTAAGATTTATTTGGAACAAAAGTGTTTTGAAATTCTTTAGAACAAAATTAAAAAATATATATAAGAGTTACTCCAATGCTATTGATTTTGGATTGATTTTAGGGAACTAAAAGTTAGTGGAAACATTTAACCAGTATCAATTAAAGAAAAAATATAAAACAGAGGGGGTGCTGAAACTGGTTTGGCTCAGGGAATAGAGCGTCGTCCTGCGGACTGAAAGGCCCCAGGTTCGATTCCGGTCAAGGGCATGTACATTGATTTCAGGCACATCCCCAGTAGGGGGTGTGCAAGAGGCAGCTGATCAATGATTCTCTCTCATTGATGTTTCTAACTCTCTATCCCTCTCTCTTCCTCTCTGTAAAAAATCAATAAAATATATTATTAAAACACACACATACAAAAAAAAAAAAAACCCCCCCAAAAAAACAGAGGGGTGCTGACCTTGGCCCGTAAGATAAGATACACAATCTCTCATCAAATACAGAGACAAGTGAGTGATCCTTAAGCTGCCCTAAACTCTGATAAAACATCACGACTAGAGTGGAAGGCAGGCCTGGCCTGTGGCAGACTGGGCCCCAGACTGTCATTCCTGAGACTGACCAACCACGGAGCCCAGGACGTGTTTCCATGGAAACTGTGAGCTCCTGGTGCTCCCAGGACGAATGGGAACTGCTCCACAGCTTTGTTTTCCCCTGCCTTTGTTTACTAACAGGATTACATGTTTATAGGGAAAAGGCTGAGCATGGTTCCACGGTCCTCACTCTGCTGTCCCTGAAGAGCAAATCACTCCTCAGTCAGTTGCACCCCCACGTTCATGGTGAGGGCCACCCAACAGCCTCCCAGACTTTCCAGCAGTTTGGAAACCATGCCCACTGCCTGCCAGTCCTCCCTTCCTTCCTTCCCCTGGATTCTGGTGGCGGCTGTTCCTGTGGTGCCTCCTCCTCCTCGCACCTGCCAGCTCTCTTCTCCTGCTTCCTGCTTCAGTGCATGACTCTGCCTCTGAGGAAGGCCATGATGACCAGGATGCAGACAAGAGATTTCGGACTAAAGGACCCAGAGAAAACAATGCTAAGGACATTTGGGGGTGATGAGTCTCTGTGTGTCCCTGACATGCTGGCCGGGTGAGGACAGGACGGGGACGGGGACAGGGATGGGACATGGGAAGGTAAGGATCAAAGGGAACTTGGGGGCCAAGTTGTGAGAGAGCCTTCCAACAAATTCTACCCTGACGAGAAGTTCATCTAGTGGCATAGTCCTTAAAAGTGCCAGAAAATGTAAAGGCATCAAAAATTATACTCCAGCCTGCCGAGGTGACTCGGTGTTTGAGTGTCAAGAACCAAGACGTCACTGGTTTGATTCCTGGTCAGGGCACATGCCCAGGTTGTGGGCTCAATCCCCTATAGGGAGTGTGTAGGAGCAATCAATGATGTTCCCCTCTCATCAATGTTTTCTCTCTATCTCTTCCCTTTCCTCTCTCTCTAAAAAACATACATTTAAAAAGCTGTGCTCCTGAGAACAGATTGACAGTTGTCAGAACGGAAAGGCCTGGGGGACTGGGTGGACAAGGGGAAGGGACTGAGCAGCACAAGTTGTAAGTTACAGAGCAGTCCCAAAGGTGAGGGTCACAGCATGGGCAGCACAGTTAACAGTATGAGATGACGAGGTGGGACCAGATGGGCCCTGAAGCAGCAGGGACCGCTGTGGGAAGAACAGGATTTGCTAACCACTTGGCGGTGCATCTGAAACCAACACAGACTAATGCTGAATATGAACTGCAATTGAACAATTAAAAAGTGTTTTTAAATTATGCTCCTTAACAAATATAAAGAGAATAAAAACCCCTTTTTCCATAGCCACAAGTTAAAAATTAACAATGAAAGTGAAGATAAAAATGCATCTGACAGAGAGCAACAAGATGGCGGCAGAGGTAAACACCTAACTGCAGCCTCACTCAACAATTTCAAAAAATACAACTAAAATATAAAGAGGACACTATCCAGAACTACAGGAAAGTTGACTGACTGGAAATTCTACAACTAGAAGGAAATAGAAAACCAGAAGGAAAACCAGAGGAGCTGTAAAAGCCTAAGGTACGGAGACACGGTGCACGCGTGGGGAGAGGACAGAGCCGGAGAGGAGGGGTGGCTGAGTGCCTGGCTGGCGTTCCCTAGCGGAAAGGAGATAAAAGCTCTGGACTGTGCTGAACCCCAGCTCCGACTGCACTGAACCCCAGTTCTGGGAGAGACCCTGGGGTCCCAGGCTCATACAGAGGGAATCTGGGCTGTAAGGCGGAAGCTCAGCGGAGCGGCGAAAGGCAGAGCCCCAGAGTTGCGCACATTGCGCGCAGAGGACGGACTGTTGATTGGGCCACGAGATTGCCCTAGCAGGAAGGAGACATAAGCTCTGGACTGTTCTTAACCCCACTTCCAACTGCTCTGAAACCCAGTTGTGGGCTTGTTGGGGGAGAGACTACACTGTCTGGTAGCATGCAAAGCTCTAGGGCGCCTTTCTCTCAGAGGTGCTTGCAGCGAATACCAAAGGACACTGAGGTACACTGAGACTCAGGAACCTCAGAGGGCGGGGCTAACCTGAAGCCAAGGCTGTAGGCTCCACCCTGAAACTCTGCCCCATCCAAGCTGAACTCAGAGAGGCTTTTGCAGGTTTCCAAGTCTAGTGGAATAAGGTTGTCTCCTGGCATAGACACAGCTGATCCTCCCAACCTACCAACTCAGGAAAGCAGCAAAAATGCTGAAACGAGGAAACAGATCACAAATGAAAGAAATGGAGGACAAAAAGCGACTGGATATAGAGTTCAAAGCCACGCTTACGAGTGTCCCGTGGGGCCGAGTGCCCCGGGTGAGCCGAGTGTCCCAGGGGGCCGAGTGTCCCATGGGGCCGAGTGCCCCGGGTGAGCCGAGTGTCCCAGGGGGCCGAGTGCCCTGGGTGAACCGAGTGTCCCAAGGTGCAGTGTGCCCCAGGCGAGCCGTGCATCCCAGGGGAAGCAGTGGGACCCAGGGGAAGGGGCGGTGTAAACCAGAGGAGGAGCGGGCTCTATTCATATGGTCCTGAGATAGTCACCATAAAACAAGCAGACTGCCAAATGAGGAGCAGATTCTATTCATGGGGTCCTAAGATGGTCACCATAAAACAAGCAGATTGTCATATGACAGCGGGGAGGGGAAGGAGACCTGAGGGGAGATAGGAGAACAACCGAGGGACTGGTATGCATGAACATAAGTACAACCAATGAACGCAGATCTCTGGGGAGGGAGGGCATGAATGGGAGGTGGGGGGGGGGGCAATGGTAAACTATGTACACAGATAATACCTTAATAAAATAAAATTTTAAAAAAAAGCCACGCTTATAAGGTTGTTCAACAATCTCTTAGAAAAGGCCAATAAAATAAATGAGACCTATGAAGATATGAAAAGGGATCAACAAGAAATAATAAAGGGCCAAAACCGGTTTGGCTCAGTGGTAGAGCGTTGGTCTTTGGACTGAAAGGTCCCGGGTTCGATTCCGGTCAAGGGCATGTACCTTGGTTGCGGGCACATCCCCAGTAGGGGGTGTGCAAGAGGCAGCTGGTCGATGACTCTCTCTCATTGACATTTCTCACTATCTCTCTCCCTTCCTCTCTGTAAAATATCAATAAAATATATATTTTTAAAAAAGAAATAATAAAGGGTCAACTAGAAATAAAGAATACAATCTCTGAAATAAATAATATTATACAGAGTCCTAAAAACAAATTGGAAGATTGCAAGAATCAAGTACAAGATTTGGAACACAAAGAGCCAGAAGACACTCCTCCGCAGAAGCAAGAAGACAGAGAATCCAGAAAGTTGAAGATGGTGTAAGAAATCTCTGGGACAACTTCAAGCAAACCAACATCAGAATTATGGGCATCCCAGAAGATGACAGAGAGCAAGATACCGAAAACATATTGAAAGAAATAGTGACAGAAAACTTCCCCCACCTAGTGAAAGAAATAGACTTACACGTCCAGGAAGCACACAGAACCCCAAACAAAAGGAATCCGAAGAGGACCACACCAAGACACATCATAATTAAAATTCCAAGAGCTAAACAAAGAGAGAATATTAAAAGCAGCAAGATAAAAGCAGGTAGTTACCTATAAAGGGGCACCCATACGACTGTCAGCTGACTTCTCAACAGAAACCATGCAGGCCAGACGGGAATGGCAAGAAATATTCAAGGTGATGAATAACAAGAACCTACAGCCAAAAATACTCTACCCAGCAAAGCTATCACTCAGAATCGAAGGCCAGATAAAGAGCTTCACAAATAAATTTAAGCTAAAGGAATTCATCACTGCCAAGCCAGAATTATATGAATTGCTGAAAGGGGTTCTTTAGGAAGAGGAAGAAAATAAAGATAAAAACTATGAACAAACACGTAACTATCAACAAGTGAGTCTAAAAACCAAGGGAAGTAAAAATCATGATGAACAGTATTAACTGGTGAATATAATAGAATCAGAGGTATGGAAGGGGAGTGGACTGATGGTTCTCAGAGAAATGGGGAGTGGGGCGGGGCAGGAAGAGACTGAACATAAACTGCACCTATGGATGAGGACAATGGGGGGATGGGGAAAGGGCAGAGAATTGAATGGAAACTTGGTGTAGGGGAGCAATGGAGGGGGGGAGGAAATGAGGAACATTTGTAATAATATGAACAATAAAGATTTATTTTAAAAAATGCATCTGACTTTTAGGCAAATAGAATTTAGGCCAGGTTCCAAAATAAATAAAATCAATTTATTTAACTTGCAAACTATAATCTTTTTTTTTTCCTCAGCATTTCTTGCTGCTGCTCATGTTTTAAAGGAGCTTCTGGTCCTATACCTGGATCTTTTTTGTTTTTGTTTGTCCTTATCTCTGCAAAATATTGGGCGTGGGCATTTATCTCTATGGTATAGGATAGAAAACTATGGGAAATGAGTACTTCATGGATCTAAAAGAGAAACTGTAGAGTGAGTAATATCTTCCTATGTCCTTTAACTCTAATCAGCTAAGGATCCACTTCTGATGTCCACTAACTCTCACAACAGGGGCCACATGACCAGCCAGGGCTGTGATGAAGAAGAGGTCTGCGCATCTACTGGATGCCCTAAGGACCATGACGCCAGGACAGAACCTGCAACCACGAATTTAGGCAGTCCCCGTACAGGTCCTACTGGTCCGCATCCTGGGATTAATGGCCTGTAATTTCTTTGTTTGGCATTCACATGTTTATCACTTTAAAATCACTGGATGCCCTTGCTGGTTTGGCTCAGTGGCTAGAGCATCAACCTGCAGGAGGAAGGGTCCCAGGTTTGATTCCGGCCAAGGGCACATGCCTATGTTTCTGGCTTGATCCCAAGTGAGAGACAGGTAGGAGGCAGCCAATCAGTGATTCGCTCTCACCATTGATGTTTCTATCTCTCCCTTCCTCTCTGAAATCAGTAAAAATACATATTTTTTAATGACCGTGAGTGCCTGTTGTTCATATTGTGGAAACAGGCAGAGCTGCTTGGATTTCTAATGGGGCTTCTCAGCCCGTCCATCTTACGCTGTTCCATTTTCCATCCCATCAACAAGCACACAACCCAGAGAGAGGCCGAGCATAGGAGAAAACGTGGCAGAGGTCGAGCATCACCCAGACTCAAGTCTCCCCTGGCTCTGGCCTTCATTTGGACATAATCACTGATTTCCTTGCAGAGTTCGGGTTACAGGTCATGTCCTCAGAGTCCCTTTCCTGAAATGCCCGTCTCCCCAGCACAGCCCACCTGAGCTGCTCTCCAGCTCCTTACCCTCCCGGAGCTTCCTTCCTAGCTTCGTCCCGTGGGAGGCGGTGGTTCCTACTTGCTCCTTTAGCTTAACAAGCACAGCAGGGAGCTTACTCGCTCCCGGGACCGCCAGGCCAAACCTCCCAGTGCACTGAACCATCGGGTCCCGCACACCTTGCCTCTGAGCAGACAGAGACCTCCCTAGAGGTTGCACAGGCAGGCGGGGGCCCTCCGGGAAGTCTGGTCCCCGAGGCTGGCTCCCCGCTGCAGAGTAACCCAGCCTCCATCAGGGCGGGAAGTGAGTCTTTTCACTCACGTTTCCTACGGCCTGGCCTGTACTAACACAGAGTGGTGACTCAAGCAGTACTGTCTTTGTGGAATAAATGAGTGAGCCATTGAATGAATGAACTCCAGGGTGAAGGTGTGCGTGGGGGAGCATCAGGCATCAGGCTGATCCCGGTGGCAGGTCAACCCTGGATCAGTGGCCTCCCTCCCAGGAAGTTCACCTCAGCACAGAGCCAGGGTCAGGGTGCAGGGAGTCGGTTCAACATAACAGGGCAACCGCTTTGTTCAGAAATGGAGTCATGGCATTGCTGTGTCAGGAGGATCCGGGGAAACATTTGGTTAAAGTGCTGGGGGAGATGCTGTCGGTGAGGGCTGCTGACCCACATGGGGTGGCAGACACCGGCCTCGGAGGAAGTGCAATCTCCATTTCTGATTATCAGAGAGGGTTCCGTGCACAGCTGGGCGGGCGAGAGAAGAGACGCAGCGAGAAGCTTGGGGACAAAATGGACCCGCGCACGTGGAAGTCAGACAGCAGTCGGAGGGAGCAGGTAGGGGGAGATGGAGGGTTTTGCTTTCGTTCTCTCTGCAGACCAGTATCCGCTGCCTGGTGTGCACACGGCGCCTGTGGATGTGAGATGTGCTTTGAAACGCAATCCTGAAAGGAGCAGCTTGCCAGGGCGTCAAGGAAGCTGGCATTTGGGGAATTGTCGTGCTTGGGTGACAGGAGAGCTTCAGGCTCACACCAGTGTCAGGCCTTGAAAACATGTCTTTTGCTAGAAAACGTTTGTGGGCAAGAGTTAGTGGCACAAGAGTTAGCAGGGTCCTGAGAACCAGGGGCATCAGAATGGAGTCCACGTGGGGGACCCAGGCTCCATCTGCTGCCCCCCCCCAGACACCATGGCCAGGTCTGCTGTGTGGCCGCACAGTCAAGTGCTGAGAGGAGTGGGGTGTTAGACGAGAGGGTCTGAGAAGGCCCGAGAGTCAACACTCCAAGGAAGGGGGGACCAATGTAGCAACATGGCAGTGGAGGGTATGAGACCAGCGTGGTCAGCACGGCCCCAATGCCATGTGGAGAGGCGCCCGTCCGAGCACTCTCTAGAGACACGCCGAGGGGCAGGTGGCTACTGGCAGAGCTGCTGGAAGCTCGTGTAGAACAGCAGCCGAAGCAAAGCGGTTGCTCTAAGGCCACCGTTTCACCTTGGGGTGCTTACGAAGCTGAACTCACAGCTTACCTAATAGCGTGAATATCTTTCCACTGTCACCTACTCTTTGAGCCAAAAGCTGACTTGTGAAAAGTCTTCCCAACGTTAACACTCATCACAGCAAGGGTTCATCAAACCTCACCACACCTCTCTGTATTCTGCAAAAACCTGTGTGTGGGCCTCCAGCTCCCTGCAGGACCAGGCAAGCATCAGACTCTCACTGGACTCAACCCTGCTCTCACTTCCCTCAGATCTGCCCGCCCTGTCCCCTGCGAGGAGCGCCCGGTCCCTGCCTTCACCTCTGGGAGCTGCACAGGCTTTGCTTCGGCTGCTGTTCTACACAAGCTTCCAGCAGCTCTGCCAGTGGCCACCTGCCCTCGGCATGTTTCCAGAGTGTGCAAGGGACGGGTGCCAATCCACGTGGCCTTGGGGCCGTGCTGACCGAGCTGGTTTCATACCCTCCATTGCCATGTTGCTCCACTGTTCCCTTCCTTTGGGTGTTGACTCACGGGCGTTCTCAGACCCTCTCGTCTAACACCCCACTCCTCTCAGCGCTCGGCCCTGCGGCCACACAGCAGACCTGATCCCTCTGCCTCTCCCAGGTATGCGTCTGTCATCTTCCTTAGCTGCTGAGATCTGACGGCTGTCTCTCCCCAGCGGAGCTGTTGGTCTAAGAGGAAACACATCCTGTGGCCGTGTGGCCTCCCAGAGGCGGGCACGTGGCGCCCCCGTGTCTGTCTCCTTTGCCATGTTACCGATCACAAAGGAGATACCCAGCATGTGTTTGTTGAGTGAGGGGTCAATGACGATCTTTCTGTGCTGAAGAATGTGTTAAATAATTCAGATGACTTCTCTCTGAAATCTGAAGACTCCAAATAAACAGTCCCCCTGGAGTGGAATCCCCCAGTCATCCCTATCTCCCAGAGTACTTTCAATCACCCCAAACCTCAGATGGCTTTGCATGACCGTTTGGGGGTAATAAATAAGAACAACTAATATTTATTTATTATTTTACATTTTTCAAAGTACTTTTTATACATGGCCATTTCTGGTCCACAGTATAATCCTGTGAGGTAGATATGCATTTATTCTATTTGTAGGTGAGAACATTGAGGCTTGGAGAGTATAAGATACTTGCCTTTGCTATGTTATCTGGCCAGTAAGTGAACGAGTAATCCTAGAATATAGATTTCTTTATTCCAAAGCCTATATATTTTCATTATATTATCCTAAGGCTCTCAGTTTAAAATAAAATCATGTTTAGAATAGAATAGAATAGAATAGAATAGAATAGAATAGAATAGAGTAGAATAGAATAGAATTACTAAGGTCTCATAAAATTAATGGAAGATAGAAGGGCTGAACATCCATGAAAAGTTTACATATTAATTCCACATATTTTACTGGGCATCAAGTGGTCTAGCTCTGTTTCCCTAGCCCATTTTCTACTTAGAAAACTCCAGAAAAAGAGAACAAATTCAAAAATATATGTGTCGCGGAGGACTGAGAAGGTGGGGCAGTTCTGTACCGTGCTGCCTTCCACTGGTTAAGACCTCCAAGAGCAAAGGCCTACCGAGGTGAGGATGCCCCTACTGTCACCTGTAGAGTGGCAGAACTGAGCTGGCCAATATTTGTGGTGGTGGTGCTGCTTGTCCTGGCTCAGGGGAAGCGTTCCACTAAGTCTGAAAGACTAAGACATCGCGGGGACTCTCCGCCACCGACCTCGGCCTGCTCTGCCAGGCCTTCGCACGCCCTGTGCTGGTGCTATGCCTTCCATTGGCAGACCTGGAGAATCCTCTCTCCGCTGCCACATGGCCAGGCCAAAGCATCAGACACTACCACCACGTGGATTTTAAAACTACAGGGGAAACTGAGCCACAGGAGCTACCATCGCTGCCGCACCCACCTCTGCCCCCAAGAATGGGAATCCACCGAAATCAGAACTCACTACACACTGGGCTCATAGAGAGTGTGGCTTCAGAAATTAGCCTCTGCACCCAAAGAAGCTCCACATCCGCAACAAAGAGGACACCATTGAGGGCGGACTCTCCCCATGCAGCCATCACAGCCCGCCTACAATCTTCCCAGCACACCCACCATGCTGGGAGGGAAATGGAGCGCGCTGGTGAGGAAATGGCACGGTGCCTTCCATTACCCACCCAGGCGAGCCCATCCTCCGATACCACATGGCCAAGCCGAAGCTCTCACCACCACCACCATGTGAACTTTAAAACTACAGTGGTAATTGAACCACAGGAGAGACCATCAATAGTGCACCTGGCACCGCCACCCGCCACTGCTGCCGAGAATAAAGGAAATCCACCAAGAACAGAGCTCACCACGCCTTGGGCTCAGGGAGTGGGCAACCTCAGAACTTAGCCTCCATGTCTGCAGCTGCTCCGCTCCCACACCGAACGAGACACCTTTGAAGGTGGTCCCCCCGCCTGCAACCATCTCAGCCCAACTGCAGCTGTCCCAGCCTACCCCCCATGCTAGCAAGGAGCTAGCGCGGCGCCTCCAAAATTTGACCCCAACACCCTAGAGGGGCCAAGTGCCCCGGGTGAGCCGAGTGTCGCAGGGGGCCGAGTGCCCCGGGTGAGCCGAGTGTCCCAGGGGGCCGAGTGCCCCGGGTGAGCCGAGTGTCCCAGGGGGCTGAGTGCCCCGGGTAAGCCGTACCCCCCAAAGGGGAAGGGTGTCCCGGGTGAGCCGAGTGTCCCAGGGGGCCGAGTGCCCCGGGTGAGCCGAGTGTCCCAGGGGGCCGAGTGCCCCGGGTGAGCCGAGTGTCCCATGGGGCCGAGTGCCCCGGGTGAGCCGAGTGTCCCAGGGGGCCGAGAGCCCCGGGTGAGCCCAGTGTCCCAGGGTGCAGTGTGCTCCGGGCGAGCCGTGTGTCTCAGGGGAAGCAGTGGGACCCAGGGGAAGGGGCGGTGAAAACCAGAGGAGGAGCGGACTCTATTCATTTGGTCCTGAGATAGTCACCATAAAACAAGCAGATTGCCAAATGACAGCGGGGAGGGGAAGGAGACCTGGGGGGAGATAGGAGAACAACCGAGGGACTGGTATGCATGAACATAAGTACAACCAATGAACACAGAACTCTGGGGAGGGAGGGCATAAATGGGAGAGGAGGGGGGGCAATGGTAAACTATGTACACAGAAAATACCTTAATAAAATAAAATTTAAATTAAAAAAATAAAAATAAAAATAAATAAAAATAAAAATGTCTATTCTCAGAATAAATATTTGACACCACTGAATTTACTCAAAATGTAATTACATACATGCCTACATATGTGCAATTCTAAAAAATGATTTTAGCAACACTAACATCAACATAGAATCTTCCAATGTGATTAATCTGAAAATGACTTTTTAATGTAAGGTTTTGGGTATATAGTGATGACTAATTTAATAAATATTTTGGAGATTCTTTAAATAAAATTAAATATTCTTTAAATAAAATATATATATATATATATATATATATATATATATATGTGTGTGTGTGTGTGTGTGTGTGTGTGTGTGTGTCCTATCTTCTGGTTTAGAGTAAAGAGTGAGTTAATACACGTGGTGCTGCTCTCTAGTTCAGCAATGCATGGGCTTCCGTGGTGTCCGCATGAACCTGAAAGGAAACTGCCTCTCTCTCCCCTGGCCCAGACCTAGCCCACCCCCTGCAAGTAAAAAGGGTTATTTGTTCTGCCCTCCCTTCTCCTTTTATGTCCCCTAAATGAGAAAGAAAAAGAGCACTTGTACTTACATCACATACTACTTGCTGTGCCCACTAATTTGCACAATGGGCCATGTTTCAGGCTACATAAATAAGTTTAGAGCCAAAATAAAGCCCCCCAGTTGGCATCAAACTAGCAGCTGATGGATATTCCACTGGAACCCTGGGCCCCTGTGCTCCACAGAGCGGGGCCGGGTCTCCGCGTCTGTCATCTATGGTGAGAATGGCGTATCCACCCGGCCCTCGTGGCTCCGTGCTCAGTCCTCTGCCCTCTCACTCCATGATGGGTCGCCCCAGGGATTTGGGAGGCCCGGGCTGGAGAGGGCCGGAGAGCCAGGTTAATTCCGAGTCAGCCTGGGATGGGCGTGCTAAGGAAACACACTGAGTGGGGCCCTCTCGTCTCCATTCTGTCCTGAAAGAGGCCACGTGACTAAGTGAGATTATAGACTAATCTGCCTGGTGCTCATCGTCTTCCCTTATATTTGCTAATAAAATCCTCTGAAGGCTGTGTGTGTGCTCACAAGTTGGTTGTAATAAACATTGACCATGAATAGGAAAGCATCCCTGACCATGACATAGCTCGGAACCTCGTAGCATGAGCTGTGAGGAAAAGAAAAGACCAGGATGTATCTGCTTCAGACTCAGCAGAAGATGCTTGTCAGAGAGCGAGCAGAGATGGAGCATATTTAATATGCAGGCCCTCGGGAAGAGCTGAGGCTGGAGGGTGCGAGCTGGTCTCTGAGCACCCAGACCCGGGCCCCAGAACATGCTGTGCCCGGAGCTGGATGAGTAAGTGCAAGCAGCAGCTAATGCTTCTGCACTCTCACCGCTTCCCAGCAAGCATATGAGGAGAGATGGAAGTCTCCAGAGGCTTCTGGGCCCGGGAGAACCTATGAAACCCTGTCGTGATCACATTCCCATCTGTCTTAGCCAAATCCCAGTACTTCCATCTTTACAAACTACCCACATTGACTTTCCTTACAGAGGCAGATACATGGGACCGTTTTAGTGTCAAAATATACGACAACCGTGCCTGGGACCATACGAAGTCAGGTGCCATGCTGGGCTCTGGGCGCAGAACAGGGTGAGTGTCATCATTTCATCACCCCCTTATCAGTGCGGGTTAGTCTATCTGTCTATGAGACAGCACTCCTGAGCTGTCCTGTGGGGGGCCGGCCGGGCTGTGGCCTCCCCCGTGCTGGGGTCACTACCGCTTGAAATCACAGATGCCGTCTCAGCCGGTACAAAGCGGGACGTTCATGTTTCTGATGACTGCGCGAAAGCACGTTATGTGTTTGAAATAGTGTGCGCATAAACATGCTAACTGTACTTCGGAACACGAGGATCTCAGGCACTAGCTTTCTAAAACATGGCCATTTGTTGTTCCTAAGACCCTTAGGTGCCCTCCATCATGGCTGGTGAGGATGGACGGACCTCCATGTCCTTGGCAGCTCTGGGCAGGGGGGCTGTGACACCCATTGGGTCCTGGTCCTTCTCTCTGCCCCAGGTCTCCGCCCACCTCAGGAGGCCCCCCGGCTGCAAGCGCAGGGCGAGGGCCAACCCGAGGCCACAAGGCCACGGCGAGGCTTTGACCTCTATCCCCACCCTCGTCCTGCTTTGGTATGACCTGACAAGGAGAAGCATCTGCTAAGTTAACTAAGAATGACGATGCTTTTCAATAGGAACAAGCAGAGGCTGCCCAGAAGGAAACCTGGGAGGGGCTTTTCACCAGAAACCAGAGAGAGACGCCTGTGCCAGGTGCAGGTCCCCCCAACAGGAAGGAGACTCTCCGGGCTGGACGGGAAACGTCTGGCAGGAATCGCCAGGACACACTGCCTTCTCCCAGGGCATGTGTGTGTATATATGCGTGTACATGTGCAGGATTGTGCATGCATGCGTGTCTGTGTGTACATGTGCACACACACCAGTCACCCTGCTCCCACTCTGGGCTGAAATCCGAGATTCAGGGGAAGTCGCTCTAGGAAGACCCAGCCTAGGCCAAGGTCAGGTGGAGAAGGCAGCTGGGCCCTGAGAAGGCAGACAACATCAGCAGCTGCTCTGGGGGAAGGACGCCGCCCGCTCGCCAGCTTGGACTGTGCCAGCCCGGAGGAAGAGCACGGGCTACTCCGCAGGTGGACCTCTAGCAGGAATGTCATGGAAACAGGCTGACACCCAGACAGCAGACGGACCAGGCGCCTGGGAGCCAGGTGGGAACCAAGTCCTCTCCCAGCCAGAAAACATGTCGGCCAGCCCATCCTGAGGTCAGGACAGAGAGACAGGCAGGGGAGGGGGAGGAGCTGACTTTGACTAAATATTTACCCCAAGGGCCTAACGTTAGAATCCAGAGGGCTGTGATGCCTGGAGACAGTAAGAATGGTCTTCCTGCCTCCCCCTCTGTGGGACACTGAATTCACTTCCTAAACATATGAAGCGCCGCATCTATGATGTGTAGTGTATGCCCTTCACTGAAGGCAGCTTTCTCATCTCACTGAGCCCAAGTTCAAGGTGACTGGTGCCGAAACCGGTTTGGCTCAGTGGATAGAGCATCAGCCTACGGACTGAACAGTCCAGGATTCGATTTTGGTCAAAGGCATGTTCCTTGGTTGCAGGCACATCCCCAGTAGGGAGCATGCAAGAGGCAACTGATCAATGACTCTCTCTCATCGATGTTTCTGTCTATCTTTCTCTCTTCCTCCCTGTAAAAAATCAACAAAATATATATATTTTTAAAAAGAGTGACTGGTATGATGAGGAATGTCAAGGCCTCGCTGTGCACGCATTCATTATCATATTCTCCAAGTGTACACTTCACAGGACAGGAGTTCCAGCCAATATTGTTCATGGGTGCCTCTCCACTGTCAGAGCAGCAGTGGATACTCATTTTTTTAATAAATAAATGAAATGTAAAATTGATTGTTCTTTAGATATAAAAAGTCCTTAAGGGATTGAAGGATCTCTAATTTTCAATATTTTTCTGCCCGTACCCTTGGTTGATTTCTGATTTTAATATATATATAATCAGTTTATTAAAAAACAAAAACAAATTAGGAAGTTCTATGGACTGAAGTATGCTCTCTCTCCCTCCTACCCTGCCCTGCCCCCCCCCCCTTCCTGCCTAATCCCCAAATTGGTATGTTGAAGCTTTAACCACCACGTGGTTGTATTGGAGATAAGGCCTTTATGGCCATGAGGGTGGGAACAGACCCAATAGGACCAGTGCCCTCGGGAGAGGACAGGCCCCGGAGCTCCAACTCTGCCATGTGAGGACGCAGCAGGAAGGTGGCCGTCTCCAAGCTGGGAAGAGAGCCCTCCCAGAACGCAACCACACTGTCACCCAGATCCCGGACTTCCAGCCGCCAAAGCTGTGAGAAAATCTACTTCTGTCCGTGAAACATTTTGTAACAGCAGCCAAAGCCCACTGAGCGAGGCTGTGGTTGGGTTCCATTACTAACACCATCCCTATGACCTCTCCAAGAAGAAACATTCACCAGCTCACTTCCTTGATACTTCTGATCCTTCTTCACGCAAATGGATCAGTTCAGGTATCCCACCCTCCCTAACCTGCGCTCACCTCGGCTCCATCCCATGGACAGCCCTGAGCTGACACCAAGGAAGGCTCCCAAGCACAGCTGGGAGCTGACGTCCTTGACATTAACATGTTGGAACTCAAACAGACATCGATCGCCCAACACGTGGAATGCTATCAGTAAATAAGGCTAATTTTCAAAGGAATAAAATGTCTAATGAAACAAGACCCAATCTGGCCTCTCCTTCGCTTGATGAACATGAAAGGTTTCCCTCTCATGACAGGGAAACCATGTTCTCTCCGCACTCCCATGGAGGTCTCCTTGAGCCCGTTCTTTTCATGTGCTACAGATAAATTCAAGGCAGTTGTCCGGGCCGGAGTCCAAGTCCAGAACAACGAGACTTCCGCTTTTGATTTTTGTATCCCTAGGTTGTTTTTGGAAAGGGACCATTTGAGAAGCATGTCGGTAATCCCTGCTCTGCAGAGGTGCGACGGATCAGCACCCACCATTGCAACGCGCTTGGAAGTGGAGGCCCGGATCCCATGGAAGGTGCTTGGCCCAGTGCCAACCCAAGCTCCTTCCTCTGGAAAAGGCAGACACCAGCACAAGAACCAGGCTTCTCCGTGTTTGTTTGGGGAATGGCGTAGTCACTGGGCCCGAAGGAAAATATTTTTTCAGGGTGGGGAAAATGTTAGAATTGGGGAATGTTGATATTAATGTATACAACTGAAATGTTTTAAAATACAGGTTGTGAAAAAAAATACAGGTTGTGCTTTGGTAACAATTCTCAAAATCTCACTTGCTTAGTGAAAGGGTTAATTCTTATTGTTGGAACTTAAGATGAACTGCATATTAACCCACACCTTTACACCATGACCCAGGCCGAGGAGGCACCTCTGTCTACATATGTCTGATTCTCATGGCACGGAGAGAAGAGACAGTGAGACCACACATTGGCTCCTAGGGTTCATGCTCAGAAGTGACACATATTACTTCTGTTTGTTTTCATTGGCCCAAGCAAGTCACATGGCCACGTCTGAGGTCAGTGGGTCGAAAAAATATAATCCTCCTTCTGGATGCAGCTTCAGTTATCTGGGGTACAATAGTGCAGCTTACCACAAAGCATCCTACATGGTTAGACACTAAAGTATAATATAGTCATTCTATATAATAAAAGCCTAATATGCTAAGTGTCCAGTCATCCAGTTGTCTGTTCAACCAATCAAAGCATACTATGCTAATGATATGCTAAGGCCACTCAACTGCTTGCTATGACCAGGGGGCAGACAGTAGACCAGTAGGTTATTTTACTGCTGGGGTCTGGCATATAGGGACTGAGCAAGATGGGCTGGCCATGCCCTGGAGCCCTCTTTCAGTCCCTCCCTGATTGTCCAACCTCCTGCATCTCTCCCCGGCCCCCAACCATGCACCAGTGGTGTCCCTTGACCTGGCCTGATCCCTCTTGCAGTCCAGGACTTCCTAAACTGTGGACTACTCAGAGACCTTAGAGAACCAGTTTTGGTCCAATCCCACAGGCTAGGCCGGGGGACCCCACTGGTGCGCCAGGCCTCTAATTAACAAATAGTTATGCAAATAGTAATAATGTGCATATCTATTCTATTTGTGTTAACGGCCAGGATTATTGGGAAGCATTTTACCTGTGTGACTTCATCTGCATTTGAGACGATGGGACGTGACCCTCCCATGTGAAGACAAACGTATGAGACCTGTGAGCTTGACCTGCTCTGCATTACACAGAGAATTAGTGATGGGTAGAGTCGGCTCAAAACCAGATGCACATGAACTATGATTTGTTGGTTTATAAAGTTACTTGACCCTGTACTTGATGTTAAAACTGCTGTTTTTTTTATAGTTTTTCTCATAAATTAATCTATCTCAAGTGGCAGAAGCCCCTGAATAAACCACCGATCAAGGGCCCACGGGAGTGCGCACTGAGAGCCAGGCGAGCGGAGGCAGCGGAGCAGGGAGCCTGGAAGTGTGATGTGGGACAGAGGCCGTCCCCGACTGCAGAGGCCCAGGGCATGCAAGTCCAGCTTCTAACGCTGAGAATGATTCCTGGCCTGTGAGGTCTGAGCCTTTCCAACTGAGCAGAGCTAACCTTGCTATTGCTAACATGACCGATCTGCTCATTGGACTTCGGGGATGAATGGATGAGAAAGCTGAGAAGGGCCAACCTGACCAGTTTCTGAATTCATAAACTAATTTGATTCTATCTATCAGGAGCCGGTTGACAGCTACAAAAACACCTAAATTATCTGCTGGTTGGGAGAATCCCTAAGAGGCACATATCCGTGTCCACCCGTGTCCTCAAGGGTGGCTGGGCAGTGCCCTATGTAGGCGCAGAGAGCTAACCCTCAGGCTGAACTCACAGAGCCAAGCATCTGCTCTGAGAAATGGCTCAGTGGTCCTGAGATACTCCCACCCACAATCCCATAGGGGACTGCTGGTTTTGTTGGGTTGTGTTGGATTTTTCTGGGAATAGTTTAAGCCACCAGTACCCAGCTCTGGCACAGTACCCTCTGCTTGGGCGCTAGGCTTGATTTGAAGGTGGGCATCTAATCAAAGATCTTCCCTCCTGCACTCCTCAGAAGAGATGCTTATTCTGACACATGCGTGGGGACCATTTACAGCATTGTCTTCTGGCTACATAGAGATAGGAAGTCATTTTAACAAGGAGAACATGATGCCAAAACAAAGGCAAAGTGTTATGAAAAAGAGGAAGATAATGCCCTGGTGACCTTACTAAAACCTCTGGAACCAGCCCGGGTTCACAGCTAATTTGTAAAAGAAAACATAGAAGGAAATCTCTGTAGTCTTCAGTTAATCAAAGGTTTCTTTGATAAAACACCAAAAGTACAACATATAAAAATTAGTAGCCCAGTGCACAAAATTCATGTCCGGATAGGGTCTCTAGGCCTGGCCTGCAAGCCAGGGCCTTCCTTCGTCCCACACCACCCCTGGTGGTCAGCAGATGTTATAGCAAGCGGTCAAACTCCCAATCAGTTGAACTCCCAAGGGGACAATTTGCCCATTAGCCTTTTATTATATAGGATAATTGATAAGTCGGACCTTATCAAAAGTAAGAATTTCTGCTATTCAAAGGATAGTATTAAAGGAATAAAAAACAAGCATGGACAGGGAGAAAATATTCACAAACCACGTGTATAATAAGGGATTTATATCCAGAATTTACTTTAAAAGCCATTAAAACTTAACAAGAAAATAATAACCTAACCAAAAAAAATGGATCAAAATATTAAAATAAAAAATTAGAACACTTGATTGAAAAAGAGATCAGGTGGCACGTAAGCACATAAAAAGAGGCTAAGCATCACTAGGCGCCATGGAAACCACGGGGGGCACTACTGCTCATGTATGACAAAACCTAACATGCAAAAAGATGGCATGCCCAGCGTGGCTGGGACATGGGGTGCTCATAGCACTGGCAGGGCGGAACATGATGCATCCTCTTGGCAAACGTTTGACAGACTCTTAAAAATTAAACATACTCCTCCAAACCATCCCACCCTACGTACTCAGTGAAAGCACATGTCCACGAGTGTTCAGGGTACGTTTATTTGTACAAGTCTGAAGCCGGAAGCACCTGTTTATCCACCCACAGGTGACAAGATGATGAAATGGTGGCCGCTCCATACAATGGGTGCCACTTAGTAACAACAAATGTGGCCTATCCAAACAGAAAACCTGGAGGAATCCCGAATAACTGTGCCGAGTGAAAGATGCCAGACAAGGGGCACGCACATGTGATTCCACTTACAGAAATGTCTAGACCAGCGATTTTCAACCCGTGGGCTGCCGGAATTTCTAAAACACGCAACACCTGACTTTGTAGTGGGGGACTCGGGCCTCTCTTCCCTTAGATCGTCAGCTACAAACATGACAACAGCCAACACAGCAACAGCCATCCGGTGTGACTGAATCAAAATTTTACCTTTTATTGTCAGCCTGATTTTAAAATAATATGTTCTTGGTGTGCTTTAGAATTTGAGTAAATGGTCTATGTGCCAGGAGCTGGGAAAGGTGGAAAATCGCTGATCTACACAATGCACCTCCGCGGAGGCCACAGGCGGGTTAGTGGCCGCTGGGGAGGCTGGGAAGGTGGGGATTGCCAAGGGCATGCGAGACCGTCTGGAGTGGGAGAGATGACCACTGTCTTGGTTTTGATGGCGTTTTTCTTACATCCGTCAGTGACCACAGTTACTTCCTAGTGAGACGTGGTGCCTGGCAGGGACGAGGCACAGCTTCCTAACCTCGAGCTCCGACCGGGGCCACCGCCGTCACGCCACACAACAAACACTCGCTGCTATCACAGCCACCAGGCACCCACACATGTGGTCCAATCAGGTTCAAGTCTCCAAATCCAAAATGTCCTTTTTTCTGAATGCAGCTTCAAAGGTTGTCTAAGGCTAGATGAATTCAAAGTCACAAACATAGAATTCTTGCTTTGATCAGGCAGGGCGTGACCCCAGGAAGGATTTTGGGGATCCTTCTGATTCTCGAAGGGGCCATATGAGCCGCTAGTCTCTGCAGGTCATGTTTCGCTTCCATCTTTGCCATCAATGAGAAGCGGCACAGGGCCGCTGTTGAACTGGCCAATGACTCTTCAGACAGAGGCGACGGAGCCTGTCCTGGCTCTCTCTCTGGGTGCGAAATACCTTTGAAAACCGCAAACAGAAGACATACAGACAAAGAAGTATCCTTTTTAATGGGACACCTGCTCCTGTCTTTAAAATAATTACCTCTGCTTCCGCTGTTGTTTTAATTAATAAACAATTTCAGGTTATTTTCCCCTCAATTTTATAATACAATCAAGAAATCTTGTTTAGCTGAAACCAGTGTGGCTCAGTGGATAGAGTGTCAGCCTGGGAACTGAAAGGTCCCATTTTCAATTCCGGTCAAGGGCATGTACCTTGAGGGCGCATCCCCAGTGGGGAGCATGCAGGAGGCAGCTGATCGATGTTTCTAACTCTCTACCCCTCTCTCTTCCTCTCTGTAAAAAAATCAATAAAATATATATTTTTTAAAAATAAAGAAATCTTGTTTAATTATTTTGACTTATTGTCAACCAGCCCCATTTGTTTGTTTTTTATTTCTATTGACCTTATTGAGGTGGCATTGGTCACTGAAAGGATGTAGGTTTCAGGCGTACAATTCTATGATACGTCATTGTGTCCGCCACCCCATGTCAAGTCTCCTTCCATCACTATCACCCGGCCTTTACCTTCTCCTACCTCACCCAGCCCCTTCCCGGTGGCAATCCCCACGCCGCTGTCTTCGTCTCTGAGCTTATTTTTCTTGTTTAATCCCTTCCCTTTTTCCACCCAGGCCCCAGCCCCTCCCCTCTGACAGCTGCCAGTCTGTTCTCTGTCGCTAAGAGTCTGTTTCTATTTTGTTGTTAGTTTATTTTGTTCATTAGATTCCACATGTGAGTGAAGTCAGATGGCACTTGTTTTTTCTCTGACTTCAGCCAGCCCCGCTCAAAACTGGAATGTGGGCTTGGCGAGGCGTGGAGATCCATGAGAAGACACCGGTGTGTTTCTTGAGTTTGTAGACAGAAAGCTCGTTAGTGGGCTTTTGCCTAGACTTGCCTGGCCTTCAGGAGAGTTCAAATCCAGTTAAATCCTTGTTTCATCGGAACAGCTGCTGTCCTCGTTGGCACATTTTCCCCTCGGCAAGGCGGGAATCTGCATTTGCACAACGACTGGACCCCATCCCAAGAAGCTGGAGTGGGCTCCGGCCAAACGCAGGCGAAATTGGCTGAGCGGGAATGCTCTTCAGCTGGCTGCGCCCTGCTTCCGCTGCGAAGCACAAGCCCTAGAAACGACGGAAAGAAACAAAAGTTGTTCTTCAGCTTTCTGCTCTTCCTATTACAGAGCCGTAGTTTGAAGCTTTGAAAACATCTGCAGAGAGAAAAGGGGTCGACCGTGATCCAGCGGTGACCTCACTACTGCCTGACCGAGCACAGTGTGGGCAGGGACAGCGCTAACCCATTGATCATCCAGCCCACCTGCTACGAGGTGAGCACAGAAGGAGGAAGGCTTCCCCACCCTGATTTCAAGGAAATGCAACTCCGCAGTCCCTGGCTGGTGCCCGAGTTTTGGAATCCGCCTGCTCAGAATTAAAGTTCATAACGTGACTGAAGCCCACAGAAACCTAGACACCTCAGGCTATCTATCCGGGGAAGATGGAGAAGGCCCTCTGAACGTCACCCCCTCCCAACTGGCTGGTTCTGTTCCTGACTCACTGCATCGCAAGGAGAGACGATAATAAAAGATTGTGCTAGCTTCTTCATTTGTGATGCTTCCCCTAAAGCGGCAGCAGCTCTTACGGGATGGAACCACCAGGCTCAGACTGGCCGTCCCCGGAAGGTCAGCGGGAGGGGGTCCCACCAACAGCAGACAAACACTTCCAGGTGGACAAGTCTGGGCTCGGCTCCTGCCACCCTCAGATCCACAGCCCTCCTGGGACCTGTTGTTCCGCGAAGCCGCAAAGCATGAGAAATTCTACCCCAGAGAATTCTGTTTGTTAGAATTTATTCACACCCAGGGATCTCGGGAGATACCAACACGGCAATGTTGAAAATCACCTCTTAATGGTGAATCCTTGGGGGTAAAATTAGACAATTATTCTTGAAAGCAGGAAGAGGATCCTATAATAAAAATCAGACTCCCCCATGCAGTTACATTTCTGCTCGTTAATTATAGGTAGAAAGAATTACCACTTTGCCAGCAGTAAGAAGTAATCATTCCTCCCCGGAGAAGTGCTGCGTTTTTGCAAAACGAACAGAACTGTTCTGTCGGCCTTGGAGCGTGACTCTCTGAGACCTTTCCCTGGACCTCCACACCGCCCATCAAGCGGCCTAACTCCTTCAACCTCTTACTGCTGCCCTCACTCCAACACAGTCCCCCCTTCCCTTGCCTGTCTCCCTCCCCTCCCCCCCCCCCACACACACACTGCTACCCCAGCTACATAAAACAGTCTCTCAAAGATTTGGTCTTAAAGATCTTTGAGTCCAAACATTGTAATCCCTTGCCTTGGGCATAATGGAAACATATTTTTGGTTTGCAATCTGGCCCTAGCTGGTGTGGTTCAGTGAATAGAGCATCAGCCTATGCCCTGAAGGGTCCAGAGTTCGATTCCGGTCAAGGGCACATGCCCTGGTTGCAGGCCTGATCCCCAGTAGGGGGCGTGCAAGAGACAGCCAATTAATGATTCTCTCTCATCACTGATGAGAGAGAATCTCTCATCTCATCTCATCTCTCTATCTCTCTCACTCTCCCTTCCTCTCTGACATCAATAAAAATATATTAAAATAATAGAAATAAAGCTATTGAAAAATGTCCAAGACAAAAGCATTCTCCTTATAGCCCCTGGTGACACACTGCATGCTTGATAGATGTTTATTGAGAATTGCCTGCATAATGATGCTTTTTAACACTCCCATGCTTTAAGATGCGTAGCATCATGCTAGGGAAATATTATAAATACCTTCCCGAAATTAACTCTGGACTCCAAAGGGTAACATATGATCAAAAATTTCTTTGTATCCCCAAGACCCATAAATGGCATATAAAAGTGTCTTCAAATTGAGCACAGGAGGTAAGAAAAAAACAAAAAGAGACAGAGAAAACATGCCTGCATAGTCGTGACAACACTTTGCTGCTACATGGCTTTGTCCAGTAAGGTTACTAATTCTGGCTGGACCACACACAGCCTGAAATTGTGCAAACGATTTGACCTTGCCTCAACTCTTAACATCCCCAGGAAACTGGAAGAATGAAGCAGAGGCTCTCCGGAGGAGGCCACACCTATCTTTGACCTTGATGGGCCCACGAATAATTTTTTGGGGACAATGACTATCCGGTAGCCAGATGGCAGCGCTCACAGAGAAGTAAGACAAGATGGAAGACACCGAGGGAAAACAGGCAGAAGCAGGTCCGCAGATACACTGGGTACAAGGACTATCAGCACACCAAGCAAACAAATGTGCTGGTCACGGTTAGAGAAAAGAACGACAAAGGAAAATACCCGTGGAAAACAGGAAACTGTAAAAATATTTGAGAAGCAACTAAATAAATCACAACTAAAATTTAACACTCATTAGCCACCTTTGCACACATGTGCCCAAGACGGAATTAGTGACCGGCAGATAGATCCGAAGTCACACATGCAGGCCAGGCTCAGGTGGCTGCACTGGCAGGCCTCGCAGACATTCAGAATTCGGAAACTGGAAGCATGACTTGGGTCCCAGGTGACCGCTTCCAGGAGAGAGAAGAGGCGGGAACCCTGCCCGCCTCAGTTCCGGAGGCTCAGAGCTAGAAGGGACAAAAGGAATGGAGGCAGGGCAATCCCATTCACGAATGCAGATCCCCCGTTCTAGATCATCACCAGCCAACTGAATCTCGCTATACACAAAACAGGTAAAACCACGATGACATTTATCCCAGAACCACAAGGTAAGTTAACATTGTAAACCTATGAATGTACAGAAAATAGGTATAAAAAAGGAGCTTAGTAAAAAACAAACAACACACGTTTTAGCAAACCAGAAATAAAAGAAAACTTTCTAAACATATAAGTTGTCTGAAACGGAACTAGAGAGTAAGGTGTCTGATGATCCGCTGAAAGCTATCAACATTCTGATTGGACACTGCACTGGGTCTTCTCCCCAGGGTGCAGGGAGGGCAGGATGTAGGGCCTGGCGTCCAGAGCACGGAGAACAGACTGTCCCACAGTTAGTGCTTCCACAGCGGGGCCTGTGTAGGCACAGCGACGCCCTGCGGAGCACCCACACCAAACCCTTCTTAGGCAGATGAAGGATTTTAAAATGTTAGAAGAATCTATAGGAGGATATTGTTGTAACTATGAAGTAAACTTCTTAAGCAGGGCACAAAATGAAAGTTAGGCATTAGAAATATTGATACATTAGATTCCATTCATTTCAAGAGTTTCTTATTGTAAAGAACTTATGGAAACTTAGGTTTCAATAAAGGCAGTAGAAAGGCAAGCCATGACTGGGAGAGAATATTAATAAAACATATTTCTTACAAAGGATTACTATCCAGAAGATGTCATGTATATTACAGAATATGGAAATAAAAAGCAGCAAAATAGGGCAGAAGGCAAATCTAAACCCAAGGTGAACAATAAACTTGTGAAAAATGCTAACTTCACTGGTAATGAAGGAAATCCTAATTAAAAGCACCATGGTATATCTTTCTAATCTACATTTTGGCAAGATAAATAAATAAATAAATAAATAAGTGTAACAATTCCAATAGTTGGTGAAAATGTGGAGCAATCACAACTCACACATATCCACCAGCAGTAAACTTGGTCAATAAATTGTTGCATGTTCAGTGAACATAGGGAACTGGCTATGCCAAGTGACGTGGAACATACACAGCACAATTGTGAGTGAAAAGAGCAGGACAGAGGAGCATGGGTAGTGTGAGTCCATTTATAGAGAGGCAGAAGCAGGCGCAAGTCAAGTGCGTGTGGTTCACATGTGGGATGGCACCGGGCAAGCACAACACGCAGCAGAGGGAGGCCCGTGGTGGTGGGAGGCCCGCTGTGGCAGTGGGAGGCCCGTGGCGGTGGGAGGACCGTGGCGGTGGGAGGCCTGTGGCGGTGGGAGGCCCGCTGTGGCAGTGGGAGGCCCGTGGCGGTGGGAGGCCTGTGGCGGTGGGAGGCCCGCTGTGGCAGTGGGAGGCCCGTGGCGGTGGGAGGACCGTGGCGGTGGGAGGCTGAGACTCCATGTCCCATTTTGCTGGAACGGGGACGGCTTTGTGAGGTGAGCCTGGCAGTTTCACGAGGGCTGGGACCTATATGTTCTCGTCCCTGTTTCAGCTCCGGAGCAGCAACATGCCAACACGCTGCACGTGCTCAATAAATGTTGATTGCTTAAACGAGGAATGTGTGGCCTTGGAAAACCGTGAAACTATGCAAATCAAGACATTTTAATTGCCGTTTTCAGCAGTTTGGCTTGTAGAACCATTAGAGAAGGTAATGAACTACAATATTCCCGAAACACTACTGAAAGTTTGATGTTAACCTGGCTCTCTTTGACAAAATTAAATAAAATTTTTATTTTCTAAAATTGTAAAAACCACAATTACATTTAAATTGTCACATAAGCTCACTAGCTGTTTAGGCTCAATGGATAGGGCATCGGCCTGCAGAATGGAAGGTCCCAGTTTTGATTCAGGTCAAGGGCACATGTCTAGGTTGCAGGCTTGATCCCCAGTGGGGGCGTGCAGGAGGCAGCTGATCAATGGTTCCCTCATCATTGATGTTTCTATCTCTCTCTCCCTCTTCCTTCCTCTCTGATTAAAATAATAATAATAAATTAAAAATATAAAAATATAAAATAAATTGTCACACGAGAATGAAACATGAAATCTGACTTCAGCGGAGCATTCTTTGTGCACCCCCCTCCCCCAAAGAAAAGGAATGAAAACCTGAGTTGATCAAAGTCAGCACATTCTTCTATGTACGTTCTGTTGGACTTTTTCGGAACACAGTTCACAAGTTGGTGGTTTGTGCAATGTGGTTAACATGGAAGCAATTGAGAGTGTTTGTGAACTCAAATGCCCCTCCACCAATGTGTCTCCCATTAGGAAAATACATCAGATGCATTAAATGTTCATTATATTTGAAGTGTGGCATCAAGCCATCGTAATCCATTGCACGTTTGCCAGTTTCCTGATTTTTTGGCTCCGTTATCCAGCCGGCCCGCCGTGGTGTTTGTATATTGTTTGTGAGAAATATGTATTTGCCTGGGCACTGCAGCCACACCGCTAATCCACGAGCGGATTGCTCCCGGCTGTGCTCGTGGAACGCGTCCAGCGAGGAGCGAGGTCCCCCATCACAAACAAGACCAGAGGGGACTTCCATCTCCACCAGGCCCCGTGCTCTGTTCGTGGTTTTTCTCTGAACATGTAATTCGAGCCAGATCGCCAACAAGAAGACTTGTTTAGAGGGAAAATCGCAAGTTTTGATGGCCAAGCTTATCGGTTTATTTTACTTTACTTCATTTTATTTAGTTCTTACTTATTTGCATGTCACATCTCTGGAATGATGGCCAAATAAAACTTTGAGTATAAAATTCTATGAAAGAAATATATATATTTTAAATATATCTTATTGATTTTTTACAGAGAGGAAGGGAGAGGGATAGAGAGCTAGAAACATCAATGAGAAACATCAATTAGCTGCCTCCTGCACGCCCCACCAGGATGTGCCTGCAACCAAGGTACATGCCCTTGACCGGAATCGAACCTGAGACCCTCCAGTCCGCAGGTCCACGCTCTATCCACTGAGCCAAATCGGTTTTGACTGAAAGAAATATTTTGAGAGTGCGTGTTTTATTCTGGGGTGGACAGCAAACACCCATTAAAAAGGTCCCCTTGAAGTCACTTCACCAGGTAATTCTGAGCCGAAGTCCTAGATATAGAAGACAAGGTGGTGAGAGATTACAGACTCGTTTTATCTTTCAGAAGACAGGCTGGTCTAAGAAAAAGCTTGTGTCTGCTTGGGCTTTCCTTCTTCACACACACACACACACACACACACACACGGAACAGCTAAAATGTTTGTTTTTTTCCATGTGGAGGGCGCAGTTACTATCCATCAGGATATATGGAGGAGGGGGCTTTGTAAGGTCTATGTAATATTTTTTAAAACTCTATTATGTTTTAGGTCAGGCAAGATTGGAGCACATAAACAAATTTTACAAATCACTAAAGGGTATTGAAAAATGCTTACATATGCAACATAACTTACAGTAGCATCTCTACTTTTCAAATATTCCAATTGCCTCTTAGAAAATATTGCTTTCTTTAAAAAAGTGACCACAGATCAGGCTTTTCTTCGTGAGGCAAAATGAAGTAAATAAATGGATTGTTCATCACACTATATCCAGTATTTTAACCAAAATTACTTAAACTGTAGATTTAATGAATGCTTGGTTTTTGGCCACATACTTTTACAACTATTTCATAAGTCAAACCTACTAATATTAGTGCTTATTTATTAATAATGTCTCCATAGGAGGTCAAATATTCATTCAAATGGCTATTTTCCCACAATAATTGGGTGTTTAAAATCTTCAGGTGCCTGGTTTCAGCCCCGGAGTTTGGGACAGTGGCTGATTTTGTTTTTGGCATGCTATGTCCAAACCCTTCCTTCCTAGCCTAGCATTGATGACTCGTAAACACACCCATGTTTTTCCAATCTCGTAGGCCTGTGAAACTGCGGAAGTGGTCTTCCACAAAAAGCGTCTCTGTCTTCCCCTGCTGCTCACGGAGAAGCAGCTCCCGTCTGCTCTGCCGCCCTGCTGGTCCCGCCGGGGCAGCGTGCGGTGCTCACGCCTGGCTCTGGCTCACCCTCCGAGCTGGGCTTCCGTTACTTCCCCAAGGCTATTACTGCAGCGCGTGCATCTCAATGAAGCACCAGGTGAGTGCGTGCGCGCGGGCGGGCTCAGCACAGAGACGCTGGCACCGAGTCAGTGTCACAGACAAGAAGGATGTGGGTCCCATCACCAACTCAGATGACAGAAAGAGTGACAGGAACCGCCTGCCTCCCCGGACTCAGCCCCAGTGTTTGCAGCACCCCAAGAAGGTGGTCTCCCCGTCTCCCCGCCACCGTGAGGGGAATGAATTCTGCTGTGAAATACAAGCCATGGGAAGGCATCTTTGGACCCTGATGCCACACCAGGAAAAACGGAAGTCACTGATAGTGCCAATGGCATGACTGGGGACAGGCAGGCCCTGCATAACACTGTAAATACTTTAATTTTTAGTAAAATACCTTCAGTTTACCATCAACAGGAAAAGAGAGGAACAAAATCTTAAAACGAACAAGAAACGCCACACACACCATTCTGCACATCCACCAGTGAGCAGGCCCGGACTGCGTTGGGAGATCAATCGTAAGTAGGAGCTTCGGCAAACTGGGTGTAACTCTCCGACGTGGAGATACGCTCACCAACTGTGTAGACTGAAACCGCGGTGACATACGGCGGGCAGCCGTCCCGGCCTCCCCACCCAGACTCGGGCCTCCGAGGCTCATGGGGAGGGCACCGGAGCACAGGACACAGAGGGAGCAGGCAGGACCGCACCCGCAGGCACACAGGCTGCCTGGGACCTGGACACGGTGATGTCAGGGCCGCCTGAGCATCCGCTGTGAGCACATGGGCAGCCATCACCCACAGGGACGGGAACACCGTGGCTGAACCTGGGGGAGGAGGCTCAGGGGTCAGGAAAGTCATGCCAGAGGGTCTGAGTAATGACGCTGCCTCAGAACCATGAAGAGGAGCATTTGCAAGCATAGAAGTGCACGTTCCTTGTCTTTTTAACACACCCCTTTCTGCAGCCTCAGTTTCCCCAGGTGACAGTGCCCAGTGGGTGCCAGGCAATCAGTTCAGAGATTTACAAACCCTGCAGTGACTTCATGCGTGTCACTGACATCTGTTTCTTGTGTAAATCCCATCCGAAGGCCCCACCCAGCACCTCTCTCTGAGTCTTTCTCCCTCCTCCCTGGCCTGTGCCTCTACCTTAGTTAATCCCAGCCATTCCCAAAGCCCCAGAGAGGATGACACAAAGAGAGCAGAGAGAAAGCCAAGTTGGCCCAGAGAAATCACATCCAATATAGAGAACCAATGCATCTGACACCCACAACCAAGGCACAGCAGGTTCAAGATTCAGCTGCAGCAGACAACACTACGTGCTGAATTAGAGCCACATTGTGGAAATCGGGCATCTGTTACTGCAGACAAAACAGGGACATTCCCAGAAAGGATGCACATGTGACAAAATACACCTAATTCATCACAATAGCGTATCTTTGAAATGTTATTTATTCTTAAATATTTATTAAAATATCTTAGAATAAAAACTTTGGGTGGAAAATATTCACAGCCACCATGTGTACATCCAAACAGCCCTTTGGGTTTGGTTATTCATAATAAGGTCAAAGCTCCAAGGTCACACAGCCGGGGACCAGAACCACACTCAGGTGCATTTGTCTGTCTCTACCACCTGCGAGCTCAGGCCCTGGGCTGCGAAGGGTCTCCTCTTCCTCCTGTTAGTCTTCTTCTTGTTGTTTTTTTTGTTGAAGTCTTTTCATACTTTTTAATTAAATGTATTGGGGTGATACCCCTACATACTAAAAGCCTGATATGCAAATTGACTGAACTGAACGGCAGGATGACCAGCAGAACAACTGGTCGCTGTGACATGCACTGACCACCAGGGGGCAGACATTCAATCCAGGAGCTGTCCCAAGCCCACAGGCCCCAGGCCAGCCAAGGTGGGTGCCAGCAGAGGTCTCCCCAAATCACCCCGACAGTTGCCCTGCAGAGGGAGGCGACTGGCAGTGGTAGCAGGGGGAGAGGCTGGAGAGTGGGCACCCAAGGTGGGTGCCAGGGGGCCTCCCCAGATGACCCTAGCCCTGATCATCGGCCAGGCCTAGAGAGCCTATGTGTGCACGAATTTTGTGCACTGGGCCTCTAGTTAGTTAATAAGACCATATTGGTTTCCAGTGTGCATTCCTACTGCACTTCCATCCCTCTCCTGCCTCCGACCACCACACACACCCAACCAGCATCACACACACCGACGGCCGCCCTGGAGAGAAACGCCTTTCCCTGGCTCCTGGGACATCGGCCCCTGAGCCACGCTCTCCCCAGGATCACACGTGTGAGTTTCAATAGGTGACCCGTAACCAGGCAGCACACTCACTCCATCGTCCCTGGCTTTTAGGCGGTTCAAGTGCCTTTGAAAAGAGTGGGAATGAAGTGACTGTTGATGAAGCAGAGGGGCTGACATGGGAATAGGGTCCTCCATTGTTTCAAAGTCACTCGGCACAGACGACTTTTAACATGTAAATGGGCGACACCAATACTGACAGCACAATAGGGCGAACGGCCACAAAGGCAGCCAATGCTTATGGGAGCCGCAAAGGGAAAGAGAGCAGCTGTGGAGAAAGGGAATCAAGGTGCCTGTAGGAACTACCTTCAATTTATGCATCTGAAATTACTGTTAGCGCCTGAAAAAGTTGGGTTTTTTAAAATTTCTTTATTGATTAAGGTATCGCATATTTGTCTTCAACCTCCTATCCAATTCCCCACCCCACCCCCAAATATGCCCCCACTCCCCTATTGTCCTTGGCCACTGGTTAGGCTCATATGTGTGCACACAAGCCCTTTGGTTGATCTCTCCCTTTTATCCCCACCCTCCCTCTGAGGCCCAACAGTCTGACCCATGGCTCCTTATCTCTGGGTCTGTTCTTGTTCATCAGTCTGTGTTTTTCACCATTTCCCCTAGATGAGTGAGATCGTGTCATAAGTTGTTGCTTAAGCCTTTCCCATTTCCAGACAAAATTTCCTGGGGGCGGACGCCAAGCAGTGGGGTAGGAAGGAAAGGATTCACTACCCGTGGTCCAGTTGTCCTGACGGATTAAGGTTTCTAATTCTGTTAATGAAGAGGTAAATGATGGCCCTGACCCTGAGAAAAAGCCCACAATTTATATTTTAAAATGAAACTACTTCTGGAAATAAAGAGGGTGAGGAAGCAGGGAGACAAGACCACTGAGAGCAAAGGAAGATGCGGGACTCTCCACGCAGAGCCATCTGCTGGGGGCAGGCTACCTCCCACGCCACCCGCCGCGGCAGCCCTCCCTTCCCACGCACCCTGCAAACACAATTCCCCTCGCCCCCGCTCAGGCGTGTGCTGTGAGATTAAATGTTGGGGAAAAGGAAGACCTCAGTAACTGGGGTTTCTGCAGCCCCGGGCCCTCTGTGTCCAGATGCCCATGGTCCTGCTGTGCCATTCACTTCTCCCTCCCACTCCTCCCCTCCTGCTTGCCCGGGAGCCAGGCCTTCCCGCTGGCCTCTGCACAGGCTGTCCGCCTGCTCCTGCCTGAAGGGACCCAGGGAGACAGCCTGCCTGCCAGACGGGGCCCAGACCCCAAAAAGGCCTTTAAACCATCAAGACAAGGTAACCTGCACATCCCACACTCTGCGTTCAGCAACTCTGACTCCAGAGCCCAACCTGTCAGCCGCTCCTCCATGCACCATCCCTGAAACAAACCAGCCCTCGCTTTAAAACGGGCCGGTCCCCGGGGCCCATCTCCAGGAGGTCACGGAGGACGGTGGCTGCAGGAACGCCCATGCCTGTAGTCTGCCCTTGCCCTGCCTCTTTTAATAAAATCTGCCCGTTCTCCCACCCCGACTCTTAACCCTGAATGGACGTGAGTGTGGGGTTCTAGCAGGGGAAGAAAGGGGCGTGGGGCGGGGACGGGATGCTCTGAGTCGGGGCGCAGGAGCGGTGCTCACGGCTGGAACATGCAGGGGGGGGGGGAGGGCTTCCCCCATGGCCACTGGAAACCCACCGCTCCTTCTCCTAACAGGGAAGAAAGTGCACTTAAAAATGGGTATAGTTCCCAACACCCAAAGGCACAATCCTGTCCAGCGCAGAAGGGAGCCTCTCCATCCGGGGAGCGTCTGCAAATCCGACTGTAAACAGTGCTTAAGGGGGGATTACTGAGAGCTTCCTCCCCGGATTGCCGGCCGGCCGTCATGTGGAGGCTGTTAGAGTCATTTCTGTTCAGTGTTCGGCTGAGGCCCCAGCTGACCCGAGCAGCGAGAAAAGGAAATACTTGTGTGAATGTGAAGGGAGAAATAAATCTGCAATTATTTTCTATTTCTACCTGCTTTCTTGTATAGAAAAGTCAAGAGTCTTCACAAAATATAACAATTAAAAGTAAGTTTAGTGCCCTGACCAGTGTGGCTCAGTGAAGGTGCCCGTGCATCTCCGTGGAGAATGGAGCGGCTCCAGGCGCAGCGCCCGGCGGGTCTGACGGCGCCCTGACCGCCCGCAGAGGGGCACCCAGCACCCGGAGCCCGGAGCTGCGCCCGCAGCCTCTCAGACCAGAGCTGGGCCTCGCTCCTGAAGTGCCGGAAGGTTCATCTGAGGTTTTCAGAGAGTGTTGCGCCAAGTTTCTTTTGAAAGTGTGTCTACAGACTCCCATCCCTCGGAGCCTCTGTTGAATCCTTGAAAAGCACAGCAGTTACTCAACTGAGAGGTAAATCTCTCCGCACAAACAGCTTGGTTTCCTCTGTGCCTCCAATGGGCCTTCAGCCGCCCTCGGGCCTCCCCCTCAGTGCCGGTGCCGTGTGAAGAGCCGGACCCAAGAGGATGGGGAACACCTGGTCCCCCACGCGGCACCCCCACTCAGACCACCCCGGAACGGAATGTGCAGTCAGAGCTGCGGCAGGGCAGTGCAGACCAGCATGACCTGCGGGTCATTTCTTGGAAGCCGTCTGGTCACAGGAGCTGACGTGGATTGAGTGCTTGCGACGTGTTGGACATGGAAACTGGATTCCAATCGATTGAGCAAGTGCCGGGGCCACCAAGCCAGACTGCCTGGGCTCAGGTCCCCGTTCTCAACTGTCACCCCATGCTGACCGTGACAGCGCGGCAACCTGGGGCGTGGTGGCTAAGAGCCAAGGTCGGGGTAGCTGTGGAGATGGTCCTCGGGGACCATGTCCTGACAAAGCGGCATGTTCATAGTCAAAGGAAACGTTTAAAACTAAAAAAGGCAGGCTGGTAAGCACAGTGAGTGGTGTTTTCAAAGATAATCTGAGATGCCGAAACCGGTGTGGCTCAGTGGATAGAGCGTTGGCCTGTGGACTGAAGGGTCCCAGGTTCGATTCTGGTCAAGGGCATGGACCTTGGTTGTGGGCACATCCCCATTAGGGGGTGTGCAGGAGACAGCTGGTCGATGATTCTCTCATCAACGTTTCTAATTTTCTATCCCTCTCTCTTCCTCTCTGTGGAAAATCAATAAAATATATATTTTTTTAAAAAAAGGTGGGCTGGTAAACACAGTGAGTGGTGTTTTCACAGATGATCTGAGAGAAGCTGTAGGCCACCCAAAGGAGAGGCCGCAGCCACTGGGCCCCCCGGGGCTGGGGGGGGGGGGACCTGGCTGGCACGGACTTGGGGCTCTGCAGGGCAGAGCTGCCTCGATCTCTCTCAGACGGCCAGCTCCCTCTGTGAGGCGCTCGCCTTTTCCTGGGACACTGATCGACTCCCCTGACGCTGAGCCATCCTGCCGGTAGCTGCCGAGCTCCTATTCTGTGATGAGACTCCTTCCTGCTAACCAGGATTCTGTCCCCCTTTTCTGATGCCGTGGGTGGGACAGCGCGGGGCACTGGAGGGGCTGCCCGTCCTGTTTCCTCCCGGGTCTCTCTGCTCCTTCTGGAATTCGTTACGGTCTGACCTCCCTTCACTGTGTGCCCATGTGGCTTCGAGATAAATGCGTTCATTCAGCCTCTCCCCCCTTTCACACGACGCTGCGTGTCGCATTCAGGCTGTCCGTCTGGGCGGGCTGGCACCCTGTCTCCGTGGCGGGCGCTGCATTCACAGGGCCTTTGATGCTGCTCGCTCTCCCCCACTTCGCTGTGCCTCTGTGCGGGGACCCCGCCTTTGTGGGACCTGGACCGCACATTCTTCCCACGTGAGTCAGCAGCGCACTGTCCGCCGGGAACACCCACTGCTCAGGGAGAAGGGGAGCGGGGGGCAGCCAGGACCTGGCCAGGGGCAGGTGGGGGGGCTGCACTGAATACCCCGGTCTGTGGAGCGGACCAGTAGGGGGCTCAGACCCTCCCTCCGGCTTTTTCTTTTCAATTTTTAAATCCTCACCCTCAGGTATTCTTCCATTGACTTTTAGAGAGAGTGGGGGAGAGAGGGAAAGACAGAGGAGTATGCACATCGACTGGTGGCCTCCTGCATGAGGCTGGGATGGGGTACATACCCTTGACTGGAATCGAACCCGGGACCCTTTGGTCTGCAGGTGGACAGACACTCTATCCACTGAGCCACACTGGCCAGAGCTCACTCTGGCTTTTGCTGGGAAAACCTATTTCTGCTAATCCGGGCCCCCTCACTGTGCCTCCTCCAGGGAGGAAGGCGTGGGGTGGGGGGGACCGCTCTGCCTACTGAGCCTCTGACCTCACCAAGCAGCCTCCTCACAGCCGGGGTGGCCGCCACGCCGGGCCTCCAGGGCTGAGGGTGGAGGGGGTCATCCTGGACTCCTGGGCTCACTCTGTACGCCCCACCCACGGAGAGGGCACGCTGAGTTCTCGGCAGGAGTGAAACACGGGTCTGCTGGCTCCGACCCTGCTCAGACGTCGCCCACCGGGTCCCGGGGCCGCTGCCTCCCCCCTGACCCCCCCCCCCCCGGGAGGGGCTCCCCCGGCCGGTCTCTGCCCGCCGTCCCCCAGGAGACCCCACCCCCACCCCGGCCCCCCTCTGCCCGCCGTCCCTCAGGAGACCCCACCCCGGCCCCCCTCTGCCCGCCGTCCCCCAGGAGACCCCACCCCGGCCCCCCTCGGCCCCCAGGAGCCGTGAATGGGCGCCCGCCCCCGGGCGCCGCTGACACGGCACAAACACGCCGCCCACCGCACAGAGGGCTCCATTGAAAACCCCGGAGAAAAGGGACTTGGGGAATGCTGTTTCCCAGCACGCTGTCTGCGGCCACAGAAAGGCGTTTTTATCTTGCAAATGAAGCAAAAGAGTAATAACGGGGAGACATCATTAGGGAGAGCAGCGCTGTGGGAAGGAGCACACAATGCCGTGCCCTCGCGCAGGCCGGGCTTCGGAAATGCGAGGACAACGCTGGGCCCGCAGTGTCAGCAGCCAGGGAAGCCCTGCCAGCCTCGGGGCTCCAGATGGGGGCGCCCCTGGGGGCTCCTCGTTAGCCAGAGAGCGTGAGCGGGATGTGCAGAAATGAGGCGACGCCCCCTCCCCCCCCCCGAGTGCCAGTGTCCGCACATCGGTCCGCGTGCTGCTGTCCCACTGGGTGCAGAAGCAGAGCTCTCGGAGCATCTTACCGTGTGGTTCATACTGAGTAGTTTTCTCCCCCACCGGCTATGAACCGCAGCTCCTCTGTTCAGCAGGGAGTTAAAGACAGAGAGGACTCCATTTCCGAGTTAACGGGTCTGAGGTTAATCACGGAACAGACAGACAGCAGGGGGCAGGGCCAACCAGAGACAGCCAGGGGGACCCCAAGGAGAGCATTCCTGCTAAGCTCCCCGCAGGCCTGAAGGGATCGGGACTGCCGGGGACCCCCAAAGCGAGGAAGGAGCCTTGCTTGGGAGCAGACGCAGGGCTACAAGCATCACGAACTGCACAGTCGGGGATGAAAGCACTTGGTTTTCGATGGTGGCTATGAATCAATCCCAGCTTAACTCCACGATGGAGCTGCGGCTTAAATATGAGTAAAGCCGTTACTCACTCGCTCATCTTTGCGTTTGTGACCAGCCCAGAGGTCTCTCTGAAGGCTTAGGTGAAGATAACAGGTGAATAAGTCAGCACTGGCAGGACAAAAGATAGGAGCAAACACAGCAGGCTTAGAGAAGACCTGAGAATGTTATAGAGCAGGTTAAACAAGGCAATACGCTTCTCAACAAAGGTTTCCCCAAAATCTATATGAAATGCCACGCATTTAGAATAAGAACACTAAACTAAAAATATTAAAGAAAAATGTTAAACTACTGAAAGTGAAAACATAATTTAAAGCTACAGCAATTAAGTGTTCTGTGTTAGAGATAAAGGAACTTAAGAGTGAAACAAATAAATAGTCCTATAGTAAAGTCAACTGCATATAAAAATTGGTATTTAAAACTGATAATACTTCATAAATAGAAAAATAGATTATTCAATAAATGATGTTAGAATAACTGAGTAATCTTTGGGGGGGGGGAGGATAAATTGAACCCCTCAGTCACTCTCTTCAACAAAATTAATTCCAGAAGGATAAGATACTTAGAATCTAAAGAAAAAGAATAATAGTGCATGTTTTAAATAACCTCAATATGGGGTAAATTTTTTCAAACAAGACTAAAAGCAAATAATAGATAATAATATATCTAATTTGACCATAGTAATATGCTATAAAGTTAAAACACATTTAAAAATTAGGAGAAAATATTAAAAAAAAATAAATGGCAAAAAGGGGAGATTTGATGTCAGAAACATAAGAGCATTTGCAGTAAGAAAAAGTGAGTTTCCCAAGAGCAAAGCAAAGGAAGCACATAGTCCATTCAATTGCTGTAACTTATGTGAAGGAAAAAAGCCACATGCTAACCTGACAAGCTCAGGGGAGGCCTGCGTGGCAGTCTTGCAAACTCAGAGACCTAAAATAACCACAAAAGATGGTTTGAAAATTAAATATCTAACTACAAACAGGTTATAGTGGGTAGTCATGTTCTAGACCAACCGTGAGCAAACTCCGGCCCTCGGGCCGGATCCTGCCCATTCGGCTGTTCTATCCGGCCCATGGAGCAGAAAGAGCGGAGGGTTCTCTTGCTCTCCCCTCCGCTCCTTCACCAGCAGCCCAATATAAGAGTGCCAGCATGGTCAGGTTGCTTTTGTTCCAGTCCTCCGGTCCAGTTTAAGAACCCATTGTGGCCCTCGAGTCAAAAAGTTTTCCCACTCCTGTTCTAGACTGATATTTCACCCGACAAAGATCAATTTAGATCTTCTTTACTGAGCCCATTTGCCTTCCTGCCTCTAAGATAACATCTGTGAGATGTCTGGGTAACTTGTAACTTCCCTTTTTCTGGAGCCCCTGGGGCATGACCAAATGTAGTGGGCATCAGGACAGATGCCTCAAATTCCTTCATTATCGTGTTAATTGTTCCTGCATTCACCTAAGTACATGTCCATCATTTTATTTTTATCCAATCCCAGGGGTTTCCCACCAGTTTGCTTTCTCCTGCCTCCTTAATCCATCACCAATAGATTTCATGTAACCCACCTATGTCCCTCCTTTGATGGCAATGTATGAATAGAAATGTAACCAGCATTCTTTGGAGCATTATCTCAGTCCATTGAGGTTCTGCTTCCTGGCATATGTCGACAGTTTGTCTCAAATAAACTCACAAAATTTTTTTTTTACAGGTTTCAATGGTTTTTTTCGTTAACACTAACAACAGCAATATTTTTATTCGTACGGTTGACTTCCGAGCTCTGTGCAATGAGGTGCACTACGGTACTGAACTGTCACAAGCGTGTGTATCATGTGCATGCTCTCTTATCCCAGCCTTGTAGGTAAGAAACTAGAGCTGACATATGAAAGAGTAGCAGCGCTGGGACTTGACTTGTCTGACTCTTAAATCTGCTCTCATCTCCCACAAATTAGGAAATGCCAAAATCTGCCTCCTGCCTCCCCGTGTGAGCTCTGAGACCTGCCCACCTGGTGTCATGGGGGAATTCAGCAAAAAAGTAGAATCTAAGCCACACCCTTATCCCCGGAGTCAGACTCGCCTGTTCCCGAGATTCCCACAGGCTCTTGTGCCTTTCAGATTTGGTAATCACTCCAGCCTATCAGAGTTGGATCATCATTAACTTTGATTCATAAATATTAAACAAAAAACATTAAAAATGACTATTCGCTGATACAGACGGCAAAGGCCCTGGATGGGAGGAGAAAAGCACACGGTGAACATGTGTTTGGAAACCTCTGGAGGGGTTATGAGGGATTTTATCAATAAGCAGCAAATTTAAGATGGTTTGACCTGCTGGGAATTTATCCTAATTGGGAGTCCACAGGAACACACTGTGGCTCCCGTGACAAATTAGTAGTCTTAGTGGCTTAACAGAAACCCAACATATTGCATCCTGGAGTCCCCCAGGACTAACCCGGGTGGACGCATTGAAAATGAAGGTGTCACAGAGCTTCCTTCTCTCCTAGGCTGCAAGGAAGAACCCCTTCATTCCTCTACTCACTTGCCTGTCCAACCTCTAGAGGGGGCTGGCATTCCTCTGCTCTTGGCTTCTCTCCATCTTCAAGGCCAGCAGTGAGTGTAGCATCTTCAAATCTCTCTCTCCCCCTCCCTCCCTCCCTCCCTCCGTCCCTCTCTCCCTCCCTCCCTCCCTCCTCTGACACTGGCCTTTCTGTCTCCCTCTTGTAAATACTTGTGATTACATTTGGGCCAACTGGATAATCCAGGAAAATCTCTCATCATAAAATCCATCACTTGCCACACCTACCAAGTCCCTTTGACCCTTTGACCTTGCAAGGTGGCACAATCACAGGTCCCCAGTCTAGGAAGTGGAAACATTTGGAACCCATTATTCTATCTACCACACATACACCAAGAGGTTTTTGTTGGTTTGTTGGTTTTTTATCACAGTGATATTTTAACAGTGAACGATTAAGAACACAATGTCCATTCATACAGGGACTGTGGTATTTTCACGTAATGTCACACTGTGTGGCCATCCAACAGTATGATGATCGGTTCTAGTCATTACGGAAAATACTCCATACTTTGGTGCTGCAGAAAAAGCCAGTCACAGACCAGTTCACATACAGAAAACTCAAGTAAATCTAGAGAGAGACAAAAAGAGAGACAGAGAGATAAACAGAGAAAAATAAAACAGCATTTTACTTATACAGTAACAATATCTATCTCTTAAAAGAGGGGTTTGTGGTGATTTTTACTTTCTTATTTATACTTGTCCATGTTATTTGATTTCATTACAATGAGTATATATGATTTTGCAATCGTATAAAAATGATAAATTAATTTTTAGCTGCCGTACACATTTTACTGGAATCTACATGTGCATAAGTACTGCTCATTCAGACCAATGGGTGGCCAGTTGGCTCTGGAAGCAGGGAAACTTGGAGGCTGGAGAACGCACATGGGGGTGCTCACTGACTCGATGTTCCAGCGGCAGGCACAGAAGCAGATGCCAGGTCTGGGAGGAAGTCATGGGTATGTGTGGATCAGACGGAGCATGCAAGCAAGATCTAATAGCACTTACCTTTTGGCAACCAGGAGCAGCTTGAAAAATATCCTTATGTTCTTGAAAAACAGTCACACTCGGACCTAACTCACTTCTCTGCTAACATGCAAGATTGGCTAAGGACTCCTGAACTCTGCAGATGTAGGACCACAAAGAGATATTAACTGGATTTCTGTAGTAAGAAACCTACCACCTGTATAACATAGGGCCAAAAACACCGGGATGCACTAGAAGAGAAAACTGGCCTGGCAGGAAAGCCGATGAAAACGTCGAACGTGGGGAACGTTCTAGAACAATTTGAAATCCATGCAGGAAAGTTCAGAACCAACCCGGCCTTCTCGGTGCCAGACACCGCAGCTTCACTCAGGCCTGGAGGCGGGCAGGCCCTGTGGGCTCAGAGGGCAGGAAGGGTATGCTCCCACCTGAAAAACTGGCTTAATGTTACGGGTGAACGCCAAAGAGGTTTCTTTTGTGGACAAAGTGAGATACAGCCTGTGGGCCTCTAGCGGGGTAGAGGGTCTACACCAGCTCATTAAATATTAGTTCTCCTTCTCCTCCGTCCTGTGTTATGGACAGAGGACTGTGTTCGCTGAGTTATTACTCCTTAGGATGAGAATGCCTTCCAAGTGGAGACCATGAATATCTAGTCATAATTTCAGGTGGGATGAAGGAACACGCACCATCTGTACCACACAGTTCTTAGGAGTCAGTTACACCGACCCTGTCACTGCTCCGGCACTGCCTCAGCGGGCCCCTCGCCCTGGTGGCACTGAACCGGTGCTTCTGGGTGAGTGCTCTCCCAGCCCCGCCTCTCAGCCCCTGCAGAGAGCTCCAGGGGAGGTCCTCGTTGGCAAAGTGAGTGCATCCATGACCTTACCCCCCACTGAGCCTCCCACAGAGGCCAGTCTCTCGTGAGCAGAACCTCACCTATGCTTCTCTAGAAACTAACCTGGAGCCCTAGCTGGTGTGGCTCAATAGATAGAGCACCAGCCTACGGACTAAAGGGTCCCAAGTTCGATTCCAGTCAGGGGCACATGTCTGGGTTGCAGGCTCGATCCCCAGGGAGGGGCGTGCAGGAGGCAGCAGATCAATGACTCTCTCTCATCACTGATGTTTCTCTCTCTCCCTTCCTCTCTGAAATCAATAAAATGTATTTAAAAATAATAACAACCTGGAGTCAAGCATCTTGACTCTTCCCCCCCACCACCCCCATCACCTCCCACAGCAGAGAAATGACTGGGTCTGGGTTCAGGGAAACTCTAATCCCACTCCTTTCTCTCCATCAGGCAGCTCAAGCTCCTGGCCCCCGGGCTACATGCCTCCCGCGTTTGACAGGCTGCAGGCCTCGCTTAGTCTCCCCTCCCTCCCCCCGCCGTCAATAACTGGCCTCCAGATTTTTCCTAGCTCCACCTGTTCTCCTGCAAAGGTGAGTCTGATCTCATCACACCCCTAATTCTCTGCCTCTGGAATCCAATCAAACCTACACCTCCTCCTGTTGTCTTCAGTAATGAGCAGCTTCCTCAACGTGGCTGTGGGTATGTCCCATGGTTTCTTTCTCTGTTCCTTCCTCCTCTGCCCTCTGCATCCTGCAGCCATTCACCAGCTTTCTCCCTCCAGAGTCCTGCACACCCGCCCCTCCAGCGGGCCCTCCCCTGGCCCCGCCCTCTCCTGGTCCCACCCTCCCCTGGCACCACCCAGCTCAGCCCTCTGGCCCTTCACTGACCTACAGGAAGTCCACCCATCAGTTACATGCTGTACAGGATTGCTTCCTTTATCTTCTTTGAACTTTTAAAATCAGACTTTAGCCCTGGCCGGTTTGGCTCAGTGGATAGAGCATCATCCTGAAGACTGAAGGGTCCTGGGTTCGATTCCAGTCAAGGGCATATGCCTGGGTTTCGGGCTCGATCCCCAGAAGGGGGCGTCCAGGAGGCGGCTGATCAATGACTCTCGCTTATCATTGATGTTTCTGTCTCTCTCTTCCTCTTCCTTCCTCTCTGAAATCAATAAAAATATATTTTAAAAAATAAAATAAAATAAAATCATGCATTAATTAAGATGATCAGTTGCATGAAAGCAGCTTCCTCTCTCAAGTGCAGGCTCCAGGAGCAAGGCCCCGAGCCGCTCTGTCCGCACAGGGAAGTCTCATCTGCAGGAGGGTCCCCACACCTCGGCGCGGCCCACGCAGCAGGTCTCATTGCTGCACACACACTCACGCTCATGGTGGTTTCGTGTTGTTTAAAGGCCCTCATGGCAACCAGTGGTTTTCACACACACGTGTGCGTGGAGGTTGCTATTAAAGGGGGAGGACAACTTCACCCAATGCTTCCCTTGCAGCAGAGAGCACCAGCACACTCGGCTCCGGGTCACCGTTTCCCTGTTTTATTTTCCAAAGGCGGCCGATGCCCTCTGGTCTCCTCCGACACCTGCACCAGCCCACTTTCTTCCTCCGAAGTCCCTGCAGGGCCGCGCCATGTGGATGGAATTAAACTGGAGGTCATTTGATGGGTCTGCTGAACTATTCTTCACAACTTCTCCCAAAACACACAGATGCTTACGCACACAGACACTTGGATCCGACCTTCAAAGGTCCCCTTTGGCCTTCAACTTGTGTGTCTCCATCCGGTGGGCTTTCTCACACCCATAACAAAACAGGAAGTCCCACATTGCTGGGCCTGTGTGAGAAATCTCATAGGTTGCGAGAGTGCCTGGCCATTCTCCTTTCCCCGACACTGTAATATTTCCCTGTGTCCTCAATATACTTCCATTAAACCATCTTAATGCCTTGTCACTTCAGGTGTCTATTCTGAAAGGCTGTGTCTTCCGTCAATATGAAGTGACCAGATAAATATCACCATCACTCCATGTTTACTCTGCCAAATGTAAACAAATGGGGGCAGGAAGTGGGAGAATCTGAGCTAAGAGTCATGAAGTATTGTCCATCTGATTTTAGGTAATATGTTTTCTGTGAATAAAATTTCCCCCAAGTGTGTGTCTCTGCTTCCAGGGCCAGAAGCTTCCTGTACATGTTCTATGTCTCTGAGTTAATCACTTAATGTCAACACATGTCAGCAATAATTCAGGGATAAACAGTCTAAAGGAAGGAAAAGAAATGGTAAAATTAATGTTGCCTCTTTCTCACTCTTCCCTCCCAGCTTCCCTAATCAAGTTAACATCTTGAATCGTTTCCAGAAAAGACTCTTAAAAAACAACTCCCAGGTATCTACCTTCTGCTTATTCTTTATCAGGACACTCTGGTCCAGGGCAGCCCCCGTAGACATTGAGCATTGATTAGAATGCCTCTTGTTTCCTTAGAGCTGAAGGAAGAGAAGCAGGGTCAGGAGCAAGGTCAGGCAGGACAGAAGTCAAGAGCTAGAAATAAACAGAGGAAGTTCCACGGGGGGTCGGACGATTGAAAACATGTGCCAATAAAATGTTCAAAGGATCCCCAGAGGGCTCCAAGGATAAACACATGCGATTGCTTGTCCCTTAAAAAAACCCACTTACCTGGAGCTGTAAACCAAATGTATAGCATGCTCCTGTGTACAAAGTTGAAAAGAAAACCATTGGTGTTTCATCCCCTTAGTAGGAATAAAACTTCCAGTGCCCGTGACCATGGAGGTTCACATCCCAGCTCTGAGAGTCCTCTGACATCCCCTTGTCCCGGTGTTTGATAAAAAAAATAAAATAATAAAAAATAAAATAATAATAATAATGGTACCCACCTCCTGGAAGTGTTAAATGAATAATACGTGTAAATCCTTACAACCATGCCACTCACACAGGCAATGCTTATTAAATGCCAGCTACTACTACCAATGTTGTTATTGTTATCATCATTATTCTAATGAGGGTGGTCATTGAAGGGGTGGGCATTAAAAACCCCAACCTGTAAGAAACTAGCAACCATAAACCCATGAGAAATGATAATTATTGTCACAATAAACCTGTGATACTCCTTCAAAACACAACCAAGACAGCCGAGAGCATCACCAACACGTGGTGGGCTAAGATTTTAAATACAGATTATTTCTACTACTTGTGACCACAGAACTTAGGAGTTTGGGAAATAATAAACAGAAATACTTTTTTTTAAATGTAGAAGGTATAAAACAAAACAAAACAATCCAGAAGGACCAGAAATAAAGAACTGAAATTGGAGGGGGAATGGAGTAGGAATATTATTAAAGAAATACTGGGCTTTAGGTCATGATGGCATAGATACTGGAATCCTCCCACAACCACATCAAAATTACCACTAAACTACAGAACCACACCATTCAGAACCACCTGAAATCTAGCTGAATGAAAGTCCTACAACTAAGGATATAAAAATAAAAATTAAAAAATCTACATTGAGACTGGTAGGAGGGACAGAGAGGAGGAACAGAGAAGAAAAATATGTTTAACCCACACTCACATGTGCCAGTTAAAAATAGGGGGGGACAGATACCTCAGCTGCAGAGGTCCCCCTGAGGAGTGAGAGTCCCAGCCCCACACCAGGCCCCCAAGCTCAGGGTTTCAGTGCCAGGAAGAGAAGTCCCCATAAATTCTGCCTGTAAAAACCAGCAGGGATTATGTTGACATGGAGGCTACCAGAGTCCCAGGCAGTTCCTCTTAAAGTGCCCATGAGGACTTACTCAGACTTGCTCTCTCTGAGCTCCAACACCATGGCAGCAACTAGAAAGGCACCAGAGCAAAAGTTGGAGGGCACTTTGTCCCCAGAGAAGTGCTGGCAGAACAGTTGTTCCTTTACTGAGTGTGCCCCATGCTGACACAGGTGTGAGCCATATCTGAGCCGCTATAAACCTGGCTCATGATGTTATCCATGCTTTGGGATTCCCTGAGACTTCACCCCACCCAACAGCCTGTCTTGGTTCATGCTTCAGACTTTCCTAATTTCTCTCAAACAAGCAGCATCTAGCCTCAGAGTACTGCATACCTCTTGCAAAAAGGCCATAGGCCTAGTACCAGCAGCAGCTGGCCTCAGTTAGCTGATTGGCCTCTCCCCAGGGAAACTCCAAACTCAGTATAAGTAGATTATTCCAGAAGGGCCCAGACAGGACACAGGTGGCAGTTAACATTGTCCCGAACCTCCCAGAAGGTCCTAGAGCCAGCGTGCACACAGTGGGACGGCCTTAGATCATGATAAAACATCACCCAACCACCTCCACAAGCAACACACTTAAGGGGTGAATTCATGGTACCTGAGCCTTAATGAAGTGAGTCCTTCTTTATGGGGCTGGATCAGCACAGTAGATACTCCACAGTGATCACAAATAGTCCTCACAGTCCATCAGTCTAGGGGCCAATCACTCCCATTGATGTGCCAACAGCAATCAAGGCTCAACTACAATAGGAAGGTGCATACAGCCCACATGGTGCATACCTAGAGCACCCAGTTCAGGTGACTGGGGGGGGGGGGGGGGTGTCTGTGCCATGGACCGGTAGGACACCTACTACATAAGACTACTCTACCAAAACCAAGATATGTCACAGCTCTATCTAATACATAGAAACAAGCACAGCAAGCACAGGAGAGCCAAAAACATGGAATCAATGAAACAGCGCCACCTCCCCATCAAAAAAAAAATCCAGATAAAGAACTAAACAAAATGGAGACAAGCAATCTATCAGATGCAGAGTTCAAAACACTGATTATATGGATGCTCAAAGAACTTAGGGGAAGAATAGATAAACATAGTATGAACTTAAACAAAGACATAAGAAACATAAAAATGGAGATAAAAAACAACAAGCCATAAATGAAAAATACACTAACTGAAGGAATCAACAGTAGAGTAGATGGAGCAGAGAATCAAATCAAAGATTTGTTAGATAAGGGAGCAGAAAATATTCAATCATAACAGGAAAAAAGAAAGAAAGAAAGAAAGAAAGAAAGAAAGAAAGAAAGAAAGAAAGAAAAAAGAAAGAAAGAAAAGAAAAGAATCCAAAAAGAGAAGAAGAGAAGACAGTATAAGGAGCCTCTGGGACAACTTCAAGTATATCAATATTCACATCATAAGGGTTCCAGATGGAGAAGAGAGAAAGCAAGATAATGAAAACCTATTTGAAGAAATAATGACAGAAAATATCCTCTACCTGGTGAAAGAAATAGACATACAAGTCCAGGAAGCACAGAGAGTCTCAAACAAAATGAACCCAAAGAGACCCAAACCAAGACACATAATTAAAATGTCAAAGGTTAAGACAAAGAGATTATCTTAAAAGCAGCAAGAGAAAAGCAGTTGGTTACCTACAAGAGAGCTCCCATAAGACTGTCAGCTGACTTTCCAACAGAAACTTTGCAGGCCAGGAGGAATTGGCACAATATATTTAAAATGATGAAAAGCAAGAACCAACAATTGAGATTATTCTTCCCAGCAAAGCTATAATTTAGAACTGAGTAATAATAAGGTGGCCATAAATATGTATCTATCAGCAACTACTTTGAATACAAATGAATTTAAAGTTCTAATCAAAAGACATAAAGAGGCTGAATGGATAACAAGACTTTATCATATACTTTCCACAATAGACTCACACAGACTAAAAGTAAAGGGATGGTAAAATATTTTTCATGACAATGGAAACAAACAAACAAAAAAACAACTGGGTTAGCAAGATTAAACCAGACAAAATAGAATTTAAAACAAAGGCTATGACAAGAGACAAAAAAAGAACCCAGTAGTTCTACTTTGGTGCATTTGTCTGAAGTAACCCAAAACACAAAATTAAAAAGATATATACAACCATATGTCTATTGCAGCATTATCTATAACTGGCAAACACAGGTCTGTCCTGTGTCTGTGAGTCTTTCTGTTCTGCTTGGTTTTTTTGTTTTGTTTTGTTTTGTTTTGGTTTGGTTTGGTTTGGTTTGGTTTGGTTTGGTTTTTTTTTTTTTAGATTTCACATATAAGTGAACCATCTGGGATTTATTTTTTTTCTGTCTGACTTATTTTACTCAGCACAATACCCTCTAGGTACATCCATGTTGTTGCAGATGGCAAGACTTCATTTATTTTCATGGCTGAATCATGTTCTATTGTATATATGCACCCCTTCTTCTTTATCCATTCATCTATTGAAAGATACCTAGGTTGTTTCATTTTGGCTACCTATCTATATATAAAAGTCTAAACGGCATTTATGACTAGATGACTGGGTGACTGGCTGGTAGCTATGATGCACACTGACCTTCAGGGGGAAGACACTCAAAGCAGGAGCTGCCCCATGGTGGTCAGTGCCAACCTTTTATGGCTGGTCAATCTCCCACAGCTGGCCAACCTCCCATGGTCCCTCTCCCTGGCTCGCCAATCTCCAGCAGTCCCTTCTCCCAGCCAGCTGGCCCTGATTGCCAGCCAGGCCGAGGAACCCCATTCATTCATGAATTCATGCACAGGGCCTCTAGTTTTAATTTAAAAGTTTAAAATATATATTTAATACAGAAATAATGAACGAAAACTTTCTAGAGCTGAGGAGCACTACATATCTTCAGACTCAAAGGACTCATCCTTCAGAGCAATTAATTAAAAACTAACAAAAACATTCTCATGAAATTTCAGAAAATCAAGAACAGAGAGAACTGAAATAGAGAGAACAAAGTTTATAAGAGATTTCACCAAGAATTCTTTTCCAAAACAGGTTGGACATTAGAGTCCAGAAGGCCCCAGACCTCGATTGAATCAAGATATACAGGTTTTTATTCCATTGAATCAAGCTCTCAATTGAATCAAGCTATACAGGTTTTTATTCCATATTTCTCTTCTTCCTGTTTTATATATAATTTCTAGTTAAACACTTAATGGAAATTATCTATACATCTACCAATGAAGAGGACAAAAGAATCCAGAAACTAATTTCCAGTCCTCTAACCTCCATGCACTTTCTACTTAATGAGAGTGAAATGAGGAACTGTTACTACAGACCTACCATTAAGCAGAAGAGAAGGCCATTTCATAAGCAGTAAACTCCTGCCGTCCGCCAACTGTTCCTGCTCGCTCACCTCTCGGGAGAGTAATCACTGCTCCGAGGTTGCTAATGCAACAGAGGATGACTTTGTCTATTTTCCTCCAGGCTGAACATTTTAAAATGTTTTTAAGAGTTCACTTTCCAGGCTCTTTATTGGATTTATGAGAATGAAGGTGGCATTACTGCATCACCTCAATCAAATCTGATCATGCATTCCTTAGCCTAGTAAAAAAAACAACCCTGTAATAATAACAACAACTTTATTTTGCTGTGAGGCATTTTTAATTGCATATGGTGCATGGCTGTAATTGAATTGTACCCATTTTGGGTTGACATTTTAATTATGCCATTAGCCAGAAAATAGACAATATGAAACTTTGAAAAATAATCTTTGTTGGTTTAGAACCAACTATTTTTAGCCATTCTTAGAAACAGTCCATTAATCCTCTCCTACAATCCTTCAAACATGGTAGAATATTTTTAAAATTCAACTTCTTTACCCTTAATATATCTAATATTTTCCCTAAATTATTAATTTCTCCCTTGAACATCTCAAGAAAAATCAAATCTTTGCACCTCTCATTTTGGAAGCTTTCTTTGCTCTTAGGTTTGTACAAAGATACCCACGTCACAAGATTCAGAGAATCTCCAAACTTTTAAAGCTCATGGATTTTGATCTGGACTCTGTGGCCATAAAAAATACATGAGAAATGTTATGATGATATTGGAAAGTGCCCCCAAAGTAACAGAAAAATCCCATGAAAGCCTAGTCTTAGATGGATGCAGGGTTCTCACCTAGGTCCTAGGAGGAGGAGAAGCCTACTAATGGCCAGGGAATCAGCCTCAAATGCAGCTCCACAAAAATGTGCAAAGCAGGAGCTCCCACAGAGACCCGGATGGGAGCGGAGTCCTCACTGACCTCCGAGAGAAGGGAGTGCACTGGGTGACCCTGAGGAATGAGCCCAAGCCCCTCCTGCCTTGTGCCTTCGCTATGGAGGCCCAGAGCATAAAGTGTAGAGAGCGCTGTGTCTACTTCACCCTCATAAATCACTTTAAGCTTTCCCCAATGGAGGCAACAATGGAGGCAAGCTTGTTACCTGGGCTTCGATCCCTCCTAAGGCGGATGAGGGTGGTTGGCCAGAGGACACCTGTTCCCTCACTGAAGCAGCATCAGAGAAGGCTGGGGTTCCACTCCCCTTGTGGCTCAAGTCCTCTCTGTGGCTTATGTCCTTTCCTTTAGCCTCCTTTTCTGTCTTTATCCTCTCCATGTCATAACATGTAATTTCAAAGATCTTTGTATGACACATCATCAAGAAAAAAGACGTAAAACCCCAATATTAAAATTACCCCAAACTCAAAATTATGAAAATATGAATTACTGGCGCCTGTCAATCCGAACAAGTAACAGTCACTGTGCACAAATGAACCTCAGCAGTTTTATTCACATCTCTATCCCATCAGCCTGCCTACTGGCCATCTTCCGGTGTACATCCTGCCTCCAGAGTCTGCTTCCTCACTTTTCTTTCCTTCTTTTTCCCCAGGGGTTGGGAGGGGGCTATGAATGACTTCTTTGTTTATCTTCTCTTTACTATTCACAGAAATAACAAGTAGGTGTATCCCTCTCCAACTCAGAGATGCCCTTTAACCTGCATTAACTACAGGCATACCACCCTGTATGCATACAGGCCTCGGCACTATCTGCGTGCGTCCTGTGTCCTCCCTTCTCTCCTCTCCAGGTTTCATGGTCATGGCCTGGGTTCCTGGAATGGCATCTCGTTCTTCTAGACAAGGACAAGGACAAGAAGCAGGGGGAGGAGCCTCCTGTCAGAGCCCTGGAGTCGGATTTTCGGATTTCACCGGACTTCCTGCTTTCACCTCCTGGTCCGCTGCTTACTGTGCGACTTCGGGCAGTTACTTTACCTCCGTGTGGCTCTTTCCTTCATCCATAGACTGAGGTTAAAAATGGTTTGTCTCGGGTGAAGTAATTGTGACTATTACACTAAGGAATACAGGGGAAGTGTTAGAGCCACATCTGGGGTTCCAGCCATTCTAGCATTCAAAGGGCCATTAAGATGCCACATTCCAAACTACTTGACACCAATGGCTTAGTATCTGCCTTACTAAAATATGCATTAATTCAACCATTAAATAGTTAGCAACCGAGTGTCTATTGTGTAGTAGGCATTTTTCTAAGCACTAAGAATATAGCAGTGAATAGAACCAACAAATTCACTGACAAATGGGTGGGTTAGGGGGAGGTACAGACAACAAACAAAAAGAGAAACACATGAATAAATGTCACAACAATTATTGTAATGTTATTATTAAGATGATACAGTAGACATGAAGGTTATGGTTATGTTGGGAGGTTAAAGAAAACATCATAAAGGAGGTGACATGTATCTTTCTAACAGTGTCATGTAATGGTTTTATACACTAGGTCCGTGATCGGCAAACTGTGGCTCACTAGCCACATGCAGCTCTTTGGCCCCTTGAGTGTGGCTCTTCCACAAAATACCATGCCCTGGGCGAGTCTATGATGAAGAAGTAGTGTTAGAAGAAGTTTAGGTTTAAAAAATTTGGCTCTCCAAAGAAATCTCAATCGTTGCACTGTTGATATTTGGCTCTGCGGAAGAAGGAGTTTGCCGACCGCTGGGCTAGGTAAACTTTCAAGACTGGCTTTCACTCAGTAGAACTCCTTTGAGATTCATCCAGGTTGTTATAATAATTTCATATTTTAACTATAAAACACATTTTAGAGAACTCTAGAGAAGACTGGTTTATTGTATTTACACAGATCCTGCCATTTCTTACTCATTCTTGGTGGTCCAACTTCCCTCTGGTGTCAGGTGCCCTCTGACTGAAGAACTTGCATTAGCAATTATCTTATGAATCCTCACTCAAGGATAGTCTTCCATTGGTTTTTAGAGAGAGTGAAACGGAGGGAGAGAGACAGAGAGAGACGCATTGATTGGTTTGTTGTTCTCCCACACAAATCCCAACCAGGGCCAGGGAATGAGCCTGCAACCCAGGTATGTGCCCTTGACTGAAATCAAACCCGGGACCTTTTAGTCTGCAGGCCAATGCTCTATCCACTGAGTCAAACTGGCTACGGCTTAGCAATTATTTTATAACAATTTTGCCGGCAACAACTTCTCTTAGTTTTCCTTCATCTGAAAATGTTTTTATTCCTTTTACTTTTACTGAACAGAACAGCTGAGTAAGTTCTCTTCCTGCAACTCTATAAAATGTTGCTCCTCTTCCTCTGAGTTCCATCATTTCTGAGAGAAACATAAAATCATTTGAGTCATTCCCTAAGTGCAATGGGTAATGTTTTCTAGGTGCCACATTTTTTTTCATATTTAATTTTCAGCAGTTTAATGACGATGTATCAGGGCTTCAATTCCTTGTGTTTATCATGATGAGTTTCCAGAATTTCCAGTCTCTGGATTGTATGTCTTTAGTCAAATTTCACTCATTTTCAGCCATCATTTCTTCAAATACTTTTTCTTCTGAGAGTCTGATGACGTGAGTATCACGTCCAATGTTGGTTCCATTTGCAAACCTTTGCAGTGTCCCTCTGATTTGCCCCATATGAGCGTCAGAGTCAGCTTGGTACCTGGGCCATTGCAGGTCTGTTAGCTCTCAGTATCTGTTAGTCTGTGTTTCGGATAAAATCCACAGTCAGAGCTCAGGAGTGAGCCAGGGAGTTTATAAATGATCTTAAGGTCTCCCTTTTCCAAGCTCCTTCCATTTGGGTCCTTGAGCAGAAAGCCGAGGTTTTAATTACTCCAAAGTTTTGTACACTTTCCAGGAATGAGTGCGCATCTAGGCTGGTGGGCAGGATGACAGAGAGAAGAAAACCAACAGGTTTACTCCGCCGAATTGGGATCACAGGTCCTCCAGTTAAGGGGAAAGATCCTGCTTCCTTTGAATTTCAGCAGCTCTGGGCTTCTGCTCCCCACATGGGTGCTGTTCCCTTGCTCCTCTGCATTTGTCGGAAGCCAGAGCATAATGAGCGAAGAGAAGAATAAAGGAGATGGGGGGGGGGGGCTTTCTCCACTCTCTGTGAATATTTGTAGACCCCCTGTTCCACTCCCCAGGACAGAACTTACTCACTAGAGCAAGCATGTCAAACTCAAAGGCTAGCACAAACCAAATAAATGACATATGTGGCCCAGGGGCCCTGAGTTTGACATGCTTGCACTAGAGGGTTTCTCCTGGAACACTGTTTGCACCTTGGCACCCTCTCCTGGTGGCTGGGCTGCCTTGCATCGAGGCAAGAGCAAACCACAGAAAGCTCACTGTCCCTATTATCATTACAGAGTTTGCAACTAGACTAATAATTTATCCCTCAGCTATCTAGTCGATGTTGGATACTGGTCTTCTCCAGCCCGGCAGCTTCCACCTATTGTTCAAAGATGTCAAATGAATTCTGCCCCATGAATTCCGTCCAGATTTTAGAGATTCTTTTGAAGAGATATACAGGGTAAAGTACTTATTCTGGCTTACCCAAAGAACTCCCACTTAAGTCTATTTCAATAATCAGTTTTCAAATAACTCATCTATTTGTTGCCGACATGTGTTAGTATTTGGTTTCTTAACACATAAATGTAGGCCGTGGCCACAGAAAAAGAATGCAGAGCGATCCAGCGGGATAAGTGAGCCCTGGCTCCAATGGCCACAGTGACACCAGGGCTAGGAGTACTGGGTCAACCAGCTGGTCCACGGACCACGGGCTCCTCAGAACAGGACGCAGGTGTATTCATTCTCGCGCCTCCAGCACCCAGTGCGAAGGCACTTACATGCTACTCATGAAAGTTGGTTTCTTCATGGGCTGGCCCATGGGGGTATAGAAATATCAAGGCAAAACGTGTTGCCAGAATCCATGGGACTTGGTTACTCAGCCAGCAAGGAATTTATCTAATCATAGTACCATCCACAGGCTATTTCCACTTCTCATCCTCTAGGGACAAGGCCTGTCCTGGAAGCTTTGTCAAATCACTTGACAGATAGCGTTTGTATGTTATTCCCCTGATCTAAAAGCCTGGTGCTTACTGTTCAAGAAATCTTCATTTTGGAAAACGTACACTGGGAATGCCTTTTGGCTTGTTGAGGTGATAGTGACTACAGCTTTTCAATAATCTCTTCAAAGATTTTTGCAGAAGCTTGTTTATGGTTTATGAATTTGTAGTAGCTTGTCGTTGAAAATGTGAGCAAATTTTATTTATCTACTAGAGGCCCAATGCATGAAATTTGTGCACTGGAGAAGAGGGGAGGATCCCTCAGCCCAGCCTGTGCCCTCTTGCAGTTCGGGAGACCTCAAGGGAAGTCTGACTGATGGCTTAATCCCGCTCCCCCTGGGAGAGAGGATCTAAGCCAGCCTTGGGCAAACTACAGCCCTTTCGGCTGTTCTACCGGGCCCATGGAGCCGAAAGAGTGGAAGGTTCTCTTGCTCTCCCCCCCACTCCTTCACCAGCGGCCCAAGATGAGAGTGCCAGCATGGTCAGGTTGCTTTTGTTCCAGCCATCCAGTCCAGTTTAAGAACCCATTGTGGCCCTCAAGTCAAAAAATTTGCCCACCCCTGGCCTAAGCCATCAGTCAGACATCCTTAGCACTGCCACAGAGGCAGGAGAGGTTCCCACCACCGCTGCTGCGCTGGCCAGCTGTGAGCCCCGGTTCTGGCTGAGTGGCACTCCCCCTGTGGGAGCGCAATGACCACCAGGGGGCAGCTCCTGCAATGAGCATCTGCCCCCTGGTGGTCAGTGCATGTCATAGCGACTAGTCATTCTGCCATTCCGTTGATTTGCATATTAGCCTTTTATTAAATAGGATATCCTATGGCATTTAATGTGAGCACATTGTATTTATATCCTTATGGAATTCCCACTTAAGTAACTTAATTAGAAACACTTCTATTACAATGTTTTGTGTGGCCCATGTGCTTCTTTTAGAAATGAAGGAAGTAAGACTCATGGAGATTGGGCTGCTTGGCTGAGATCATGGAGAAAACTTTGAGAAGGAGCCACACACTGCTATGGACCAAGACAGGGCTCTGGTTCCCTCTCCGACTTTTTTTTCCATTGAAGTTACTGCAGGTGACTTTTCTATTCCTAATGCAGTGTCTCATAGATGTTCTCACAGCTCTTATGGTAATCTGAGAGATTTAAATTACTAATTTTCACCTTAAGAGGGTAAGCTAGTTTTTCTATTCTACAATTTGGAAAAATGTCAGTGGTTTAGGGAAATGAGTTCTTCTGGCATCAAGACCACCACAGCAGCTCCGACCACTCACTCTGCCTTTGAGGACACGGGGGCTAATGGGGAACATGGGGCTCCCACAGACCTCTGAGTCACGGGGTAGAGTCCCATCTGCCTGGTCCCCACAGCCATGCCTCTTTCTAAGTGAGCTGTCTGGGGGACATCCTGACTCCAGGGTGAGAAACCCCCCTCACCACCCCTGCGCCCCAAGCCGTTGTCGTACATAGAAACACGCCTAGTGTGGGCCCCAACTTTGTCAGTGGCCTGGACGCTGCTGGTTCTGCATTCAGCTGGTGAGGGACCACGTGGCCTCCGCACCTGCTATAACTGGTGGCATCTCTGCATCAACATGCCCGGCTCCAGCTCTGCCTTCCCACCAATCCCTCCACTCCCCACCCTACTCTCCCCCACCCCCCGGCTTCCTTTTCACTCAGCGGTGACACATCTACCCTCGGTCCTTTCCTTTTAATGCTCTGGGCGACGGTCCCTGTCCTCTTGTCTTCACACGTGTCTGCAGATCCTCTGTCCTGTGACCCGGCAGCCTCTGTGCCTGAGGCTCAGGGTCTCTCAGAGGCTGAGCCTACTGATCCTCACCATTTCCTGGTGAGCGGGGCCATTCGGTCCCTCCGTGAGGGTCGCACGGAGGCAGAGCCACTGCACTCGGGGGGGGGGGGGGGTGGTGGTGGTGGTGGTGGTGACTGCTCTTGTCTCTCCAGCAGTTTCTCATCTTTTATCTTCAGGGAAGGGGAGAGACTCTCCTGCATCTCTCTCCCCCCTTCATTGCAGAGTCTGCTGGGAGACTAATTCATCCATTAATAATTGACCCACCAACTGCGTGGCAGAGTGGATGTGTTTCGTGAGGTTTTGTCCTATTGTGGTTCTGCTGCACAACCTTTTAAGTCTATGAAGCCCTTTCCTGTGATATAATCTTGCACACGAGTGGGAACAACAAAATGTACTCAGTTTGGGACTTCTCCCTCTTCGTTTTGTTCCGCCCAAGACAGAATAAAAGGCAGTGCCTGGTTAGTTTCATTTAAATCATCATGTACTTAATTATGCAAGCATATTTTCCAGAACTTTTTGGCATTTATTATAAAATAGTCAATGTTAAGACATTTTATATTGAACAAATAAAACTATTAATGTCATTCCTGATGGTGAGAACTCAACATTGTAAATCTGCAAAGTCCCAAAAATTGTACATAAAAATGTAATATATTACCAATTGCTATCCCATGAGCTAATATAGGGTGGGGCGAAAGTAGGTTTACAGTTGTTCATATGGGAAATAATACAATCCTATATAATAAAAGCCTAATATGTAAATTGAACGAATGGCGGAACAATCACTTGCTATGACTTGCACTGACCACCAGGGGACAGACGCTCAGCACAGGAGCTGCCCCCAGCTCACAGGCCCCAGACCAGACAAGGCGGGTGCCAGGGTGGCCCTCTGACCACCCTACCAGTCGCCCCACAGATCAGCCCTGATCTCTGGCCAGGTCTAGGGACCCTACCTGCACACAAATTTTGTGCACCGGGCTTCTGGCAAGCAATTAGTAATCATATAAGAATTAACTCTGCTCCGTGTCCTCACTGTGAGCCTGCCTCTGCCCTGCCCTGTGTGGACTCCTGTGTGACCAGTCCTAACGGTGAGTGGGGAAACTCAATAGACCTGGTAGCAAACCAGCCTGGGACACTAACCAGTGCTATCTGTGACCATGGGATTCTCCTCCTTTGTAACATCATGCAAATGTGTTTCAGAGAACATGTACAAGAAAGTGCTTGCAGAGCTGTGCCTGGGGACCAATCTGTGACAGGGAGGAGAGCAGCCTGAAGCCGCCACATCAGTGAACAGCAGGGCTGCGAGACGGCTCACACCACAGGCCTGAGCAAGGCACACGGCCCGCACAGTAGGACTCCACTTGCAGAAAGTGCAAAACCTGGACAAAGGAAACTGATAGACAGAAATAGACCAGAGGCACAGGCTCATCAAAAAGACTGTGGGGGGAGACCAAAAGAAGATGGCGGCCTAGGTAATCTCCTAAACTGCCATCTCCTCAACAATTTGGAAAAAAACAACAGCTAAAATCGAAAGGGATCGCACCAGACCCACGGGAAAGCTGGCGAAATGGGAAGGCTACAACTAGACACAAAGCAGGGCGCTGCTGCTGCCATGTGGAGTTTAAAACTATGGCGAAACCGGACCTGCTGGAACCGCTGCCGCCGGGAATAAGGGAAGCCAGACCTCATTCCACCCCAGGGCCCAGGGAGTGGGCCAGCCCTGCCGGCCCCATGGGAGCCAGGGAGCTGATGCGCCCAGACGAGAAGCCTTTGAGCGCGGCCTCCCTGCCCGCAACCATCCCGGCCTGCAGTTGTCGCAGCCCGTCCACCATGCTGGTGAGGAGATGGCGCAGCGTCTCCCAGCCCTCAGCCAGCTCGGCCCAGCCTCAGCGAATGCCGTGCTGGTGAGGAGCTGGCACGGCGCCTTCCATTCGCGGCCCCGGCCAGTCCTTCCTCCACCACCGCCCGCAGCCAGCTCAGCCCGGCTTCTGAGTATGCCTTGCTGGTGAGGAGCAGGTACAGCACCTTCAGTTCACGGCCCCAGCGAGTCCTTCCTCTGCCACTGCATGGCTGGGCCGAAGCTTCTGCCACTACCGCCATGTGGATTTTAAAACTATAGGGGAAATTGAGCCACAGGAGCTACTGTCGCTGCCGCGAATAATAGGAATCCACTGAAAACAGAGCTCACTCTGCCCCGGGCTTAGGGAGTGTGCAGCTTCAGAACTTAGCCTCTGCGTCCACAGCAGCTCCGCTTCCGCACCAAAGGAGACACCATTGAGGGTGGTCTCTCCGCCAGCAGCCATCTCAGCCCACCCACAACTTTCCCAGCACACCCTCCGTGCTGGTGTGGAGATGGCGTGGCGCCTTCCATTCCCGGCCCGGCGAGTCCTTCCTCTGCCACTGCATGGCCAGGCCAAAGCTTCCACCACTGCCGCCATGTGAACTTTAAAACTACAGTGGAAATTGAACCGCAGGAGCAACCGTCCCTGCCGCACCTGCCACCACCGCCGCAAATAAAGGAAATCCACTGAGAACAGAGCTCACTACGCCCCGGGCTCAGGGAGTGGGCAGCCTCAGAACTTAGCCTCTGTGTCCACAGCTGCTCCAATTCCACACCGAAGGAGATACCTTTGAGGGCGGTCTCCCCGCCTGCAGCCATCTCAGCCCGCCTGCAGCCGTCCCAGCCTGCCTGCCATGCTAGCGAAGAGCTAGCGCAGTGCCTCCAATTCGTGACCCCAGCGCCCCAGAGGGGCCGTGTGCCCCCGGTTAGCCGTGTGTCCCAAGGGAAGCAGTGGGACCCGGGGGTAGGGGCGGTGTGAACCAGAGGAGGAGCGGACTCTATTCATGTGGTCCTGAGATAGTCACCATAAAACAAGCAGACTGCCAAATGACAGCGGGGAGGGGAAGGAGACCTGGGGGGAGACAAGAGAACAACCAAAGGACTGGTATACAAGAATATATGTTCAACCAATGAACACAGAACTCTGGGGAGGGAGGGCATGAATGGGAGGTGGGAAGGGGGGGGCAATGGTAAGCTATGTACACATATAATACCTTAATTTAAAAAAAAATTTTTTTAAAAAGACTGTGGGACCTCAGAGGGGAAACGAGGGGAGGTGGGTGGTGGGAGGAGACCCACCAATGACCTTGGATGCATAGGCCATGAGAACAGACAATAGGGTGGTGAAGGCTGGGGTGGGGACGGGGGCGGAGACTGGTTGGGAAAGGTCAATGGGAAAAAGAGGGAGGCATAGGTAATCCTTTCAACAACAAAGATGAAAAATATTAGAAGTAAATATGGGGAAAAGCAAACTAACCCTTGGAAACCAAAACCATTTTATGTAGGCAAACAAGCCCTGGGAACCAGGAAGAGAAGCCAGGAACCATGACCATGTGAGCAGAGTGGACACCCTGGAGCAGAGCAGAGCCCGGGCCGTGAGGCCCCGGGGCCGAGGCCTTCCCTGTGGGAGGTGGGGAGCTGCATGGGGATCACGTATAATCTTTGCTCATCCACCAGGTGTCTACCTGTACATGTGACATGCTTTATATGAAAGAAGGACTTCAGAATCAGCATTCCCTTTCTCCTCAGCCTCTGGTCATCCCGTCACAGCTGTGACATGGGTGGGATGAGAAGGGCACCTCACACGACTTACCTTGTGTCATTTCATCTGAACACAGTTCATCCATCCCCCTGGTCTCCTCCTGGGGGCCGACCGGACTCTGAGGCCCCGAGGTGAATGCGGGCGCTGTCCTGCCCCTCAGCTTTGTCCCCAGAGAGATCACATGATGCCTTCACAGGCAGCGGCGGGTCACATGCCCCTGCTGCCCAGTGCCCAGATGGAGCCACACCCAGGACCTCAGACTCACTGTGAACAACGGGGTGACCCCTCGGGAGAAGAATGGGAAGAGGGTAACACACACAAGAGAGATGGGAGCACCTCCCAGTAATCAGTGAAAGAGCCTGTTAGTTCTAGAAGGAAAATCAAAGAAGTGGATCAATAGAGGCTCTGTAGACAATTTCTACACAGACTTGGGGTTCAGTAGTTGTTTTATCTTTCATTGGAGCCAAAGAAAGAAAAGGAACGTGGAAACCAGATTAAGCAGTGTCTGTATGGAGCACTGTCCATTTTCCTCATCACGTTCTTCAAAAGGCACTCAGCTGAATATGGATAGTGGCAATTTAAAGACTCTCTAATGTCCAGAAAGAAAGGAAAAGAAGCAGGAGTATTAGTAATCGTAAGGCATTTTTAGAAAAATAGCTCAATAAAACAAAAGCTAAATTACCTACGTGTGATCTTTACAATGAACAGTAAAAGTTGTAAGAAAGTGGGAAATGCATCCAAGAGTATACAAATAGCATATTAAACAGTCCAAGCCGACTGCTATTTAATTCCTAAATGATGCTGTAATGAAATCGGAGAGACGCGTTCTAAGGGCCTTGGTAACTCAAGGTTTCAAATGCGCTGCTCTGGAGAGAATAGTTTATGTAGCCTATTGCATCATTTTCACTTTGGGGCCTTAGTCAATAGAAGTGTAATTGAGCATCCTGAAGACGTTTTCTTAAGTGGAAATTACAAAACTGGAAGCAAGCTGCTGCTTCTCACACACATCTCGTGGATACTTCCTCCGCAGTTTTCACTGTCTGTCCATGTCAGTCCTCGCCCGGTGCCCACGTCCTCCCTGGCCCCCAGGTCCTCCCCCAGCCCCCAGGTCCTCCCCAGCACCCAGGTCCTCCCCCAGCCCCCAGGTCCTCCCCAGCACCCAGGTCCTCCCCCAGCCCCCAGGTCCTCCCCAGCCCCCAGGTCCTCCCCAGCCCCCAGATCCTCCCCAACCCCCAGGTCCTCCCCAGCACCCAGGTCCTCCCCAGCACCCAGGTCCTCCCCCAGCCTCCAGGTCCTCCCCAGCACCCAGGTACTCCCCCAGCCCCCAGCCCCCAGGTCCTCCCCAGCCCCCAGGTCCTCCCCAGCACCCAGGTCCTCCCCCAGCCCCCAGCCCCCAGGTCCTCCCCAGCCCCCAGGTCCTCCCCAGCCCCCAGATCCTCCCCAACCCCCAGGTCCTCCCCAGCACCCAGGTCCTCCCCAGCACCCAGGTCCTCCCCCAGCCCCCAGGTCCTCCCCAGCACCCAGGTCCTCCCCCAGCCCCCAGCCCCCAGGTCCTCCCCAGCCCCCAGGTCCTCCCCAGCCCCCAGATCCTCCCCAACCCCCAGGTCCTCCCCAGCACCCAGGTCCTCCCCAGCACCCAGGTCCTCCCCCAGCCCCCAGGTCCTCCCCAGCACCCAGGTCCTCCCCCAGCCCCCAACCTCCAGGTCCTCCCAAACCCCCAGGTCCTCCCCAGGCCCCAGGTCCTCCCCAGCCCCCAGGTCCTCCCCAACCCCCAGGTCCTCCCCAACCCCCAGGTCCTCCCGAGCACCCAGGTCCTCCCCAACGCCCAGGTCCTCCCCAACCCCCAGGTCCTCCCCAATCCCCATGTCCTCCCCAGCCCCCAGGTCCTCCCCAACCCCCATGTCCTCCCCAGCCCCCAGGTCCTCCCCAACCCCCAAGTCCTCCCCAGCCCCCAGGTCCTCCCCCAACCCCCACATCTTCCCCAACCCCCAGGTCCTCCCCCAACCCCCACATCTTCCCCAACCCCCAGGTCCTCCCCAACCCCCACGTCCTCCCCAGCCCCCAGGTCCTCCCCAGCCCCCAGGTCCTCCCCAACCCCCAGGTCCTCCCCAGCCCCCAGGTCCTCCCCAACCCCCATGTCCTCCCTAGCCCTCAGGTCCTCCCCAATCCCCACGTCCTCCCCAGCCCCCAGGTCCTCCCCAACCCCCAAGTCCTCCCCAGCCCCCAGGTCCTCCCCCAACCCCCACATCATCCCCAACCCCCAGGTCCTCCCTCAACCCCCACATCTTCCCCAACCCCCAGGTCCTCCCCAACCCCCACGTCCTCCCCAGCCCCCAGGTCCTCCCCAGCCCCCAGGTCCTCCCCAGCCCCCAGGTCCTCCCCAACCCCCACGTCCTCTCCAGCTCCCAGGTCCTCCCCAGCCCCCACGTCTTCCCCAGCCCCCAGCCTCCATGTCCTCCCCAGCCCTCAGGTCCTCCCCAACCCCCACGTCTTCCCCAGCCCCCAGCCCTCAGGTCCTCCCCAAGCCCCCAGGTCCTCCCCAAGCCCCCAGCCCCCAGGTCCTCCCCAGCCCCCAGGTCCTCCCCAGCCCCCAGGTCCTCCCTCATGCCTGCCTTATGGACTCCCCCTGAGGGCAATCCCTGGCTTGGACAGCAGGATAGGGAGCCGCCTTTCCTCCTGTGCCCCTGGAGCCAGCCCACACTCTGCTAGCCACTGCACAGGGGGTCAGGATGGGAATGGCTGCTTCCAGCACTTTCACAGGTCTCCTTAATCTCTCACGCATAGTTTTCCACTTTGGTGTTTTCTTTTTTTCCAGACAGTTCTCCGTGGAGTGAGGGAGTCCACCTGCCTGGGCTCAGAACAGTAAAGCTGTCCCCCTAGCCCTGCCCTGCACAGGGGCCTGCCTCCCACCTCCCGGCAGGATCTCACAGGCACCCACCCTGGGATTACAGGGTAGAAAGCTGTGGGATTTCAGATGGAGAGGAATTTAGGTCCGCTACCCCCTTTATATGCTGTCAAATTATTTCCAGTATGTTTCAAAGCCACCCAACACGTATTGATTGAGATTCTGGTGGCTTGAAAAATGAATGTAGCCTTCAAAGTGTTAATGAACCTTTATAGAATAACAAAGTTCCAAAGCAGAAATTCGTAGAATTAATATTAACAGTAACAGTCAGTACAATATCACATCTGCCTGGGGTTTCACAGCATAACAGGTAAATAAAGAATTGAAACAGCATACAAAAATGAATCCTAATGCTAGGAGATGCAACATTAACACCTGGGATGAAGAAGAGAATTATAAATCATAACAGTAGGCAATAGGCCTAGATATTTCATTTTTTCCACAGATGTAAAATGAGAGACGATGATAGCAAGAGTATGACTTGACTAGCCAGAAGTTACCGGTCGGAGTATGAGAAGATGCTCACTGTTTATTCATTCCTCCGCCCTTCAAAACATCAAAGGAACACTCTTACTTTATACTTCAATGAAAATAAAGTAAGTAACTAGATAAGTATCCAGCCCGCGTAGCTGAGAAGCACCAGAGAGTTTTACTGCAACGCCCCTCCCAGGCGCCTAGAGACAGTGGGGCCGGAGGGTGGAGAGCAGGTCAGGGGGGTCTGGCTTGGCCACTGACCACACCGGCCTCCCACCCTACAGGGCCCCTGGTGGACCCTAGTGCAGATCAGAACAGAAACATAGGACAGGGTTCAACAGAAATAGATCTTTGTTTGGGGAACTGGTGAAAATCCATAAATTCATTCCCTACTACATCCTCAAATAAATATTTTTTTCTCTGTTTTCTGGGATTTCCCTAAATACTTTTCCTTTTCTCCCTTCCAATAAATGTCCCTTTTGAGGAAATTCAGAAAATATAAGTAATAATAAAACCACAATTGATTATGTAATACAAATCCCTGTAAGGTACAGCCAGACAATAAGTAACCATCTATTGTCACACGCTAACCAAATTTATAAATCCCTGTGCCTGAGGCACAATGTCATGAGCCAAGTACTCAACGATTTCCCTGCACCTTACACCCCTGCCCACTGGCCACAGACACAAGGACAGAACATGGAGCTCAAGGTTGAATACCTTCAAGTTGCTAATAGTTGACTGTTTGGACCTAAATAAAAGTCGATTTCATGTGATTCAATGTAAAGCATGGTTATTTTTTTTAATTATCAAAAATGAATGATCATTATACAACATTATATTTCACAAAATAAATGGCAGTAAGATAAACACTATTCAATGTGAAGTGGATATTTCTGTTTGACTTTTTGGTTTAGAAATTTTGTTTTGTCTTTCCTACACGTATGCTAATCAAAACCTGCTTTTTGTCTTTCCTACCCGTATGCTAATTCAAAACCTGCTTTATTGTTTCCTTTAAAAAGAAACAATAAAGAAATAGAACAGAAATTATATTGTGATGTATTGAGGGAGATATTAAAATTGAATCAATAAATTAATTAAACCAGGCTAAACGTAATTCTCGTTGACAGGTAACATCATATGACATAATTTTAGTTTCAAATTCCAAGTGAGCCTCAGTCAAGGATCACACTTCTAGGTGTTCTCAGGCCTCTGATATCAGCAGTACAGACATATACCGATCAAAACATAGTAACCCTGTCCGTGTCATTATCTATCCACCAACAGTAAGAGAAGCTTTGCAGTCGAGATATTGTTTGACAGATGGAGTGGTTTCTGTTGGACACTAAGTACTGCTACAAATGAAAAACAAAACAAACAAACATAGTAACCCATGCATGCACTCCTATGCAGATATAACTCATAGTAACCCATGCATGCACTAGTATGCAGATATCACTCTTAGTAACTCATGCATGCACTGGTATGCAGATATCATTCATAGTAATCCATGCACACACTGGTGGGTGGACATCATTCAATTATTTCTGCTCCATTTCTTTACCTCATAGATACGTATTGACCTTTCTAGCTTTGCCTGATATGATCCCGAGCCAGAGCACCATGGGTATCTCCTTCAAGATGAACAGAAACAACCCCAACATCATGAGGGAAGAAATGAATGTTAAGAAATAATGTTAGAAAATTTCTTAAATTTTTAACATTTAGATAAGATTATAGATGATAATTCCTGGAAAGTCATATGAAGACATATTGTGAATTCAGTGAGTATTTAATGTACTTTAAGTATGCAACCCAATCCCCCATGTGGCACACAGTACTTGCAGAGTTATTTAGCCTCTGGCTCCTAAGGAAGGTCATGATCCTCCCTTTGTAAGGAGTTGGGAGCCTTCAACAGAGGCAGAGGCGCGAAGGCAGTCTGTAGGGATGGAGATTCACGGTTAAGGGAGCCTGCTCTTTTGGGAGAGGACTTGAACTTCACCCGTCACTGTGGAGTCTGATTCCAATTACACTTGACCGGCTTCCTGTATCAATTGTTCTTTCTGTCAAAGAGCAAAGGGACATTTTGGCATGATTTATGCATCAAATCATGGTAGCCCGGCAATGCCCGAGCTCCCCTCCTTCCAAGCTGCAGATCAATGTTTGCAGGAGGGCGGGCACACTCACAAAATGAGTGCCTCTCACAATAAGATGCTCTAGGAGCCAGCATTTGCCACTGAACCTTCCAACCCCACTGGGAGAGAAAGGCCTGCTCGGGTGCCTCTGCCACCCACCTTTCTCTGAAAAACAAGCTGGTCTGCTCAGGGGAGGAAGGTGAGGATGACCCCCGTAGCTGGGCCAATAGAAATAAAAACAAAGGTTATCATCCCAACAGTGTTTCTCAATCCACCAGTCACTGAATAAGAATGGCCCGGAATGTTTGTGAACATGACACTCCAGGGACCTCACCCCACGTCCACTGATTCTCATCTCCTGGAAACTCTAAGACCCTCCTGGCTGCCCAGAGATCTGATAATGCTCACGCCCCTGAGAACTGCTACCTAAGACTCCCATCCAACCCCCATTCATATAGAAGAGCAACTGCACAGCTAGAGGCATTTTATCTAAAAGAAGCTTTTCCTCCTGTATGCTCCTTCCATGTTATTTTCTGTAGTGAACTATTTAGTGTCAGAAAACTACTACAATCATACTCAATAAATTAAAAAAAAAAAAAAAAGCAAAAACCCTGGGCTGGCTTTTCAGCTAAAGGGAAATGTCCCTGACATCTCGATGAGCATCTCTGATCTCAACATGTAATGAAAATAAAATTAAGGAAAACAAAGGCCATCAAAGGGATTATAAATTCATTTTCTCTTCACTCAAATAAACAGCAGGAGAAAAAAATTTTCTTTGATTCAAGATGACATCATGCTGTCTTGTACAAAATAACACCCTCCAAAGTCATTCTATTTATATTTTAATTTAATCCTTCATTTTTAAAACTATAACAGATTATTTCAAAGAGTTTCTTTACAGTTTTCAAATAATAAAATTAAATATTGTTGGTGACATCATCTTGTGCTTCATGTTGAAGGAATTAATGTGTTATGTGACTTTCTATTATAACATTTTTTACAATTTAGGATAGGTCATTTTATTAGAATCAACTAGAGGCTCGGTGCACAAAATTCATACATTGGAGGGGGTGTCCGCCCAGCCTGCACCCTCTCCAATCTGGGACCTCTCAGGGGATGTCCAACTGCCTGTGGGATTAAGCCTAAACCAGCAGTCAGACATCCCTCTCACAATCCAGGACTGTTGGCTCCCAACCACTTGCCTGCCTGCCTGCCTGCCTGCCTGCCTGATTGCACCTAACTGCTTCTGCCTGCCAGCCTAATTACCCCCTAACCACTCCATTGCCACCTGATCGATGCTTAACTTCTCCCCTGCTGGCCCAGTCACCCCTAACAACCTTACCCTGCCTGCCTGGTCACCCCCAACTGCCCTCTCCTGCAGGCCTGGTCACCCCTAACTGCCCTCTCCTGATGGCCTGATTGCCCACAACTATCCTCCCCTGCCAGCCATCTTGTGGTGGCCATCTTTGACCCGGTGGGGGTGGCCATCTTGTGTGAGAGCAAGAGGGTCAGTTTGCATATTATCTCTTTATTATATAGGAAGCTTTAACTTAAAGGGGAAAGTTGGAACTAAAGGGGCCAGCAAGTATTTAGCAAGTGTTTACCTTCATCAGAACACATGTGGGCTTCTACTTCTGCTGGCTACATATAGGGGAACCTCAATCTCTCAAATAATTTCTATAATACACATGTCAAACACCTACCAACATAATGATCTGAATGCTCATGTAGATAAATGGTCCATCAATGCTTTGTGTCTCTTCCATTTCCCCGAGACCCCCAAGCTCGACGTATTAACAAGCAACCCACTCACGAGGCAGACTCAGTGAGCACCAAAGCCCACTGACCCAAGTCCTGCTCCACGGGGGGTGTCTCCTCCATAGCAGGTGCAGCTGGTCCTCACAGCCAATTGGCCTGGGTGCCCACTCCTCTCAGAAACACCAACAGCAATCAAGGCTAAACTGCAATAGGACAGTGCACACAGACCACACTGGGGTGCACCTAGAGTGTCTAGCTCAGGTGACTGGGGAGGATAAGCCACTGGACCGTACAGGATGCTTACTATATAAGGCCACTCTACCAATTCCAGGAGATATAATAGCTCTACCTAGAAACAATTACAGGGAAGCAGCCAAAATACAGAGACAAAGAAACATGTCACAAATTAAATAACTGAAGGAAATTAGTAAGAACATCAAAGACAAGAAAAAGAACCAGTCAGAAATGAAAAATATACTAACTAAAATGAAGAATAATTTATAAGGAATCAACAGTAGAGTAGAGAACACTAAAAATCAAATCTGCAATATGGGGAAGCAAAACCCACCCATTCAGAAGAGCAAAAAGAAAAAATAATCCAAAAATGTGAAGACAGTATAAGGAGCATCTGGGACAACTTCAAGCATACCAACATTCACATCATGGGGTGCCAGAAGGAGAAGGGAGAGAGCAAGATATTGAAAAGCTATTTGAAGAAATAATGATAGACACCTTCCCCTCATGGTGAAAGAAATAGACTTACAAGAAAAGAAAGCACAGAGAGTCCGAAACAAGAGGAATCCATAGAGGACCACACCAAGATGCATCATAATTTAAATGCCAACGGTTAAAGACAAAGAGAGAATCTTAAAAGCAGCAAGACAAAAGCAGTTAGTTACCTACAAGGAAGTACCCATACGACTGTCAGCTGATTTCTCAACAGAAACTTTGCAGGTCAGAAGGGAATGGCAAGAAATATTCAAAGTAATGAATAGCAAAGATCGGCCACTAAGATTACTTTACCCAGCAAAACTATCATTTAGAGTTGAGGTTCAGATAAAGAGCTTCCCAGAGAAGAAAAAATTAAAGAAGCCCATGGCCACCAAATCAGCATTACATGAGATGATGAAAGGTCAAGAAGGAGGAAGAAGGAGGAGGAGGAGGAGGAGAAGGAGGAGGAGAAGAAAAGAAGAAGAGGAGGAGGAGGAGACATAAAAACTCTGAACAATAAAATGGCAATAAATACATATCTATCAACAATTGAACATAAAAATCAAAACAAATGAACAAAGAATCTAATGAACAAAATTAACTGATGAATAAAATAGAACCAGAGGCATGGAAACATGGAATGGACTGACAAATTTCAGAGGGAAAGGGATGGGGGATGGGGAATACATTAGCCAAAGAACATTTGCATATATGCATTACCCATGGACACAGAAAATAGAGTGGTGAAGGCCTGGGGTGGGAACCAGGTAGAGGTGGTTATGGGGGAAAGGGGGGGGGGGCTCTGTAATACTCTCGACAACAAAGACTTTTTTTTTTTTAATCATTATGCCCTGGTTAGACTATCATCCCAATGCTCCAAGGTTGAGGTTTGACCCATGTCAGGGCACAACCAATGAATGCTAAATGAGTGGAACCACAAACCAATGTCTCTCTCTCTTCTCTCTCTCTCTCTCTCTCTCTCTCTCTCTCTCTCTATATATATATATATATATATATATATATATATATATATATCCTCTCTCTCTCCCCTTCTTCTCTCTCTCACCCCTTCCTCTCTCTCTTTCTCAAATCAATGAGAAAATTTTTTAAAAAGATTCTGGATGCTCAAGGGGCTACCTTGGTATGAAATGATTGTACAAAAGCGGGGAAGGAAAAAATAGTGGCTTTGACTAGGAAAGTTGTAGAAAGGACACTTGTCTTCTTGGTGTCTCTCTCCCAGCTGTTCTTCTCTGAGGAAGAATGAGGTGAGCAGAGAAGTGAGACTGAAGTAGGTCTCCATGTTTAGCTCCTTGCTTGGTCTTTAGTTGCTAATGTGCTTTTTAAGTTAACAGAGGCATGGCAGTGGTGATTATCTCCGGACCTCACCGACCACAAAGCAGTCTTCCTTAGACCTCGGCGTGATCATACCACTGGGTAGCCCGCCTCAGTGTGGGTCTGAGGTCATGACCTTCACGGATGTCGCTGATGGCCCTGGTTCTTCTCTGGAGATGATGGAGACCTTGAGCCCAGGGCAGGCTGCACGTTTCACAAGTTAATAAGAGGATATAATACTTGAGAATAATACTCCATGCTGAGGCTTTAGCTTTAATGAAGTCACCTGTTTTTGGCATGTTTGCCTGTCTTCAGATAAGACCAGAACAAACACCATTGGAGAGCTCACCCGGTGCCTCGGGCGGAACGGTGTGATGCTGGGAGCCGGCCTCAAATACCCACCGACCTGAGGACACAGGCCACCGGGCATATCTCCTCCTGCAGCCTGGCAGCTTTGCAGAAGGCAGAAGCGTGCCTCTGTCAGTAACAGAAGAAGATCGGCTGCCTTTGGTCTGTGAGCTTTCTGTGGTCCTGAAATAAGAACACGGGTCCTGCGCTCCCTGTGGCCCCGGCGCCCCATCCTTCCCCGGCGCCTGACATCCTACAAGAAAGACGAGAGAACGTCCTCCTGGTGAGCATCGCGCTGCCTCTCGCGGGGAGGGTGAGCGGTTTTCCTGCGACCGACCGGCCCCACAGCAGTGCCTGTCCAGGGAGAGCAATGGAGGGAGGCTGCAGTTAATTTCTTTCCATGGTAACCACTGAGTTCTTGTCTGTGTTTTGCCATCAGAGAACCAAAAGCTCTCCTTGGGGAAATGTTATTTCTCATTCTCCCCAAGCCACAGGAGAGCTGTGTCTTCTGGGATGGAGAGCGGAGTCCACATTAACTGGTTCTCTCTGGGCTCACTGTGTGTGGGGGACATGTCACCGCCAGCGCAGCGGCCAGAGGACTCCACGGGGGGTGGGCTTCGGACAGGTGCTTCCAGCTGTTTCCATGGGGGCATGAGGCCGACGGCAAACATGTTTTCACTTAATTCTAATGAACACCCCACAAGGGAGAGCTCAGCCCAGGCTTGGAGTAAGAAGCGGGCTTCCATGGTGACAGAACGCAGTCCTCTCCTGGCGAGAGCGGCCATGGAGCCTACTGGTACCCAAGGACTAGGGGCCGCACCATAGGGACCAGCACCAGGCAGCGGGCCGGCACCTCTCACCCTTTGGAGAGCCTAGTCTTCTGCAGGAAACTGAGCACAGGGGCTGCATGTGTGTCAACGAGTGCCCATATGAAGGCCTCGGGCATCTCGTCCCACTCACTCTGCATCGCCACCTCACTCAGCACATTCCTAAAGTCAGAGCTCTGCTCCGGGTTTCTTCCTGAGCGTGCATGGGACAAATGACACATGAGGGCCCCTAGAGGATCTCCTGGGCACCTCACTCTCACTGCGCTGACAGAAGGACTCGCATTGCTGAGCACCATCTCCATGTGCCTATACCGCCGTGCACCTTCCGAGCTGTGCCCGCTCCACACTTCCAGAGGACATTCCTCTCAGTGACAAAGGATCAATCACCTCAGCCTCTGCTCTCCGCACTGCCCTGCTCTTCCCTTATAGTTTCCAGCCTCACACCCATTCCCAGCCTCACACCTATTCCCAACCTCACACCCATTCCCAGCCTCACACCCATTCTCAGCCTCACACCCATTCCCAGCCTCACACCCATTCCCAGCTTCACACCCATTTCCAGCCTCAACCCACTACCAGATTTACACACATTTCCAGCTTCACACCCAAATGCGGCTTCACACCCATTCCCAGCTTCACACCCACACCAGTTTCACGACCATTCCCACTCTAACACCCATTCCCAGCCTCACACCCATTCCCAGCCTCACACCCATTCCCAGCTTCACACCCATTCCCAGGCTCACACCCATTTCCAGCCTCAACCCACTACCAGATTCACACACATTTCCAGCTTCACACCCAAATGCGGCTTCACACCCATTCCCAGCTTCACACCCACACCAGTTTCATGACCATTCCCACTCTAACACCCATTCCCAGCCTCACACCCATTCCCAGCCTCACACCCATTCCCAGCTTCACACCCATTCCCAGCCTCACACCCATTTCCAGCCTCAACCCACTACCAGATTCACACCCATTCCCAGCTTCACACCCACACCAGTTTCATGACCATTCCCACTCTAACACCCATTCCCAGCCTCACACCCATTCCCAGCCTCACACCCATTCCCAGTTTCACACCCATTGCCAGCCTCACACCCATTCCCAGTTTCACACCCACTCCCAGCCTCACACCAATTCCCAGCCTCACACCCATTCCCAGTTTCACACCCATTCCCAGCCTCACACCCATTCCCAGCCTCACACCAATTCCCAGCCTCACACCCATTCCCAGTTTCACACCCATTCCCAGTCTCACACCCATTTTCAGCTTCACATCCATTCCCAGCCTCACACCATTCCAAGCCTCACACCAATTCCCACTTCATACCCATTCCCAGCCTCACACCCATTCCCAGCCTCACACCTATTCCCAGCCTCACACCCATTCCCAGTCTCACACCCATTCCCAGTTTCACACCCATTCCCAGTCTCACACCCATTCCCAGTTTCACATCCATTCCCAGCCTCACACCCATTCCAAGCCTCACACCAATTCCCACTTCATACCCATTCCCAGCCTCACACCCATTCCCAGCTTCACACCCATTCCCAGCCTCACACCCATTTCCAGCCTCAACCCACTATCAGATTCACACACATTTCCAGCTTCACACCCAAATGCGGCTTCACACCCATTCCCAGCTTCACACCCACACCAGTTTTACGACCATTCCCACCCTAATACCCATTCACAGCCTCACACCCATTCCCAGCCTCACACCCATTCCCAGCTTCATACCCACTACCAGCCTCCCATCCATTCCCAGCTTCACACACATTCCCAGCCTCATACCCATTCCCAGCTTCATACCTACATCCTGCTTCAGAACCCATTTTCAGCCTCACACCCATTCCCACCCTCACACTCATTCCCACTTCACACCCATTCCCAGCCTTACACCCATTCCCAGCCTCACACCCATTCCCACTTCACACCCATTCCCAGCCTTACACCCATTCCCAGCCTCACACCCATTCCCAGCTTCACACCCACTACCAGCCTCCCATCCATTCCCAGCTTCACACACATTCCAAGCCTCACACCCATTCCCAGCTTCATACCTACATCCTGCGTCAGAACCCATTTTCAGCCTCACACCCATTCCCACCCTCACACCCACATCCAGCCTCACACCCATTCCCAGCTTCACACCCATTCCCAGCTTCACACCCATCCCCACTTCATACCCATTCCCAGCCTCACACCCACATCCATCCTCACACCCATTCCCAAACTCACACCCATTCCCAGCCTCACGCCCATTCCCAGCCTCACACCCACATCCATCCTCACACCCATTCCCAGCCTCACGCCCATTCCCAGCCTCACACCCATTCTCAGCCTCATACACTGCCCCATTCCCTGGTGGCACCAGCAGCTGTCCACTGACTTCCCCGGGTGATGACAGATTGGAACACAGCAAACACCACTCACTCTGATTTGTCTAGTGACATTGGGACACCATTTTCCTGACCTTAGTCTGCAGAGGTGGTGCCCCCACTCTGTTCTCCCTGAGGGTCACCTGCCTGGAAAGATGAACGCGGGGTCCCACCCCCGACATGAGCATGTGAGCTGGCCCCGTGGCTGGATGATGTGGTATCCAGCCCAGCCCGCCGACTCCATGTGAGCATGTTCTGGGCCTGATGGGCCTCAGCATTTGTTCTGAAAGCTACTCCTCGCAAACAGAAGATAGCACAAGAGTTTTAACCAAATTTCCCAACTTTGCCACTTATTAGCTGATATGAAGGCATAGCCAACTGATAATTACTCTTTCCACACCCAGGCCTCCCACCTAGAACTGGCTGGGCTCCGGGGGTGTGTGTGAGGTTTGTAAAATGTGTTGATTACCAAGCCTGGTGTGTGAGGCTCTGACACCTCATATTCACTGATAGCTAGCCAGTTGTCTCGGCAGCCTGGCCATCGTCTTGTGATCTTTCCAATCATGTTCAATGAACAGTTTGGTTCAGTCAAGCGTCACGTTCAGTGCTGAGCAAACGCCAGGCTTGAGGGAGGAATGGTGTGAAGAAGGCATTGTCTGGCGCTTTGCTGGCCGGAAAGGTGCTGAAGCCTCGGCAAGCCCTCAGCTGCTGAGCACGTGGCTGGGCTGTGTCCCCCTCAGGAGACACGTGAGAGCCCTGCCCTGAGCCTGGGCCTGCGGCTTACTTGGGAACGCCTCTGCAGATGTCATCAGGCTGAGACAAAGCCTAGCTGGTGTTACTCAGTGGATAGCACATTGGCCTGGGAACCAAAGGGTCCCAGGTTTGATTCCAGTCTAGGGCATGTACCTTGGTTGCTGGCTCCTCCCCTTCCTGGGCCCTGGTTGGGGCTCATGTAAGAGGCAACTGATGGGTGTGTCTCTCTCACATGGATGTTTCTCTGTTTTCTCTCTCCCTCCGCTCTCCCTAAAAACCAAAGGGAACAAATCCTCAGGTGAGGATTAACAACAGAAGATGAGACGAAGCCGCAGGGAGAACACCAGCGTGATGGGTCCTCTGCGAGAGGAAGTGTGGACACACACAGCCCCACGTGGAGAGGGAGGCAGGACTGTGGTCCGAAGCCCAGAGCTGAACTGCCAGGAGCTGCAGGTGAGGGAGGAGGACCCCCTGATGCTTGGTGAGGGGCCTTCCATCCCTGACTTCCCACATGGGCCGGCCTGTGAGGGGATGCGTCCACTGTGTGCAAGCTCTCCTGGGGCCCTGAGCCACCAGCCAGACCCTGGCCCTGGGTGCCGACCTCTGCACAGTGAGTGCGGGGGAGAGAGGCAGGGCCCTGCGGGAGCGAGGTGTGAGGGATGCTCAGCCCTGGGAACCAGAGGCTGCCTTGGGGCACAGACAGGAGACCTGGATAGGAGGAATGGGTATGACTCAGGGGTCCGGAAACAGGGTGCAGGGCATGCCGGGCAGAGTGAATCCATGCACTGAATTGTGCAGGAAAGCGGGAGCAAAGAGGGGAAGTGCGGCATCCGAAAGCAACCGGCAAGGCCAGTGGGAGGGACCTGGGCCAGAAGGAGAGAGGCTATGAGGGCGGCGGGGGGTCTGGGTCTCGGGGTGCAGGGACCCCTGAGGGCTGTGGGGGAGGAAGTGCAGCTGGGTGCTTTAGGGAAACACCTGCTGGCCTTTGTGCAGGACAGTGCAGGGGAGGGAGGTGCAGAGGCAGGAGAGCAGGGAAGAGGCTCCCCCAGGGGCCCGGGCACGGGAGGACCCAGGGGTAGTTATTATGGCGAGAGGGACAGCGAGGAGGCAGGGGGAGCGGGAAACAGAGCTGCCCAGCCCCCTGGACGACTGACCCGGGCTCAGGAGACGAGGATCAGGCAAGAGCCCTATCTTGTCGGCATCTCGGGACAAGCATCCTAGAACAGAGCCCCGGGGACACAGCTAGAAACACTCGTTTTCCTCATTCCAGGCCTATTCCTTGTCAGCTCTGGAACAAACGAGGGCAGCGTGCAATGGCATGTCCACAACACCACACATCACATTCAAACGGAATTTCTGAGCTCGGCTGGCGTGGTTGAGCACTGATCTAGGAACCAGGAGGTCACGGTTCAATTCCCAGTCAGGGCACCTTCCCAGGGTGCAGGCTCCATCCCCAGTGTGGGGCCCTTAGCAGGCAGCTGATCCATGATTCTCCCTCATCATTGATATTTCTACCTTTCCCTGTCCCTTCCTCTCCAAAATCAATAAAAATACACTAAACACACCCACACACACACACACACACACATACTACACAGACACACACCCCACACACACAACACACATACACACACATACACACACATACACACACATACACACACACCACACACACCAAATGGAATTTTCTGAGAAGCACACTTTGAATCACTCTTGGAAACTCCTAACCTCAGCTCAGCTTCTCCTCAGCCACCTCCCTCCATCGCCCACAGCCCAGCTCACAGTGGCCGCCAGAAACGTGCCCATCAGATTGGTTTTTTATAAAGCCTCGGCTTTTCCTTCTAACCAGCTTGGAGGCCTCGGGGGAAAGGGAGCTACACAAGAATGGGACGAGCTTCCATGCGGCTCAGAGCACAGCCTTGCCGACCCACCTCAGTCCTGGTTTCACTGTTGGCGGTTTAAAAAGATTTCGCTTGCAGATAGGTGCTCACTCGGGCTGCCGTGTGGGGCCAGGGAAGAGTTAAGCTATGCAGTCTTAGCTCAGTATATAAAAGTGTGTGCATTAACTTTCTGCCCCAAACCACAGTTTTACAACAACAGGCTAACTTAGCAAAGGGAGGGAGGAACCTGAGCCTTCAGAGACCTCCCGTGACTCTCCACTGTTTGCAGACAGCTCCTGTGATGTGTGAATTATCTGGAACCAAGCACAGGCCCCATGCTGAGGAAACTCGCCTCTCCCCACCTCCCACAACCCCCTGGTCCTGTGGCTTCCAGAGAAAGGCAAAGCGGGAGAGGCCCTGCCCCTGGTTCATCCAACGCCAGGAGCCTGCACCTCAACAGCCAGGAGGCACGGCCCCCCCCCCATGATTCTCTGTTTGGCGTGGGGAGGAAGCATTTGCTGACCAGTCTGTTCGATAGGACTCCTGATAAGACAGTCTCACTTGTCTTTCCACAGAAACGTCAACATAAATTCGCTGCAAATCTTAAAAAAACAAAATGAGTACAGGGACGGTGGAAACGCTGGCCCTACACCTTCCCACGAGGGCGGTGACGCGGGACGCGTGCCCTGTGACTGCGAAAGGCAGCTCTGCACTAGTCTGGATCTGCAGCCATTGACAGCACCAAGGGAGCCCTGCCTGAAGCAGCACCTGTGGAGACCCCGTGTGCTCACAAGGCTCACACACCCCTGTTTGCGAATGTAATTGTGGGTAACTAGAGGTCTGGTGCATGACATTTGTGCACTTGGGGGTCCCTCAGCCCCCGTGCCCTCTTGCAGTCCACGAGCCCTTGTGGGACATCCTTAGTGCTGCCGCGGAGGCTGGAGAGGCTCCTGCCACCACCGCCAGCTGTGAGCCGGGCTTCTGGCTGAGCAGCCTCCCCCTGTGGAAGCCCACTGACCACCAGGGGGAGCTCCTACATTGAGCGTCTGCCCCCTGGTGGTCAGTGCGCATCATTGTGACTAGTCGTATGCCATTCATTCGGTCAATTTGCATATTAGCCTTTTATTACATAGGATTTTTAATCATTTACATATTTTAATACTTTACAGACTGTACTGATTACTTTTATGTCAAAGGTAATGAATGAGGGTTGAAGCAAATGTCTAAAAGGAATGTAAACTAAAACCTCGATGACCCGCCAACCAGAGACACAGACTGCTGACATCTTGCCCTTAAGTGTATGGTTTCTAAGGGATGGACATGTAACACCCTAAGCCAGTGTCCCTCTGCCTGGCTCACCCCGCTTCCCAGCCCTCGGCCCCACGGGATCTTTAGAAAAGACGCTCAGGAGACGGGCCTGCTTCCCCTGAACCCACAAAGGCAGGTGCTGAGCTTCGGGGAGACAGGCAGACGGAGCTGCGGGCCACAGCAGGACTCCCCTCTGAGGGCTGCACCCAGGTCCAGCCAGGACGTGGACTTGTCGGCATTGTCCTGCTTTCCGAGTGGCCATGTGTAAGGGGCGGCCCAGGGCAGGACTGAAGCCAGGGAAGAAAAGCTGCACCGAGGTCCCCCGACCCCACGGTCCACTAGCTTGGCGGGCACTGTGTCTGGGAGAGAGGCCCATGGTGGCCGGGGTGAGGAGACGGATAGAATGCATCGCTCGGAACCCAAGATGGCCGCGGTCTGGGGCGGCGTTTGTTTGGTTTAGTAGCTCCGGCTCCCCAGCCCTCGGCAGGTCCCGGAGAGCCGTTCCTCAGGGTGAGGCTGGGTCCTGTCTGCACGTGAGCACATATTTCCAGAGAAGAATGACTTCCACTGTCTCCTCGGGGTCCGCAGACAGCTGTGAGCTGTGAAGTTTAGCGGTGTCACCTCTGCGTTTCCGGTCTCAGGCCTGGCAATAGAACGTGTTTCTTCCCGAACGTTTCACGGACCTTCGCCGCTGCCTGGGAATGAGACGAACGGGAGAGGGGGCACACCAGCCTGGTGAGGGCCGTGGGACTCAGAGACAAGATCCAGCACGTTTGTCAACTGCAGTGTTTCACCTTGGGAAGGTCGTTCAGTCTCTTTACATTTGCACCTGATGCTAAGCTGCTTGAAGCAGAGGTTGGCGAACTGCGGCTGTCTAGCCACATGTGGCTCGAGAGCCGCAGTTTGCCGACCACTGGCTTGAAGCATTCTCCTCAGCAAAGCCATTGCTCACATGGGAAACTGGAGAAAATGAAGCAGCAGCGATGTGCCGCCAACAGGTGTGTCCAGGACTGTCCACCTGTTGGCAGGTGACCCCCCGGCACACAGGTGGCCACGTGGCCACGGCGGCTTCCCTGTCACCTGGAGAGCTGAGGGCCAGCGATCCGGCAGCAAAACAGAACCCTCAACGGCTTGGACGCTGTCAGCATCCAAACATGGAGGAGAAGTGTGAACCTAGGGCCGCTGTGGGCACATCGCCTCTGGGACAGAAAAGCCACATCTGAGAGGAAATGAGGATGAGCTAAAGCAACGCATCCCTCCTCCATCACGTGGTGTGGCCAGGCAGGGCTGTGCTCCCCAGGAGGAGAGGCGCCAGTCCCAGGGACAGTCCGTCTGGAAAGGCAGGACAAAGGCAGGGAAAGCCCAGGGTGATGTGCCACCTGGTTCCAGACCCCTGTGGCCCTCACCCTGTCACCGGCTCCTGACCCCCAACACACACACACACACACACACACACACACACACACACTCTCACACACACTCCAGCCACACACACACACACACACTCTCACACACACTCCAGCCACACACACACACACACACACACACACACACACACACACACTCCAGCCTTCCTTCCAGGAGAATGTCCTGCCCTGCCACCACTCCCGCTGGGAGGCCGAGGGCTCAGACAGAAATGGGAACCGCTGTCTCCACAGGAACCTCAGCCCGCAGAGCAGCTCCGGCCTCCGTCCCAGGAGAGGGTCCCCAGGTCACCTCCCAGGTCCCCTCGGAGCCGGCGATGCTGATGCCTGGGACCCGGCCTCTCAGCAGCTGGAGGGGCCCTCTGCTCCGAGCCTT